>CM050514.1:39767193-40367193 GCA_027563665.1 Antrozous pallidus
AATTAGTAAAATGTATGTGGAAACCTTCTTCCTGTCAGAGTCTGGGGCACACCACAAGACCCAGAGTCAAGTCCCCACTCACATGTGCCTCAAAATCACATGAGACCCAGACCCAGCTGCACCCCACCCCCAGCATTGAAGTAGACCCAGACCTGACCAGTCCCATCCTTGTCAAGCCCCACAGGGCAGGGGACATCCTCGGGTCCCCTGGCCCAGTACCATGATGGGGGGCATGACCTGAGGTTCCCCATCAAGTTTCACCAGGTGGGAGACACACCTGAGATCCCCTGCCAAGCCCCATTGGGTAGGGGGCATGGCCTGAGGTCCCTGTTAAGCCCTACGAGGCAGAGGAGCACAGCCTCAGGTCCTCCGGCCCAGCACTGGGAGTGAGGTGCAGCCTCAGGTCCCCCATCAATCCCAGCTGGCATGGGGGCACAGGCTCAAGTCCCCTGTGAAGCCCCACTGGGTGAGGGGCACAGCCTGAGGTCCCCTGTCAAGCCCAGCCAGGCAAAAGGGGCACAGCCTCAGGTCCCCTGGCCTGGTGCTGGGGCAGAGGGTATGGTCTGAGGTCCCCCAGGCTGGTGCCTGGGTGGGGGTGTGGCTTGAGGTCCCCTGTCAAGCCCTGCCAGGTGGGGCCGCAGACTGAGGTCCCCTGTCAAGCCCTGCCAGGTGGGGCCGCAGACTGAGGTCCCCTGTCAAGCCCTGCTGGGTGGAGAAAACAGTCTGAAGTCCCCTAATGCAGCACCATGATGGGAAGCGCACCTTGAGGTCTCCTGTCAAGTCCTGCCAGGTTGGGAGTGTGGCCTGGGAGCAGCTGGAGGTCCCCTAGCATAGAACCAGGACGGAAAGTACACTTTGAGGTCCCCCGTCAAGCCCCACTGGGTGGAGGACATGGCCTCAGGTTTCTTGGCCTGGTGCCAGGGTGGGGGTCGAGGCCTGAGGTCCACTGTCAAGCCCCTCTCGATTGGGGAAGGGTGTATGCCTCCCACCCACGCACCGTGGCCATGCCACCCCCCACCTGCCTCCCTTCCCCCTGCCACAACCATCTCACGTTCTCCGTGAGCAGGTATGCATAGGGAAGGCTGGGCCAGAATAATTGGGAGGGGGTAATGGGGGGCCAGCATCCTGGGTGAGCTGGGCCTCACAGCCTCTCTGCTTCAGCTCCCAGCACCCCGGACCTAAGGAGTAGTGCTTTCACAGGGGCCTGGCAGGCACTGGATATGGCGATGCCTTTAAAACAGAAGAAGCCCCCTTTAACTCTGGCTGGAAGTGCTTTGGGAACTTATGGTCAGGGGAAGTAGCCCAACATCAGGGCTGAAATAAGACCTTGGGTAACCTCAGGAGGGGTGACTTCAGTCCTTCACCATGGCCATGCCCCTTCCCCTGCACCAGCCCCCTGGCCCACCGCAGACCCACCCACCCACATGCAGCGACACCCCACCCTCCCACTCCTGATTGGCTGGTAGTGTAGCGAAGGTATGGTAATTTGCAAGTTTCTTTGTATTAGATAGGATTGTATCTGCATGAGAAAGTAGACATTAGTTGAACCTATTGTGGTAATCATTTCACAACAAATGTAAATCAAATGGTCATGCTGTATGCTTTAAGTTTAAAATAATTGATGTATGTCAATTAATTTTCAGTAAAACTGGGATAAAAACCAACATTACAACATCAACTTTATTACACTATATGGCAACAAATAATTAGAAGGGCTAAATAAAATATCTGCATAAATAAATATTGCAGCACGAGAGTGAGTGGAGAAAGAATGCTAATACTTAAGAAATAAAATTCCTCCTGGCTGACTCCTGAACATTCTTTAAGATGTATCCTTTATTTCTTTCTTCATCCAGCAAATATTAACAAATACTTAGACCAGTACAAGATGCTATGGGAGTACTTCCTCTGTACAGACATAATTCTCAAATACTATACAAGAACTTAATTTGCTGCTCTTATATAAGAAAGAACTGTGTTTCAGTCCTTTAAGACTCCATGTTTATTATATAACTTTGATACACAGTAGGTCCTCAGATTTTACTTTCAGTTTCTTGCTAGTTTCCGAGCATAACATGCACTCTTATACCTCTGTAGTTTTGCATATGTTGTTAACTTTTTTCTTTTTTTATTGTTCAGTTTATTAATTACATTGTTCTCCCTTTCCTTCCCCCTATAGCTCCCCTCTATCCAGTACCCATCCCACTCTGTGCCCTCACCTCCCCCAACACTGTCCTCTCCCATAGTTGCATGATTTTTGTCCAGTCTCTTGCTGTACTTCCCACTCCCCTTTTCTCCCCAAGAATTGTCAGTCCATTCCCTCTCTATGTCCATGATTCTGTTATATTCACCAGTTTATCCTGCTCATCAGATTATTAATTCACTTGATTTTTAGATTCATTTGTTGATAGATGTGTATTTGTTGTTCATAATTTTTATTTTTACCTTTTTCTTCTTTCTCTTCTTAAAGAATATCTTTCAGCATTTCATATAATATTGGTTTGGCAGTGATGAGCGCCTTTAGCTTTTTCTTATCTGTGAAGCACTTTATCTGACCTTCAATTCTGAATGATAGTTTTGCTGGATAGAGTAATCTTGGTTGTAGATTCTTGCTATTCATCACTTTGAATATTTCTTGCCACTCCTGTCTGGCCTGCATCAGTTTCTGTTGAGAAATCCTGCTGACAATCGTAAGGGTGCTCCCTTATAGGTAACTAACTGTTTTTCTCTTGCTGCTTTAATATTATCTCTTTATATTTTGCTCTTGGCATTTTAATTTTGATGTGTCTTGGTGTGGTCCTCTAGATTCCTATATTTTGTGGTTTTGTGCACTTCTTGGGTTTTTAAGTCAATTTCTTTCACCAGGTATGGGAAGTTTTTGGTCACTATTTCTTCAAGTAGGTTTTCATTATCTTGCTCTCTCTCTTTTTCTGGCACCCCAATAATTCTGATGTTGGTATGCTTGAGGTTGTCCCAGAGGCCCCTTATACTATCTTCAATTATTTGGATTCTTTTTGCTTCTTGCTTTTCCAGCTGAGTGGATTTTGCTTCTTTGTATTTTAAATCTTTGTCTTGGTTCTTGCGGTCATCTGGACTGCTTTTAGGACTTTGTGTAATATTTTTTATTTCAGTCTGTGTATGCTTACTTTCTTGTTGGTCCTTTTTCATATCCTCGTAGGTGTTGTTCATTTCCTTGTAAGTCTTTTGTTCATTTCCTTGTAGTTCTCATTAAGTTCATCAGCCTTTTCTAGGAGCCTCTTCAAAAATCTTATTACTGTAGTTTTGAACTCTATGTCTAGTCGTCTTTTTTCCTCCATTTCTTTCACACCTGATTTCTTTCCATTTCTCTGCATTGTGGCTGCTTTCCCGAGTTGGTCCATTAGCTGTGTGTGGTAGATGTCCTCTAAGGGACAGTAGCTCAGCCTCCCCAGTTACCTGAGATGAATACTCTTACTGCAATCCTTTATGGGTTGTACAGTATTTTTGAAGTTAAGCCCAGCTTTTTGTTGTTAGCTGTAGGAGGATTTTACCTCCAGGTCAATTGGTTGTGAAGGTAAACTGTTCAGGTTGGATGGGCGGAGTCTCCTGGCTGAGCAGGCAGCATCAGCATCAGCTCTGCCCTATGTGGCACGTGGGCCTCTGTGTTGGGTGGTAATAGCTGCATGCACCTCCAAGAGAAAGCTGCCGCTGGTCTCCACCCGTTGCCAGACAACTCTGCCTCTCCCTAAATGAGTCTGCACACCCAAAGTCTCACCCAGGGTTGTACAACAAAGCAGTCCGGTGGTCTTCCGAATGAGGGAGCAAGTCACCAGTCCTCTCTGTGCAGTCACGCACTTTACACGCAAACTGCTGTTCCAAGTTACGCGCACTCTCCTTAAACTCGCAGACCTCGGCCGTGCCCAGGTTTTAGCTTGCCTTTCCCAGACCTGGGACCTCGCATGGAACTGGGGAATCAGTGCAGTGGGACGCCTCCGCCCTCCCCGCTGGAGAAAACCAGCTGAGTTTGCTGTCACCCGGCCCTCACCACTTGTGTGTGCAAGGCTCCAAACCTCTCTCTCCATGCGTATCTTCAAGACTGCGCACGCTGCTCCTCTGAGTCAGTGTCCTATCTTTACCTTTATCTGTGGAATTTTCACTCAGCCAGCTTTCCAGTGATTCTGGATGATGTTTGTTTTGTTGTTAAGTTGTAGTTTTGGAATTGTTGTGTGGGGCAGCAAAATAGGTATTTACCTATGACGCCATCTTGGTTCCTCCAATCTGTGTTGTTAACTTTATCTGGATTATGCCCAATGCCACACACACACACACACACACACACACACACACACATACACACACACACACACACACACACCCTTTTAAGTGCTTTGTCTTTGCCAAGCTTTCATTGACTGTCATAAGCATATCAGACTCCTTCTCCTATGCCCCAGCATTCTAAGAATGGCTAGGATAGTGGAGGGGGTGGGTGTTCCTGTGTTATATTTGTCTCCTTCTCTAGACTATAAGCAGTGTGTCATGTTTTTATATAGCCACTACCTAGAACAGTTTCTCTCACAGAGTAGGCCTTCTAAAAAATGTGTTGAATGATTTAGGTGTGTTACATTACATCAAGCTTCTCTGTTAGAGGTCTGACGATAACAAATGTAGGTGTCAATATCATAATTTGGTATGGTAACATATGGATAAGACTTGTGAAAGTGGCCAATAAGCCAGAAGTTCCTCCAAGATAGATTCAAGGTTCATGAGAACACATTTTTATATAATGCTAATAAGGAGAAATATTGAAGGAAGAGAAGCAGAAAAAGAGAAGAATAAGGAGAAGAGGAAATAAAAAGAGAAGAGGAGGAAAAGGACAGAGAACACTGTGCCAGGCACTATTCTAAGCACCTTATCTCATTAAATCATTGTAACAACTCTAGGGTAGATGCTATTAAAATTTGCATTTTACAAAATAGGTTTTTAAATTTTGAGAAACTTGCTGAAAGTCACAGACAGTAGGTGATGGGGTCTACAATGATTCCATTGACTTTAACTTTGTCAGAAAACTACTGTCAGACTAATCAATACTCAATCTACATATTATACAAAAAATATGTAGGTTTTTTTAATGCAGTCTTATAACTTCTAGTTTACCTATCACATAGCTTTAGGAAAAGGAAAATTCAAGTAAAACACTGTAGAATCACCACTGAGTACATCTAACTTATACTATACTAGAGGACCAGTGCATGTGGGGTACCTTGGCCTGGCTTGCGGGTTCAGGCCAAAACCAGCTCTTCAAAATCCCCCAAGAGGTCCTGGATTGCAAGAGGGTGATTCTTACGTGACGAACCCCAGAATCCAGCTCCTTCCTCTCTGGTTCTGAGTGTGTCACCCAAGAACTATACCTGCCAAGTCACCTCAGCTCAGCAGCTCCTGCATTGAGTGTATGCCCCTAGTAGTCATTGTGCATCATAGATACCAGTAGGGCAGTCGAATGGTCGACAGTCACTTAGGATTTTATCTATATACTAGAGGCCTGGTGCACGAAATTCATGCATGGGGGGCGTGGGATGTCCCTCAGCTCAGCCCAGCCTGCACCCTCTCCAATCTGGCAGTCAGACATCCTTCTCACAATCCAGGACTGCTAGCTCCAAACTGCTCACCTGCCTGCCTCCCTAAATGCCCATAACCGCTTCTGCCTGCCAGCCTGATCACCCCCTAACCACTACCCTGCCAGCCTCATTGATGTCTAACTGCTCCCCTGCCAGCCTGTTTGCCCCCAATGTCCCTCTTCTGCCAGCCTGGTCACCCTTAATTGCACTCCTCTGCAGGCTTAATCGCCCTAACTGCCCTCCCTTGCATGCCTGGTCCCTCCCAACTGCCCTCCCCTGCTGGCCTGATGGCCCACAACTGTCCTCCCTTGTTGGCCTGGAACCTCCCTATGGCCCTCCCCTGATGGCCATCTTGTGGTGGCCATCTGTCCACATGGGGGCAAAATCTTTGACCACATGGGAGCAGCCCTCTTGTGTGTTGGAGTGATGGTCAAACTGCATATTACTCTTTTATTAGATAGGATAGAGGCCTGGTGCATGGCTGGTGTGCCCTGAAGAGTGTCCTGGTTCAGGGTGGGGGTTCCCTTGGGGTGTGGGGCAGCCTGGGCAAAGGGCCTGTGGTGGTCTGCTGGCCCGCCGTGCTCCCCAGCGACCCAAGTGGAGGCCCTGAGATCTGGTATTGATTTATGTTCTATAATTGAAACTTTGTAGCCTGGAGCAGAGCCAAGACTTCTGCTCGTTCCATGGTGACAGCCATTTCTGTTTGGATTTATTTAAATTCTATAATTGAAACTTTGTAGCCTAGAATGGAGGTGTAGGTGTTAGGGCTGCAGAAGCTTGGTTTCCTGCATCGCCCAGGTAACCCTAGTCTCTGCTCTCTCCAGATCCATGGCTGCCACCATTTCTGTTGGGATTATGTGTCTTTTATAACTAAAACTTTGTAGCATTGAGTGGAGGCCTAGGCCAGCAAGCTCAGGCAGAAAGCTTGGCTTTCTCCATTGCCGGGGAAATCCAAACCTCCCTACTGCTCTCAGTGGCCACAGCCATCTTGGTTGGGGTTTATTTGCTCCTGATTGGCTGGTATGCGTAGCTTGTGGGCATGGCTTGATCAGAGGTTCAGTCAATTTCCATATTACTCTTTTATTAGACAGGTTAGACTAGAGGCCCAGTGAACGAAAGTTCTGCACTTGGGGTGAGGGGTTCCCTCAGCCCAGCTTGTGCCCTCTCTCAGTCCGGGACCCCTCGGGGGATGCCCACCTGCCAGGTTAGGCCTGTTCCCCAGGGGATCGGCCTAAGCTTGCAGTCAGACATCCCTCTGGCAGCTCTGGAGCCCTTGCAGCTGTCAGCCCGGCATGTGGCTGAGCGGAGCTCTCCCTGTGGAGCATTGAGTGTCTGCCCCATGGTGGTTAGTGCGCATCATAGCGACCAGTTGATCCATCATTTGGGTCAATTTGCATATTACCCTTTCATTATATAGGAGTAGAAATCTTTGCCAAAGATGGTGTGGATTCAGGAATTTGAGTGCTGATGATAGTTGATGGAATAGTGAGAAAAACAAGCAAAGAAAACCTCTAGAATACATTTATAGATCTCTTTCTCTTATGAGATATTTAATCTTTTTCTCTTACTTCATGTTCCTTGATTCTTATAGCTGACATTAGCCATTTGTTTGCCTCCTCTCCCACCACCTCGCTTCGAGAATCTGTATCTCCTTCCATCTTTTTGGCTTTTTGTCAACTACCTTGAATCCAAAAGAAAAGAAAAAGAAAAAGAAACAAGAGGAACTGAGGAAAATGAACAAATAAAGGTTATTAATGTCCTGTGAAATTACAGAAGGTAGGGCATCTAAGAACAGAATGTTATAAAAAGAAACATTCAGCTCGAGATGTTAGTTATCTATTGCTGCATGACAAACTACCCCAAAATTTAGCAACTTACAACACATATTTCCTAGTTCACAGCCTCTGTGGGTCAAAAATCTGGGCATCACTTAGTCAGATGGTTCTGGCTCAAAGACTCTCATAAGATTTCTGTCAAGCTGTCAGCTGGGATGCAGTTTTCTGAAGATTCAACCAGGACTGAAGGATCCTCTTTACAATGGCTCCCTACATGGCTCTTGACAGGAGACCTCTGTTTCTTGCCATTGCTTGTTCTTACAACATGGCAACTGGCTTCCCCCAGAGCAAATAATCCAAAAGAAGAGAAATAAGACACCCACAGTGTCCTTTATAACCTGGTAGCCAAAATTTACAGAGTATCACTTGCAGCCCATACTCAAAGAAAGGACTATTTAGACTACAAGTTTTGATGAGAGCATCAAAGAACTTATAGACATACTTTAAACCATCATATAGAAGAAAAATAGCTGTAGGAAATTATATATATGATCAAAGCAAGACCATCAAAATAAAAATTCAATAGAAGCATTAAAAGGTAAAATTGAGAAAAGTTAACAAGAAGAGATGATTACTATGAGAAGAGTAGTAAGAAAAAAAAAAGCTGTAATCCAAAAGCTCAAATTCCCAGCTATTTGGAATTCCAGGAAAAGAAAATAGAAGGGGGGAAATAATTAAATTAAAAAATTCCCAGAATCAAAGGACATAAATCTCCAACTTTGTAAAAGAGCCCCTGTACTACCTAGCGAAACATATGAAAAAATGACCCAGACCAAAACATAATAACACTAGAAATAAAGAGGAGATTCTAGAAGCTTTCAGAGTGGAAAATTATTTCTTTAATTATAAACTTCCAAGAGCCACCCATCTGGTATTCAAATTTAATACATTTGGGCGGGGAGGGAGAAGGCTAAATTTTTTTATATCTATTAAGTTCCTTGGGTGTTTTTAAAGATTACTCAGGCTTAGAAACCTTTGGAATAAAGTGATCTAGAGGAAAGTGAGATAAACATCTTCAAGTTTAAGTATCACCTTTCTTTAATGTCTCATTGGAGGTATATTTTAAATATTCTGCTATAAATAAATCCACTTTTATTTTTCGTGGGTAGCAGGGTTATCCTTATCTTATAGAATCATTGTGGAGAAAGGCGAAAAGAATTTTAAAGCACATGTAAAATTTCTTCAGATTTATACACAAGGAATGGTAACCTGTTCTCTAGCAGCATCAAAGAATAAAAGGAAATGACTTAAACTACAGCAAAATAGCCTTAGGGTAAGAAAGTTTCCTGACATTGAGATTTGTTCAACACTAACATGGATTTTTAGGGATGCTAGGAAATAGTCATCTTGGGTAGTTTTTAGAAAATGTTTCATCTCTCAGTTTAGAAGGCAAGCTGAAGGAAGGAAGATGGGGTTAGGAAGACTGAACATGTTTTCATTTAGTAAGTTCTTGTTGAGCTAGTGCTAGGTGTGGGGCACTGTGGTAGGTGTTGGGTATTTTAAGATAGCATTTTTAAGTTTATTTGATCATGGAGTACTTCGCAAATGAAAGTGTGTGAATAGATCTCCATCAAGAGGAACTGCTAAAACAACATGGATGGAACTGGAAAGCATTATGCTAAGTGAAATAAACCAGTCAACGAAAGATAAATATCACATGACCTCATTCATTTGTGGAATATAATGAACAATATAAACTGATGAACAAAAATAGAACCAGAGTTACAGAAGCATTGAATAAGTTGTCTAACCTATAAGGGAAGGCTGGAGGACTTGTATGCATCCATATGAGCATAACCAATGGTCACAGATTGGGGAGAGGGATGCGGGCATGTGCTGGGGGTTGGGGGAGGCTGAGAAGAGGTCAATGGGGGAAAAAGGAGACTTATGTAATACATTAAACAATAAAGAACTTAAATTTTAAAAAAGAAAGAATATAGGAACAAAAACAACAACATAAAAAAGAGGAAATGCTAACATATAATGCTTATTGCATAAAAACAAATAGAAAAAAAGCCACGTTAATTGCTGCAAGATAATAATAAATAATATTTATTAACAAAACGTATTAAATTTAGTAAAATAGCTCTCATCTCATTCTACCTATTAAAAGAGTAATATGCAAATTGACCATGTCTCTGATCAAGCCATGCCTACAGCCACGCCCACCAGCCAATCAGAATCAAATTATGCAAATAAACCCCAACCAAGATGGCTGCCACCAGTGAGAGCAGGAGGGAGGCTTGGGTTTCCCCGGCAATGAAGGAAGCCAAGCTTTCTGCCTGCCATTGCTGGCCTAGGCCTCCACTCAATGCTACAAAGTTTCAATTATAGAAGATACATAATCCCAACAGAAATGGTGGCAGCTGCAGAGCTGGAGAGAGAAGAGGCTAGGATTACTGGGGTGATAGAGGAAACCAAACTTCTGCAGCCCTAGCCTAGGCCTCCACTCTAGGTTACAAAGTTTCAAACAGAAATGGCTGTCACCACAGAGTGAACAGAAGTCTTGGCTCCACTCCAGGCTATAAAGTTTCAATTGTAGAACATAAATTAATCCCAGATCCCAGGGCCTCCACTTAGGTCACTGTGGGGGGGGGGCGTGGCTGGCCTGCAAACCAGCATAGGCCCCTCGCCCAGGCCACCCCACACTCCAAGGGAACCCCCACCCTGATCCAGGACACTCTTCAGGGAAAATTAGCTAGCCCCCACCCATGCACCAGGCCTCTATCTTATCTAACAAAAGAGTAATATGCAGATTGACCATCACTCCAACACACAAGAGGGCTGCCCCCATGTGGTCAAAGATCCTGCCCCCATATGGACACAAGATGGCCACCACAAGATGGCCAGCAGGGGAGGACAGTGGGAGGTTCCAGGCCTGCAAGGGAGGGCAGTTGTGGGCCATCAGGCCAACAGGGGAGGACAGTGGGAGGTTCCAGGCCTGCAAAGGAGGGCAGTTGTGGGCCATCAGATCAGCAGCGGAGGACAGTGGGAGGTTCCAGGCCTGCAAGGGAGGGCAGTTGTGGGCCATCAGACCAGCAGGGAAGGGCAGTTGGAAGGGACGAGGACTGCAGGAGAGGGTAGTTAGGGGTGACCAGAGGAGGGAAGTTGGGGGCAAACAGGCTGGGAGGGGAGCAGTTAGACATCAATTAGGCTGGCAGGGGAGTGGTTAGGGGGTGATCAGGCTGGCAGGCAGAAGTGGTTAGGGGCAATCAGGGAGGCAGGCAGGTGAGCAGTTTGGAGCTAGCAGTCCTGGACTATGAGAAGGATGTCTGACTGCCCATTTAGGCCCGATCTTACCAGGATCAGGCCTAAGAGGGCAGTCAGACATTACTCAAGGGATCCCAGGGTGCAGGCTGGGCTGAGGGACACACCCCCACTCCCCACCCTCGTGCACAAATTTTGTATACTGGGCCTCTGGTTTGTTATAAAATACTAGAGGCCCGATGCACAGAATTTGTGCAAGGGGCTTAACCCTCACAGCTGTGGCAGCTTTCCTAGGCCTTCTCAGCCCTGGCTTCATCTGGAAGGTTTTCTAGAAGGATGTCCAGAACGTTGTTTGGTTGTCCAATCTAATTAGCATATTATTCTTTTATTATTATAGATAATACATGTTTAAAATTGTTTATACACATTTATATAAATGAATCAATTATTATTTTTCAGAACCATGCAAGAGTTCATCCGAATTATCTGATATAAGATAAATATAAAAATACTAGAGGCTTGTTGCACAAAATTTATGCAAAGGGCTCAGCCCTCGCAGCCACAGCCCTCGAAGCCCTGGCTTTGTCTGGAAGGACATCTGGAAGATCATTTGGCTGTCTAGTCTAATTAGCATATTATGCTTTTATTATTATAGATTTTCTATAATCAATTAGAAAATGTAATGAAGAATCTACTCCCTAGACTAATAAAAAAAAGATGAAATATCTATCAATCAGATTACAGAAAACATACAAGCTCTATATGAAGAACCTGACAGTAATTGCCTGGTCAAATATTCAAGAACACTTGAATAAATGAAGAATTCGGGAATGGAAAACTCAGTATTATATAGATATGAGTTCTTCAAAAATTAACCTACAGATTTAATGCAATTTTGAGTAAATTATATGGGTAGGTGAATTAGAATAACCTGGAAAACCAATTATATGTTCATCAAGAAGAATAAATACATTAAAACAAACAGAAACATATCATATTTACCATAGAAATTCAATTCCTCTCCATCCAACATCATACCTCAAAACAGCATCAATGCACTATTGAAAAAGATAAAGAAATTCACAAGAAAACGGAGGACCCCAGAGAATACTAGCTGGCAAATGATACCAACAAATTCTTGGAAGATGGAAAACAGATTGAATAACAGAAAAGAAGAGAATGCTACAAAATGCCTACTGAAAAGAAACTTGTAGGTTCACCTCAGTAAACCCCTGAGAGGCTCAAAATATGGACAACTAGGTGCCCTAGTTGAGAGAACAAGAGGCAGAGATAAAAACAGAGAAATTGGTCAAAAGTCTGCATACAAAATGATTGAAACAACAGGTTCTCTTCTCAACCCAGCACAGACAAACCACCATCCTCTCTGAAGAAAATGAAATTAGAAAGACTCTATGCTTAGCAACAGGTACAGCATGGAGTAGGAGAGATGTACATTGCAAAAGCCTATCTCCTGAGTAATAAGAAGTCAGGATCTTCCCTTTAGTCCAGGAATTTTGTGGATCAGATACATATCTCACAAGCAGAAGACAAGACAGTCTTGAAAAACAATGACAACAAACAAACAAGCAAAAAAAAGATTAAAAAAACAACCTGAATGGCCCTGGAGCAATTACTAATATTGAATACTAACAGATGAATCACCCTGCAGTAATGCCAACCACTCAGCTTTTTTAGCACCTCATCCTAAAATATAAATGGGTAGTTTGAGTCACCAAATATTTGAGGAAAGGCTCTAACATATAGCACTGAAACAAACAAACAAAGGAGGGGTGGGGATGCATGTAAAAGGAAGGAACCCCAACCCAGATGCAAAAAAATGAACCAAAAAAAGCATCCAAACATTTGTTATGCCCCTTGGTGGACAAAGAGAACATATCACATATATGATATATGATAGAAGAACGGAATCTTATTTTTTAAAGTAACAATCACGACAGGAAATAGCTCTAGAAAAGTTAAAACTCAAACATAAAAATTAAAAATTCAATAGATCAGATTGATAAGTTCCAGATGATATAGCAAAGACAAGATTAAAGAGACAGATAGTAGTGCAGATAATATCATCAATAACAACAAAAAGAATGATACAGGAGGTATATCTCACTAACAAGATTCCCAAAAAGATAACATAAAACAATAAAAATATTTTTTCCAAAATAAAAGAATTTCCAGATTAAAAGACTCTACTGAGTACCCAGAAATATGAATAAGCAAAAACTACACCAATATTGTTAAATTCTAGTATCAAAATGATGCAATTATGGTGCACTTAGAATAAATAGTCTAGAGGCTTCCAGAGAGAAAAACAGATCACTTAAGAGTAAATTAAACAATTAATTCACGTAATTAAAAATTAATGATAATTGAGTCAGGCCAGAATCATCACAGGTTCCAAAAACTAGTAGGTAAAAGTAATTAAAGAACAATTACATAGACAAAAATTTTCCAGGAAAAAAACTATCTTATAATGGAGCAATTTGTCAGATACCATTTTAACCAAGTGATCAAGGTTAATATCATAAACAATAGAGCAAATTGACATCATGTAGTTCCTGATAGGATGTATTGAAAAGAACACACTAGGCCCTGGCCAGTAGCTCAGCTGGTTAGATTGTTGTCTTGACACACCAAGGTTATGGGTTCAATCTCTTTTTAGGGTACATACTAGTATAAGAATCAACCAATAAATGCATAAATAAATGAAATAACAAGTCTCTCTCTCTCTCTCTCTCTCTCTCTCTCTCTCTCTCTCTCTCTCTCTCTCTCTCTCTCTCTTTCTCCCCTTTTCCCCTCTCTCTGAAAATCAATAAATGAAAAGAACATCCATTTACAAAGTATTCTTGCCAAAAATATATAACCTGAATCTAACTAAAGATGAGCAAACAACCCAAATTTGAGGGAACTTCTACAAAATAACTGGCCTGTTGTATTCAAAAACATAAATGTCACAAAGTCTGAGGAACTCTTCGATACTGAAGAGACATAACAATTAGAAACTAAATGTGATGCATCACCCTAAATTAGGGCATTTTTTTTAATGTTACAAAGGACATTATTAGGATAATTGGTTAAATTTTAGTAAAGTTTGTAGATGGAAGTACTATAACAATGTTAAACTTTTAGATTTTCATAATTGTGGTGTTGTAATTTAAGTGAATTCTTTATTCTTGTGAAATATTAGAGGGCTGGTGCATGAAATTCATGCCTGCGTAGGGTCCCTAGGGCTGACCGGTGATCAGGGCTGATTGGGGCCTTCTGGCTGATGGCCAGGACCTCCCTTCCCCAGCTGCAGGCTGCTGTCTGGGGCCTTCCTTTGTTCCTCACCACCCCATTGTGGTCAGTGCATGTCATAGTGAGTGATCGAACTCCTGGTCTCCTGATCAAACTCCCAAAGAAACAACTTGCATATTAGGCTTTGTTTGTTTGTTTGTTTATTGTTATTTTTATTTTTTTTATTGTTTAAAGTATTACAAATAGTAGTATATATATTTCCTTCCCCCCCCCATTAACCTTCTCCAGCCACCCCTACCCCCCACCACATGCCCTCACCTGCCCCCCGCCAGTGTCTTGTGTCCTAGAGTTATGCTTATATGCATGCATACAAGTCCTTCGGTTGATCTCTTACAGCCTCCCACCCCCAAACCTCCCTGCCTTCCCACTGTAGTTTGACAGTCTGTTCGATGCTTCTTTGCCTCTGTATCTATTTTTCCCCAGTTTCTTTTTTTTAAAAAAAATCTTGCATCTGCATACTAGAAATAAACATATGAGAACAAAAAAATGTTTGAGTCTTAATTTCAATGTCCAACAGTTCTGAGACCCAGTTTCAATGTCAAATAGTTCCTTATGTGTACATGTCAGCAATAGTTCCTTATGTGTACATGTCAGCAATGATATCTGGATGGTGGACAAATGGTGGCAATGCAAGTCCCACCCTCTCTGGTTTAGTTTTGGGCAACCTGTAGCGATGCACACCTGCTGACTGCTAGCATGGCAAGGTGTCGTCAGCATCTTCCATCTCTGGACTGTTTCTTTTCTTGTCTTCGTGGTTGGAGCAGACTTGTCAGTTCCTCTTTGTTGCAAAAATCCATATGGTCTTGGAGTTGTTTTTTGAAAATATACAAACATATTCTCAACCAAAAGTTAATAAAGGAATATTTTCTGTAAATTTGACTTGGGATTCTTTTTATTTTTGCCCAAATGATTTTCCTTTGGCTTATTTTGATGCATATTAGGCTTTTATATATACAGATGCAATTTAATATTTAAAGGTAAAGGTATGTATTCTATGAAATTTACAAATGGCTCCAAAATAATGGAAATTAGAATGTCATCTAATTCTATTATAGCAACATAGGATGTTAGCAGCCAGTGGAGCAATGCCTCCAAAATTTATAAGCAAAATTATTTAACCCTATCGCCAGAATTCTATGCACAGTTTTCTATTGCTATAGAGCAAACAACTGTAATCTCAGTTACCCACTTATTATCTCATTAGAGTTTTGGTGCATGAAATTGGAGAGGTGGAGGGTCCCTCATCCTAGCCTGCACACTCACGCAATCCAGGATCCCTCTTGCAATTCAGAACTGCTGGCTCCTAACTGCTCACCTGCCTGCTTGCCTGACCACCCCTATCCATCTAACTGCTCACCTGCCTGCCTGCCTGATGCCCCTAAACACTCTGCCTCACTACCTGATCACCCCTAACCTCCTCTGCCTGCCTGATTACCCCTAAGCACTCATCTGCCTATCTGATTACCTCTAAGTACTCTGCCTGCCTGCCTGTTGCCCCAAACCACTTGCCTGCCTGATCACCCCTAATCACTCTGCCTGCCTACCTGATCACTCCTAACTGCCTCTGCCTTGACCCCCGCCACCATGGCTTCATCCAGAAGGATGTCCAGAATGATGTCCATGAGGTTATTCAGTTGTCTGTTCCAATTAGCATATTATGTTTTTGTTATTATAGACTAGAGGCCCAGTGCACAAATTATAGACTAGAGGCCCAATGCCTGATCTGCAGGATTGGGTTGAAACTGGCTCTCTGACATCCTCCAAGAGGTCCCAGATTGCAAGTGGGCACAGTCCAGCCTGAGGGACCCCACTGGTGCACTACTGGGGTCAGGGAGGAGAACGTAAGGTTGGCCATCTGGGGAGGGACAGCAGAAAGGCTCCAGGGTGTGTCTGGACTCTTTTTCTCAATCCTGATCGGCTGGACCCCAGCAGCAAGCTAACATATCAGTTGGAATGTCTGCCTTCTGCTGGTCAGTGCACATCATAGCAAGCAGTGGAGTGGCCTTAGCATATCATTAGCATATTACTCTTTGATTGGTTGAATAGACAACCAGACACTTAGCATATTAGGCTTTTATTATATAGGAGTAGGGGCCCGGTGCACAAAATTCGTGCACTGGGGGTGGGTGGTCCCTCAGCCCAAGCTGCCTCCTCTCACATACTGGGAATCCTCAGGGTATGTCCTACTGATGGCTCACCCCAGCGTGCCCAAGGACGAAAGCCTCTGGCCAAGACTTTCGTCCTTGGGCAGGGAACCTCACCAGGGGACCACAGCCAGTGATCGCCCTGCGATCCGGCTGATTGTTGGCTGGTTCCGCCCCAGCCCCGGCCTGCCTGCCCAAGGCCGGAAAAAGCCACTTGGTGAGGCTTCCGGCCTTGGGAACCCAGCGATTTCCCTGCCATGGGCAGCAGCCATCTTGGTTAGGTGTTAATTTGCATACCGCTCCTGATTGGCTGGGGGTGTGGCTTGTGGGTGTGGCTTATTGGGTATAGTGAAGGTACGGTCAATTTGCATATTATTCTTTTATTAGATAGGATATTTTCTGTAGGTTAGAAGCCTGGGCACATAGCTAGGTTCCTTGCCCAATGTCTTACAAGGCTGCAAGCAAAGTATTAGATGATCCAAAGTCCTCTTCCAATCTCATGTGAGTTGTTGGCAGAAGTCAGTTCTTTGAGATTGTATGACAAAAGTCATTGTTTTCTTGCTACCTGTCAGCCTGGAACTGCTTTAATTTCCTAGTGGCTCCCCTCGACCCTTGCTTCCCCTCCCACAACACAGCAGTTTGCTGCATCTTCAAGACCAACAGGAGAACATCTCTTAGATGCTTTACCTTCCCCTGAAGGATTTACCTAGTTAAGCAAGACTTAACCAAGGTAATCTCTATAACTCATAGTCAACCAATTAGTAATTTATTCATGGGAATAATACTCCATCATATGTACTAGTACCACCCACACTCAATAGAAGAGGACTATACAAGTTGTGTACATCATGGAGAGGAATCTTGAGGGCCATCATAGAAGTCAGCTTACCACCTACAGCCAAACCTTCACTTCAAGTTTTCAACCTTGTATCATATAAGAATCTTCTGAGGGACTATTAACACTTATTATTTAAATCATTATTTAGTGATTCTGAGGCAGGGCCTGAAGTGTTTTTATTTTTGGTTTTTATATATTTAATCCTCACCCAAGGATATGTTTATCCTATCTAATAAAAGAGTAATATGCAAATTGACCATACCTCTGCTACACCCACAAGCCATGCCCACAAGCCACACCCACAAGCCAATCATGAGTAAATATGCGAATGAACTCCAACCAAGATGGCTGTGGCCACTGAGAGAGCAGGAGTAAGGTTTGGGTTTCCCCGTTGAGGGAGGAAGCCAAGCTTTTCATGGCCCTAGCCTGCCGTGGTCTCTACTTAAGGGTACAAAAGTTTCAATTATAGAAGATAAATAAATCCCAACAGAAATTGCTGTGGCCACAGGGTGAGCAGAAGGCTTGGCTCCGCTCCAGGCTACAAAGTTTCAATTGTAGAACATAAATCAATCCCAGATCCCAGGGCCTCCACTTGGGTCACTGGGGGGCATGACCAGCCTGCAAACCACCACAGGCCCCTTGACCAGGCCATTCCATGCTCCAAGGAATCCCCCACCCTGAACCAGGACACCTTCAGGGCAAACCAGCTGTCCCCCACCCTATCCTATCTAATAGAAGAGTAATATATAGATTGACCATCACTCCAACACAAAAGACAGCTGCCTCCATGTGGTCAAAGATCCTGGTCCCATGTGGACACAAGATGGCCACCACAAGATGGCCAGCAAGGGAGGGCAGTTGGGAGGGACCAGACCTGCAAGGGAGGGTAGTTGGGAGCAATCAAGCCTGCAGCGGAGGGCAGTTAGGGGTGACCAGGCTGGCAGAGGAGGAAAGTTGGGGGTTATGGGGCCTGCAGAGAAGGGCAATTGGGGGGGACTCTGGCCTGCAGGGGAGAGCAGTTGGGGGGGACCAGGCCTCCAAGGGAGGGCAGTTAGGGGTTACCAGGGTTGCAGGGGAGGGCCATTAGAGGCAAACAGACTGACAGAGGAGCAGTTAGGCATCAATCAGGCTGGCAGGGGAGTGGTTAGGGGGTGATCAGGCTGGCAGGCTGAAGCGGTTAGGGGCAATCAGGGAGGCAGGCAGGTGAGTAGTTTGGAGCCAGCAGTCCTGGATTGTGAGAAGGATGTCCGACTGCCCATTTAGGCCCAATTCTACCAGGATCAGGCCTAAACTGGCAGTCAGACATCCCTCGAGGGGTCCCAGATTAGAGAGGGTGCAGGCTGGCTGAGAGACACCCTTTTCCCCCCATGCATAACTTTGTGCACCAGGCCTCTAGTTGATGAGAGAGAGAGAGAGAGAGAGAGAGAGAGAGAGAGAGAGAGAGAGAGAGAGAGATAAAACCCACAATGTAAGTATGCGCCCTGGGAGGGAACCAAACCTGCAGCCTTTTGGTGTATAGGATGATGCTCAAACCTACTGAGCCACCCAGCCTGTGCTTGTTTTTGTTTTACTGGATTTGCTTTTATGGCTCCCTCATGTAATTCCAATGTGCAAGCAGGGAAAACCACTGGAATAGAGCAAAAACGTTTTTAGATTTTAAGGCCTCAGGGAAGTTACTTCCTGGCACCCCTTCTCAGGAAGTGACTAGAGAAGTGCTCCTCTGAAATGAGGAAATAATCAAGAAGGAAGAAAGCACAGGATCTAGGAAACAAGGACTCTAAAATAGCAAATGCAGAGGGTGATGGCCAGTAGGAGCTCAGAATGTAACCAGACCAGACTAGAGCAGGAGGATAAAGGGCTCTGAGTAAGGTTTCAGAGAATTTCCAAAAAAGTAGAATTAATGAATTATCTGATTACCTAATCAGATACGTTGAGGGAAGAGAATAAGTACTACACATATAACAATTTATATGCAATTGGAAAAAATAAGAATAGTTATATATAAAAATTACGTATGTGAAAAATGATGCAATTATTTTCTTTAAAGAAAAGCAAAGCTTTTCAAGACAGAAAAACATGCACTACTTGGCTATGCAGTTAACAATATTAACACAGTAATAATGTAAATACTGACCTTTAACTGCAAATTATAATTATTCTGAGAATATAGGATGAGGGGAAATGTGTCTACATAAAAGAGTTAAGTCAAGAAATTGCAAAATAGTGCTATAATACTAAGTATTGAAATAACAGGAGAGTTTGTGTTTGCTTCTAAAAGCAAGATAAAAAGAGTGAAAAACTACCTTTTTAATACAATATTTTATTACATTCTAACTCTACCCATATGTTACTGTGTTAAAAGTTAAAAATGAGAGTGCTTGCTTTGGCAGCACGCATACTAAAATTAGAATGATATAGAGATTAGCGTGGCTCCTGTGCAAGAATGACATGAAAGCTCATGAAACATTTCATACTTTTATTTTATTTTTTGTTAATCCTCACCCAAATATATTTTTCCATTGATAAGCAGCATGACTTATAATATGGAAAAACTTTAAATAATCTAATTGTCCATTGACTGGCATATCCTAAATTCATTTGTTTATTAAACAAACTAGGGCTGGTGCACAGATTCATGCACATTGAAAGTAAATTAATTAGAAGGTGGCCAGCAGGGCAGGACTGGCTGAGAAAGGCTAGACATGCCCTGGAGCCAACCTGCTGCCAACCAAGAGCTCAAAGAGCATCTGCGAAGTAAGCAGGGTCCCTCCGGCAGGTGGGGTCCCTCAGCCTGGCCTGCGGGGATCAGGCAAAACCAACTCTCTGACATCCCCTGAGGGCTCCTAGAGTGCAAGAGGGCACTCCGCAAAATTGCTGTTGCTCTGCAGCTCCTGCATTGAGTGTCTGCCCCCAGTTGTCAGTGCACATCATACCTAGTGGCCAGTCAGATGGTTACTTGGGCTTTTATATATATAGACTAGAGGCCCAGTGCATGAAATTTGTGCACGGGGGGGGGGAGGGGGGTGTTCCTCAGCCTGGTCTGCACCATCTTCAATCTGGAACCCCTCAAGAGATGTCTAACTGCCTGTTTAGGCCTGATCTCAGGGGGCCAGTCAGACATCCCTCTCACAATCCAGGACTGCTGGCTCCAAACTGCTCGCCTGCCTGCCTTCCTGATTGCCCCTAGCTGCTTCTGCCTGCCAGCCTGATCATCCCCTAACCACTCCCCTGCCAGTCTGATTGATGTCTAACTGCTCCCCTGTCAGCCTCTTTGCTCCTAACTGCCCTCCCCTGCAGGCCTGGTCACCCTCAACTGCTCTCCCCTGCAGGCCTGGATATCCCACAACTGCCCTTCCCTGCAGGCTCAGTCACCCCCAACTCCCCTCCTCTACCAGCCTGGTCACCCCTAACTGCCTTCCCCTGCAGGCTTGATTGCCCACAAACTGTCCTCCCTTGCAGATCTGGTCCTCCCAACTGCCCACCCCTGCTGGCCTGATTGCCCCCAACTGCCCTCTCCTGCTTGCCATCTTCTGGTGGCCATCTTGTGTCCACCTGGGGGCAGGATCTTTGACCAGATGGGGGCATCAGTCTTGTGTGTTGCAGTGATGGTCAATCTGCATATTACTCTTTTATTAGATAGGATAGAGGACTGGTATATGGGTGGGGGCCAACTGGTTTGTTCTGAAGTGTGTCCCAGATCAGGGTGGGGGTTCCTTTGAGGTGCAGGGCTGTCTGGGCCAGGGGCCTTTGGTGGTTTGCAGACCGGCCACCTCCCCAGTGATCCAAGCAGAGGCCCTGGTATCTAGGATTTTTTTATCTTCTACAATTGAAACTTTGTAGCCTAGAGCAGAGCCAAGCCTTCTACTAGCTCAGTGGCTGCTGCCATTTCTGTTTGGATTCTATAATTGAAACTTTGTAGCCTTAAGCAGAGGCCTGAGCCAGCAAGGGCAGGTGGAAAACTGGCTTCCTCCATTGCCAGGGAAACCCAAGCCTCTCTCCTGCTCCCAGTGGTGGAAGCCATCTTGATTGGGGTTTATTTGCACTCCTGATTGGCTAGTGGGTGTGGCTGGTGGGCATGGCTGGCAGATGTGGTTGGTGGGTGGAGTGGAGGTATGGTCAATTTGCATATTGTGCTTTTATTAGATAGGATATCTATTGAATGGTTGGTATGTGTCAAGCACTGTTCTGAAAACTGGAGAAATATCAGTTACTAATAGACAAAAATCCTTGTTTTCATGTAGCTTACATTATTATAGGAGAAAACATATCATAAAGAAGTCCTTCTTACTATGTTAGATGTAATAAGAGCTATGGAGAAAAACAAAGGTGAAAAGAGAAAACAGGAGCCCTATGAGAGAGTGTGTATGTAATTTTTAAGAGGATGGTCAGAAACATCCATACTGACACTTAAAGACTTGAAAGAAATGAGCAAGCCAAGTCAGTAACAATAGGAGTTGGAGGTGGGGAGAAGAGTGTTCCAGTCCTTTAAAATAAACTAGATCAACATAGATAGCTTTCAAAAAAGATAAATAACATTGAGCCCAGCCGGGACAGCTCAGTGGCTGAGCATGGACCTGCGAACCAGAAGGTCATGTTTGGATTCCAGTCAGGGCACATGCCTGGGTTGCACATTCAGTCCCCAGTAGGGGGCGTGCAGGAGGCAGCTGACCAATGATACACTTTCCTCATTGATGTTTCTATCTCTCTTCTTCCTTCCTCTCTGAAATTAATAAAAATATGTTTTTTAAAAAGATAATGTTGAGTAAAAATGGCTATAAGGGAAAATGTAGCACATGACACTATTTTATATGAAATGCTGGAAGGTATTCTTTAAGAGGAAGAAGAAGGTAAAGATAAAAATTATGAACAGCAAATGCATATCTATCAAGTGAATCTAAAAATCAAGTGAATAAAAAATCTGATGAACCTAAATCTGGTGAATATAATAGAATCAGGGACATAGAAAAGGGGTGGTCTGACAATTCTCAGGAGTAAAGGAATGTGGGGACTGCAGGAAGAGACTGGACAAAAATTGTACACCTATGAATGAGGACAGTGGGGGTGGGAGGTAAGGTAAGAGGGTGAGGTGGGAACCAGGTGGAGGGGAACTATGTGGGGAGAGGAACAATTGTAATAATCTGAACAATAAAGATTGATTAAATTTAAAAAAATAAAAATTAGAAAAAAAGAAACCCTCAGTATAACAAAAAATAAAAATCCTATCTAATAAAAGAGTAATACACAAATTTGACCATATCTTTGCTACACCCACAAGCCACACCTATAGCCAGGGCCACCGGCCAATCAGGATCAGATTATGCAAATAAACCCAACCAAGATGGCTGTCGCCACTGAGAGCAGGAGGAAGGCTTGGGTTTCCCTGGCAACAGAGGAAGCCAAGCTTTCTGCCTGCCCTTGCTGGCCTAGGCGTCCACTCAATGTTACAAAGTTTCAATTATAAAAATACAGAAATGGCGGCAGCCACTGAGCTGGAAAGAACAGAGGCTTGGGTTTCCCTGGAAATGGAGGAAGCCAAGCTTTCTGCCTGCCATTGTTGGCCTAGGCCTCCACTCTAGGCTACAGTGTTTCAAACGGAAATGGCTGCCACCATGGATCAAGGAGAAGGCTTGGCTCTGCTCCAGTCTACAAAGTTTCAATTGTAGAACATAAATTAATCCCAGATCCCAGGGCCTCTGCTTGGGTCACTGGGGGGCATGGCCAGCCTACAAACCTCCACAGGCCCCTCACCCAGGCCGCTCCTGACCCCAAGGGAACCCCCACCCTGATCTGGGACACTCTTCAGGGCAAACCAGCTGGCCCCCACCCTTGCACCAGGGCTCTATCCTATCTAATAAAAGAGTAATTTGCAGTATGATCATCACTCCAATACACAAGAGGGCTGCCGCCATGTGGTCAAAGATCTGCCCCCATGTGGACATAAGATGGCCACCACAAGATGGCCAGCAAGGGAGGGCCGTTGGGAGGTTCCAAGCCTGCAAGGGAGGGCAGTTGGGGGTGATCAGGCTAGCAGGGGAGGGCAGTTGGGGGTGATCAAGCCTGCAAGGGAGGGCAGTTGGGGGCCATCAAGCCTGCAGGAGAGGGCAGTTAGGGTGACCAGGCCGGCAGAGGAGGGAAGTTGGGGGCAAACAGGCTGGCAGGGTAGTGGTTAGGGGGTAATCAGGCTGGCAGACAGAAGTGGTTAAGGGCAATCAAGGAGGAAGTCAGGTGAGCAGTTTGGAGCCAGCAGTCCTGGATTGTGAGAAGAATGTTTGCCCATTTAAGCCCAATCCTACCGGGATCAGGCCTAAACGGGCAGTGGGACATCTCTCTAGGGGTCTCAGATTGGAGAGGGTGCAGGCTGGGCTAAGGGACATCCCCTGCCCCCCCCCCCCATGCATGAATTTCATGCACCGGGCTACTAGTAATAAAATAAAATGCATATTTTAAAAAATGACACTATTTTAAAAAGTAATTTTAGCCCTCGCCTGTTTGGCTCAGTGTATAGAGCATCAGCCTCAGACTGAGGGGTCCTGGGTTGGATTCCAGTTAAGGGCACATGCTGGGGTTGTGGGTTGGATCTGTTGCAGAATCAGTGCCCAGTAGGGGGTGTGCAGAAGGCAGCCAATCAATGATTCTCTCTCATCATTGATGTTTCTCTCTCTCTCCCCCTCTCTCTTCCTCTCTTAAATCAATAAAAAATATATTTTTAAAAAAGTAATTTTAGAAGTAGGTGGGTAAAAGTATGAAAAATGCAAGTAAGACTAAGAATAAAAATATCAAATTAAAAATAGTAGCTGGTTCTGGGAAAGAGGGAATTGGAATGGGGCTTGAGTAGAGGGTCAAATGATATTTCCATCTTATTGCAATGTTTTATTTATTATATAAAACAATAAATGTCATTCAAGCATAATAAACTGTTAAATATAATATTGGGGAGCATTCAGGATCCTGTTCCCTGGCATATATTGTCAGTTTGGCTCAAATAAACTCTTATAAAAATTTTCTATAGGTTTGGGTGTTTATGTCAAAGAAACTCACCCAGAACCACCCTGTGAACCTGGACCAGGACTAAGATACAAGTCAGGGTCCATTTTGCCCCACCAACTACCTACTTCCTATCAGGTGAACTGGAGTGAGTTCCTCTGGGAATTTTGGGGGCCCTTGCTTTTAGTAGCAGGCCATGACTTTATTTGAGCTGTTTTCAGATAATCTTTGGGGTGGATAAGGGTTGAGATAGCCCAGGGAAAGCAAAAAAAGGAGGAGGAAAAGGAGGAGGAGGAGGAAAAGGAGGAGGAGGAGGAAAAGGAGGAGGAGGAGGAGGAGGAAGAGGAGGAAGAGGAGGAGGAGGGGGAGGAGGAGGAGGAGGAGGAGGAGGAGGAGGAGGAGGAGGAGGAGGAGTTAGTTGCTGCTCTTAATCTTGGCTTTTTGAGTAGATTGCTTACTGAGAGTCTGAACAATATTTTTCCTGGTTAAATGAGAGACTGAGCTTTTTTAGCTCTGAAAGAGATAGGACATTTGCCTCCCCAACCGGAATAAGCAATGGGGTGATAGCAGTGGTTCAGATCCTTGAATCCACAGATGGGCTCCAGGAGTCATCAGTGCAGCAGTGCAGCTGATCCCTGAGAAACCGGTGGGGGGAGCCCCAGAGAGAAGAGTACAGCACCCTAAAACAGGTTCACCTTCCCAGAGGGACCTGGAAAGCATTCCAGTTTGGTGGTGTCCAGTAAGCTCTCAATGTCTTTTGCTCAAGAATTCTTGGGTAACTAAAAGTCTTTATGGAGCTGCCTCAGAAACACATCCTATAGGAGGTAAAGCAGCCCTAGAAGGATACTCGCCGAATTGGCTCATCTGGTGATATGGACATAAGGGCTGGTTTTCCCTGGAAGTTTTTTTCAGTCTCTACAGATCTCATAAATAATATAAATTGTACCTCTGAGGCCAATAAGCGTCTTGACAGTCAGCCTTCCATTAGTACTGAGATGGCCAGATGAGGATCCTTTGATACTTCTAAATTAATCTTATGGTCCAGCCGGTATGGCTCTGAGGGTGAGCGTCGACCCATGTTCCAAGAGGTTGCTGGTTCAATTCCTAGTCAGGGCACTTGATCAGATTGGGGGCTTGATCCCCAGTAGGGGGTATGCAGGAGGTAGCCTGTCAATGTTTCTCTCTCATTTATCTTTTTATCTCTCTCCCCCCTGTCCCTCTTCCTTCCTCTCTAAAAATCAGTAACAACATTTTTAAAAATTAAGTTTTTGCATGCAGTTACAAAAGCTGCCTATAAATTAGGCAGAAAGAATGGAAAGCATATTAATTGGTATCTCAAAGCTTTAAAAAGAGGGTTTAGATAAATGGATCAACCTATGATGTCCTTTAGGTGTCATCCAATTCTTTAGTTTATTAATAATGGCTGTCCTTATTTTTACTTGACTTATCAAGGATAGATACAGATTGCAAATGCCTCCAAAACAAAATTTGGATCCAACTATTCTGAGTGTGTCTATGTATGCATGTATGATGTAAATGTTAGATAATTTTATGCCACTGGATGCTATTATTAAAATCAATTTAAAGACAGGTGCTTTTAGGGATTGAAAAATATAAACTAACTCATGCTTTTCAAGTTCACATGATCTAAAGTTAATCCTTAGCAAATAAAACGTAGCTTAAGTTTGCTGGTTTAAGTAAAAAACGTCTTTATTTTCCCTGGGTTTTATAAAAATAAGTCCATGTTAATAATTGACTTTTATGTCTATGAAATATGTTTCTAGAAGTTGTAAAATGTCTTCACAGCTCAGTTGGCATGGCTCCGTGGTTGAGTGTTGACTCAGGAACCAAGAGGTCACTGGTTCGATTCTTGGATGAGACACATGCCTGGGTTGTTGGCTTGGTCCCCCTAGGGGGAGTGCAGGAGGCAGTCTATCAATGTTTCTCATGGACGTATCTATCTTTCTGTTCTTCTCCCTTCCTCTCTTTCTAAAAATCAATAAAAATATATTTAAAAAATAACTGTCTTCATAAAATTTCTCAAGAATGCAAATTGCTTACTTCTCAGTTTTCATTAGAAATTGAGATTTTTTAGAGTTAAATATCTCAATATATGTAGGATCAACTTTGAGGCACTTCAGAGGGGTGCTTAAAGGGTTAAAAACATCTCTGTATATAGAGCCCCTGAAACAACTCAAAAGATTTGAAATTGCATAGGACAGACACATTGTAAAATAAGTGATAAGCCCTGGCCAGGTGGCTCAGTCGATTAGAGTGTCATTCCATGCATCAAAAGGTTGCAGGTTCAATCCCCAGTCAGGGCACATACCTGGGTTTTGGCTTCCATGCCCAGTTGGGATGAGACCAGGAGACACCAATTTGATATTTCTCTCTCACATCAATGTCTCTCTCTCCCTAAAAATCAATGAACGTATCCTCAGGTGAGGATAAAATAAATAAGTGATAAAAATTAAATTAAATGAGTAAGTCTGGGTTATGGAAAACCCAAGATGGCCTCTTGGTTCTTCCTGGCTCCCTGGCATCACCGCAGTGCATTTAAACTGGACTTTAATGAAGGAGCTTATTAGCTGACATTATTGAAAAGAGGCATCTTAACACTTATTACTAAGGTTTGATAGAGTTACTTCAAGAAAATGCCAAGTTGATGACCACTTCCTTTCAGAGAACTCCCAGGATAAAGACTTTAAAGATAATTTATGCTGCCCCCAAGGGAACAGTGACACCATCTCTTCCCTGCCTACCTCTGTGAGGCTGTCTCAAGTAATTAGTATGGAGGGCTCAAACCTTCAACCTCCAGCACAAAACACACACACACACACACACACACACACACACACACACACACGGGGGGGGGGGGATGAGATATTGGGGGGGGAGGTGGAGAGAGAGAAAGTGAGAAAGAAAGACAGAGAGAGAGAACAGGCATAGAAGATCCTGGGAGGGAAAGGAAAGAGAAAAAAAAAGATAATTTTATTGCCACCTGGAGATTTTATTTATGGAAAGGATATCAAATAAAAGACACTCTCCAACCTCATGGGAGGGAGCTTATCAGGCTCATAACCGCAAATGGACATCTACCACTGTCTATGAACATCAGAGACTCCTAGAGGACAAGAAGCCTCAGATACCAGAGGTAGATAGCTATCCTAAGACATCAACAAGGCCTGGGTACCAATGGATTGATACTGAACTCAGAATCCATTTTGCTTGTCTTTAAAGATATTAGTTGTAATAATAACTATACTTACTCCTTGGGGTTTTCTATGATTATTGAACATATATAGCTATTAATATTCTTTTCATGGCTTACGTAAATATTATATTAGATCCAAAATAGAGAAAAATGAGACAAAAGGTTAAATTTGGATCATGATATTTCACAGGATAGATATGATTCAATGTTTTTTGCAATGAAGGCCATAAGACTGGACTGCCTTTTGTTTGCCTGCCTTTCCCTTTTGGGAAAAAGTCAGCCTTAACTTAAGATTCCATGGTTAGTTATAGTATTGCCCCATTTCCAGTGGTCAACAACAGGTTATCCATACTGACCCATTCTAGGAATGAGCCTTCCTAGCTCTTTGAGAACACACTATCAGACCAAAATGTTGGTTCACCAAAGCATCCTTCAGGTTGATTTAGGATCAAAATGGGTAAATGTGGATGAAAATAATGGGTTCTATGGAAGGCAAACTCACAGAGTGATCTGATCATAAATTCTTAACAGGGAAAATCATAGTAGGTAGTCATAACTCAGGCCCATAAGTTCTTTATTGAAAGGTTTTAAGCCAGCTCTGTCTCTTGTTCTTGTGCATCTAGGTTAACACACCATTGAAATACCAGAAGTAATACCTCTCAAAGGGGGTATTAACTCTCAAGAAAGCACATAATCTTGTTAATTA
Source organism: Antrozous pallidus (assembly GCA_027563665.1). Taxonomy (NCBI): domain Eukaryota; kingdom Metazoa; phylum Chordata; class Mammalia; order Chiroptera; family Vespertilionidae; genus Antrozous; species Antrozous pallidus. The sequence goes on from CM050514.1 coordinate 39,795,028, forward strand.
TTCTGTAATCCAATCCCCAGCTTCAGGTACATTTCCTCCTTATTTTCAAAAGCATAAAAGAAGATGCAAAACTGTTATTCTCTGGAGCATTTGAGATCTTACTCCCTGGCACGTTATCAGTTTGGCTCAAATAAACTCTTATAAAAGTTTTAAAATAAATAAATATAATACATATACCAACTACAACATAACGGTTTGTTAGTGGAACAGGAGGGAGAGGGAAAATGAGGAACCTATATGGTAGTAAGGTGTCTCTCTACATTTACTTGAAGTGATGTAATATTAACACTCAGTACACTGTAAAAGTTTAGGTATGTATATTGTAAGCCATAGAGCAAATATAATAAAAAAAGAGAGTTAGCTATATCCAAAGGACATACATTAAAATGTAATATTAAGAAATATTTAATGGGGGATGGAGGCTGTAAAAGATCAACCAAAGGACTTGTGTGCATGAATATAAGCATAACCAATGGATATAAGACATGGCGGGGGGCAGGTGAGGGCATGTGCTGGAGGGCATGTGCTGGGGGGAGGTCAATGGGGGGAAAAAGGAAACATATGTACTACTATTTGCAATACTTTAAACAATAAAGTATATATATATATATATATATATATATATATATAAAATCTAGGCAATTAAAAATATATTTAAACAATTCAAAAGAAGGCAAGAAAGTAAGAATATAAAAAAGGGAAATCAGAAAACAAATAATAAAACAATAGGCCTAAATCCAACCATATCAATAATTACATTAAATGTAAATCACCTAAACATTGCAATTAAAAGAGATGATCATATTGAATTTTTTAAAGCCCTATGTGTTGCTCAGAAGTAAGCCATTTTATTTTATTTATTTTTTAAAATATACTTTATTGATTTTTTTTTTACAGAGAGAAAGGAAGAGGGATAGAGAGCTAGAAACATTGGTGAGAGAGAAGCATCGATCAGCTGCCTCTTGCACACTCCTCACTGGATATGTGCCCGCAATCAAGGCACATGTCCTTGACCGGAATCGAACCCAGCACCTTTGAGTCCTCAGGCCGATGCTTTATCCACTGAGCCAAATCAGTTAGAACAGAAGTAAAGCATTTTAAATACAACATAAAAAGATGAATAAAAAGGTAGGAGAAGATATATTACAGAAAAACTAATCAATAGAAAGCTGGAATGTTTATATTAATGTGAGACAAAATAGATTTCAGAACAAAAACACCACAAGGGACAAGGAGAGATATACATAATGATAAAAGATCATTTCATCAAAAACATCATTCTAAATGTGTTAGCAACAGAGCTTCAAAACATAAAGTAAAAATACTCAGACATAAAAGACGAGGCAAATCCACAATTATAATTGGAGCCTTCAATGCTCCTCTCCCAGAAACTGTAGAATTAGTAGAGAAAAGCAGTAAGAATATACAAGACCTAACAATGTTATTAACCAACTTGACATAATTGACCAACAAAGCACATTAAATGTGTTTTTTTAAATAAGTGCACAGTAGTACATTCTGGGGCAAAACAAACCTTAACAAATTGAAAAGAACTGAAATTTTTAAAGTACATTTTCTGACCATAATTGAATTAAAATGTGCTATACAGGAGCTCACTCTGTTACCTTTTGGTATAGTTTCATTGTTTAACTTGGCAACTTCATTCAGCCAAAGTATATTGCTACATAATCAAGCTGACTTTGTTTCCAAATTACTTCAGAGATTAGTAGTGACTTAAGTGCTATTAGAGAATGTTTTCGTGCACAATACACATTTGAGTATCAGTCATCATTTTCAATGGAAATAAATAAAAAAGTCAAGAAACTGTTAACATATCTGAAATGTGTTAGAATGGAATAATAGTTTCATCTTGGACATTTAGAAAATTTAGGCAGCAATTCTTTAATTTTGAAGAATTTCATTTTTTGTTTTTTTGCTTGATGTAAGATATGAGAATTGCTATTTCAACTTTTCCTGTAAAACATTCTTCTTGTAGTCTTAGGACCTTGAGCAATGAGTTTTATCATAATAGGGCAAACACCTTAGAAAGCAAGATAAAGCATGTAATAAAGCAATGGTCATCAAATAAACCAAATGCGTCAACTGTGAATTGGGCAGTAAATGCTACTCCTGCACCAGTGACTAATCATATATTCAAGTAACAAGTATGGCATTTTCTGCTGACAAATGATTTCTTTTTAAATATATATTTTTATTGATTTCAGAGTGGAAAGGAGGAGATAGAAACATAAATGATGAGGGAAAATCTTTGATCAGCTGCCTTCTGCGTGCCTCCTACTGGGATGTAGATATGACCCAACCCAGGCATACGCCCAGTGGGAAATGAACTGGAACTCCTAGTTCAAAGGTCCGTTGTTCAACCATTAAGCCACACCAGCGGGGCTGCCAAGTGATTTCTTAAAGGCAGACTATCGTGTCCTAACATATGGTGACAGGAGAAAATTTGACTCTGGGTGGTGGGCAACCGGTGCAATATACAGGTCTTGTAACATAGAAACCCATACCTGAAGCCTGTGTGTTCATGTTGACCAATGTCACCCCAACAAATTTAATAAAAACAATACTTAACAAAAAAGGCAAGTTATCACATAAAAATCATAATATAATTAGCATCTTCTTATTAAAACTTATATTTTAGGGAGCTGAGGTCATCACTGGATTTGAAATATTTAAAGTGGATATAAAACTGCTTCTGCAATACAGACAAGTGTGTCATCGTGGGCGATGGTGCTGTTGGTAAAACATGTCTTCCAATATCCTACACAGCAAATAAATTTCCATCTGGGTATGTACCGACTGTTTGACAACTATGCAGTCACAGCTATGATTGGTTGAGAGCCATGTACTTCTGGACTTTTTGATACTGCAGGGCAAGAGGATTATGACTGCTGAGTTATCCACAAACAGAGGTATTTCTAGTCTATTTTGTTCAGTGGTCTTCTCTCCATCCTCATTTGAAAATGTAAAGAAAAGTGGGTGCCTGAGATAACTCACCACTGTCTGAAGACTCCTTTCTTGCTTGTTGGAACCCAAATCGACCTCAGAGATGACCCCTCTACGACTGAGAAACTTGCCAAGAACAAACAGAAACCTATCACTCCAGAGACTGCTGAAAAGCTGGCCCCTGACATGAAGGCTGTCAAGGACGTGGAGTGTTCTGCACTCACACAGAAAGGCCTAAAGAGTGTATTTGACGGAGCGATATTGGCTGCCCTGGAGCCTCCGGCACCGAAGAGCCGCAGGTGTGTGCTGCTATGAACATCTTTTTGCACAGCTGGTTTTGGCATCATACTAAAAGCAATGTATAAGTCAAACTAAAGATTAAAAATTAAAATTCGTTTTTGTTATAATGACAAATGCCCTGCACCTACTCATATGCACTCATGTGAAATAAGCTGCATAGATACGGTTGTCCCTTTCCCCATCTCAATACTAGTTAATTTTGAGTAACCGTGTATTGTCAGAAAAGTGATCAGTACTAGTTTTTTGTGTTGTTTAAAAGCAAGGCATGCTTGTGATGACTCTGTAACTGACTAACTCGGGTTGTTGAGCTGTTCCCGGGTTCCACTCTGGAGTGATCAGACATCTAGTTTGTTTGTTGTGTGTGTGTGTGTGTGTGTTGGGGCGGGGGGGGGGGGGGGGGGGACGTAGGAAGGGAGGGGTGTGTGTGAGTTTGTTTTTATTTAGTCGTTTAAAAAAAAATCTGTTAACCATTGGACAGCCCTTTAGGTGAGGAGGATGGAGTGATTCCACATCCACTTCCTACATCTAGTTCAGAAAACATGTTCCCCACCGGTGCTCTTAGGAAGGAGTCTAGTAAATGCCTCATTTCATAACATACTCCTTTTTGAAAGTTTGCCTTTTCTCTCCACCCTTGAGTAGGTTCAGTATTTGATGAAAGTGGGTGGAAACTGTCTTGCCCCTCTTCTTTTCTAGGATATACTATATACGTGACTGACTTGCAAGGAAATTTGTTAGCTATTTGCTGATTTTTTTAAAGTTAATCTCTAACTTCTTTTTTTTAAAGTTAATCTCTAACTGATAAATGAAGAAAAGTATTGCACCTTTTTAAATATACCAATGGATTAGGTACATAATTAAAAAACATTTTTCCTTGTTAGTCATTGTCTTATATGCTTAGCAGAGATGTGCAGCTTAATAGTGTACGATATGGTGTTCCTAGAACACAGCTGAAGACCTGGTATATAGAAGGAGAGCTAGAAGACGGAAGTCTGTGGAATGATTCACATCCTCTTCAAGTTATGAGGATGGAGACCTGCTTCATTAAGAAACTAGAGGTGGGGGCAATGGGGAGATATGGACACATGTAATACCTTAATAACAAAAAATTTTAAAAAATAAAACCTTATTGCAATAAAAAGAAACTAGGAGTGGGGTGGGGGTGGGGAGAACATTTAACAACATGGGGACCAGTGAGGGGAATTCCCTTATTTCTGTTTTGCATGAGGAACCCTAGAGCAGCCAGTTGAGGCTAATTTAATAAAAATCATGGAGTCTTATGAAGACTCTTAAGTATAAATAGGTATTTTAACAGCTTATTTTGGTTGCAGTTTCTAACATTTAAAAAAATGTCTAGGTAATATTCTCCACCTTCCCCAAATCCTAATTCTTATAGTTTCATTAGTGTTGAACCAATGCTTTCTCGTCTTAATTCTTTGTATATGCATTCTTTTCAGATGTATTAACAAACAAACAAACAAAAACCTTCAAAAATTATATTTTAGAAGGAAAAATATACCTAGAAGAATTTTTCCCCACAAAGGAGTACCTAGTAGTAATCTTTCATGAAACTGCTTGGCAACACAATTTGGGAATGCTGCCTTAAGGTTTACTTTGATGAGTAATTCCATGTTATATATATGAATGCTCTGGAGTAACATAGTGTTCTGAAACTGAGGAAAACACTGGTTCGAAAAAAAATATTTAGAAATACAGACCCCTGGAATGTGAGATGAAAACCAGAGCTTAAGAAAATACAGAAACACAGTCGAATGAAACCAGGACCACCTAGAGGAATGGATCTCATTTACAACTGGGTTTGAACGTGTGGTGTCAGGGTTTAGCTCTGTTTGACAAGTTGGACTGTATGTAACATTTCTGGGGTGGATCCCTTCCAAGTCCCCTTCTTAAAAATTCAAGGGAGAGCCAACTGTTTGAGGACTTATAGCACTGCTCCTATGCATTTTCAATACAATGAAAGACCAGTAGGGGGAGAAACTCGGAGGAAAAATGAATCCTAAGCAGTAGGAATCTCAAAAGGCAATAGATCTCATTACAGGGCTCTCGAGCAAAATGAGGCTTGTGTGGTACGCAGCACCAAAGCACCACCTGGAATCTCTGATCTACAGCCAGGATGGCTTTCCTGATGTCTCTGAGGGCACTATGCGAAAAAACCGCACTCCTTCTGAATAGTCCCAATTACATCCTACAAGCTGATTCAAATTTGAAGGAAAAAAAAGGGGAGGGAGGGATTGCAAATAAAGGTCGCCTCTGAGTCAAAGTCTTGCAGAGGGCTGTGGCCGTGCATTCCTTTCGGGATGGGCTACAACTTAACCTTTCGTTGGCAGAAGGCAGGATGTGCGGCAACGGTTGACGAAAGGCTTTCTTTCTAAGATCGAGAGCCACTTCTGGTTAGCCACCGACAGGAGGCGGTTAGCCACCGCGCCCCCTTCTCTCGCCCCCAAAGGAGAGGAAACCTCATTTCCTCTGCGGGCATAAAGTGAATGAATTCACTGGCTCCCGGTATCCGCCTTTCTTTCTCTCTACCCCAGCCCGCCTGATGCTCGACGAAAGCGATCTACAACACGCATGCCGTCCGAGGATGACACACCACCTCACCCCTGCAAAAGGCGTAGCACCGAACACGCGGGCGCCGGCAAAACAAGCCCAACACCGCCCCAACTCCGGGCGGAAAAGCGCCGCGCAGCCCGAAAGCGCCCACTTGCCCCTCCCGGCCTCAGCACTTTCACTTCCTCCCTCCCGCGCATCTACTTCCGGGGCACGGAGGCCCCGCCCCTCCTGGGCTCCAACCCTCCTCGGCCCGAGGAGGGGGGAGGCAAGGGGGTGGGGATGAGCTCGTTGTTTGTTTACACGATGTGAGCGGAAAAGGAGACCAATAAAGTTTATTCTGGAAACAAAAGGGGAAAAAAAACAGGGGTGACAGAGAAAGGAGACGGGGGCGGGGGCGTGCGGCGGGGGCTCGCCCGGAGAGGGAAGGAGAAGGAGAAAGCGGCAGTTCCGGTGCCGCCGCCGCGGCCGCTGAGGTCTCGGGCTGCTGCCGCCGCGGCCGCTGGGTCTGGGGCCGCCGGCGAGGCAGGGCTCGGGCCCGGCCGGGCAGCTCCGGAGCGGCGGGGGAGAGGGGCCCGGAGGCGGGGGCCGCGCCGCCGGCTCTCCTCTCCCTCGGCGCCGCCGCCGCCGCCGCCCGCGGGGCTGGGACCCGATGCGGCTGGAGTCGCGGAGGCTGGAGCAGCTCCGAGCGTGAGTAGAGCGCGGACCCGCCGAGCGCGGGCGCGGTGGGGATGGGGACCGGGTGGGAGCCGGGGACTCTTGGGCGCGCCCGCCGTGCTGGGCGGGGGCTACCCCTGTTTGTCGGCCGCAGCGAGTTGGACTGCGATCGCCGCTCCCCCTGCCTGGCCTGCCACTGGCCTCACCCAGATGCAGACACCAGGGCTCCCGATCTCTTCTCCCCGCAGCCGCTGCCTCGCTCCTTGTTTCGTTCCTCTCCCATTTTTGGTGATGGGGCGGCTAGGAACTGAGGAAGTGCGCCCAGGGCCGCCGCCCCGGCCGTGGGAGCTCGGTTCCCCCCTCGCCCTTGCACGCCCACCCGGCCCGCGGGTGGCGGGGCTGCGGCGAGTACCCGGGCGGGAGGGACCCCGGCGCGGGGCCGCGAGCTGGTCCGAAGGGGTTGTCAAACCTACCGACTCCGGCCCCGCCAGCCCGCGCGACCCTGCTGTTTGCCTCGTACAGGTTTAAATCGCCCGGCTGGAGCACGAAGGAAAACCGCACCCCCACCCCGCAGTTCCCCTCCCACCCTTCCTCCCCGAGATTGTTTTTTTGCCTTTTGACCGTGACAATCGAACGTGTGGATCTTTTCATTCATAGACCCGAGTGAGACATTGTCTCGTGGTTGGTGTCTTTCCTAAGTCTCTTCTGTGATGCTGGTTTCGTAACTCCTAAGTGGTGCGGGCAGACGGGGCAGCCCGATGACCGCGGCCCCGGCGGTTATTTTGGGATGCTGAAGGAGCAGTGGTGATGGTGGCGGGTTCCTAGACTTGGGAATCGAAAGCTACTTTCTTAGATGTCAATAACTGGAGAGCTGTTGACATAGCTCCCTGCAGGGAAAGAGAGCGCAATAAGGGGAAGCTTTTAGAAAACAGCCCGCACATGCTTTAATGAAATAGAGCTGTGATTTCTGTGGGGGTTTTTTTTGTGTGTGTGGGGGGGGGGGGGGGGGAGCTTCCTCATTTTAGCGCTGCGCCTTTGTGCACATGCAGAACATGGGCTGGTGTAATGTTTTGAATCGTAGTTTGAGAAGCCTGGGAGAACCCCTAGAAAACTTGGGTAGGTAAACTCCTGGTAACTCAAGTCGGGTGTTTTCTACGGCTGCACTTGAACCACTGCGGGCAGTATTGGTCGCATGTTTCCCTGCTTAGAAAGTAGATTCTTGTTATCTGCTTACATTATTGCACTGTACAAAATTTATGTGCTGGATTGGCTGTTAAGAAAAGACCTGGAAATACTTAGGATACTATGTTGCCAACTTAATTTGGATGAATTTGAACACAAGCAACTACAGCATAAGAATTTGTTAATATGTCTGTGTTCAAGTTTTAAGATTTTTTTTAACTGGACTATTGAATTCTGGTTGACAGCCTAGCTCTCTATCTAAACATCACATGTTCTGGAAAATTTTAAATATCAGATTAACTGTTCTGCAGTGTCATTTTTATCTGAAGATGATCCAGTGATGTGTGTGTATGTGTGTTGGGTTTTTAGTTTTGCTAAAAACTTGCTTGCTTTTTAGTTTTCTCAGTTTGTGTTTTGAGATAAAATTAAATGAAATTCCATCAGTAAGTTTTGAGGTATATCATTGACTGAGTATACAGTTTGAAAGTCATTGCTATCAGTTTTCGTTGAAGAATTAAAAATTAACCACATGGACATGCAGAACAGTTTTCATATCAGTTTTTTAAAGTTACAAGTAAATTCGATATAGCATTAAAGAGATGTCGCTAAATATAAATACTGTACTTAAACTGAAAAGTTACATGAAAGTGTGTTTTCCGTGGGGCTAGGTCTATGTAAAAAGGAGGCTGTAAAAGAGCAGTGGCTTTGCCTGGTTCTGTGTGCTGCGCAGTCCTTCTGGAGGCAGTGCTTCCTTCCTGTCAGGATAAGATTCTCTCCTTCCCAAATAAATATTCCCTTAAAAAATTCCTAAACTTAAAATAAAATACTTATATAATAATGTAGATCATCATAACTCTTTTCCTAAAAACAGTTAGTTCACTTTGTGTGTGTGACTTTCCTTGTTAGTACCCTTTCTTGAATAAAGATTTTTAAACATTCACTAGTACCATTTTAAAAAGACATTAACTTTGTTGATCTGTTTATTTGGAGAGCTAACTTAATCCCCATTTGATCCCTTGAGCAACTAGAGTACCTTTAAAGAATCAGTTCTTTATTTTATTATTTAGCATATTGAATGCCAATGTATGGTTGCTTCTTTAAATAAAGCATCATAAATAATTTCATCTCTGGTGAAAATATTTATGATCTTAAAAATTGTGCAACTTTAGCAGCCTAGATCTTGTAATATCATGGTTTATATTTTATTAGCACAGTTATCAAGCTGTTTTCTTAAGTATTATTTATCCTGAGCTATTCAATAATCCCATAAGTAAGGCAGTATTACTATCTCTGGGAAATGATATTTTAATCTAAGGACAGACAGCTGTCAAATGACAGACTCCTTGATAAAAACCAATGTTTTCTGATTCCTTTTACTGTATCATACCATTTCTAACCTGCTTTTTAATAGATAAAGAAACAAGGGATCCACAGAAGTTTAGTTAGTTAAGATAATCTTTTATTTGCAATATATTTCTAATTCCCTGTATAGCTTTAAAGGTGGTTTTCCATCCTGGCTGATTATTAGAATCATCTGGTTACCTTTTGAAAAATACCAGTGTCAGAGTCTCATTCCCAGAAATTCTGATTTAATTGATTTAAGATGGAGCCCAGACATTTGTTTTGTTAGTTTGCTTGTAAAGTTCCCCAGATAATTCTAGTAGACAAGATTGTAAAGTCCTTGCTCTCAAGAACCTGTATGATTTGGTCCTTCTCTCTCTAGGTACATTTCTCCTCCCTTCAACAGCTCCTCCTAAAGTATATATACACTCCATACCCCATCCTTAACTAGCTGACTCCTACTCATCTTTCATTATCACCTCCTTTGACAAGTCTAGTCTGGGTTAGGTGTCCCTGCTTCCTGTTCCTGTGGCATCTTGTACTCTCACCATCATAGCATTGACTCACTGCATTATAATTGCCTATTTGTCTGTACCCTCCACCTGGATGTAAATGCCATGAGCATAGAGATCCCTTTTATCTCACATACAGTTGTATTCTTACTGCCATGCACAGTAGCCAGTATAAAATAGGCACTTTGTTAACTGAATAAACAAGCATATTGACAGCTGACTTTACAATATGTAATAATTTATAAATACTAAGTTTTTATTTTTGCCAAATACATTTAATAATTTTGGTCAGTAAAAATTACATCCCTGAACTTGTCACACATATGAACTTCATTTGGATATGCGATGTTATAAATTGCATGCAAATTATATTAAGAATGACACTCACCCTAGCTGGTTTGACAGTGAATGATAGAGCATCAGCCTGCAGACTGCCAGGTCCCAGATTCAATTCTGGTCAAGGGCACACGCCCGGTTTCGTAAGCCGTCCCATGCAGGAGGCAGCCGATCAATGATTTTCTCTCATCATTGATGTTTTTAACTCTCTCCCTCTCCCGTCCTCTCCGAAATCAGTAAAAAAAATACATATGTATAAATTTTTTCGGGGGTCAGGGAAAGAATGACACTAAAACACAAGGCGGGCACACGCGCGTGCGCACGCGTACACGCACAGAAATAAAGAGCATTATTATCCACTAACTACACTGGAAATTAGGAGACTTGAATTCGAATCCCAGTTTCACCATAAGTGTTGTGTACTTAGGCAAATCTCATTCTCTTTGGACCTCAGTTTTCTCGTCTGTAACACAAAGGAATTGTATGGATACTTTTTGTAGTACTAGTATTTTAGCCTTAAAATCCTATAAGGACTAAAAATATTGGCTTTGGAATCTTAAGCTCTTTGATTGAAAGTCTGGCTCTTACAGTTAGTGGCACGATTACTTTGGACAGATGTCCTGTCTGCTTAATGGGAATAATTGCTACTTGATAGAGCTATTGTTTTTTGAGTTAAATGAGATATATAGATCCAAGAGAGTTTTTTATCCTGGATCAGGTGTTTAATAAAGGTTCATTTCCGTTTCCCTTCAGAGGTATTAGAGCTAATGAATGAACTTAGCTGAAATAACATACTCAGTTTGTGTAATAAATCCTATTTTCCACTTTCCTGGCTGCTAGTGTTACAGGTGTGACTAGGGAGAGAGCAAAAGCCTCTCGGGCTTTTAGTTTCATTTTACTAGAATCCCATTCCATTGTCAGACACCAACGTGTTCGTCAACCTGCATGGAAAATAATTATGCCTAGAAGTAACCTTGCACACAATGTAATAATAGCTCTGCTGAAGTTTCTTGATATCTTGATAATTTTTGTATAAATTAAATTGACTTGCCTCAGTTCTTATGTTTATGTTTATAGGACATCTTTTTAACAATCCTTTTGGGAAAAAATACTATAATAAAAATTAAAAACTATGGGAAGAGAAACTGAAGTATTAGGGTATAAATAAGAAATGTGAGGCAAAACCAAAGTCTAAGGATTCAACTTGAAGGCTTGAGAGTTCCATCATTCTAAAGATGACTCAAACTGAGATATACTGATATGTGTCTTATTCACATTTAATCTTTTATTATATGAGTCAACTGATCCTGATTGAGGAAGTTTTAGGTGTTCTTTCTCCTCTCCCTAACTATACAGCTTGGGGAGTTTAAAGTTCAAATCCTTCCATAGCCAGGTAGCTCAGTTGGTTAGAGAATCATCCCCATATGCTAAAAGGTGCAGGTTCAATCCTGGCCAGGGCACATACAAGAAACAACCAATAAATGCGTAAATAAGTGGAACAACAAATCGATGTTTCTCTCTCTCCCCTTTTCTCTCTAAAATAAATCCACTAAGAAATTAAAGTTAAAATGTTTCAATAAAGAGTTTGTAATAAAAGTAGTAGCTTAGAACTTTTCCTTCAAGTTTAATATTTTTTTAAAATGAAGCTGTATTAACTCTGATCTGGATGGCTGAGAACCTAAATTCCAGTACCAAACTGCTACTTTGTATTTGTGTATGGGGGAGAGGAGGAAGATTGTATCATATCTTTGCCTCTTTTTCGGCACTGATACAGTAGGAATTATAATATGTTACTTGTCAAGTAACTCATATAATTAATTAATGAGACAATTTAAATGATTCCAAAGTGCATAAAATTATTTAAGAAATAATGTATATATGATCATTATTTTAAATTTATATCTAATACAAGAATAACATTTTTTTTTGTATTTGGCCTGAAAATTAAATATTCATTTCTTCTGATCATTTTAGTAGTTAGCTTGATAATTTATCTAAATTATACTCCTTTATAAGAGGTTAAGTTTTAGTAACTTTTAACATATAATTGCAGTTGTTAACAAAGGAATCTTTGTATCAAGGCCAGCATTGCCATTTGAAATAAACATGAGATTTAAAAAAGAGTAAGAATTCTTACAAACCAGGCTTACCTGGTACACTTATGAGTTTAAATATTGTGTAGTGGAAACCAAAGAAGTCAAGTGTTGCAATGTGAAAAAAGCTGCATTAGGACAGAATCATTCTGCTCTGATCACTTCTCTTTTGCCTAACTCACCAGGAGTTAATGAGACTCAGTAGGGAGATATATCTTATACTATAAGGTACTATAAAAAACTAAGGCAATAATATGAAGATAATTTTAAGCATAAATTTTTAACAGGAGGAGGCTATGTTTGTATTCAATATTTTAAAATGTGTTTTTATTGATTTTAGAGGGAATAGAAGGGAGAGGGAGGGATGGAGAGCAATATAAATCTGTTGCCTTCTGCATGCCCCTGCTGGGGATCAAGCCCAAAAACCAGGTATTTGCCCTGTTTAAGAATCAAACTAGCACCCTTCGGTGCATGGGACAACACTCAACCAGCTGAGCCACACCAGCAGAGCTGTACTCATTCTTATTTCCTCAGTACCTAGCATGATGCCAAAATGTAGGTAATCAGTAAGCATTGATGTTTTTGGAGTACAATCATAATTGAGAATCAGAATACTTTTCTATTATTTACTAGCTATATTCTTTTTTTAAAAAAATATATACTTCATTGATTTTTTTACAGAGAGGAATGAAGAGGGATAGAGAGTTAGAAATATCCATGAGGGAGAAACATGGGTCAGCTGCCTCCTGCACACCTCCTACTGGGAATGTGTCCGCAACCAAGGTACACGCCCTGGACTGGAATCGAACCTGGGACCCTTCAGTCCACAGGCCAACGCTCTATCCACCCAGCCAAACCAGTTAGGGCAAGCTATATTCTTTAAACTATCTGAAAAGCAGGTAAATTACTATGTGCCAGTCTTAGTTAATCACTTATTAAGTATAGATTTGAAGCATATAAGAAATACGTTTCTGAAAGTTGTTAACTAGTTATATATTTTTATTGATATTTGGAAACATTTTTTACAAAGATTGATAGGTTAAGGGGAGGCTTATACTAGGGTGAAAAGAATACTGGATCAGAAATCTGAAAATCTGGGTTCTGTGTTGAACTATTAACTAGCTGTTTGGTCTTAGATCTTAACCTTTCAGCACTTGTTTCTTCACCTGGAAAATTTCTAAGGTTCTTTACAACTCCCAAACTCTATGAGATTACTAGTAGTATAAACTCTATTTCTAGCCCTGGCTGGGTAGCTCAGTTGGTAGAGCATCGTCCAGATAGCCAAGGTTGCAGGTTCAATTCCCCAGTCAGGGCACATACAAGAAGCAACCAATGACTGCATAAATAAATAGAACAACAAATCTCTTTCTCTCTTTTATTCTCTCTCCCTCTCATCAATAAAAAATAAAGTAAAAACATAAAGTCTATTTCTGATTTCATAGAAGATGAAAGCAAGCCACTTCTTGGAGGATGGTTTATCTCAGTTTGTGGTATTTTCAGAAGCTAAAATAGTTTTATCTGCCTGTTTATAAATTTGTATGCATTTAAAAATGGTTTTATTGATTTTAGAGAGAGAGGAAGGGAGAGGGAGAGAAAGAAAGAAATGTTAGTGATGAGAGAGAGTCATCATTTGGCTTTCTCCTGCACATCCTCCACTGGGGATCCAGCCCACAACCCAGGTACACAACCCAGGCATGTGCCCTGACTGGGAATTGAACCATGACCTCCTGGTTCGATGTGCCACCGCTGAGCCACACCAGCTGGGCTAAATTTGCACATGTTTTAAAGGTCCTTATTTGACATTCTGTGGTCAAGACAAGCTGCCATCAGAAAAAAAAATGGACTGGAATTTTTTTTTTTTCCTGAAACCACCAATGACTGGAGACTCATACTTACTGCAGGCATGACCATTTACTTACTAGCACTGAGAGCAATTTAATAACTGACAGGCCTGGAGTGTAGGTCATCCATTGCCCACCAGTTGCCAGGGTTGTAAAGGCCAGCAAACCTGTCACAGCACTCTTAATAGCCACTGGCCACTGCCTTTGTTAAAGACTTCTAGGAAAATATGTTCCATATTTTCCCTAGGTAACTCATCCCACTAGATGGCTATTAGAAGTGTAATGTTAGAAATATAATTCCAGAGGCATAGTAAGTCTTTTTTTCTAGAAGTATCCTCTGTTGTGCAAATATGTTCATGGTTGACAAAAATCATTGTCCTTGATCGGAAACTAATAGTGTTTGCTATTGATTTGTTGTTTCTATAAATGTTCAAATTACTCACCTTCAACTTTTGAATAATTTTTAAGCAGCAAACTGTTGGGGTATATACTTTCAACAAGCTAAGCATATTTCTGTAGCTTATTTTTCTTTCAGAGATTGTACTTTTCCAAGTAATTTTCTGATGGGCTTACTACAGGGGTAGAGCTGAAAGTAGTATTCCATCTTGAAGCAATTTACTGCCTTTACCTAAAAGCAAGTGAATTATGTTTGTTTTTCCTTAAGAAGTTAATGTCTTGCAAGTGCAAAAACATTAGAGTTCTTTTTGCTAAATAAGTATTCTGTGAATGTAGACTATGGAGTGCATTATCAAATGTAAAGTAGCATTAATGGGAAATATTGTAGGGAAAACTATTGAAATTAGGTACTGCTATCAAGCTCAATCTGAAATCAAGCCATACATGACAGCAGAGGAAGAAAAATTCGTGTTTTCAAACTATCATTTTTATAGTTATAAATATTTAGTTTCAGGTGTACACCCTGGTGATCAGACATTATTTAACTTACTAAATGATAATCTCAATAAATCTCTTACTCATCTAACACCATACATAGTTATTAGAATATTATTGACTCTGTTCCCTATGCTGTACTTTACATCCCCGTGATTTTCTGTAAGAACCAATTTGTACCTTCCCATCCTTGGTAAAAACCAATTTGTACTTCACCTTTTTTCACCCATCCCCCAGCAACCCTCCCATCTGGCAACCATCAAAAATATTCTCTGTATCTATGAGTCTGTTTTTGTTCTGCTTGTTTATTTTGTTTTTTTAGATTTGATTGTTGATAGATATGTATTTATTTTTACTTTAATGTTTATACTTTTGATCCTTTTTCTTCATTTTAAAGAAGACCCCTTAACATTTCTTATAATGTGGTTTGGCAGTGGTGAACTCCTTTAGTTTTTTTTTCTGGGAGGCTCTTTATATGTTTTATTGTTGTTGTTTCTAAGAGATAGCTTTGCTGGGAAGAGTAATATTGGTTGTAAGTCCTTGCTTTTCATCACTTTGGATATTTCTTGCCACTCCTTTCTGATCTGCAAAGTTTCTGTTGAGAAATCACCTGGGAGTTTCCTTGTATGTAACTAACTGCTTTCTCTTGCTGCTTTTAAGATTCTTTCTTTGTCTTTAACCTTTTTGTATTTTAATTATGATGCATCTTGGTGTGGACCTCTTTGGGTTCATCTTGTGTGGGATTCTCTGTGTTTCCTAGACTTGTATGTCTATTTCCTTCACCAGGTCAGGAAAGTTTTCTGTCATTTTTGCAAATAGATTTTCAATTTCTTGCTCACTCTCTTCTTCCACGCCCCCCACCCCCACCCCCATGATATGAATGTTGGTATGCTTGAAGTTGTCCCAGAGGCTTCTTACACTTTTCTTGTTTGTTTGTTTTTTGGATTGTTTTTTGGATTGCTGTTCTAATTGGGTGTTTTTTGCTTCCTATACTAGTATTTCAAATCACTGATTGTTCTTGGCTTCATCTACTCTACTGTTGGTTCCCTATAAATTATTCTTCATTTCAGTTATTGTATCCTTCATCTCTGACTGGCTCTTTTTTATGGTTTCCATATTCTTTTCTATGCTGTTGAAGTTCCTTGAGCATCCATAATGCCATTGATTTGACTCTGCGTCTAGTAGATTGCCTGTCTCCATTTTTTAAATTTTTTTCCTCTGGAATTTTGTTCTTTCTTTCATTTGAGACATGTGTCTCTGTCTCCTCATTTTGGCAGCCTCCCTGTGTGTGTTTCTGTGTGTTAGGTAGGGCTATTATGCCTTCCAGGCTTGGTACAGTGTCCTAATGTAGTAGGTGTCCTGTAGGTTCCAAGCTAGACACTCCCAAGTGTGCCTCCTCCTTACCCAACATGTGAGCTGTTACACCCTTCTGTTGTAGTTGAGCCTTGATTGCTGTTGGCACGGCAATGGGATGGATTTACCCCCAGGCTGATCAGCTGTAACCACTGACCACTATGGAGGAGGATCAGCTGTGCAGTGGCCCACGCCACAGAGTAGGACTTACTTAAGCAGGGCTCTGGTGCCTGCTGAGTCTTCCCCATGAGTGTAGAAGCAGTTGGGTGGTGCTTAGACACGGTCTGAAGCTGTCCACTGGGTGCATTGGCTCTGGGGCCTCCTGGGAAATGTAGGCCAAGATCAGCCACTGCCTGTGCTCTGCTCAGGGCCACATGGCATGGGCTACAAATGGCTGCTGCTTGTGCTGTGCTTATAAGTGCCAGGTGGAGACCAAGGTGTGAATCAAGACTGGCTGCTGCTAGTGCCAGGCCTTGGGCCACTTGGTGAGAGGAACAAGGTAGGTACACTGAGGCCAGATGCTGTTTGAGAGATTTTAGGAAAGTCTGAAACATGAGTGGAGACAGGCTATTCATATGGAAAAACCACTGGAATCAGCTTGGGTGGGTCAGCAAGTTGGGTGGGATATCAGGGAATTACCAGGGTGGGCAAAACAGTGTGAGCCATGTAAATGAAGACTCAGTTATGGCTCCATCTGCCAGCTGTGTAGGAAGGTAGGGGAAGGGGTCTCAGAAAGAGGCCTCTGACAGCACTTTTGTATAGCAGAAAGTTGTGTGCATGCCTGCCCCCCCAACACCACACACACCCACACACCTCTTGCCCACCTGCCAGACAATTCATTTTCTCATCATATGTCTTCCTGGTGCCTTTCAAGCTGCTGTCCCAGCTGGAGTTCAGGGGAAGTGAGTTCGAGTAAGTCTGTACACAAACCTTTTAAGAGGAGCTGCCTGGGACTCAAACAGACTCTGTCTTAGCCACAGTTTTTGTTGGTTTTTACAGCAGAGCTGGAACCCTGAGCTGGGGAGCCCATTGTCCAACTGGGACCCTTCCCTCAGCCTAGTGGAATCTCCCCAACTTTATAGATAGATAATCACAGAAGTGAAACTTTTAAATGCAATGACAAAATTTTACTTTTTCACTTAGCAATAAGTTTTCTCTGATCGTGGTGCTGCTTGTGAAGGTGCCATGAAATGTGCTTGCTCAGGTATTTCTATTGGCAGTATTAATTGATTTAATCCTTTTAGAAAACAAGTCAGCAATTTTTTGTGCCTCTAAAATTAACATATTTTAATCTCATACGTCCATTTGCAGCATTTATATAATAGAGGCCCGGTGCATGAAATTTGTGTACTGTTAGGGTCCCTAGGCCTGGCCACTGATCAGGGCCAATCAGGGCCTTCCTTCCCCTGGCTGCCAGCTGCTGGCAGGGACCTTCCTTCATTCTGCTTGCCCCCTGGTGGTCAGCGCATGTCATTGCGAGCGGTTGAACTATTGGTCAGTCGAACTCCCAAAAGGTGACAATTTGCATATTAGCCTTTTATTATATAGGTAGTGAAAATTTTAAGACAGTTTAAATATTCAACAAGTAAGCTGCTGGTGTCTCCCATAGCAATAGGTAGTCAGAGAAGGCTATTATTTATGAAGAGTTTACAGTAATTAGAGAATATATTTTTGAAGTGAAAAGAACAAAATAGAAATTTATTATACTATTTGAGCACAACTTATAAGCCAATATGTAAAGAAGAAAAAGCTGTTAAAGAATACATTAAAAATGGTAATAATGGTTACATCAGGAGTGTTTCACTAATTTGTTTTCCTCATTCTTCTGTGCGCCACTGTATTTCGAGTAGGTACAGAGCACAGTCCTAGATATTATTACACACTTTAGTCAGTATTTAAGTGAATGAATTTCTGTAAGCATGAATTACTTTTACATTGAAAGAAATCTGAATACAATCTACATCTAAATTAAGAAAAGAAGTGTGGGAAGCACTCTAGAAAGAAATCTTATTAATATTATCTTACACTTAGATTTCCAGAATTCAAAATGTTTTCACAGTTCTATTTTGTATGATCCTTTTCTGTTAATAACATTATTTGCCTAAGTTAGAAATTTTTGTCGACCTTGATTCTGACCAGTCAACTCCAGCTGATCATCAAGTTTTGGGTTTTTCTTTTTAGAAATGTCTTTTGATGCCACCTCCATTCTTTCATAATCACTGCCTTAGTTTTCTCCTTTCCATATCGCTGCAGATCTCAATCAATCCACTTTTCTCTTTTACATTCCACACTGCTGCCAAAATTAGTAGACATGTAAGTAACTAGAAGGTTTTTGTTCATGTGCTATAATAAATAGGTTCTGTAGAAAAGAGAGATTGACTTTGCTCTTACACAGCTGCCAAAGTGTCACCCAAAAAATAAAAAATTAAAGCTCAGTAATTCCTTATCGCTGCATTGTTGCTTCTCAAGCCTTGTGTATATAAGAATCACCTGGGGTAACCTGTCAAAATGTGAGTTACCCAGCCTGGCCGGTGTGGCCCAGTGGTTGAGTGGTTGACTCGTGTACCAGGAGGTCACTGTTGGATTCCAGTCAGAGCACGTGCTGGGGTCTTGTTCTCAATCCCCAGCAGGGTATGTGCAGGATGCAGCCGATCAGTGATTCTCTCTTGATGTTTCTATCCCTCTCTTCCTGTCTCTGAAGTCAATAAGAACACCTTTAGTAAAAAGCAATGAAATGGGGGGGGGGGGGGAGAGAGTGAGTTACTCAGACCCTACAAAATCTGATTCAGTTGATCAATGGGCCTGGGAATATGCATTTTAACAAGCCTTCCTATTCTTGGTCCTCAAGCATGTAATCCCAGTACAAGGATTTGAGGAATACTGACCTTGGAATAAAGTGCAAGCTCATCAACTGTAGTTCTTCTAGTTTGGTACCAGGCCATATTTCTGTATGCAATGTGTTTTTTATATTTTTTCCTCACTGATCACCTTACAACCCAGCCATTTTGAACTGCCTCAGACCTACCTAGGCCTTTCTAGACTCCTGTGCTTGTTGTGCCCATGTTGTTCCTGGCACTCGGAGCCCCTTTTATTATGATTGCTTCTACCCAATAACTGTGAACCTGGCACACTATCTTCAGCATCTGATAATCTATATACAGTATTCCTGGACTTGGTCTCCTAGGTCTGTGGTTGGCAAACTTCGGCTCATGGGCCACATGTGGCTCTTTGGCCCCTTGAGTATGACTCTTCCACAAAATACCACATCCTGGATGAGTGTGTTTTGAAGAAGTGGCATTAGAAGAAGTTTAAGTTTAAAAAACTTGGCTCTCAAAGGAAATTTCAGTTGTTGTACTGTTGATGTTTGGCTCCGTTGACTAATAAGTTTGCTGACCACTGGACTAGGTGGAGTGGGTCTCTTCCTCCTCTGTGTTTCCCTAGGTTCTATTTATTACAACAAACACATACTAAGTGTTGTTTATGTACATGTGTGTTTTCCTCAGTAGACTGTGAGCCTCTTGAGGTCAAGGATTTATCTTGTCCCTCTATCATAATCCTGGCACAGAATAATTGTGTAATAAATGTTTGTCATGAGGTTTAACAATCCAATAAAGAATGCAAGGAAGGAGTGATTAGTGTCATTTTTCAGTGAGAAAATAGGTCTCTTATTATTAAGCATTTGCCTATAATTACTCAGGTTGTAAGTATAGACTTGAGATTTATACCCAAGAAATTTGGCTTCCCTTCTGATCTTGAACTTTACAGGAAAGGTACAATATCACAGTAAAATTACACACACACACACGCACACACACACACACACACGCACGCACACATTCCTTTTTAAGCTTCACTCTCCCCTTTGTCCCCCTGCTTACATATTAGTTTTTTGGGGTTTTTTATTTTATCATTTTGAGGAGAAACGATATTTAAATAAACTTTTTCATTAACCCTATTTCATAAAATAATACCTATTCACCCAAAGCAGGAGCTAATTACTGGGTATTATACTGTGTTTCGGTTTCATAACCACCTCCTATACTCTGTGATACTTATTTGTATCTCTTGCAGAAATTTGGGATCTAATGGGATAGCCACAAAAACTTTTTAAAAGTTAAACTGAACTGATATTTATGTAGGTAACATCCAATTCTGTAACAATTAAGACCAAAGGGTATATATGAATAAGTATTCAGTGGATTTCATCATATTTTTTAAAGCTTGATTTCCAAAGTTTAGACTTCAGTCTTTAGGTGTTGATGGAAATCAAGCACCAGCTGCAAAGTTCAGATTCACTATGCCATAGAATACATGTAGCTATGGCTTAAGCCAAATGTTAGCAATGAGATATTTAGTAGCAACTGTTCTTTTTAAAGAAACATTTTAGATAATTAGAATCATCTTGTAATATCTTTATACCCAGCTGTCAGCTTTTTACTTTTTCTGCCAATATTTCTAGAACTGAAATCAAGAAAATGGAAATTAGGGTAGCATACTTTGAAATACACTACACACTTGAAAAACTTTTATATCTTATAAAGATTTCCAAATAGAGTTCCTCAGTCAGTGTCTCAAAAAATTATAAAAAACAAATAGCTAAAATAACCCTCTCAAATATTAAGTTGAAATCTATACATTAGTAAGCAATAAGAGCATTTGAGGAATTGAAGAATGCCTCTCTGATAGCCATTGGACTTGAGCATTTTAATTTCACTTTTGAAATTTCCTGCTACTGTTTCACTTTGCTACCATGTTTTATCAGCTTCTCACTATATCCTTGTATCCTCCCTTTCTTTAAAAATCTTTATTGTTGAAAGTATTGCATATGTTCCCTTTGCCCCCTTCAACTACCTCTAGCCCATCCTGTTCCCCGTCCTCCAGGCCTCTCCACCTCACTGTCTGCATCCCTGGGTTAGGCATAAATGTATACAAGGTCTTTGGTCGATTACCTCCCGCCCACCCACCCTTTTCCTTCTTCCCACCAAGGTGCCTCACTCTGTTCCATGCTTCCATGTCTCTGGATCCACTCTGTTCATCAGTTTATTTTGTTAATTAGATTCCCTATATGTGTGAAATCATGTGATACTTGTCTTTCTCTGACTGACTTATTTCACATAGCATGATACTCTCCAGTTCCCACCATGCAGTCTCTTAGGGTAAGAGATTTTTCTTTTTTACTGCTGCCTAGTATTCCATGGTATAAGTGTACCACAGCTTTTTTATCCACTCATTTACTGATGGGCACTTGGGCTGTTTCCAGATTTTAGCTATTGTAAATTGTGCGGGGTACATACATTCTTTCTAACTGGTGTTTCGGGTTTCTTAGGATATATTTCTAGAAGTGGGATTACTGGGTCAAATGGCAGTTCCATAATTAATTTTTTGAGGGAACTCCATACTGTTTTCCATAATGGCTGCACGAGTCTGCATTCCCACCAGCAGTATAGTAGGGTTTACTTTTCTTCACATCCTCACCAACCCTTGTCATTTGTTGATAGTAGCTATTCTGACAGGTGTGAGGTGATACCTCATTGCCGTATTAATTTGCATCTCACTGATGATCAATGACTTTGAGCATTTTTTCATGTCTCTTGGCCATCTGGAGCAGTGTCTATTTAGGTCCTTTGCCCATTTTTAATTGGATTGTCTTTTTTTTTTGTTAAGTTGTATTAGTTCCTTATATATTTTGGATATTAACCCTTTATCAGATGTACCTTTGCCAAATATGTTCTCCCATACAGTGGGCTCCCTTTTCATATTGTTGATTGTCTCTTTTGCTGTGCAGAAGCTTTCTATTTTGACTTAGTCCCATTTGTTTATTTTCTCCTTAGTTTACTTTGTCCTAGGAAATGTAACCATAAACATATTTCTATGAGAGATGTCTGAGATTTTGCTGTCTGTGATTTCTTCTAGGATTTTTATTGTTTCCCAACTTACATTTAAGTCTTTTATCCATTTTGAGTTTATTCTTGTGTATGGTGTAAGTTGGTGATCTAGTTTCAACTTTTTTGCATGTATCTGTCCAATTTTCCCAACACCATTTGTTGAAGAGACTGTCTTGACTCCCATTTGTCAAATATTAATTGAGCATAATGGCTTGGGTCGATTTCTAGGTTCTGTGTTCTGTTCCATTGATCTTATATGCCTGTTCTTATGCCACTATCAGGCTGGTTTGATTATGGTGGCTTTGTAGTATACCTTGATATCTAGTATTGTGATTCCTCCACCTTGTTCTTTCATGTTCTTTCTCAGAATTGCTTCAGGGTCTTTTTTGCTTTCATATAAATTTTTGGAGTATTTGTTCTAGGTCTGTGAAATATGCTGTTGGTATTTTAATAGGGATTGCATTGAATCTGTAAATTGCCTTGGGTAGTATGGACATTTTAATGATGTTGATTCTACCAATCCATGAACACAGAATATTCTTCCACTGAGGAACATTGAGACATAGACTTAGATAAGTGAAAATACATACTTTAATAGGAAGATTATCTTTGAAAATGTCAGTTCTCCCTAAATTAGTATAAATCAAAGGCTCTCAATCAAAATGCCACCAAGTTTTGCTTTGATCTTTTTTTGAACTTAAACAAAATTATTCTGAAGTTAATCTGGTATTATAAATCAAGTTTTAATGAGAAAGGAAGGCATTTGGGCTAAATTTAAAGGACAGCTATGGTGGCAATAGCAACAAATGGAAATAGATGTAAAAGAAAATCATAGATCCTATTTACAAATGCAAAAAAGAAGATTGATCCAATAAGGTTAGAGCTTGGAGGGGGCTAGGAGGTGAGGAGAGAGGAAGAGGAGAGCATAGTTGTGGTGCGGCTCTGAGTTTCAGCCATACGTAATCTGTAAATACTAACGTCACCATATCATTTTAATTGGGTAGCAGTGTGATTAGGTATGCAGTGACACTGTGGATAATGAATTGGGGAGTGAGAATCCTCTAATGACACTGGTTAATGAATTGGGGAAGGGAGAATGTGAATAATATATGCTTGCAGATCTTTTTGTCTTAGTGCATACTGCCCACTGTATCAGTCTGCCCTTCTCCTCATTCTGTACCTGTCAGAGATCCTTTTCATTTATTTATTAAGTGTGACTCCCTTAAACACACACACACACACACACACTTTCTCCTGTAATTACTACATTCTGCCTTATAGGTTGGGTAATAAAATTTGGACTCTGTCCTTTTCACATTCATTTATGTACTGTACATGTACGAATGGTATTTTCCCTTCTCTTTTTCATTGCACATGCCTTCACTTTAATTGTCAGTGTCTTATAGATAGCAATTGCTTAATGAATGCTTGTAGAATTAGAGACAGGTCAGTATTACACATGAGAACTATTTAGGATTTATACATGATAGAGAAGATGGCTAAAAAGAAAAAAAGTGATGAATTTAAGGGCAATTTAATGGGTGGAAATGACATCATTCACGAGGAATGATTACTCCAAAGATTCTGACCTTGGAGATTGAGAGAGCAGTGATGTCATGAAAAATGCCCACATTTGAGTAATTAACAGATTAAGCGATACCAACGAAAGAATAAAGGAGGCCAGAGAAATTATCATAGAAAGATTATTTTGACTTTTATTAGGGGTTTCCGGGGGGGGGGGAGGGCTTTAATTACATTTATAGCATCAATAGGTCCTTACTTTTGTAACTTTGACTTTTTAATAAGGAAAATGTTCTTTCATTTTTGTAAATATATTTTTGTTGGTTTTAGAGAAGAGGGGAGAAGGAGAGAGGGATAGAAACGATAATGATGAGAGAGAATCATTGATTGGCTGTCTCCTGCTTGCCCCTTACTGGGGATCAAGCCCGCAACCCAATCATGTGCCCTAATTGGGAATCAAACCATGACCTTCTGGTCCATATATTGACACTCAACCACTGAGCCACACTGGCCAGGCATTAAGGAAAATATTTTAAGATGATATATAAAATATGAACCAGAAAACTTTTCAGCATTTAATAATTTGGAAATATCCACTTTAAAAATATTTTCTATGTTTATTGCAGTGACTTTGTAATAGATGCTGAGTCAAATAGTAAAGGAGAAGTGAGTGAGTATGTGTGTGTATGTGCGCACACGCGCGGGGATTGGGGAGCGGAAGGACATATATTTTATCCTGGGAAAATGACAAGCTAACAGGACAGAAAAACTAAGGACCAGGACTGAAAATGGCTAGACTCAAGGTTTTTTTCTGTCACCACACACCAGATATAGAGAGTAGTAAAAGCAAACAGATGGACAGTTATGCTAGTTTTGGAGTGTTCACTTAGAGAAAAGAAACATTCTGTTCCTTTTATTCAGAAAAGGAATTTCTAGTCTAAATTACTGGTTTCAGTAACATTTCATATTCTGATCAAAGAAACATTTTTTTTTTAACCCTGGAGATAGTGATTCATGCTTTTCTCAGAATTTTGCTTTTGTGGAAACTAAAGTGCAGTCATAAATACAGCACTGTTATTTGTTATCTTAGTGCTAGTGATACTGTTGTGAGTAGACTACTGATGGGTAAGGACACTAGTATTGTAAAACCCATTTTAACAAAGGAACCAAGCACAGGTTTTAATTAGTTTCTAAAGATGTGAAAGTAGGTTTTTTAAACTAATGAGCAAATTATAATAATTTTTGTCAATTATGCTATAAAAATAGAACCTATACTTTCATCTTTAAAAAACTTTATCATTTTGAGGGTCTTTGACAAAAGAAAAATTTCTGACTTCTAATAATGACAGTGAAAATATTATAAACTTTCCTATCTCTTCCTCTTGCCCCTCACAATTGGTATGAGAGTTTCAAATTATAATCACATTAGACCATAAATAATTATCAAATAGAGATTATTAGTATTAACTAGATGAAGTTAAAAGCTTATGTTCCAGTTTTAACCTAATCTTTCAATTTAAGAACTAAGCTTTGGGTGTGCTCTTTATGTACCATAATAGCTGTTCTCACTCTGAGTTTTCATCACATCAAAATTTCCCATCATGTGTCTATTGCTGCAATAGCCATTATGGGGTGATACACACAAAAGTGTCTGTTGATGACCCCTACAGCTCTCCAACCTTGGGACTTTCCTTTATTACTTCAACCTTTGCAGTCATACCCCTTCCTAGGGTACTACTCATGAATCATAATGTGTGAGGCAGTTGTTGGAATAATAGTTGGAATAATGACATGTTAACTAATTTAAAAGTTTTTATCAGTTGATATATTTTTAAGGAAGCACTTTAACTTACTCCATTATTATAAGGTAATTTATTATTTAACTGTATGCCTTAAATGGGCAACTGATGACATATTGAGCATCAATAAATGAACATGTTAATATTGTGCTTACTGATCATTTAAGTTGCTATTTTTACACAGTTATGCTCACTTCAATTTGTTATTCTCATGGCTCTCATTTTAAGTTATAGGTACTTGGTACATTGTACTACATCAAGTATAAGTGAACAATAAATATTTAAAAGGGTAAAGTAAAGACCATCTCATAATCTTCTCTCCCATTGTTAAGTACATTCTGAAATACCTTGCCCATATTGTAATAGCTTTAAAAAGCTGTATTTTTTAAAATATCTGTGACTTGCCTAGCCAGTGTGACTCGGTTGAGCATTGTCCCATGCACCAAGAGGTCGCAGGTTCAATTCCCAGTCAAGGCATGTGGCCGGGTTGCCAGCTCAATTCCCAGCAGAGGGCATACAGAAGGCAGCTGATCAATATTTGTTTCTTATCAATATTTCTATCTTTCCCTCTCCCTTCCTCTCTTTCTCAAATCAATAAAAAAAAATATCTGTGGCTCCACATTGTTGTCCGTCATTCATAGGACTACTTCTCACATCTTGGGTGGGTGACAGTTGTATGGGAATTAAACTACCCTCCAACTGATTGTTGCATTACTTCAAATGTTGCTTTAGTGAAGTAGCCCTTTTTCCAGAGATCAAATATTAAAGGATGATAAATCACTACTGATTTTGGTCAATAATTGCTCACAGTAAGGTTTTTCCCTATTATTAGTGTAATATTAAAATACTAGAGGCCTGGTGCACGAAATTCATGCACTTGGTTGAGGTCCCTCACTCTGGCCTGTTGCCTTCTCGCAGTCTGGGAGCCCTAAGGGATGTCTGACTGACGGCTTAGTGGACCTAAGCCATTGGTTGGCAAACTCATTAGTCAACAGAGCCAAATATGAACAGTACAATGATTGAAATTTCTTTTGAGGGCCAAATTTTTTTAAGCTTAAACTTTTTCTAACGTCACTTCTTCAAAATAGACTCGTCCAGGCCGTGGTATTTTGTGGAAGAGCCACACTCAAGGGGCCAAAGGGCCTCATGTGGCTCATGAGCCGCAGTTTGCCGACCACTGGCCTAAGCCGTCATTCGGATATCCTTAACATTGCCATGGATGCTGGAGAGGCTCCCACCACAGCTGCTGTGCTCACCAGCCATGAGCCCAGCTTCTGTCTGAGCGGCACTCCCTCTATGGGAGTTCCTGCATTGAGTGTCGGCCCCCTGGTGGTCCATTCAGTCATTTGCATATTAGCCTTTTATTATTCTGTTATTCAGTTATTTTATTATTAGCCTTTTATTATTCTGTTATTTCCAGAAATGGAGCAAATGGCAAACAGTTGCATCAAAATATAATGTTATTTTTGGTCTTTTTCATTAAAAAAGCAAAGTTTTAAAATTAACTTTCTACTATATTTCATGTCTTTCATCCAATGTTGTAGAATCCCTTTGGAAATGTATTGTTACCTATGAATATACTTGGGTAGCGTTCACTGAACAAATAACATAATTTGTTATGGAACATTTGCAAATAGCTCTTTATGTGCTTTTCTGCTTAAGTAAAACTGAAATACTTGCTTTAACCAATAAATTTAGCATGTGAAATGGGCAGATTAAGAATAGACATGAAGCCTGGCTCAGTGGATGAGCATCAACCTATGAAGCAGGAAGTCACAGTTCAATTCCCAGTCAGAGCACATGCCAGGGTTGCAGGCTCGATTCCCAATGGGGAGTGTGCAGGAGGTGGCAGAGCAGTGATTGTCCTCATTGTTGATGTTTCTATCTCCCTCTCCCTTCCTCTCTGAAGTCAATAAAAATATATATTTTTAAAAAGAATAAACATTGTGACCAGTTTGAATGAAATTTCATGAAATAAAATTTTAATGCACTATACATTCTTTTCTTTGTGTCTATTTGTAAAAATGCCAATACTTTATCAATAGGTATGGTATACTGGAAGAGATTACACTAATGACCTCTAAGAAAAGAAATGAGGTCAAACACAAAGGTTGCCATTGTGATTTGGGGTCAAAAGGGATAATAACATGGGTTGATAAATAACTTAGGCAAAAATGTCAGGGACCTAAGTATTGGTATGATAACCAAGGATACTCAGTGCATCTCAAGATAGGTTTTTGCAGTCTAAATTTAAACTAAATTTAGGAAGATAACTAATGCATGTAAACTAAAATATGTTTCCATGACACTTGTAGTCCACTTATCATAATTGTAATGTAGCCATTTGGGATTATGCCTTGGTATGTATGAAACTAAAAGCAAGGTCTTTCTAGTGTTTTTGGTTAAGTTCATTGGATAGTACCTATTTCCACAGAATATACTACTAAAATTGGAATGACAACAGAAGACTAGCATGGCCCTGTGTAAGGTTGATACACACATTCAAGAAATACTCTATATTTTTAAACTAATGGTTTTTATTTGGCTCACTTAGTAGCAGACTGTTTTCCTGATTCAAAGCAAATTGATAGAATCCATTTTCATTTCCTCCTCTGCCCGCCTATATTGGCAGAATCCCCACTGTAATCACTGCAGCACAGTCCAGATCTTGTCATTTCATTTTGAAAATATTACCCTTGCCATAGCCAGTTACAGCAACAATATGTGAATATCTTCTTTGTTCATTGTTTGTGCATGGTAGTATGTAGTCAGAGGCACAGACAGCATAGCTGCAGTTTTATGACACGTGGCCTCAGGAAATAGGAATATCTGTTGAAGACCAAAGACTGTGATGGAGCTTTATGATTGATCTTTGATTCTCTCTCCCAATTAATTTGGCCTTCTGGCAGATAGCACAGATATGTTAAGTCTGGGATGTTGAGTTGGTCAAAAGTGAAAATAATACTCCAAAGCAAAGAGACCTATGAAATATATCTGGATGCAATTAGGTGAATGTATTGTGTCTACTGGTAGCCCCAAAGTTGCTAGCTCCATCTTTATTGAACTAGACTGAAAACTTACTGTTTTGGCATTTAGATTTTGTTTGTTTGTTTCTCTGTGGACACAAATTGCCTGTTCTGTGCAAGGAAATAGAGTTTCTACTGAGGAACCTGTAGCTGACCCAAGTTGTACTTTGCTTATAATGGTGGCATAGGGTTAGTATGTAAGACTTACTTATCCTTTTGCCATTGTCAAGAAAGACTATAATGTTTATCTGTGGTGGGGTGGGGGAGAGAGCAGACAAGTTTTAATGTATCTGGACCCTAGAGGGGTACCACCAATTGGACTAGAAGTCTCAATAATGACTAAATTGTTTTCATACCATGACATAAGAAAATAAGGTAAGCTATTCATTTTTGATGAAGAAAGAAAAAGGCAAAGGGAACAAAAAGAAGATGTTGCTGGTATTACCTTTTCATAGCTGTTCTTAATTTAATTGAAATGTTGAATTTCTATATTCTTAAACTCTTCATGAATTTATCTAGCCAGACCCTAGATGATGTATTCTTTCATCTCTTCTGTCTCTTTAGATAACCAACATCTGGGAAATAACTATTTTACAAATAAGCCAAGTCCAGGATGGTGTTAGCTTCATTAGGGCAAGAAAGAGTGAAGTTATTTTTGGCGAAGCCTCCAGAGTTAGTTTTAATACTGACTTTAAGCTGAAAAATAGAACCCTTTTATACTTTTTTCTTAAGTGAATCCATCAATCAAGCAAGGAACAATGTGTGAATGGCATCATTTGTGTAATTTCAAGTAATAAATGGATTTTATTCCTGAAGTATAAGGGACATAGGTCTCATTTGTAAAGGGGGATGATACAGGATTATGTGCCCCAATTTTTGGTTAGCATCAGTAATAAGTTTGGTTCTAAAATTTTACTTGTAAAGGGCTGAGCTTTCATTTCCCTTTATCTTCCTTTGGAGCTAAAAATTTTGCTTAGTAGGAAATTGTAGTAGTATTTCCAGAACCTCTTCATATTTTCCATTTTCTTTATAGTAGGCTGTCTTGCTTGCCGGGCTGGTATTTTCATTGATCTCATTGGTTAAATTTTCATGGAGGCAATCAGGTGTATAAATAGGCTTCTGTTTTCATTGTCTTGTTTCTTTGTTTATATAAAAGATACTACTTTGTAATTATTTTATAGGGAAAGTATCTTTTTTCTTCATTAAAATTCTTAGTGTATCTAATAGCTAATATTACTTATTAATCTGCACCTTATTACCGGCTCTAATGTTTGTTTACCACTTTTGATTCTGCTACTCATACTGGATTCTGTTAACCCACCTTCATAAAGTCCTATTCACATTTATTGATAGTTAAAAGTCTGCATTGGTATGGACATTACTGGCTTAGATCTTGTCATTATTTTAAAAAACCCGTTAGCACAGACTCTTTCTAAACCCATCCATGTACCTGATATTAGGGGACCCTTGTCTTAAATAATTCATTAAATCTCTGAAATGTATTTTCA
The DNA here is from genome assembly GCA_027563665.1 of Antrozous pallidus. Taxonomy (NCBI): domain Eukaryota; kingdom Metazoa; phylum Chordata; class Mammalia; order Chiroptera; family Vespertilionidae; genus Antrozous; species Antrozous pallidus. The sequence continues at coordinate 39,824,802 of CM050514.1, forward strand.
TAACACCTTTCATTACACTATGAATAGTGAGAATGAATTGTATCTCCTACTAAAGGATTTGAATTTTCTATGTATTCGTCATGAAAACGATTTTCTACCTTGAGGTTTTTAAGGTCTCTCTTAATTACTAAAAAGAATGAGTTAAAGCTGTTTTCTCATGGTTAGCTTGTAAAGGTCAGTGAAGGACAGTACTTTGAAAGAAATGGATAACACTCATCCTTCAGAGCTAGTGTATATTACAGCTGTCCCTTTGGACTCACTCCAACAACAATTCAGTGACCCTTAGAGGAAGAGAATTTTTAGAGGCTCTAACTGAGCTTAGGAAAATTATACTGAAAGACACTTGCTTCCCATGCATATCTACTGTAGTGAAAAAAATCATGCTTCTTATCCCTCAGATGCAATTATTCTCTCAATGCTTTTGATTATCTTTTAAAAGGTATCTTCATCCACTCTTTCTTGCTATTACTATTGCTACTTTGTTCAGAGCCTGCTACCTTTTCCCTGAGAATTTCAGCAACTTAGTTTTTCTAATTATTCCTCTATACTCCAGAACTACATTGACTGACCCAGAACAAGACATGTCTTGGAAAAGTTCACAGTCTAGCAGGAAGTCAAACATGGATGTAGATAATTTTAATAAGAATGTATTAAAGTATAATCATAGAAATACATGTAAGAGGCTGGGTAACATTTTTTAAAGGGGGTACTTAACTCTGAAAAGATTTAAAGTAATTTTAAGCAAAGTAGTCAGACCATAGAATTATCAATCTAGATTTTAATCATGTTATTTCTGTAGCAGGTGTGGAGGCAAGTTTTGTTTTCTTACTCTAAATCAAACTAAAGTTTTATTTGGTAAATTTAAAAAACCCAAACAGGAAATCTTATTTTTTAGTTAATGAACAAATAAAGAGATACAACTGAGTTAGCCACAAAACCACATGTTAATGTTTTCCTGTTGACCTGTCTGAGAATGAGGGTGGAAATATCTTGTCAACATATATCTAAATATACATATTTATAAATGTATCTGTTAAATCAAATATATTTGTAAAACCTTTAGTCATTCAATAAACATTTATTGCAGCATCTATATTTATAGAACATAGATATCTAGAAAATACAAGCTGCTTATTTTAGCAAAATCATCTGTTTGAGATGATTAAGCTGCCAATGGAGTCAGTATAGATATCCCCTAAATTTACAAGTATACATTTCAATGTAGCTTTTTTATATTTAGTGATTTTTATGATGCACACATAATATTGATATTTAAATACAAATAACTATATGAAACATACTACACTTCTGATGTTAAAACCAGCATTTAAAATATCTGAAATATACTTTATGTATATTTTTCATTACATTTTTGGGGGCAACGTTAATCAGATTATCTAAGTTTCAAGTGCAATTCTAAATATTGTATATATATTCTATATATTATATGTCTAGAGGCCATTCACTGGTGGGGATCCCTCGGCCTGGTCTGCACCCTCTCGCAATCTAGGACCCTTTAGAGGATGTAGGATAGCCGGTTTCGGCCTGATTCCCCCAGGCCAGACGAAGGGACCCCACCAGTGCACAAATCCATGCACTGGGCCTCTAGTATATATAGAATAAACTTGCTTAATTAGACCTGCTTTCTGATGAAGTTAAACTTTTTCCAGCCCAGTGAAGCACCCCAATTTCTCTTTCAGGTAATTGTCAACAACAGAGCAGTAAATATCAACACAAAGCAGATTATTATTGTAGATCATGCAGGGAGAACAAATGGTAAAATATTTAACTGCAGCAGTGTTTGACTATAATCTATGCAGTGAGAAAGCCTGAAGTCATTTTCAAGGCCCACCATTTCTTCTTTTCAGTGGGGTCAAGTTTCTAAACTTTCTAAATCTCCTTTTCTTGCTAATGAAAAGAAAATAGGATTCCACTGAATTTCTTATCTACCTATTCCAGGGCTTCTGTGAGAATCAAATAAGACGAGGCACGGGAAAACGCTTCATAGACATTTGGTTAAAGTGTAAAATGTTTGCACTTGGTTATAAAGCAAGTTGTGTTCCTGGGCTGAAGAAACTGCAAGGAGGCTAGTCGCTAGGGAGAGGAAGCTGGGAGTTGCTAAGTAATGTCATTACCTGGTGCCCACAGCAACCATTTCTAGGCTGGGCTGGGCTGTGGGCCACATTTTGTGCCATGGGTCTCAGCATTGTTGGCTGCCATTTGGTGGACTGTCGCTCTGGGGTGGTGGCAGGGCCTGTGTCCACTTGGGGGAAGCTGAATGTTGTTTTGTGGGCACCAGGTCCAAGGTGCCAGTGTATGTCACAGCAGCTCCTGCATTAGCTTCTTCCCCTGGTGGTCAGTGCGCATCATAGCAACTGGCCGGATGGTCGGACACTTAGCATATTAGCCTTTTATATCTATACTAATAAAAAGAGTAATATGTTAATTAGACTGGACATCTTATAGGCAACCTTCCGGACAAAACCACGATGCTGGGGCCGAGGCAGAGGCAGTTAGGGGCGATCAGGCAGGCAGAGGAGAGAAGTTAGGAGGATCAGGCCAGCAGGGAAGAGCATTTCTAGTGCTGTTCTAAAACACAACATAGCAAAGTTCTTCGGTGTTACCTAAAGGTCTGAGGATATTTTTGGCCCTAAAGCCAACAAACTCAGGTTGGAGTTGGTATTTTTTAAATTCCAAGGTGCCAGTGTATGTCACAGCAGCTCCTATCCTTTATTTTATAGCAGGCGACCCTGCTGCAGTTCTCAACTTGTGGGTCGAGACTCACAGGTGGAGAACCACTGCTGTAGAGCCTAAGACCATTGGAAAACACAGACATTTACATTACAATTCATTAACAGTAGCAAAATTACAGTTATGAAGTAGCAACAAAAATAATTTTATGGTTGGGGGTCACCACAACATGAGGAACTGTATTAAAGGGTCACAGCATTAGAAAAGTTGAGAATCACTGCTCTCTAGAGTATTGTATTAGATTTTTCTTGCTGCATTTTGAGATGAATTTAAGCAAAAGAACACATTTAATAAAGACAAAGAAAATGGTGATAAACTGTCTCACTTTCATTACAGCTAAAGGAATGGGGGAAAAGAGACCTAGGGAAAATTCTTACCACAGTCAAGTGTGTAAAAAGATAGAGAAGGCAGACAGAACTGATTAGTTGAAGTTTAGGAATAGCAATCTTTAGGAATAACTTTAGAAGTACTACACAAAAATGTTTATATCAAGTAATGAGCTCCCAACAGTGGAAAATATCCAAATAAGTGACTTCTGAGAAACTTTCTATTTCAAGATTTTAATTTCACTGGCTAAAATTAATGTTTTGTTTGTTTTACCCCTAAAAGACCTAGGTTGCAAGTGTAGTACTATAGTTGCAAAGGTAGAGTTGGGGATAACTTATTAGTTGTTGTGCATTTGTAAATTCTTCCATTCACATCAGGTAATTCCAATATAATAAAATTTGTCAGAAGTCAGCAGACTTTTTTTTAAATAATGGGCTATAGTAAATATTTTAGGCTTTGCAGGCTGCATGGGCTCCATAGCACCTACTGAACTCTGTTGTTATAGTGCAAAAGCATCATTGACAATATGTGACACGGTTTATTGGCTGTGTCCCAATTACATTTTCTTTTTTTTTTTTTAATATATTTTATTGATTTTTCACAGAGAGGAAGAGAGAGGGACAGAAAGTCAAAAACATCGATGAGAGAGAAACATCGATCAGCTGCCTCCTGCACACCCCCTACTGGGGATGTGCCCGTAGCCACGGCACATGCCCTTGACCGGAATCGAACCTGGGACCCTTCAGTCCGCAGGCCGACGCTCTATCCAAACCGGCTTCAGCCCAATTACATTTTATTTTCAAAAGCGGGTGGTAAGCTGGATTTGCACTGGGGCCATAGTTTGATAGCCCTTGCTTTAAATGAAATCTGGAAATACCATTCTAAGTTAAGAAAGACAGAGTTAATAAAACAAATTGTCTTACTGGACTGAAAGAGTCCACATCAAATGTTCAAAATTTAAATTGCCCAATGCATTAAAAGTCAAATGACAGTGGAGAGTCTGAGACAATTTTCTGCTGTTCATTTCTGCTCTTATTTTGTACTTAAAGGTATCTTTACTCCTGCTGAGCAAAACCATCTATTCCACTTGGACTGCTAATGTACACCCAGCCTTAACCAAGAAAAAAATGCCACTTCAGGTCTCTTAAGAACCAAGAGACTTTCATTGCCTCCTGCCTAAACAGTAATTTTAATATCAGAACAAGGAAATAAACAAAAATATCTGATCAACAAAGTATCTGTTATACATTTTGTGCTCCTAAGCTCGTGCTGGAGTGGTTCTCATATCATCATGTGGTCTGCGGCCTTTTGTTTATAGACTGTTACAAAATAGTGGTCAAGTGTTGATGCTGTCTAAATATGAATAATAGAAAAGGAGGCTACATCACCAGGCCAGCTAGCCACAGTTGAGAATGACCATGGGACAACCATTAGCTGCTATAAAATAAAGGATAGAAGCAATTTAAAAAATACCATCTCCAACCTGGGTTTGTTGGTTTTAGGGCCAAAAATACCCTCAGACCTTTAGATAATACTGAAGGACTTTGCTATATTTTGTTTTAGTATAGCACAGTAATTAGTTTTATAATGAGGACTCTTCAAGAAAAGGGTAAACGATGACTTATATATACTCTTTTAAGAAAATAGGATTAGTCCTGGCCAGTTTTGCTCAGTGGTTGCAGTTCGATCCCCGCCCCAGTCAGGATGGGTGTGGGAGGCAACCAGTCTCTCTCTCTCTCTCTCTCTCTCTCTCTCTCTCTCTCTCTCTCTCTCTCTCTCTCTCTCCCCCCCTACCCCCCCCCCCCCCCGCCCATCGTCCTTCTCTTCCACTCTCTAAAAAATCAATGGAAAAAATATCCGCAGGTAAGGATATAAAAAAAGAAAATAGGATTGCCCCACTGAAATAATTTAGAGGTATAAAAGTTTAGGATAAGCAAAACCAATTTATTTCCTAAGAGTTCTGAATAGTTGTCAGCATATGAACATTTAGCCCTGGCATTCTGAATTCAAAAGCCCCATAGAGTGTTCCTTGACTTTCAAAGTGTTTTATTTTAGCAGATACATTTTTGTGACCTCAAACCTCCAAAATGCAAATTTGTATATTAAATTTAATTTTCTAATAAGTTACTTTTCTTTCTAAATAGTTGCACTTGGGCCGAAACCGGTTTGGCTCAGTGGATAGAGCGTCGGCCTTCGGACTGAAGGGTCCTGGGTTCGATTCCGGTCAAGGGCATGTACCTTGTCTGCGGGCACATCCCCAGTAGGGGATGTGCAAGAGGCAGCTGATCGATGTTTCTCTCTCATTGATGTTTCTGACTTTCTATCCCTCTCCCTTCCTCTCTGTAAAAAAAAAAAAAATCAATAAAATATATTTAAAAAAAATAAATAGTTGCACTTGGGTTTGGATAATTCAACGTTTTCTATTAACATATAATTTTCTATAATGTAAAGGCCCTTTTACTTAAAATATATGGTCTGACTTATTAACTTTAAGGATTTTGCTCCAAATTCAGAGAATTAAGAAGATAGTTTTATAAATTGCCTTAATATATTTGATTATATCCTATAGTTGAAAAGCAAAGTTTTAAAGAAATCCAAATTTTAAAATCATGAAAGTTTCATGTCATATTTTTGTTCAGAATACTTTTCAGGAACTCGCTTTTACTTAGGGTTAACTATGTAATATTCAGACTTCTTAAGGTGGACTCTTGTGTCCCCTGCCCACCTCTCACCCCACCTTCCTTGTCACATATCTTCCCTATTACCATACACTGAGACTCAAGCAATAAAAAACAGCTTATATTGCTGGTAACCGGCTACTTTCTTTCATGACCTGTGACTTTGCACACATACTCATGTGGTGACCTAAATCACCCTCTAGATCTCCTGTGCTCCAGCCACCTTCTCTCTAACTCTACTGATCTACAGTATTCTTCTTAAATCTTACCTCTGGTGCCTTTCCTAACTTCCTCAGGCAATTGGAGATTTCTTGTGACTTTTTTCAAATTCATGTTCTGTCTTATAACAATTTCCCATTGTTAAAGGTGTTCTGTGTTTTGTCTTCCCCAATAAACTGTGAGTCCCTCAACAACTGAAGGAAAATATCTACCATTGTTTTCATAGTGTAATTATCCAGAAGCCTAGCACAAGCAGATATTTCTCCAAAAAAAATGGGGTTGGCAGGGATGGAAAGCAAGAGATTCCTCACACTAAGCTGTAGATAACTGTATCGTTTCAATAGAAATATTAGGAATCTGGGGAACTAGAAGCAGCTGCAAAGTACCAGCATCTGAGCCACTTACTACTATTCCAAACTTGTCTGTGAGCCTTGCATTGCCATTGCTCCCTTCAAGTTTCAGCTTTTGAAGTTGGCACAGCTTTGTGAAGCTCATTATTTATTTGCCTTCCTCAGTAAAAGAACTCAGACCCCTTTTCTCCATCCCTATCTGGTATCAGACTTGGATAATTCATAATAGCTTGAAAAGGTAATTTAGAAATGCTTTACAGGTTTATTAATAGTAATAGTTAACACATTTATTGGGTGTTTACTGGGCAGATGTCTTTGCTCACATGTTTTTCATATACCACTTTGTCTAATACAACAATCCAAAGAAGTATACACCGTATTTTTCCATGTATAAGATGCCCCTCACTTTTCCAACCCAAAATTCAGAAATCAATATTTTAAACATAAAACAGAACACATTCTTATTTAGTCATTACCACAGGTAATGTTTACATACCAGTTTTGTGATATTATGCAGCATGTCACTTTATTCAGCCTCTGTCGCATCACTGCTCTCTTCTTCATCACTATTAGTTCCAAACATATCAATATCTTCAACTTCTGTTGTATTACTGCTGTCTTCTGAGTCACTATCTATCTATGTGGGATCATCCTCATAAACTGGTGGCATTTTCTGAGGTAACTTTATTCGTGTTCTCATGGCCAACCCTTCCCTTCTCATGAAATTGAAGCACCATTTTGCCTTTCCTGTAAAATCAACAATGTTCATTTCGCTTGCAAACATTCTTGCCTGACATTGAATAAACTTGGTTGACACACATAAGCCACTTTGGCGCTGCTCCATAATCCAAGTCTTAAGCCTCTGCTCCAAGTTTGCCCATTTTGCTGGTTTTCCTCTTAAGGCCTTTTTTAGCAGCTTAAGAAGTTGTAGTTCCTGTTTTCTCCACTGTCTGATCATACACTCAGTGGGAGGAGGTCCATATTGTCTCTCTACAGCTCTATTTCCATGCTCTTATGCATAGCTGATTACATTTAGTTTGAATTTTGTAGAGTTAGACAATCACTTACCGGTATTTATCTTTTTATTTTTTGACATCTCTATGGGCTCAGAATGCTCTGGTCCCTGTTGCATCTGCCCAGTCTCCACCTTCACCTCTAATTATGGCATCAGCTGATGTCAATTACAATAAGGCTCGTGATTGGAGGAAGCCTTTTTGACAAAGTATGGGCAATTAAGCACCTTCAGGGCTGCCTTTTCGGCTGACTTCTGTGTATAAGATGCCCCTCAATTTTCATTCTAACAATTTTAGAAAAAAATAGCATCTTATACACAGAAAAATATGGTGCCATCATGCCAATTTAACAAATGGGGGGAGGGGACACACAGAATGAAGTTCACCGAGATGAATTAAACTTTCTCAAGGCCACACAACTAATTAAGGCAGCCAGAATTTGAATCCAGTGTAACTTTAGAGCCCATTCTCTTATTCACGACCAATGAGTATTACCTGGCCATAACTGAAGCCCAGATAACAGCATGTAGTTTGAAATCACCTAGACATAAGTTCAAAATCCATATCTGGTGGTGAATAACTTCACTTCTCTGATCTTCAATTTCCCTATAATGTAAAAGTGGCAATACCTGTCTTTTAAAGGATTATTGCCTTCCTAAATGCACTGTATTTCTGCACTTCTGTTTATGTGAGCTCGGAGGTGATGGTTTGTGCAGAATAAGGCCTGGCATGAGAAGACAGATAAGCATCTTCTCTCTTCTGTATAGTATGACCATGATATCAACCAGTGCCTGCCCTCCAGGATATCCAAGTGTTTTATGGCTATGATCGCATTTATTCTCTTACGAGAAGAGTGTATTTTAAGTATTTTATAGTTGTTAATTGCCCATAAATATATAACAGTATAATAAAGATTAGAATCAATGATCTGTCTACTATACTAGACTTCTCTTTTGCTAATTCTTAAGTAACATTTGAAACTCTGGGGCTTGTTATTTATTCTATAAAATAATTGCCCCCAGGATTTCACAACAGACCTGTTAGTCCCATTCAACAAAGAAAACTATAAAACACAGCTACTGTTTTGGTGTTGTTTGTGGTTTTGTTTTGTTTTTATTTGAACTTTTTGTGCAGGCAGGTCATCATTTAAAAGTAGTCATTTGGCATTATCCCTTGCATTCATTAAATTTCTTGTATGTTTTAAAAAGCTTAGCCTAAGTCACTTCTAAAATTATAGGCACAGATCCATCTGTTTTTTTTTTTTTACTAGTTAATGAATTTTCTTTGAAAAATATAAGAAATAGGAGATCTGTATTTTAAATCCTATAACTTTAGTGGGTCTCCTATAAATTTGAAGAAAAAATATTTTTCATTGTTAAAAAATAATTGTATATTCTTGATTGTCTTCCAATTTTTATGTTTCCAGAGGCAGAGTAAGGCTTGAAATTTCTTCTATTTCTACTCCTCACCTCTTTCATATGTTAAAACTCTGAAGCATGCCATAAATATTTGTTTGCAATTGAGAACTGGTATAACAGAAATGGCTGCCCAAAATAAGCCTGTTGCTCTCTCTAGCCACACCGAGGTGAAAGATGCATTGTGGGGAGCAAACCTAGATGCAGGGAAACCACTTAGGCCTTTGCAGTGGTCCAGACGAGAAATAGTAGTGGCCTAACCAAAGGTACTGAAAGTGATAGTGAAGGCGTGTATACAGATCAGGAGATAGAATTAATGGAATTTGTTGATGGCTTAGATGTTGATATGTATGACATAGAGGAGTCAGAGATAGATTTCTGGATTAGATGCAACATGCTCCTCACCTCTTACTATGTTTGCTCAATATCTGCGTATCCTTAAAAAAATTCAGTTTATATGTTACCTCCTGTGAAAGCCTCCCTTCCCCAGTTTCCATTGAGTCATGTGACAACTGTGAGCTTTTATAGCATTTGGCATTCTCCATGAGAGCATGTTTTTCTGTTTCTTATCTGTGAATTTAATTACCCCAAAACCCAACATACACATAATCTTCCCACTCTTAACTTTGCCTTGTGAGGGGAAGGGACATGTGTCTTGCTCATCATCACATTCCCAGCACCTAATATGGTTCTGGGGACAGCAATTTTTAGTGAATAAACCAAGTTCATTTATAGCTATTGTCCCCAGTGCCTGTAGTAATCGAATATAGTATGTTATCTGGACCTTTGATTCATTTATCCAGATTTTTTTTATTTTTTATTTTCCCACTCTCACTTTGCCTTTTTTATACCTTTGCAGTTTAGGTCACTGAATAAAATTGAAAAATAAACACAAACAAGAAATAAACTTGTGCTTTCTGGTTTTGACAGTATCTTCCAAAAGATCTCCTTAAGATTGTTGACATCCAAAAAATTAGCGCTTCAAATCATAATGATAATTAATATTTTTTAAAATGTTACAAATGCTTGCCCTAGCTGGTTTGGCTCTGTGGATAGAGCGTCGGCCTGCAGACTGAAGGGTCCTGGGTTTGATTCTGGGAAAGGGCGCACATGCCTGTATTGCTGGGTTGATCCCCAATGGGGGATGTGGAGGAGGCAGCCAATCAATGATTTTTATCATTCATGTTTCCATCTCTCTTTTCCTTTCCCTTCCTCTCTGAAATCAATAAAAATAAATAAATAAATAAATAAATAAATGAATGAATGAATAAAATATTAGTGCTTAACAAGATTGGAACATTGTACTGACAGAGAAAGTCAGTGGATCTCCTTTATGAGTAGATCATTTCAATAAGAAGTATTAGGACTAGGTTATTTGATAAAGTGGATATTAGGACTTGGTTATTTGAGATGTGTCAGTTGATCACATCTCAAGGAAAATGCATTGATGACACTTTATATTAGAGTGACCGTATACCTAACATACTTTAAAAACAGAATGATCTAATATACCACTTAGAAAATAATCAGTACACAAAAGGAAATTACAAAGATTGATTTAAGAAAAAAGAAAAGATTAAGCTATATAATTTCTCATTTCTACAGGGTGGAGGTTGGGGAGAAAAAAGTAAAAGATTTTACTTCTCTAAGCATTTGCTTTACTCATTTTTAGAATGAGTGCCCTTGGCCCATTCATTATAAAGAATCCTTTTTAGCCCAGATTCTGCTCAGTAAAATAGAAGAGAATGGTAGAGGTGATGGATGATGGAAATTTTGGTTTCAATTACAACTTAATTCATTCTTCCCATAGTCTCATTTCTGTCTTGATAAGACCTGATTGTTAAAAATTCATTCATATGAAATGTTTTTTTATTAAATGACTTTACTAAATATAATGAAATACAAGTGATTTTTTTTCTAATTTCTGCTTTGCAATCGATTCTGTCAGCTTAATTTGGAGCAACAGTCTCCATCAAAATATTTAAGATGAATTATTATTACTTATCCTAATCAATTCAAACTATGGAAAATGAGTTTTTACACTTAATAATGCCATAAATCTGTTCTATAATTGTTTCTCTTTTAACATCTGTTTTCCTTCTTTGGTTTAGATTTCTGCTTTGGGACAGCCACACATCTAATTCCTTAAAGTAGTTTTATATGTAAAACTTGTAAAGGATCAGAACAATGCCTCCAAGACCATCATCAGGTGAACTGTGGGGCATCCACTTGATGCCCCCAAGAATCCTAGTAGAATGTTTACTACCAAATGGAATGATAGTGACTTTAGAATGCCTCCGTGAGGCTACATTAGTAACTATAAAGCATGAACTATTTAAAGAAGCAAGAAAGTACCCTCTCCATCAACTTCTTCAAGATGAATCTTCTTACATTTTCGTAAGTGTTACCCAAGAAGCAGAAAGGGAAGAATTTTTTGATGAAACAAGACGGCTTTGTGACCTTCGGCTCTTTCAACCCTTTTTAAAAGTAATTGAGCCAGTAGGCAACCGTGAAGAAAAGATCCTCAATCGAGAAATTGGTATGAGAAAATTTTTGACTTAATGTCATTGTCATCCTATTCTAATAATGCAAATAACTGTGAAACTTTATTTTTTCCTCACTGAAATATTTCTTTTTGAACCAGTTAAAAATCTATTTGTAATCTTAAATAGATTTTTAAATAAGAATCATTGCAAATCTAAAGTATTTTTTTACTATTGGACTAAGAATTATTTTTAACACCTTGGTAATTTTTATAAAGTTTTCTTTAAGAAGTATGATTTGTATGGTTGACTTAGATTTGTTATAGCCCAGTTTTATTATTCTCTAAAAAAGTAATTGATATGGATAATGTTTGCTGCCTTTGCTTCAAGTTGCTAAATATGTTTATTCAAAGTATTTGAGTACTTGTCAACTCTTACAGTATGTGTTCATCAAAAATTTTTTAAACCCAGAGAAGCATCTTTATTCTATTGTGATCTTCCAAATCTACCAAGTTTTATATTTATAAAAAACATGTTTATATTGTATATTTAATAGAATATTATTTTCTTTCTATAAATTTTTAAGGCTTTGCTATCGGCATGCCAGTATGTGAATTTGACATGGTTAAAGATCCAGAAGTACAGGACTTCCGAAGAAATATTCTGAATGTTTGTAAAGAAGCTGTGGATCTTAGGGATCTTAATTCACCTCACAGTAGAGCAATGTATGTTTATCCTCCAAATGTAGAATCTTCACCAGAATTGCCAAAACACATATATAATAAATTAGATAAAGGTAAGAAAATTTGCAGTCTCCCATAATTGGTTACTGTAGTGAAAACTATCGTGTCCATATTTTTTAAGTATTTTTTATCTTAGATAAGCTTCTTGAAATCAGATACTGCTTATACTGACAAGATATAGTTGAATGCCAAGTACACAACTTGTGTATAAATAAATGCTTATTAATTAAACAAACTGTGTGCATGTGGTGCTGAGCCCTTGGTTTATTCAGAATAAAACTAAAGAAGTTTGAATTTGACATTCCTTGCTGTAGAATTACATCTGATTATCATTTTACACGTAAAAACAAGTAAAATAGACACATATTTTATAAAATTTTAGGAAAACTTTACATCATCTTGGTATATATTATATATTCAAAAGAATAAATTTCTTAATGTTAGATGTACTAAATCTGATCATAATGAGGCTGACTTTTGATTTTAATATATTGATTTCTAGATTTAAATAATCAGGAAAAATATAAACTATATTGTGTGTTTTTTAAAATGAAAATATATCAGGTACATTTCTGTATTTTTCAAGATAATAAAGTGAAGTTTATTTTTAATCCTCACCTGTGAACAAGCTTATTGATTTTAGAGAGAGGGAGAAAGGGTTGAGCAGGGAGAGAGAAACATCTGTCAGCTGCCTTCCCGTACATGCCCTGACCAGGAATTGAAGCCCAACCTTTTGGTGTATGGGACAATGCTCCAACCAACTGAGCAACACTGGCCAAGGCCAAGTTTTTAATTCGAAGTTATAGAATAGGTTAACTCTCACACACTAATAAAAATAAAGTTCTGTTAGTAAAATAAGTTAACATCTTATTACTATTTCACCCATATTATTCAAAGTAGTTTAATGCAATATAACATAACATTTTATTGGAAATTCTTTTCTACTCTAACATACTTTTTAAAATGGAACTAACACTCTTTTATTTTTACCCAATCTTTATGAAAAAAAATCCAACATATAAGATAGTTGGAAGAATTGTACTATGAATACCCAGGCCATTCTGACAGTTTTAATCTTTCTAGTTTATCATCATCTTTAAAAAAAAAAAAAAATCCTCTGGCTTAATTGATCTTAAAAGAAAAAAAAAGAAAAAAATCCATCTTATTTTTCTTCCTCCCCCATATTTTCTCTCATTCTGATTTATCATCTTTCTTTAAGTCTCCATGATTCTTTCCCATCGTTACCAAAAACCCTTCCACTTCTGAACCTTTTGTATACCATCATGAGTCACTCTTCACAGAGGTTGTATCCATGAAGTATATACCATGCAGTTTCGAATGGAATTATATTGGTCTCAGGTACTTATGACCCTCCAGTCAGTTTTGCATGCGTATCATAAAACATGAGATTTGGACATAGCCTGGCAGCCCTATTAGATTTGAAGATTTACCTGCATTTAATTAGTTAGATTATAAGTCATTTATGATTATGGTTAGAAGAATGATAGTGCACGCTTTTTGAAGTTTGTCTCTTGTAAAATGAAATATATATAATGATTACATCTAATAATGTTTTCCTCTTATAGGGCAAATAATAGTGGTGATTTGGGTAATAGTTTCTCCAAATAATGACAAGCAGAAGTATACTCTGAAAATCAATCATGATTATGTGCCAGAACAAGTAATTGCTGAAGCAATCAGGAAAAAAACTCGAAGTATGTTGCTATCATCTGAACAACTAAAACTTTGTGTTCTAGAATATCAGGGCAAATATATTTTAAAAGTGTGTGGATGTGATGAATACTTCCTAGAAAAATATCCTCTGAGTCAGTATAAGGTGAGTAACAAGTTTCAAAAATATTAATTTTAAATTTCAAAAGTAATCACATTGGGGATTAGTGTCTGCATTTTTAGAACATACTTTTTGAGAAATAATGTTCATTAATATTCACAAGTTTACTTTTATACAATAATTATTTAATTGGACAGATTGGGATGAATTAAATTTGAAGCAACAGATGCTATTCTTTCTTTAAATTTTATGTAATAATATTTGGGGATCTGATTATATGTGTGGATAACCTGATTAACAGTTTTGCAATTGTAACAATAGTTGTATTATTATTCAGATACAAACATTTGATTTGGTGACTGTTTAATTGTGCTATAAGGTAAGTACAACGTTTCAGGTATTCTGCATGCAAAAAATGCATCATATGCTTTTCTAGACAGCTCCAGTTCTATAGTGGAAATACTTTTATTAGCCAATAAGAATTTTAAATAACGTGAAACTTGCATAGGAAGCTTTTCATGTGCCTTCTTTTTTCTTTCTTTCTTTTTTAAGGGGTTTATTGTGTTCATTTGAATATGCAAGAAAGCAATAACATAAGTGTCCCCTAGTAAAAAAAAAAAAAAAAAAAAAGGGCAAACAAACATAAAAACATTGGCAGTTACACTAACCCCAAAATGGGGTATTTTATCTCCTTCCAAGCAATGGCACTAGCAGTAATTAAACATTTCAAAAAAAATAAATCTGTGACTTACTAGTTCTGTTAAGATACACTATTAATATTACCCTGCTCTTATACATATAAGAAGCAACTGTGTTTGTACCAAGTGTATGCTAAGTACTGATTTACAATACCAAGCAAGACAGGGTTCTGGCCTTCAGGTTGCTTATAGTCTAGTGGATTTATGGGTAAGAAAATAGGCTATTATAATATGTACACAGTAGCATTTCTATTTGAAATTTCTATCCTAATTACCACTTCATGGATCAAACAATGTGTTTTAATATATTTTTAAATACATCCTATATTTTTATCTTTTGTACTTTTTAGCAAACAAAAGTTTCTCAAGAAATGTTGCAACAAAAGAACAAGGAGCAGCAGCCCTTGGATTGGACATTGATATGACTTAATAGATAGAATGATAGAAGCTTACTAAATGGTGTTGCTTTTCCTTTAACAGATGCAGTGTTTTCATAATGAGTATCTTCTGATCCTTGTTTGTAATTGTATTTCTTACATTTAAGGGTACAACTAAAGTGTCAAAACTGACCTTTTTTTTAATACATTTACATTCCAGTAGGTGCTTCATTGATCTTGTGCTATAACGTAACTCTCAGATATATATTTCAAATGTTAAATGTAGCAACTGCTAAGAAATGTGAACTATAATATTTGATTTCATTATCACCTTTGAAGATTAGTATATAAATTCCCTCATAATACCCTTACATGTTGCTTTTAAAATGAAAAACTTTATTTAAAAAATGCCTTCTCCTCATTTCCTTTACAGTATATAAGAAGCTGTATAATGCTTGGGAGGATGCCCAATTTGATGCTGATGGCTAAGGAAAGCCTTTACTCGCAACTGCCAATGGACTGTTTTACAATGCCATCTTATTCCAGACGCATCTCCACAGCTACACCATATATGAATGGAGAAACTTCTACAAAATCCCTTTGGGGAATAAATAGTGCACTAAGAATAAAAATTCTTTGTGCAACCTATGTAAATGTAAATATTCGAGACATTGACAAGGTAAAGTCATGTTGATGCTTATTATTTTATATAAATTACTAGAGGCCCAATGCACGAAGATTCGTACAAGTATGGGCCTTCCTTCCCCTGACTGCTGGCACTGCCTTTGCTCTGCCAGAGCTGCCTTTCTGCCTTTGCTCCGGGCCAAAGCCACCTTTCTGCCTTCTCACACTGCCCAGAGGCCCGGAGCTGCTGGGGTGGTGTGGAACGCCTGATGATGCAAGCATCCCGCCCTGCCCCTGGCCACTTGGCATCTTTGTTTGGTTAATTTGTATACTCAACTCCTGATTGGCTGGTGGGTGTCACAAAGGTTTGGTCAATTTGCATCTTTCTCTTAGTGTAGATTTTATATAATCTTTTTATTGAACTAAATAATGATCTATTGAGCTGCAATATGTTTTCAGGTGGCTAGAAAACCACCCATCTACATCATATTACATGGCTTATGGGCCTTTCTCATTCTAATATCCTAATGGTTCTAATGTTCACAATTCTAAGCTTTTAAAACCAAAAGTTTTACAGAATTTATTTGGTCCTAAAAGGTGGGACTATAGTGATTTTTATTAGCCTGATGTTCCCCTGAAAACAGCAACAAATTTTGGTGAAGAGCCTGCATCAGTATTAACTTATATATGTGAGAAAAGGAGAAGTGAAAAGCTACATCTGAACAGAAACTTCTAATGGAACCTGTACCTTGGCATATTGGGACAACACTCTGCTAACTGAGCTACCTGGCCAGGGGGAAACAGTTATTCTTGTGTTATTATTTATTAATTATTGTAGTATTTTCTATACAAACAACTGTAAGCCTACTTTTGTCCCTATAGATGTACATGTGTGTTTGTATTATATATGTATGTTTGTATATATTGGTATACACATACTTTTTTTTTTCTTTAGATCTATGTTCGAACAGGTATCTACCATGGAGGAGAGCCCTTATGTGATAATGTGAACACTCAGAGAGTACCTTGTTCCAATCCTAGGTAAGGAAGTATATGGATTTCTAGCTTCATAAATCATATTAGTGTTTAGCAATGCCATTAATAAAAGTAATACAATTTCCATCATTGGCTTCATACAAGTCAAGGAAATTGCCAGGTATTTACATATACAAAATAATGACTTTCTGTCAAATCACAGTATCACTTTATTGAGTCTCTATAAAATTTTACCTATAGGGTTTTTCTGATTCTTTCCATTGTATCAAGGAGAAAACAAAATATGGTTACTATTTGGTACTGATGATTCATAAACCTAGTATTTTATTCTTTTCTTATCTCCATTATCATTTACACTGATAGTTGAACTGAGAGTTGGCAAACAGCTCCAGAGCCAGACTAAGAGGCAGTTTTCTGCCCATTACCTCCAAGAATAGATAAATATGACATTCAAATAAATCAGTTTCTTAGGAGGAGGAAGAGTTCTTGGAAACATTTTAAATTATTACTACCTAGATATAATGACAAAACAAAAGGTAGTATAATCCAACAGCTTGTCATCCTGCCATTTCTTTTCCTCTCTATAGAATCATTTGGGATAAGAGTCTACCTTGAATATAATAGTAATATTTTAAGAGAACTCAAATTGGTGTTTGTGGAATAGCAGTCAAGCTAACTAGTGAATCATTCACAAGTAAATTTCTTTTTTTTAATTTATTTTTATTGTTAAAAGTGTTACAGATTTCCACAAGTAAATTTCATAATGAATTTAGATTGAATTCTAGGAGAATCAAGAAAAAATTTTGATCTTATAATTAAGTTGCTATAGATAACTACCATTCTAGAGTTTGGATCAGGTTCAAAGAGATGGTAGCTTGTTCTGCCTGGAGAAAGGGAAATAGTTCCTCACCCTACTGGAACCATTGAGTCAGAAAGTACGTCATTCATGTTAAAACTTATGCTGTGACAACAAGCAACCCCAAGATCTTTTACAATTTTTATTAGAACAACAAAATTTATTTTCCAGTCATACTGCAGGACTCTCACAGGTTGAGTGATTTGGTTGTGAAAGGAACAACAAAACAATATTTGAGTAAAAATGGCCAAAATTTTTCCAAACTTGATAAAAACTATAAAACCAACAATCTAAGGAATTCAATAAGCCACAAGCAAAAACCCCAAAATAATATTAGGTACACTTATTCTAGTTGTTTCAAAACCAAAAAATAAACTAGCTTTATAAAAGTAAAAGGTAAATATATTTTGAAAAAATTTTTAAATTTTTTATTGTTTAAAGTATTTAAATATAGTAGTACATATATCTCCTTTTCTTTCCTCATTAAGCTTCTCCCAGCCTCCCCTACCTCTTGTCGCATGCCCTCATCCCACCCTCCCTGTGTCTTGTGCCCATTGGTTGTGCTTATATGCATGCATATAAGTCTTTTGGTTGATCTCTGAACCCCCCTCCCTAATACTCCCAGCCTTCCTGCTGTACTTTGAGTCTGTTCGGTGCTTTACTACCTCCATATCTATCTCTTTGTTCATCAGATTATAATGTTCTTTATTTTTCATAAATGAGTGAGATCGTGTGGTATTTTTCTTTCATTGCTTGGCTTATTTCATTTAACATAATGCTCTCCAGGTCCACCCATGCTATTGAAATGGTAAGAATTCCCTCTTTTTTATTGCAGCATAGTATTCCATTGTGTAGATGTACCATATTTTCTAATCTACTCATCTGCTGATGGGCATTTAGGCTGTTTCCAAATCTTAGTTATGGTGAATTGTGCTGCTATGAACATAGGAGTGCATATATCCTTTCTGATTGGTGTTTCTAGTTTCTTGGGATATATTCCTAGAAGTGGGATTACTGGGTCAAATGGGAGTTCCATTTTTAGTTTCTTGAAGAAACTCCATACTATTGTCCACAGTGGCTGCACCAGTCTGCATTCCCACCAGCAGTGCACCAGGGTTCCTTTTTCTCCGCATCCTCACCAGTACTTGTTATTTGTTGATTTGTTGATGATTGCCATTCTTACATGTGTGAGATGGTACCGCATTGTCATTTTGATTTGCATCGGATAATTAGTGACTTTGAGCATGTTTTCATATGTCTCTTGGCCTTCCTTCTGTCTTCTTTCAAAAAGATTCTATTTAGGTCCATTGCCCATTTTTTTCTTGGATAATTTATCTTCCTTTTATTAAGTAGTGTAAGTTCCCTGTAGATGTTGGAGATTAAACCTTTTATCAGTGATAACATTTGCAAAGATGTTCTCCCATACAGTGGGCTTTCTTGTTGTTTTGTTGATGGTTTCTTTTGCTGTGCAAAAGCTTTTTATTTTGACGTAGTCCCATTTGTTTATTTTCTCTTTAGTTTCTATTGCACTAGAAGCCGTATCTGTGAAGAAATTGCTTCGGCATATGTCTGAGATTTCTCTGCTGTGGATTCCTCTAGTATTTTTATGGTTTCCTGTCTTATGTTTAAGTCTGTGATCCGTTTTGAGTTTATTTTTGTATATGGTGTAAGTTGGTGGTCTAGTTTCATTTTTTTGCACCTATCTGTCCAGTTTTCCCAACGCCATTGATTGAAGAGACTGTCTTGACTCCATTGTATGTTCATGCCTCATTTGTCAAATATTAATTGAGCATAGTGGTTTGGGTCAATCAATATCTGGGTCCTCTGTTCTATTCCATTGGTGTATATGTCTCTTCTTGTGCCAATACCAGGCTGTTTTAAGAACAGTGGCTTTATAGTACAGCTTGAAATCTGGTATTGAGATCCTACCTACTTTGTTCTTCTTTCTCAGGATTGCTGTGGCTATTTGGGGTCTTTTTTTATTCCAGATGAATTTTTGGAGAGTTCTTTCTAGGTCTGTGAAATATGCCATTGGTATTTTAATGGGGAGTGCATTGAATCTATAGATTGCTTTGGGTAGTATGAACATTTTAATGTTGTTGATTCTACCAATCCATGAACATGGTATGGTCTTCCATCTGTTTACATCTTCCTCTATTTTTTCAATGTGCTATAGTTTTCTGTATATATGTCTTTTACCTCCTTAGTTAAGTTTATTCCTAGGTATCTTAATTTTTTTGGTGCAGTGGTGAATGGGATTGCTTTTTTAGTCTCTCTTTCTGTAAGTTCACTATTGGTGTATAGAAATGCCATAGATTTCTTGGTATTAATTTTGTATCCTGGGAGGAACCAAGATGGCGGCATTGGTAAACACCTATCTTGCTGCCCCACACAATTTCAAAACTACAACTTAACGACAGAACGAATATCATCCAGGATCACTGGAAAGCTGGCTGAGTGGAAATTCCACAAATAAAAGTAAAGATAGGACACTGTGACTCAGAGGAGCGGCGGAGGGCAGAGTTAAGGATATGCGCGGAGTCAGAGGTTCGGAGCCTTGCGCGTGCGAGCGGGTAGGGCAGGACGCTGGATACCCAGCTGGTTTTTTTTTAATATATTTTATTGATTTTTTACAGAGTGGAAGGAAGAGGGATAGAAAGTCAGAAACATCGATGAGAGAGAGACATCGATCAGTTGCCTCTTGCACGCCCCCTACTGGGGATGTGCCCGCAGCCAAGGTACATGCCCTTGCCGGAATCGAACCCGGGACCCTTCAGTCCGCAGTCCGACGCTCTATCCACTGAGCCAAACCGGTCTCGGCCAGCTGGTTTTCTTGAACGGAGAGAGAGACAAAGGCATCCCACTGCACTGATTCCCCAGTTCCGGGCGAGGTCCAGGGAACCCATACCCATATGGGGAGAAACTGGACAGTAAGAAGGAATCACACTGAAACTCGGGCACTGCAGAGGTCTGCAAGCTTGCGGAGAGGGCGTGTAATCTTGGGAACTGCAGAAACGAGCAAGCATGCACAGAGGACTCGTGACTTGCTCTCTCGTTCGGGAGAAAAAAAATGAAAGAAGGGAAACCACCGGACTACATTGTTTTACAACCCTGGGTGAGACTGAGTGTGCCCACTCATTTGGGGAGAGGCTGAATTGTTCGGCAGCAGGTAAGAGTTCAGTGGCAGCTTTCTCTCAGAGGTGCTTGCGGCCATTGCCACCTGGCACAGAGACCCAGGTGCCGCATAGGGCAGAGCTGACGCTGCCTGCTCAGCCCGGAGACTCAGCCCATGTAACCTGAGCACAGCTGACCCTCACAGCCAACTCACAGCCAATTGGCCTGGAGGTCAAACCCTCCTAGTACTAAGAACAATAATCTAGGCTTAACTTCAACAAGACTCTGCAACCCATAAAGGGCTGCACCAAGAGTATCCACCTCAGGTAACTGGGAAGGCTGAGCCACTGTCCCTTAGAGGACATCTACCACACAAAGCTAATCGACCATCTCAGGGAAGCACCCAAAATGCAGAGACATGTAAAGAAATCACATGTGAAAGAAATGGAAGAAAAAATTGACATAGAGTTCAAAACCACGGTTATAAGATTTTTCAAGAGGCTCCTTTTAGAAAAGGCCAATGAACTTAATGAGACCTTCAAGGATATGAATGAGACCTTTGAGGATATGAACCAGACCCTCGAGGATATGAAAAAAGACGAATTAGAAATTAAGCATACACTGACTGAAATAAAAAATATTATACAAAAACCTAAAAGCAGTCTAGAGGACCATAAGAATCAAGTCAAAGATTTGAAATACAAAGAGGCAAAATCCACTGAGCTGGAAAAGCAAGAAGCAAGAAGAATCCAAAAAATTGAAAATAGTGTAAGGGGCCTCTGGGACAACCTCAAGCATACCAACATCCGAATTATTGGGGTCCCAGAAAAAGAGAGAGAGCTAGTTAATGAAAACCTACTTGAAGAAATAGTGACTGAAAACTTCCCCCACCTGGTGAAAGAAATTGATTTAAAGTCCAAGAAGCACACAGAACCCCAAACTATAGGAATCCAAAGAGGACCACACCAAGACACATCATAATTAAAATGCCAAGAACAAAAGACAAAGAAAGAATATTAAAAGCAGCAAGAGAAAAACAGTTATCTATAAGGGAGCACCCATACGATTGTCAGCAGATTTTTCAACAGAAAAATGCAGGCCAGACGGGAATGGCAAGGAATATTCAAAGTGATGAATAGCAAGAATCTACAACCAAGATTACTCTATCCAGCAAAGCTACCATTCAGAATTGAAGGTCAGATAAAATGCTTTGCAGATAAGAAAAAGCTAAAGGAGTTCATCACCGCCAAACTAATATTATATTAAATGCTGAAAGGTATTCTTTAAGAAGAGGAAGAAGAAAAAGGTAAAAATAAAAATTATGAACAACAAATACACATCTATCAACAAATGAATATAAATCTAAAAATCAAGTGAATTAAAAATCTGATGAACAGGATAAAATGGTGAATATAACAGAATCATGGGGATAGAGAGGGAATGGACTGACAATTTTGGGGGAGAAAAGAGGTGTGGGAGGTGCAGCCAGAGACTGGATAAAAATCATATACCTATGGAAAAGAACAGTGGGTGGTAAGTAAGGGCAGAGGGTGGAATGGGTACCGGTTGGAGGGGAGATATAGCGGGGGGAAAGGGAACAATGTAATTAATAAACTGAAAAATAAAGATTAAAATATATTTTAAAAATTTTGTATCCTGCTACATTGCCAAATTAATTTATTAAATCGAATAGTTTTTTTTTATTGAGTCTTTCTGATTTTTTTGTGTACAATATCATATCATCTGCCAATAAGGACAGCTTTACTTCTTTTCCAATTTGGATGCCTTTTATTTCTTCTTGTTGTCTAATTGCAATGGCTAATACTTCCAGTACTATGTCGAACAGGAGTGGTGAGAGTGGACATCCCTGTCTTGTTCCTATTCTTAGGGAAAATGGTTTTAGTTTTTGCTCATTGAGTATGATGTTAGCTGTGGGTTTATCATATATGGCTTTTATTATGTTAAGGTATGATCTTTCTATTCTCATGTTGCTGAGACTTTTTATCAAGAAAGGGTGTTGGATTTTGTCAAATGCTTTTTCTGCATCAATTGATATGACTATGATTTTTATCTCTCAATTTTTTTTATGTGATGTGTCTGTTGTGTTTATTTATTTGCGAATATTGTACCATTCTTGCATCTCTGGGATAAATCCTACTTAGTCGTGGTGTATGATCTTCCTGATGTACTGCTGGATCTGATTTGCTAAAATTTTGTTGAGGATTTTGACATCTATGTTCATGAGGGATATTGGCCTGTAATCCTCTTTCATTGTATTATCTTTATCTAGTTTTGGTATTAGGGTGATACTGACTTCATAGAATGAGCTTGGAAGCATTCCTTCCTCTTGAATTTTTTTGAATAATCTGAGGAGGATAGGTTTTAGTTTTTCCTTGAATGTTTGGTAAAACTCCCCTGTGAAGCCATCTGGCCCCAGGCTTCTGTTTGCTGGAAGGTTTTTGATGACTGCTTCAATTTCCTCCATGATTATCAGCCTATTGAGATGTTTAGATTTCTTCCTCATTGAGTTTGGGAAGGTTGTATTTTTTTAGGAGTATAGCCATTTCCTCCAGATTGTCCAGTTTGTTGGAATAGAGTCATTCGTAGTATGTGTTATGAAGTGGCCTTCCTTATTTCAGCCTGGTATTTGCCAATTTAATTATAATGTGCCTTGAAGTTTGTCTTTTGGGGTTCATTTTGCTTGAGACTCTGTGAGCTTCTTGGATTTGTGTGGGTTTTTTCTTTTCCTATATCAGGGACATTTTCTGTCATTATTTCTTCAAACAGGTTTTCTATTCCTTGCTTAGTTTCCTCTCCTTTTGGTACCCTATTATGCAGATATTGTTATGTTTTGTGTTTTCCCAAAGTTCCCTTAGACTCTTCTCTTGCTTTTTAATATTTTATTTTTTTTTAGGGAGCTGTTCTACTTGGATATTTTTTCTACCTTGTCTTCTAGCTCACTGATGCAGTCCTCTGCTTTATCTAGCCTACTCTGGATGCTCTCTATTGAGTTCTTTACAGCAACGATGTCATTTTTCATTTCTCTTGGTTCTTCTTTATTTCCTCTTAGTTCTTACACATATTATAGAATTTGTCTTTCATTCTTTTCATCCATCTTATGACCATTTCTCTAAATTGTTTCTCTGACAGGTTGCTTGCCTCCATTTCATTGACTTCCTTTTCCTGGTGATGCCTGCTTTTCTTTCATATGTGGGCTGTTTCTTTATCTCCCAGGTTCTCTCTTATCCACGTGTCTTATTATGTAGTTCTTTCTCTCCTTTCCATGGTAGAATGTAGAGGTCCTCTGAATCCACATGCTTGCACCACTTGGGAACCAGTGTTCTTGGGTTCACAGCTGTTCGGTGGGTGCTGTAGTTGTAGATACCCAGGCTTTGCAGGCTCCTGATAATATCCACTTTCCCCTTCAAGATGGCTCAGTCTCCGCATCCCAGCCGGTCTTTCCGGGAGGAAGTCCAGCAGCAGTGGGGGCTGCCCAGTCAGGGGAGCCCCATCCAACAGTTCCTCACGTATAGCTGGAACATAGTTGTCTGTCAACTCACCAACAAGTACTCCCTGTGCAATCACACACTCTCCCTTTGTTTTCTCACTTTCACACTATCTTGCAGTCTGGCTTCCCATTGACAGCCATCTTTGATCTTCCAGGTAAATGTATTTAACAATCTAAGTTTATAATGTCAAAATTTTAGTGAATTAAAGAAGCTATTTGAAAATAACTTATATTTGGTTATCTTTTTAAGAATTCTCTAGTCTAAAAGATAAAATTCCTAGCCAAGACTGGTTTGGCTCAGTGGATAGAGCGTCAGACTGCGGACTCCGGGTTCTATTCCAGTCAAGGGCATATACCTTGGCTGCGGGCACATCCCCAGTAGGGGGTGTGCAAGAGGCAGCTGATCGATGTTTCTCTTGCATCGATGTTTCTGACTTTCTATCCCTCTCCCTTCTGCTCTGTAAAAAATCAATAAAATATATTTTTAAAAAATAAAAAATAAATAAAAATAAAAAGTTTTCAAAATCGCCAAACCGGTTTGGCTCAGTGAATAGAGCGTCAGCCTGCGGACTGAAAGGTCCCAGGTTCGATTCCAGTCAAGGGCATGTACCTTGGCTGCGGGCACATCCCCAGTTGGAGGTGTGCAAGAGGTAGCTGATCAATGTTTCTCTCCCATCGATGTTTCTGACTTTCTATCCCTCTCCCTTCCTCTCTGTGAAAAATCAATAAAATATATAAAAAATAAAAATTAAAAAATAAAAAGTTTTCAAAATAATTATCTAGCACTTGAACTTTTAACTTGGACCAGTTACACTTCTAATTTATTTATTTTTGTTATTTCATTTAATCTTCACAACAACTTTATGAGAGTAGATATTGTTATTAGTCACATTTCCAAAATCAGAAAACAGACAAAGTGAGGGTTGTACGTGTAATAAAATAGTAAAAACAAGATTCTACTCTAGGTAGTATGTAACTTCTGAGTTCATACTCTTAACCATTACTATAATCTTTTTTAAAGAAATAACAACTATGTATTTTGCTTGGCTCTTTACAGATATGTCCACCAAATAAAATATAGACATTATTTCACATGTAACATCCAATAAATTGAAGGAAATTTATTATTAAAATTTGAGAAAAATTATCACTTTTTATGGTAACTTTTTATTCTTATTATGAATGTCAAGTTTTACTTGCAAAATAGTTCTAAAATTCAAATACTTTCTGCTAACATATCCTTCATTTTATTTAATACTGACTTATTTAAATGAATAAAACTGCATCATGTATACAAGTAATTAAATATTATAATCATAATAGAAAAATTTATTTTATTTAGTTTTCTTTTCTATTTGCCTCTTTATAAGCTAATTTGGGTGTGTGTGAAAGTATATAGCATAAATGGACAAAAGTATACATTGCAGAATTTAGTGAGTTATCATAAAGTGAATAACTACACTGGTCAAGAAGTAGAACATGTAATAGTATTCTAAAAGTCCTTCCTCATTCCCTCTCCCAGACTTAGTCTTCTCTCCTCTCTAAAGGTAGCTATTATCCTTCCAATATTACTGTTTAGTTTGGGCTTTTTGAATTTTATGTAAATGGACTCACGGAGTAGATACTCTTTTGTGTCTTTTTTTCACTTAATATTATGTTTGTATTATCCATGTGGTAAATAGCTGGTGTTCATTTCCATTACTGTGTACTTCATTATATGAATATACTGCAATTTATCTAGTCTATTATTGGACATTAAGATTGTTTGCAGTTTGGGAATATTGTAATAATTTGGTTAACATTCTAGGCAGAAGTGCACGCATTTCTTTGATTTTATATCTTGAGCTGTCATAAGTCAGTTTTAGGACATTATACTTTCCAAACTGGTTGTATAAATTACACCTCCACTAGCAGTGTATGAGATTTCCTGTTACTACACATTCTTTAACCACTCCTTGGTATCATCAATCCTTATAGTTTTAACTAATCTCTTATATAGTGATAGTTCCATGACATTTTATTTTGCATTTTTTGAATGACAAATAATATGGACTACTTTTTTGTGTTTATTGGCCATTTGGATAAATGTCTGTTCCATTCTATCTCTGGCCTGTTTTTCGCTTTTTTTTTCTTTTCTCTTTATGATTTGTAGGAGTCATTCATATGCAAAATGCTTTTTTGGGGGGGGTAAAATCTTTTATTTTTTTTATTTTACATAGGTGGAATGAATGGCTGAATTATGATATATACATTCCTGATCTTCCTCGTGCTGCTCGGCTTTGCCTTTCCATTTGTTCTGTTAAAGGACGAAAAGGTGCTAAAGAGGTAAATTATATTCACCTTTTGAAACTCCAAATTATACTGCTTATTGAATTTTTATTAAGAAATGGATATTAGTTTTCTTTATCTAAAATAAATAATTTAAAACTTTAATAAATATATCATAGAAGAGTATCTTATGAGAGCTTTTAAGAATTTATTTAGGTTTCCTCTAAAAATTGTGAGTTTGTCCTGAGGTCATACTGATACTGTTTTGGAATATACCAAGTAACTGCACACAAATATCTGTTAAGTGACTATATGCAAATATCTGTCTTGCTTGCTTTGGCTCATGTTTCCTAATAATAATAATTAGAGAAAATACATGTCATTTAAAATGGGAAAAAGGAAAGCGAGATATTTATACTTTGTAAAAATTAATATGAAAAAATTAATATGGTTTATTATAGACATTGTTATGGACATAGTTGTTGAATTTTCCTTTTGGGGGAAGAAAAGTGTTTTGAAACAGGTTTAATAATTTAAACCAATAAGTAGTGAATATTTTCCGGTTTGTTTGTGTGTTTTAAGGAACACTGTCCATTGGCGTGGGGAAATATAAACTTGTTTGATTACACAGATACTCTAGTATCTGGGAAAATGGCTTTGAATCTTTGGCCAGTACCTCATGGATTAGAAGATTTGCTGAATCCTATTGGTGTTACTGGGTCAAATCCAAATAAAGTAAGCTTTTTCTTATTATAAATTAGAATTTTTTCTTTTTTTTATGACAGTCAAACACAATGTATATGTAATAACTTTTATTCTCTCTCTTAGGAAACCCCATGCTTAGAGATGGAGTTTGACTGGTTCAGCAGCAGCGTGGTAAAGTTCCCAGATATGTCAGTGATTGAAGAGCATGCCAACTGGTCTGTATCCCGAGAAGCAGGATTTAGTTATTCCCATGCAGGACTGGTAAGACAGATCACTTAGTTTTCTTAAGTATCAGCCATAATCACTGGATTTGGACACATACTCTATATTCAGCAGGGGTTTCATATGTTTTAGTTACTTTGGCATAGCTACTATAGGTGCTTGACAATGTTGTAATATAATAAAATTCTCTATATGTTAATATTTTTATTGCAGCCCTGCCTCTCCTTACTTTATTCAGAGCTCTACCTTTCTTCATTTAACAAATACTTATTGAATGCCATTGCTTCACCACCATAGCTCAGTCCCCTAGAAAAGTATATACATAAAATAGGATTTAAATATTGATCTAGTTGTCTGATCTTGGCCATAAATTTGGAACTACAAAATAATGATGTAGGAACCATTAACTCTAACTCTTCCTTATTTCTCAAGGACAAAGGTGTTAGTGCTCAGAGAAGAAGATGTTTTTGTTCTTTTTAACTTTTTTTTTTTAATTTTCATTTTGACCTAGTTATAGATCATAGATAGACCAACCAATTGAATATGGGCCAGGAGGTCCTGAAATATGCCTATCATATTTTACATATTCCTGGTGCAATAATAGTAGCACTCGGGCAGCCAGCAATGCCACATTTAGGAACTTCCAATAGAGAGTTTACCAATCCCTTTTGTAAACTGAATAATAATAATCTTTACCCTGAGTAATAATAATAATAATAATCTTTACCCTTCCTGCCTTTGCACTTTCAAAGATATAGAAAGACTATTTTAAGTACAAATAAATTTAAAATCATTACTGAATTTTGTCAGATACTAAATGTACAATTAAAATTAACTTTTTATGACATTAAAAAGAGATTCTCTTTCTGAAATTTGTTGCCACTATTCTATAAGTTTAATTACTTTATAATAACTGCCCTGACCAGGTAGAACAATTAGTTAAAGCATCGTTCTGACAAGCCAAATTTGCAGGTTCAATTCCCAGTCATGGCACCTGCAAGAAGCAACCAATGAATGCATAAATAAGTGGAACAACAAGTCGCTGTTTCTTTCTCTTTCTCTCACTCTCCCCCACCCCATCTCTCTTTCTTCCTTCCTCTCATTAAATCAGTGTTAGAAAAATAAAAATAATTCCTTGATAATTACTAATATTTATCAAGTGTTTACTGTATACCAAATGCCACACCAATCACTTTTCACATATTAACTCATTTAATCTTAAAAGCAATCTCTGTGAAGTAGGTACTATTATAATCCTTATTTTACCAGTGAAGAAACAGGCATAGGAAGTCTAAATAACTTACCTAATGATCTCCCCAATTGGAGCAGGCCAGCCAGACCCCATCTGTGCACAGATTCCTACACTGGACCTCTAGTTCTGTTATAAATAAGCAGGAATTCCTTAAATTTTAAGGAATACAGACCAGTTGAAATACTGATAAGCATGCTCATGTCATACCCATATCCCTAACCAATTAGTTGCACCTGTAAATGGAGGGGGAAAGGTGATGTAGAAATTTAAAAATTCCTTGGATCCATTATTCTGATTGGTATCTGTAGGTATAAAAATAGAAATGTTTTACAAATATGAAGCAAAGAAGATGACCATTCTAACAAAATTATGAGGCATCAAGGTTTTCAAAAGTACTGCATTTTGACATGTGAGTACAAAAAGAACCAGAAGTAATAAGTTAAAACTTACTAGGTATGTATTTAAAATCTGGACTTAGTATTTACAAGATGAATATGTTTCAGGCTCATGCACAAGCAGTTAGTTGCACTCAAAGGATGTTGCTTATATTGGATAATAACCTTGGTTTTACTATATTTAAATTATTATCCAGTTGTCATATAATTATTTTTCACCATCACTTTATTCTTCTCTAATTATTCTATATTAAAAAATATAAACAAATAAAAATAAGTAAATAATGCAAAAGAATTAGAAGTCCATGGTCCCAGATGGTAAGTGGTAAACACTACTTTTCCTGGTGAAAGGAGAGTTAAGCATTTTTTATCTCTTACCGGAACTATTACTCCAGTATCCTCCTTACTGGTCTCCCTCCCCCTGTAGAGGACCCAGAATGATCTTTATTAAACATAAATCAAATCATGACATTCATTGTTTAACTAATTTTCACTGAAAATAAAATCCAAACCTTTTACCCTGACCTGAAAATTTCTTATGCGATGAACATGACTTCCTATCACTCCTCTCCCTCACCTACTGGGCTTCAGGTTCACTGGCCTTCTTCCTGTGCCTCCTTCACACCAAGCTCATTCTTTCCCTAAGGCACTTTTCCCTGTTCCTCCATCTGCGAAAGTCTTTTCCTATCTTAGTGTGGATGGTTCTTTCTTGTCACTTGGATTACAATTACCTTTTCATGCCTTCTCAGAGGCCATTTCTGAGCACCCAGTCTAAATTAGTCACTCAGTCATTCTGTTACATCACCCAGAGTATTTAAATCAACTTGCCAATATTTTTTTTATTTGTTCATTTAATTTTCCACTGTAACAGAGGCCCCATTAATACAGGTTCTTTCATAATTTTATGACCCCAAACAGTAAGAACAAGACAAGGCACACAGTCCATGCTTTAATAAATATTTGTTGAGTAAATATGTGCTAATAGTATTTCTTGATGCTGTTAGATAAATTAACAATGTTTAAATGAATAAAAACCCTAGTAGCATGGATGTTTGCTTTCATTTTTAGCCATTAGGAATATCTGTAACCCTTTATAAAGGATATATAATTGTTTATATAATACATTAATATGGATTCATAATTATTATATAGTTAATATATCTACATTTAAAGAAAAAAATGCATTACTTGGAATTGTACCAAAAGTTGTGATGTTTTTGGTTTCCAAAAATGCAATGTACATGTTTTTAATGGGTATATTGCTTCTACTTTTTTCCCTTATTTATTTTTACTTTTTAAATTTGAAAGCCTAAAAGTGACTATAAGGATGTATCCAGGCAATCATTATGAAATAATTTACATTTTAATTTTACTGTATTACTGTTTCATATTCTCTTATTCCAGAAACATTAGCAGATTACTAAGGAGAGTCCTCATCAGCTCGAGAAGTAACTTATTCACTACTAACCCCTAGTATCCAATTTCTTATCCCTGACTGACTTTGGCAGTTACTATTCTGTGGTTGATGTTAATGTTAACCAAATAAGTTATTGGAAGAAAAAAAAAAGTTACTGGATTTGTTCCACAAATACTGTCTTGAGCGGATTCTTCCCTATTCCTAAAAATAAAGTCTTATGGGAGTAGTAAACTGTTTCATAGCAGTTAATAAGCAATATAAAGTGAACTAACAGTTTTCTTTCTTTTTTTTTGTGGATCACTCATGAAAAATATAGCAGAGAAATCATATAAGATACCACTTTATTTTACAGAGTAACAGACTGGCTAGAGACAACGAATTAAGGGAAAATGACAAAGAACAGCTCCGAGCAATTTGTACCCGAGATCCTCTCTCTGAAATCACTGAGCAAGAGAAAGATTTTCTTTGGAGCCACAGGTAAGTGTTAAGATGAAGAGTCTCCGTTTCTTATCTTACAGAAGAAAGAAAGAATTGGCTTTGGCTGATCTTGCCTTTTTTTCTACCATACCTATTAAAGTAAATAAAGCATATTACACATGACTTTTTATATAAACATATCCTTTTTAAAGTTGTAAATGTAGATCAATATTTCTAGAAAAAATCATGCTGCATTGGATATTGAATACTTTTTTTTTAATTCTAATTTAATAATACCTTTTTGGGGATTTGGTTTTTATTTTTGCTTTTTAATAAAATTCAAGATCCAAAAAAAATATCCTGTGTTTTAGATCAATTTAGTTGTTCTAGATATTTCTATTTTTAGGAGTTCCCTTCATTTTCTTTTTTTTCTTACACTTCCTCAATAGTGTAATGCCTTATATTTACTTATAAAGAAATTATCGTACTACTTGGTGACACTATTTTTTAAATAAAGCAATTGCAGTGCATTTCTGCAGAAGTTCCTTAAAACAAATTCTTTCCCGTGACCATAGTAGAAGTGGTGACTCTTCTCGTGGTCCAAGTTGCTAGCTGGGTGAATAAAAGGAGCTATATAAAGAGTGTTATGAAATAAATTCACAATTTTACCTAAGAACCTGCCTTCCATTTGGATTTTTCTGTTGCCTCCCTTGCCATTATAACTGTACCTAGGTATCTGTGTACATAAATATACAACAAAATGTTAAAACACTGATTTTAAAAATTTTTATTTTAAGGAAGGTTAGTAATGATAAAACCTAAGTGTTTGGAAATTCTTAAAGATTGCATAGTTGGACATTTAGACATCTAGGCCTTATAAATAATGTGCAATAGTGTTTTTTATTTTGTTTTATCTTTTCCACACAGGCACTATTGTGTAACTATCCCTGAAATTCTACCCAAATTGCTTCTGTCTGTTAAATGGAATTCTAGAGATGAAGTAGCTCAGGTAAATGCATGTTTGAGATTCCTGAATAGCTTTTGCTTGGATTGTTTTCTCTCACAAAGTCTGCATAAATATGAGGTGAAATAGACTGTTTTAAGTTAGTTAATAATGGTAATATAGTAGAGAAAAATACCATTCAGACTGCTTCCACTGATAAAATTAATTAGAACTGAACATTTTAAACACTGAATTCATAAGGGAGCTTTTATCTAAACTAATTTAAAATGAAAAATTAGGACAATGTCTTGAAAAGTTTCATTCACAACTGTCTTTGCTTTACAAATATGATTTATGTTCTTTCTCATGCACAGATGTACTGCTTGGTAAAAGACTGGCCTCCAATCAAACCCGAACAAGCTATGGAGCTTCTGGACTGCAACTATCCAGACCCTATGGTTCGAAGTTTTGCTGTTCGATGCTTAGAAAAATATTTAACAGATGACAAACTTTCTCAGTACCTAATTCAGCTAGTACAGGTAAAATAATGTAAAAAAGAAAAATTATGTTTATTCTAAATCCATGCAACTTCCAAAACCTCTACTGTATTAACTGATTTTATGCTTTTTTAAAAATTAGTTTTGTATCTACTTTCTTTCTAAAAAATTTACCTTTAACTTCAACCATGCAAAAATTGACCCTCATTGATGTAAAGTTTTATGTTTCTTTGTTTTTAAATACATAGGTCCTAAAATATGAACAGTATTTGGATAACCTGCTTGTGAGATTTTTACTCAAAAAAGCATTGACTAATCAAAGGATTGGGCACTTTTTCTTTTGGCATTTAAAGTAAGTCAAATTATTTTCCCATTAAATTATCTATAGACATATTACTTTCTTAAAGTATGTGTAAATATGCATATTTATATATTATAGCTTTTGTTGTCTGGAAGAGTTTTCCGTACAGAAAATATGTGATACCAATGATGAGTTGCCCCTCAACCTTTTCTCTTTAGAATTAAATAAACAGTGAAATTCAGAACTGAATTTTTTACAGGAATGTGAGCTGAAATAGTTTTAAAGACTTTCATTCTACTTTAAGTGAAGTCAAATTTGCTAGGTTAGTGTTGATTAATGGTATATTTGGTTTCACTCTGTGTGTGTATTAAAATATCTCAAAATAAGGGAAAAAATCTTATCTTGGAATTGGAATTCAGAAGAATAATAACAAAAATCTCAAATTTCTTATTAGAAAAGAAGCTAATTAAGAATAGAAAAAATTATGTAGAATCAGATATACCTAATACTCAAAGGTAAGGGTCATAAATCAAACACTTTTTTCTAAATTTAGCAACAGATTTGTAGTTAGCATGGTTTTTTAAATGTTAAAGTTTAAAATGAAACCTAGAAGCTGGGTTTAAAATAACATAAATTTAGGTGTGCTTTGGTATGTTTCTCGTCAAGTTGCTTTTGGGTGGTTTAGTTGAGCTTCTGGGATTTCTAGATTTATAGTTTTTATCATATTTGGAAAATTATTGTATATTTAGCAATGTTGCTTAATAAAATTTCATTCTGTTCCCCCCCCCCCCAAAAAAATAACTTAAATTCACAGACAATGTAGAAAAGGAACATGTATGCCAGCAGAGTCAAACCGTGTTCACTGAACTCTTAACTCCCTCCCTATTCATTTTATTTTTGTTCCTACTTTCCCTTTGTTCATGTTTATATGTATATCTGAGACATTAGTTATAAAAAGTAGTTGAAATAAACCTAAAAGCTAGTACATTGACATTTGAAGAACTATCTGAAACTCTCAATTATTTTGCTTCTAAGTGATAGGTTTTTAATTATTTTATTGTTAATATGATATAACACTTACTGAATTTAGAAAAAAATTTTAAATATATATATAGATATACATATCTATCTATATATATACACTTATTTGAGACTATATGTATGTGAGTGTGTATGTATTGTCCTTTTTGTTTTAATCTTGCACTGTTCCTCTAGATCTGAGATGCACAATAAAACAGTTAGTCAGAGGTTTGGCCTGCTTTTGGAATCCTACTGCCGTGCGTGTGGGATGTATTTGAAACACCTGAACAGGCAGGTCGAGGCTATGGAAAAGCTCATCAACCTAACTGACATTCTCAAACAAGAGAAGAAGGATGAGACTCAAAAGGTATATGACTCTTTAGTTTGTTTTTGGAACTCTTTGTTGCAGTGTGACAGGGTTGTTTGAGAACCCTGTATACAGGAGTGTGCAAAAGTAGGACTATAGTTGTGAGTACACAAGTAATATTTATTTATTATTGTATTGTTAGTTTGTCTTATTTCCATATGAACAACTGCAAATCTGTTGCCCACCTCTGTATATGCAGATTATGGGTCTTAGAATCAAGCATATTAGGATTTGTATCCATTTCCACTGGCTCTTGGCTGTAATATTAGACACATTATTTAGTCTTTGACATTCATCTTCCTTATCTGTAAAATGGGAATAATTCTTTCTTCATAGTGTTGTCATGAGAATTAAATTATATGAGATACGCAAAGCTCCTGTCACAGTCCCTAGAACATAGGAAGTGCCCAGTAATTGTTAGTTCTCTCTCTCTCTCTTTCTTTCTCTTTTATATAACCCTAACTTTTAAAAATAATTTTTCCAATACTTTCAACAATAAAGAATAATTAAAAATAAGTAAAAATAATTTTCCCTATTCTGTGTCGCTTACTCTTTTAGTAACGACCTTGAAAATGAGTGGAAGAAAATGTTTACATTTCGGAGTTTAAAATGGACTTAGTTACTCAGTGAATATGTCACGCTTTAGTCAAGTGCTGTCAAGCTTAGAGTTACTGAGGAATATGAAATGTGAAAATTTTTCATGAGTTTTTCCAATTATTTATCCTTTATCCCACCATGTTTTATAGTTAAAAGTGAAATCATACTTCATCTCCAGTGAAATTAAAAAAAAAAAATCCCAGCTTATTAGTGAGTCCCCAAAGTGCATAGAATGTAAATTAGCAGTACTGAATTAACTTTTTCCAACATCTTCACTAATATTGCTTGAAAAAAAATATTACTTTCTGTAAAAAAAAGTTACTGTTTTAATCTAAATGTCATAGAATTGATTTTATTAAAGTTGTGGTATATAAGTTTAAGTAAAGATTATTAGAAAATAATTGTACTGTTTCTGATGCTGGAATTGTGAGAAAGAGGGGACTCTAGTGCTTTGAAAGAATAAAACTTATTACATTTATATTGTAACTGAGATAAGAAAAAAGAAACTAGATATTAGTTAAATTAGTAAATATAGGCATTTCTTCTGAATTGGAATTTTATATAACAGATTGGCCATGATACAGTGGATTAATTAGGAACATGAAATTCATTACTCAGATTACTATTGACTTAAATGGAGTTGTGATAGGGAACTAAAAACACAGTCATATGATTTGTGGAATCTAAAAAATAACAACAAATGAACAAGCAGAACAGAAACAGACTAATAGATACAGAGAACTTTTTGATGGTTGCCAGATAGGAGGGGGGTTGGGGATAATTGAAAAAATTTAAGAGATTAAAAAATACAAATTGGCCCAACCCGGTTTGGCTCAATACATAGAGCGTCGGCCTGCGTACTAAAAGGGTCCCAGATAAGATTCCAGCCAAAGATATACCCTGGTTGCGGGCTTGATCTCCCCGATTAGGGGATGTTTAGGAGGCAGCCAATCAGTGATTCTCATCATTGATGTTTCTCTCTCTCTCTCCCCCTTCCTCTCTGAAATCAATAAAAAAATTATATTAAAAAAAAAACACACACAAATTGGGGGAGGAACCAAGATGGCGGCATAGGTAAACACCTATCTTGCTGCCCCATGCAGAAATTTCAAAACTGTAACTTAACGACAGAAGAAACATCATCCAGAATCAACGGAAAGCTGGCTGAGTGAAAATTCCACAAATAAAAGTAAAGATAGGACACTGTGACTCAAAGGAGCAGCGGAGAACAGCATTGCAAATACGTGCGGAGTCAGAGGTTTGGAGCCGTGCGCACACGCGAGCAAGCGGAGAGGGCGGCTGCAAAGACAAAGGCATCCCACTGCACTGATTCCCAAGTTCCAGGCGAGGTCCAGGGAACCCACACTCATACGGGGTGAAACTGGACAGTAGGGAGGCACACTAAAACTCGGGTACTGCAAAGGTCTGCGAGCTTATGGAGAGGTCGAGCTTGTGGAGAATGCGAGTAAACTTGGGAACAGCAGAGTTGCACGAGTGCGCAGAGAGAACTCGTGACTTGCTCTCTCGTTCGGGAAACCACCGGACTTGTTTTATAACTGGGTGAGACTTTGAGTGTGCAGACTCATTTGGGGAGAGGATGAATTGTCCGGCAGCGGGTAGAGCTTGGCGGCAGCTTTCTCTCAGAGGTGCTTGCAGCCATTACCACCCAGCACAGAGACCCAGGTGCCACATAGGGTAGAGCTGACGCTGCCTGCTCAGCCCAGAGACTCCACCCATGCAACCTGAGCACAGCTGACCCTCACAGCCAATTGGCCTGGAGGTCAAACCCTCCTAGTGCTAACAACAATAATCTAGGCTTAACTTCAACAAGACTGGGCAACCCATAAAGGGCTGCACCAAGAGTATCCACCTCAGGTAACTGGGGAGGCTGAGCCACTGTCCCTTAGAGGACATCTACCACACAAAGCTAATCGACCAACTCAGGAAAGAAGCCACCATGCAGAGACATGGAAAGAAATCAGATGTGAAAGAAATGGAGGGGAAAAAAACGACTGGACATAGAGTTCAAAACCACGGTTATAAGGTTTTTAAAGAGGCTCCTAGAAAAGGTCAAGACCTACAAGGAAATGAACAAGACCTACAAGGATATGAAAAAAGGATCAATTAGAAAGTAAGCATACACTGACTGAAATAAAAAATATTATACAAAGACCTAAAAGCAATCTAGAGGACCACAAGAATCAAGTCAAAGATTTGAAATACAAAGAGGCAAAAGGCACTTAGCCGGAAAAGCAGGAAGCAAAAAGAATCCAAATAATTGAAGATAGTGTAAGAGGCCTCCGTTACAAGCTCAAGCATACCAACATCCGAATTATAGGGGTGCCAGAAAAAGAGAGCAAGATAATGAAAACCTATTTGAAGAAATAGTGACCAAAAACTTCCCACACCTGGTGAAAGAAATTGATTTAAAGTCCAAGAAGCACACCGAACCCCAAACTATAGGAATCCAGAGGACCACACCAAGACACATCATAATTAAAATGCCAAGAGCAAAAGATAAAGAGAGAATATTAAAAGCAGCAAGAGAAAAAAGTTAGTTACCTATAAGGGAGCACCCATACAATTGTCAGCGGATTTCTTAACAGAAACTATGCAGGCCAGACGGAAGTGGCAAGAAATATTCAAAGTGATGAATAGCAAGAATCTACAACCAAGATTTCTCTACCCAACAAAGCTATCATTCAGAATTGAAGGTCAGATAAAGTGCTTCACAGATAAGAAAAAGCTAAAGGAATTCATCACCGCCAAACCAATATTATATGAAATGCTAGAAGATATTCTTTAAGAAGAGGAAGAAGAAAAAGGTAAAAATAAAAATTATGAACAACAAATACACATCTATCAACAAATGAATCTAAAAATCAAGTGAATTAAAAATCTGATGAACAGGATAAACTGGTGAATATAACAGAATCATGAACACAGAGAGAGAATGGACTGACAATTCTTGGGGAGAAAAGGGGTTTGGGAGGTGCAGGAAGAGACTGAACAAAAATCATGCACCTATGGGAGAGGACAGTGGGGAGGAGGTGAGGGTGGAGGGTGGGATAGGTACTGGGTGGAGGAGAGCTATAGGGGGAAAAGGGGGGAACAATGTAATTAATA
The DNA here is from genome assembly GCA_027563665.1 of Antrozous pallidus. NCBI lineage: Eukaryota > Metazoa > Chordata > Mammalia > Chiroptera > Vespertilionidae > Antrozous > Antrozous pallidus. Next base: position 39,862,273 of record CM050514.1, read on the forward strand.
AACTGAACAGTGAAGATTATATTATAAATAAATAAATAAATAAATACAAATTGGTAGTTACTGAATGAATAGTCACAGGGATGTAAAGTACTGCCCCAGTCATAGAACTAAAGGCAGTTACTTTGTGTGGGTTGTATACTTTCTAATAAAAGAGTAATATGAAAATTGACTGTACCTCCACTATAATCACAAGCCATGCCCACCAACCAATCAGGATTGAATATGCAAATTAATCCACCCAAGATGGCTGCAGCCACAGAGCAAGCAGGAGGCTTGGGTTTCCCCAGAAGTGGATGAACCCAAGCTTTCTGCCTGGCCCTAGAGTCCGCTCAAGGCTACAAAGTTTCAATTATAGAAAATAAATAAATCCCAACAAAAATGGCAGCAGCCACAGAGCTGGAGAGAGCAGGAGGCTGAGTTGCCCTTGGTGATGGAGGAAGCCAAACTTCCTTCACACTCTGGCCTGCCTCAGCCTCCGCTCAAGACTACAAAGTTTCAATTAGAGAAGATAAATAAATCCCAACAAAAATGGCTGTGGCCACAGAGCGAGCAGGAGGATGGCTCCACTCAAGGCTACAGAGTTTCAATTATAGAAGATAAATAAATCCCAGATGCCAGGGCCTCCACTTGGGTCACCAGGGGCATGGCTGACCTGCAAACCACCACAGGTCCCTTTCCCAGGCCGCCCCATGCTCACCGTGATCCAGGACACCCCTCAGGGCAAACCAGCTGGCCCCCACTTGTGCACCAGGCCTCTAGCCTATCTAACAAAAAGAGTAATATGCTAATTGACCATCACTCCAACACAGAAGATGGCTACCCCGATGTGGATGCAAGATGGCCACCACAGATGGCCAGCAAGGGAGGCAGTTGGGAGGGACCAGGTCTGCAAGGGAGGGCAGATGTGGGTGATCAGGCCAGCAGGGGAGGACAGTGGGAGGGACCAGGCCTGCAAGGGAGGGCATTTGGGGGTGATCACGCCTGCAGGTGAGGGCATTTTGGGTTGACCAGGCTGGCAGAGGAGGGAAGTTGGGAGAGACTGGGCTTGCAGGGCAGGCCAGTTGGGGAGACTAGACCTGCAGGGAAGAGCAGTTGCGGGGGACCAGGCCTGCAGGGGAGGGCAGTTAGGGGGACCAGGCCTATAGGGGAGGACAGTTAGGGGCAAACAGGCTGGCAGGGGAGCAGTTAGGTATCAATCAGGCTGGCAGGGGAGTGGTTAGGGGGTGATGAGGCTGGCAGGAAGAAGCGGTTAGGGGCAATCAGGGAGACAGGCAGGTGAGCAGTTGGGAGCCAGCAGTCCTGGATCGGGCCTAAATGGGCAGTCGGACATCCCTCGAGGTGTCCCAGCTTGGAGAAGGTGCAGGCTGGGCTGAGAGACACACACCCCTCCATGCACAGGCCTCTAGTTTTGTCATAACAATGATAAAGTGCATGAAGCAGTCTGCTAACATTAGGGCTGAGAGTGACATAGAGTAAGAAATGCCTTTACATGTTCAAGAGCCCTAGTCAGTGATGACTAGATTTTCTAGCTATTCACTTATACGTAACATAGTAAGGAAAGGGGAGGCAGTGGAGGAGAGAGGGGACTTGTTACTAAAATCCAGCATGAATATATATTTATTATGAAATTCTGGGTCCTAAAATTTTTTTTGTTCCTCGTATTTTACATTTTCAATAGATAGAGGTTTCCTAAAATAAAATGGCAATTATAGCATGCAGCAGTCTGTGCTCTGGTTTGAACTGATTAGAAACGGATGTTCCTTTCTAACTCTATGCTAGAGCTTGAGTATAGTGTGAGACTCGGTGTAACAAATTTTTTATAAGTCCTTTTCCTAGCAATTCCTTTTAGCCTCCCTTGACCTTTTCTACCCAACAGAAAGAGAATGAACATGATGTCTCCAGAGCTTTCCCTCTACAACATAGGTCAGCAAACTTTTTCTTACAAGGCAGATAATAAATAGATTTTCAGGCCATGTGGACTCTGTTGTAATTACTTAACTCTGCTGTTTGAGTGAGAAACAGCCAAAGTCTAAATGAATGGGCATGGTTATATCCAACTCAATTTAATTTACAAAATCTGGCCGCGGAGCTGCTGTAGTTGACCACGCCCTGTTCTAGAGCCACAGCATTGTCTCTGTCGTCAGGCCGAGTGCTGCACCGTGCTGTGACTCGCCTCAGCCCGAGTTATCTGCTCTGTATTGCAGAAACACGTCTAACTAGAATGCTGCCAATCCAAGATACCTATTCAAAGGCTGAGGTTCCAGTGTATAAAATAAATTAGAATTTATACGGTTATGCTCTAATCACTGATATGCTAACTTCTCAGGTACAGATGAAGTTTTTAGTTGAGCAGATGCGGCGACCAGATTTCATGGATGCTCTACAGGGCTTTCTGTCTCCTCTAAATCCTGCTCATCAATTAGGAAATCTCAGGTAAGGTACCTTATTTGAAGTTTTATTTATATATTTAATAGCCTCTTTAGAGAAAATCTTGAGAAAAGTCAAAATGTCCATTATAATTAGCCCTAGCTGGTTTGGTTCAATGGATAGATGTCGGCCCTTGAACTGGGAGGATCCCAGGTTCAGTTCTAGTTAAGGGCACTTGCCCAGGTTGCAGGCTTGATCCCTTGTTTGGGGCATGCAAGAGGCAGCTGATCAATGATTCTCTCATATCATCAATATTTCTATCTCTCCCTTTTCCTTCCTCTCTGAAATCAATAAAATATATATATACATATATATATATATATGTATGTATGTATGTATTTTTAAATCCATTATAATTAGAATATTCCATCATATAGCATGATGCAAAAGTAGGTTTACGGTTGTGACTACATGAAGCACAGTTTATTCGTGTATTATTTATTAATTATTGTATTATTTTCTATACAAACAACTATAAACCTACTTTTGCCTCACCTTGTACATGCTTCCTTCTCCCCTTCTCCTACCCTACAAAGTTAAGAGTTGTAAAATTTGCTTAAGTTTAGTATGAGTTTTACTACTTTAATAATAGAGTTTAAAACACTCTAGAGCCAGAATTTCTTATTCTATAGGATAAGAAATGGAATGTAATATCTTTAAAACTAATGATGTGGCCCTGACGGACATTGTTCAGTGATTAGAGTATTGGCCTGTGCACCAAAGGGTCACGGGTTCAATTCCAGTCAAGGGCACATACCTGGGTTGCAGGTTCAATCCCCATCCCAGGTTGGAGCATGTGTGAGAAACATCCAATTGATGTTTCTCTTTTTTTCTTCCTCCCCCTCCTCCTTTCCACTTTCTCTGAAAATCAGTGGAAAAAATATCCTTGGGTGAGGATTGAAAAAAGAATGTGAATAGGAAAAAAAAAACAAACTAATAATGTGTCCCTGTGTTTGTTGAAAATTAATAAGCTATTATGTGATTAATTTTTAAGCTTAATAATTTTTATTTTTAAATTATTTATTGATTTGAGAGAGTGAGGAAGGGAGGGAGGTCACTGATTTGCTGTTCCAATTAATCTACTCACTTATTGGTTGCTTATATATGGCCTGACCAGGGATTGAACCCTCAACCTTGGTGTATCAGGACAACACTCTAACCAACTGAGCTACCCAGCCAGGGCAACATTTATTTTCTCTTGATAATCCCTTAGAAATGAATTCATTAATAAAATCAAGTAGAAACTTTTAAATTTTTGTAACACTTTAGAAACCAATGCTATTTTAAAATTAATTTGAGGGTAAAAGAATAATAAAGCTAAAGTGCCTACTAAAGTTTTTAACTATTTTAAAGGCTTGAAGAGTGTCGAATTATGTCCTCTGCAAAAAGGCCACTGTGGTTGAATTGGGAGAACCCAGACATCATGTCAGAGTTACTCTTTCAGAACAATGAGATCATCTTTAAAAATGGGGATGGTAAGGAAGAGTATTAATGAACCTATGATGCATGAATTTAGTTATCCTTTTATATACAGGATATTTATGAACCATGAAGACTATTGAAAGCTATTTAAGGAATATGCATGTGGTAAATGTGTAATATTAAGCAGATGTCTTGGCCTTTAGAATATGTATGTATAATTATTGAAAAGAAGTACTGGTTTAGAATCAGGAAGCTTGAATCTGTTTCTGTCATTTGTTTAGCTATGAGAGTGTCCATTTATTCCATAAATATTTGATGTACTAGACAGTGGGGTTATAAGAATAAACAAAACAGAATCCCTGCCCTCCTAAAGGTTACATTCTAGCAGGGAAGAGAGAGATGTAAGACAAATAATTATAAAAATAAAATTACAACCATAGTACAAGGGAAAACTATAGTCTGCTAAGAAATCATATAAAAGAAGATCCTAATTTATTTGGAGAATAGGCTGTGTGGGAGCAGTGGAGGGTCACTGGTGGGTTTCCATTGGGAAATGACATTTCATCATTGAATTCGGTTAACTGAATGTTTGAATATAAACATGTTCAAATTTAAGAGTTCAGAAAAATAAATGTTTTAATTTAAAATTTTTGGAAAATAGCTTATTCTGCATTGTTATATAGATGAGTTTATGTACATACTTTAGAAATGGGTTAAAGATTCAAAATATTGCTTCCTAATAGATTAAAGAGTAAATATAGCTCTATTTGTAATTTGAAAACAATGTGATGATATGATTACCAAATGTGTACTTATGGTATTAAGTGGTAGTACATATTATTTGAATTTCAGATTTGCGGCAAGATATGCTAACACTTCAAATTATTCGCATTATGGAAAATATCTGGCAAAATCAAGGTCTTGATCTTCGGTAGGTAACCAATAAGGCATCATGTATGTTGAAAATTACCCTGAAAAAGTAAGCTATGCATAAATATTAATTATAAAGCATGTAGAGGCATACATCTGTAAAAAGTATGGGTCAGTAATTAACACTAATTTCTTTCCTTTGTCCTCCTCCTCTTTGGCTTATAATAGCTACTGAGATTCTGCTAAGTAAGAAGAGCTCTCTCTTATAAATTGATAGATTGCAACTGCTAGTGTCTATTTAAGAACAGGATATAGGAGACAAAAGGCCCCTGTTGTCTTTCAGAAGTTGAGTTTAGAAGAAAGTTTCTTTCATAATATAATTTTTTTAATTTTAAAACTTTCTAAATTTTCTAGTCTTGAATCAGTTTTGCAGAAAAATTTATGAAAATAACTAATCTTAAAGCTTTTACCATTCTGTTGATTTCTGGCCAGCCTTCCACAATTACCTGTATTTATCTCCAAGTTTTCTCTCATGCGTCGACTTCTAGTGACCTTTGCTTTTAATGGTTTTTCCTTCTTTTACTTTTCAAATCTAGGGTCTTTTAGGCAAAGGCCACCCTTTCCAGAAGTATTTTGTCTGTAAGTGGGCATAAGAGACAAGAATCAATGCTAGTTAGGGTTTATTTGTATGCTTCTTTTAGATTAAGAATAGCTACTATATAAAAGTATATTGGTAACAAATAATAGAACCCTTTTATTGCAAAGAAGAGAAATGGACATCTCAAATAACCTGCCAAATTACAAATTTTAGTTATCAACTTTAATTCTTAACTTGTTATTCTTTGCCTAATCCCTACTGCTTTCCAAAAACAATTCCTGTGATATGAATCAGGTTTCCTTTTTTGGTATAATTTCCTGTTGTGAGAGATCCACATGCCGCTACCACCACCACTCCCCGGGGAGTGGAGTACAAAAGAGAAAGCAGAACTAGACAGAAAAGGAAAGATTTAACTATAGTGTAACTCTGGTAATTAATGATAAAGTTGGTCATTGGAAAATAAATTGGATCTTTAGAAAGTTTTGAAGTCATAATATTTCTAAATATTGTTCTTTCTATTTAATTAAATCAAGCTTAAAAATTTTTGTTTAAAAAATGTTGATAACATTTTATATATATTCTTGGCAAAACTTAGATTCAAGTTTATGGTGATATTTTGGTGGTGTTTTGGTTTTTTTTTCCCTAACTAGCCTTATAAGGACTATGTGACTCTTTAAGCTATGAGCATGTTCAGTAGCAATAAAATATAAATAAGAGACTGAGCAAGAGTACAGCCTTAAGAAATTCCTATATTTACCCGTGTGGATAGATGAAAATATTCCATAAGAAAAATGTTCAAAAGAGTAAGTAAGTAATTCACAAAACCCCAGAGGGAGAGATTCACAAACAATTTAGTGTCGTGTACTTCAGGGAATTTCTTAAGCCTTTAGATATAATTATTCATGATTAGCTTTAAAAAGAGCTAAGTAAAGTGGTAGGTGGAGAAGGTAGGCTTTGAGGAATTATATGAGAAAATGAAAATAAGTGTAGAGGATTACTCTTTAGAAAGGTGGTAAGAATGTAATATATATATATATATATATATATATATATATATATATATGCCTAACCAATCGTTATGACCGAATGACTGGAACAGCCATATGACCAGTCACTATGATGTTCACTGACCACCAGGGGGCAGATGCTCAATGCAGGAGCTGCCCTATTGTGATCAGTGCGCTCCCACAGCCAACTGCCTGTGGTCCCTCCCCCAAGCCAGCCAGCCCCCATCAGACCCTGCTGTTAAACTATTTGTAGATGACCTGCTTCTGGGTCAGGGTTTCATACATAGCAGAGCAGCTCCCTCACTGCATCCTATTGAAACTCAGCACTCAACACAAGGGTTTGTCTCACTCCCGTCCTCTCCCTTCCTCAGGGGCTGCCCACCTGCTGTGGTGATGGTATGGCAGCAGGGGGGGGGGGGGGGGGATGGAGAACCATGCAATGGCAGGGCACCTACAATGGCAGCAGCAGCATCTACTCCTTCCACACCCGGCCTGGTGACCATCACCACCTCTCCCACCTCTATCAGGGCCTTTGGGCGCCGGGCTGGGATGGGGAACTGGGAGTGGGTGGCAGTGGACACAGCCCCTTTCCCAGAGGGGCTGAAGGCCAGCTCCTTCCTCAGGGCCAGCAGCCAGCCTTCCACGGTCCCTCCCCCTGACCAGCAGGCCCTGATCGGCCAGGCCCCAATTGGCCCAGTCCTAATCGGCCCTGATCGCCAGCCAGGCCTAGGGACCCCAGGTGTGCATGAATTTGTGCATTGGGCCTCTAGTTAATACATAATAATAATGTTTTTACACACTCAAAACTTTAAGCTTCCTTCCATTAAAATATTGCATTAGATTGAATACAGAAGCATATATGAGAATTCAGCTCATACTGTTAAGCTAGACAGTAAAGAAATTTGAAATAATGGAAAACAGTGTTACTCTTTTCACTAAGTTTCTTAATACAGTCTTTTATGTCATAATAGATGTTATTTATATTACCTTATAATAGTTATTTTATAATTTTATGAATTAATATTTTTATTTTTTCCATTTTAATTTCTAACATCAGTAGGTATAGCCCATATAAATTTAACTCTTGGGGGTATCCACAGTAATTTTTAAGAGTATTAACAAGTCCTGAGACCAGAAATTTGAAACTACTGCCTTAAAGTATTGTTTAGATGTCAATGAAACATCTTTATTTTTTTTTTAAATATATTTTATTGATTTTTCACAGAGAGGAAGGGAGAGGGATAGAAAGTCAGAAACATCGATGAGAGAGAAACATCGATCAGCTGCCTCCTGCACACCCTCCACTGGGGATGTGCCCGCAACCAAGGTACATGCCCTTGACTGGAATCGAACCTGGGACCCTTCAGTCCGCAGACCGACGCTCTATCCACTGAGCCAAACCAGCTTCGGCGAAACATCTTTAAATTCATCCATATTTTTAAGCTACAAATGTTTATAAAATTTTAATTGCCATAATAATTTTGTTAATACTTTTCTAATATACAAATAAATATTTTCTCAATTTAAGGTTATAATAAATTATAGCAGATCATTTTGAGGATTTTTTTGAGAATGTCATCTATATATAAAAACCTAAGCAACCGAATGACCAAGCAACCAGTCGACCGATAGCTACTACGCGCACTGACCACTCGGGGGCAGATGCTCAACACAAGATCTGCTCCCTGGTGGTCAGTGCACTTCAACAGCCAGAGCACCGCGCAGCCAGAAGCCGGGCTCACTGCTGTGAGCACAGCTGTGGTGGCACAAGCCTGTCCTGCCTCTGCAGCAGCACTACCAGGCCACTACCAGCAGGCACAGTGGGGCCAGGATGAGTGGGGTTTGCAGTGTGGTGGCCAGCCCAGGCTCGGGCCCCTCCCCGGGCTCCTCCCCGGGCTCAGGTTCCTCCCCGGCCACCTGCCGCTTCACGTACTACTCCATCCCTCAGGGTCCTGGATTGTGAGAGGGCGTAGGCCAGGCTGAGAGACCCCATCAGTGCATGAATCCATGCACCAAGCCTCTAGTACTATAATAAAAAAATAAAATTAGGTTAAGGGAGTAACATGACAAATTTGCAAATACTGGAATATTCATGTACTAACCTGCTAAAATCTGCTATTTTAAAATTTTATCATTTGATTGCAAATGTCTCCCTCCTTTTTCAGAATGTTACCTTATGGTTGTCTGTCAATTGGGGACTGTGTGGGGCTTATTGAGGTGGTGAGAAACTCTCACACTATTATGCAGATTCAGTGCAAAGGGGGCCTGAAAGGGGCACTGCAATTCAACAGCCACACACTGCATCAGTGGCTCAAAGACAAGAACAAAGGAGAAATGTGAGTATATTATTCTTTGCTTCCTATTTAATCTAACTTTTTGTTAGACAAGTCTTTTAATGGTTGAATATGCTTCTAAGTTAGACCAGAGAAAACAATTACTTTGGGGGAGGGGGAAAATGTTCAACTTTTGACTTATATGAGATTGTGTTTAAATGATCAGAATTGCTTATTACTTAGTGAAATCCTATACATTGAACATAGGTATCTGAAAGGTATTTTTCTTATTGCTTATTCTTTTTTTAGAAAAGATAACATTGCAAATTAAAATTTTTACTTCTAGGTTATTGTTATAGCAATTAGAAAATATTTTAATGACATAAGTATTTTTTCACTATAATAAGAATTGTGCTTTGGTCTGAGAGTATCTGGAAATTCCTTAGAAACCTGTGAAAATTTCAGAATCTCAAAAAAACTTCTCACTTCTTTGTACATAATTACTTCTTCCCCCTAATGTCAGTGATTGTTTTTTTTGCTTTGATACAGACATTGACCATTTTCTCCCAGTTTGGACTGGATCACTCTGTATTTCCACAGAACTCATAGAGTTTATTTCTTCTTTGTAGATATGATGCAGCCATTGATCTGTTTACACGTTCGTGTGCTGGATATTGTGTCGCTACCTTCATTTTGGGAATTGGAGATCGTCACAATAGCAACATCATGGTTAAAGATGATGGACAAGTAATAGCTTTCTCTTTTCAGCCGTTTTGGTGTTCTTAAACTTATTAATTCGGGATATAATATTTCTGCATTTATCAAACTATAACATAATTTTTTCTGTTTGAAAGCTGTTCCATATAGATTTTGGACACTTTTTGGATCACAAGAAGAAAAAATTTGGTTATAAACGAGAACGTGTGCCATTCGTTTTGACACAAGATTTCTTAATAGTGATTAGTAAAGGAGCCCAGGAATGCACCAAGACAAGAGAATTTGAGAGGTAAGCTCAAGAAATCAAAAGCAAAAAAATGAAGAATTCTTGCTGCTCTATCAAGCCAATTGATATTTTTCAATCAATATAAATAATAGATGTTATATTAACATTGGAGCATAAACTGAAACTGAATATTTTAATGTATTGGTTTTATTTATTGTATAATGCAGTGGGGGAAAAACTAGTCAAAAGTCTAAAAGGAAAATGATCTTTAAACTTCTTAATACATTAAGTTTTTACTTACTGTTGTTAAAATACTTGGACTCCACCTTCTCTGTATTGACAAATACTGTATAGTGCTTACAACATTTTTTAGTCATGCAATTTTAGGAAGTCAGTCAACTATAATTAACATGCTTATTCATAATTTTTGTTATCACCTTATGATGTATATCCACTTAAAGTACTTTTATAAAATTTTGTTTCATCTATAACTCAGTCCTGGCCCTAGACTAAATTCTTAAATGGATTGATTCATACATTTAATAAATCCTTATTAAATTCCTAGTGTGCCAAACATTCTTATAGATACTAAAGATAAAGCAGTAAACAAAGTCTCTTTGGACTCATGAAGTTTACGTTCTAGTGTAGGATAAAGTGATTGAGGAGAAGAATGCTTTTTTTTTTATAGGTTTGTCCAAGGAAGCCTCTCTAATGATGTGACATTTGAGCAGAGACCCGAAGCTTTTAATGGCATTTGCTTCATACTAACCAACTTGTTCTTACTACTTTTAGGTTTCAGGAGATGTGTTACAAAGCTTATCTCGCCATCCGGCAGCATGCCAATCTCTTCATAAATCTTTTCTCAATGATGCTTGGCTCTGGAATGCCAGAACTACAATCTTTTGATGATATTGCATACATTCGAAAGACCCTAGCTTTAGATAAAACTGAGCAAGAGGCTTTGGAATATTTCATGAAACAAATGAATGATGCACATCATGGTGGCTGGACAACAAAAATGGATTGGATCTTCCACACAATTAAGCAGCATGCTTTGAACTGAATGATAACTAAGAAATTGAAAGCTCAATATTGGATTCTAGTCTGCACTGTTAATAACTGTCAACAGGCAAAGACTGATTGCATAGGAATTGCACAATCCATGAACAGCATTAGAATTTACAGCAAGAAATAAAATACTATATAATTTAAATAATGCAAATGCAAACAGGGTTTGATAGCACTAAACTAGTTCATTTTAAAATTAAGCTTTAGAATAATGCGCAATTTAATGTTATGCCTTAAGTCCAAAAAGGTAAACTTTGAAGATTGTTTGTATCTTTTTTTAAAAAACAAACAAACAAAAAAAACAACCCAAAATATATAGAAATGATGGAGAAGGAAAAAGAATGATGTTCTTTTTTGGTCTTGCAAATGTTCTATGTTTTGAAATGTGGACAGGCAAAGTCTATTATTGCATTAGGTCCAGGTAAACTGGAGTTTGATGTTAAATTACATTAAGATGGGAAATAATGAAATTTCTTTTTTTTTTTTTTCATTGCTGTTCAACTTAGAGTTTGAAGTGGGTTTTTGACTCCTTGTTTAATGAAGAAAAATGCTTGGGGTGGAAGGGACTCTTGAGATTTTACCAGAGACTTTTCTTTTTTAATAAATCAAATTTTTTACGGTTTAGGGTCTTATCTGCAAAGTTGTGGAAGCAGTCACAAATGAGACCTGTTATAGGGTGGCTTTTGGGTTTTTTTCTGAACAGTATTTACAAGAATCTGATTCTTATTTCCCAGCGAAATTCTGGGGGCCCATAAAGTAAAATAATCATAAGAGAAAGAATGAGCAGGAATAGTTCTTGCTTCAGAATTGTACAGTATTCACCTTAAGTTTGATTTTTTTCCTCCTTTTGCAATTGATGAATTGAATACATTTTTCATGCATGAAAAATAGAAGTGAGTATTAATGTTATTAAAAAGATTATTTTTTTTATTAAAAGCTATTTATATTATAGAAACTATCATTAATATATATTCTTTATTTCATGATCTGTCCCATAGTCATGCATTGTTTTGCACCCTAAATTTTTTTATTTTTCCTATCGGCAATAGTCAGCTCTTCTCTTGGTCTTTGGAGAAGGCTCAGGCACTATCCCATTTATACCAATACTAGTGAATAACTACTTAAAGAAAACAGTAAAGTTTATCCTTTTTTTTTTTCTTTCTCTTTTTACATGAATCACCCATCTTGCATCCTCTTTTATAGTTCAGAATGGCTCAATCATATGAAATTAGTTACCAAAATTAATAAAATTTAGAATATCTTCTTGATTGCTTAAACCCTCTATGGAGGTGTGCTCATGAATAATACTTTATAATATGGGGAAATAGAAACCATAAACTTTTTACTATTTTAGGCTATTTATCTAATATCCCAATAATAAGAGCAAGATTATGTCCCATTTCTAAGTGGTCAGGGCTCACTCTCCAACTTTATTAAATTACAGTTGAGAACAGGATACATTCTTAAACATTTTGAAAAACATTAACCCAAAATGTAGGGGCTAAGGCTAGTCATCACTCCAGAATCTGTTATTTTACTCAGTATTTGAAATGAATGATTACTTTCCTAGGAAATAGTTTTAGCAAATGTTCAGGTGCCACACCAGAAAAAGTGCAATAATTTACTGACAGTTTTCTAGATTAGGCATATTATTGGAATACAACTTTATAAAGAGCACACATTGTATACTCTAGTGAAAGAGCATCACTAAAAATCTTCACTATGAAATCAGTTACCTATAGTCTTGAATAGTGAACAAGGACTCTAATACAAATACTCTTAATATTTGGCTATTTTAGAACCCTTAAAGGGCATAATTATTGGAGATTTAGGTACTTCACTAAGGCATGTATATAATATTGCCAACAGGAAAAATAAATTGAAAGATTAGGGGAACTTATTTCTCTAAACTGTCTTGGAATAGTTCAGAAGAATTTAAACTCTATTAAACAGGAAACCAATCTATTATTTTACAAAAGATTTCATAACTTATTAAAATTTCATGATTCACATTTTGTGTCTTAGATCTGTTCAATTATGATACATACTACCATCCCAGTCTTTTTAGTATTAAGAGTTGATTACAGGAAAACTCAGTAAAATGATACAAATCTGAGACTCTGATAGTGGAAAGTGAAGTTTTAGCAGAGAACCAACCATGTTTTACCTGAGTGCCAAAAATGCTTTGAGCTTCCTTGCACAGAATTTATATAATTTTTGCTCTTTCCACATCAGTTCAGTTAGTCCACTTTCCCTGGGACCTCTCCATCATTAAAACATATGCCACATACTATATTAAATCATTGACATTTATTTTCAAGAGTTATTACAACCAAATTAAGGCTGTTTGAGTGGTGTAAACAAATTTTATAAAGAATATAGATTAAGTGATCTAGCTAAAAGCAAAGTAAATATTAAATTCAAGCAGAGTTTAAGCAAACAGCATTAAAAATAAGAAAAAAGGGACAGGTGGTTCTCAGAAGACAAGGAACCAAAAACTGAATTAAATGCTACATGGGAGACTAGGATATGTTTTAAATCATGACAATATAGTCGCTTCAGGTACTTTAGTATCAAGAGATCAATTCCAATTGATCCCTTCCTATGGCCAGCCATACGTCAGTGAATGTGGTATAACTGACTATTGCTCTACAGTTTCATTTGGTCACTTGAGCAATATTTCCTTCAGTGACCATTTTGGAGGAAGGAGGAGCAGGTTTAAACAAAGTAAAACTATTTTAAACACATCTAGCAAGAAATAATCAACTGTTTGAAAATCATGCTTCAACTTTTTGTTATGTTCTTTCTCAACTATACAAAGTTGTGTATTTTAAACATTTTTACACTGCTGTTAATTTGAAATCTGTTAATCATATTGTGAAATTTGGTGTGTTTTTTTAAAAGATGTTTCTAATTGGATTTTTTAATCAAGAATGGAATTTGGTCTCTATTTTCTGATAGAACCTAAGCTTTTTGTGGTTCTTAGTGTCCTGTGTAAAACTTAGTGTCAAAGTAATCAACTTTGAGGTTTTCCCTTCTACTCTGCTTTATATTAAAAGCCCTTTAGGAAATGGAACCTGGTGAATATACAATGAATTGTAAAATATTTTAATGTGTAACTTTTTCAACTGTGAAACTATGACTATTGGTTTTTTGATGAAAACAACTGCTGATAAAGTATTTTGTGTAAAGTGTAGTTCTTATTAATCAGGAAAATAATCACTGACTTGATTAGAATGTATATACCCTCTTGGATTTTATTTTAAGTGAATTGGTAATTTTCACATAGGTAAAACACAGTCCATCTGTATTCTTTTTCCCATCAAAAACTGCGTGATTTGGCGTTCTTAAAAAATTATGAGCAGCCTATTTTAAAGGCACCATGGAAATTTCACAGCATATAAACCTGAATTTGTTTCTTAATTATTTTGTAAATCCATTTAATTCATAACCTGGCTAATTGCCTCTGCTTGCCAGCTCTTTGAAGAAATTTAATTTCTAGCATTAGTTTAAAGCCAGCAAGCTAACTTTTTGTGAATGTTAAAAAATTCCTTTTGTTTCATTGCCTGCACCAACAGCAGACCTGGGCTGGACCCACACACTCAGAATCCACCTTAAAAAATTAATTTTGATGTCCAGGACATCACTATAGTATTTCAATTGAAAGGCCATATGTGGTATTAATGGATTGTGGTGCTTCTACTATTTAAAAACAACTTTCATACTTCAGATGTGTTTGAAAAGAGGGGGGTGGGGGATGGACAAAACAGGGAGGAGTTGTTAGAATGAATTACATTCTTCATATCCTGCTCAGATGTGGCAAGAAGGCTGAAAGTTGTGAGAATATATTGTGCATACCACAAGGGAATTAACTCTTCATCAAGGATGGGATTGTGGAGGCTGAACTATAAGATTCAGCATTGACAGGATACTCATATAATCATTCTTGGTGACAGAATAATACAGCTGGGCTGTTTTTTAAAATATAAACACAAACCATTTTTATTTTTTAATTGTTGCATTAAAAATTGTAAATGAATCTTCTGTGCCATGGCCTGGGAAGCCTTTTTTCTTTTCTATTAAACGTTATGTTCACTTTCTGAAAAGACTAGGGCTTAGCTCAGGATAACTGTATTCCTGATAAAGTTAGATTGGTAATTCTACCTCAGAAGGTTAATAAGGAGAAAAAAGTAGATGAGTCACAATTCAATACTTTGGGCTCTGATATTACCAAAATTTGCAGAGCACTGTATTTGAGATTTATAAAGTCAGAGTTGGCATGCCTCATTTTTAATGGCATTAGAAACATTAGAAAAAAAATTGGTTAAAAATTTAATCATTGCTCCAGCCATTTGGCAAAGGCTATATATAGTGCTAAAAGGTTCATGGTACTAGGTTCTTGAATTGGATATTTAAAATTAGCTGTGTTCTTGATTATTAGTGAAGTTTGTGTATATGTGCACACATTTCTATTTGTAAACATGCTGCTTGCTAGTTCTAGTCAAGAGGCATCTTTTATAAAAGATGTAAATATCCAGGTTCTAAAATTCAGAAGAGTTTAGAATTTATTAGGAGTTTCCCAAGTTGGGATGGTAGTTTTTAAATAAGCTTATTTCATTCAAGTATTCCACTTGATTAAAGTTTTGCACTTCCTTTTCATCAATGCGCCATTCCTTTTGCTTAGATATGTTAATATTTTAGATAAATTAATATTACAGCCATGCTGGCTAGCATAAAGTGATAGTTATGAGCCATCAGGAAATTTTCTGACTTAATTTTTACACAATTACATATAAGTTTTAACAGGGAGGGGAATAAAAACAATAAAAGCAGTCCCTTTTACATTTAGTATAGTTGGGTAACTGATTTTCACCACCAACTGTAGACTCCCATTTCTTAAGTTGGTAAGTATGGAAGGGGGCTTTTTAAACATATTTTGTAAGCTATCCAAGTCTATGAATTTATCTGAAATCATATTTAATCTGTCCCTACAATAATTTTGTGGTTATGTTAAGAGACATGTACCTTTTAAGTTAAAAATTTTTGTTAATACTTCTAAGGAAGAAGGCAGAAAACCAACTTTGATATTTTCTCAAAATATCTTTAATAAGACTGAACTCCTTAATCCTAGTGTAAATTTCCAAATGTCTTTATCTATTATTTCCTAAGAAAAGGCCCTTTTCCAGATTTATGTTCCTATGAGTGGTCAGAGAAGTTGGCCTTCATCTGATTTCTAGGAATGTTTTTGGTTATGGAACCTAAGTTTCAAATGCAACCAGTGGTTTAAATATGATTTCATCCTTGGACTTAAGTTGAATAAAACCTAAAAGAATGTGTCCTTTTGGAACATGACACTTTAATATCTTGGGGAATGTGGCACTACAAAAAGAAGACAACTAACACCTAAAATGTTGACTTTGGGAATTTTAAAAAGTAGCTCCGACCACCTTTTTCAGCCCCACTTATCGGAGCAAGTCGGTTTCTCTCTATTTTGTCACTCAATGAATTGAAGTCCTGTGGTATGCTGCATTCGTTAGGAGGAAAATGTTTTTAAATGTTCTTTTAATGATGGCCCAAAAAGTATTTGACACAGCAAGATGCATGTGTTATTGTACTGAGAATATAGAATAATAGTGTCACTAAATTTAAGACCTCTTCCCAGTCTTGCTGTTCCTAGCAAGAAGCTTGGCCTGTGACTGCACTTACTGTTTGTGCTCATCAGAAACTGTCAATGTCTGCTTTTCTTTACCTTCGTAGTCTGTAACATCACATTGTTTATTAAAAAAAGAAAATTACTTTGACTTGTGTCCACATAGTCCTTAGTGTTCTATATATTTTATATTTTAAACAAAAAACTGTGATAAGTATATTTTGCCATCTTTTGAATACTTAAAAGCAAACCAATATTGCTAATAATAAAATTTTAGCTGAATTTGAGTTCTTCTCAATAATGACTGAGAAACATTGAATGAAAACCTAAAACTATTATGCCTTCAAAGTCAATTTTTCTGTCCCTGTAAAGTGATGAATATTAGAGAAATGTCTCTTTAAATATTAACTTTCTTTAAGCATAAAGAATCATATGCTTGTATTTTAATCAGAAATATATATGTACACATACATGAATGTATAAATGTGTTTGTATGTGTAAACGGACTTTTTCAAGTCACTTGAAGACCAGAACCTAGAAAGTAGGTTAAAATCAAACTGGTTTTACTTTTAGTTAATATAAGCCTTGCAAAAGGTACGTCTGCACTTTTCTTGGACCCATAATGCACAAGAGCATTGACACTTAGAACTTCTAAACAATTAGCAGCAAATAATTGCTTACATTTTGTTTATTTGCCAAGTGATTTGAGTGACTTTGAATTAATATGTTCAAAGTTGACTTTGTTCTCCAAGCATAATGCCTCTTTCCCGAGATGGACCAAGTAACCACTATTCAAACGGAAAACTAGGAATTCAAACACGAGGTTTCAACACTTTCACACACTCTAGGTTTCAAATTAGTGATTTTGACTTTGTTAGGAGAAAAATCCCAAGAAATGCATATTGTTAGATGGGGCTCAAGCTTATTAAGAAATAGACTAGAACCCAGCCGGTGTGGCTTAGTGGATGAGCATCGACCTATGAAGCAGGAGGCCACGGTTTGATCCCAGGCAGGGCAGAGCCCAGGTAATGGGCTTGATCCCCAGTGTGGGGGTGTGCAGAAGGCAGCCAGTTAATGATTCATCATTAATGTTTCCCTCCCTCTCCTTTTCTCTCTGAAATCAATAAAAAAATACACATTTTTAAAAATGGGATAGAGATGTACCCTTAATTTAAGAAAACTACAGAAACTCAACTTGAAAGATTTTATATATATATATATATATATATATATATATATATATATATATAATTATATAATATATATAATATATATATAATATAATTATATATATATATATAATTTCTTTTGCAGGGAAGTCTTTGGTATACAAAAGTCTTTTAAATAGCACATTCTGGACCTTACATGCATATCCTGTTTAGCTGAGATGGTGAGGAGGATCCTCTCCTATAGCTTCCTACCTCACCCCTATGCCGGCTGTCCAATGAAAGTCACAGAGGCTGATTGAATTTGTTTTATTTTTAATATGAATTGTATACATTTAAGGTCTGCAATATAATGATTTGATGTACAGAGTGAAATGATTACTACAGTCAAACTAATTAATATATCACCTCACAGTTATTGTGTGTGTGATGAGAGCGCCTGAAATCTCAAATTTCCAGTACTCATTACACTATTAACTAGCCATCTTGTGTATACTAAATCTCTAGATTTGTTGTTCATCTTATAACTGAAAATGTGTACCCTTTAACCAACATCTTCCCATTTCCACCACCTCCCTACTAATAACGATCATATTACTCTCTGTTTTTATGTATTTGACTTTAGAGTCCACACCAATGTAGTGAAAATGCAGTTTTTTCCTTTCTGTGCCCGGCTTATTTAATATAATGCCTGCCAGGTTCACCTGTGTTGTTGCAAATAGTAGGATCTCCTTCTTTTTCTTTCAATCCTCACCCGAGGATATGTTTATTGATTTTTTTAGAGAGAGAGAACATCAATAGGTTGCCTCCCATACACGCCCAGCCAGACCAAACCTGCAACCTTTTGATGCATGAGATGACATTCCAACCAACTGAGCCACCTGGTTGGCAAGATCTCCATTGTATGTACTTATATACACATTATATGTCATCACAATGTCTTGTGTCTGTTGATGGGCACATAGGCTGTCTCCATAGCTCAATTATTGTGAACAACACCTCAGTGGACATAGGAGTGCAGGTATCTCTTGGAGGTGCTGATTTTATTTCCTGTGGTATGTAGCCAAAAGAGGGATAAGGCTGGCTGAATATTGAAACTTAGCAAAAGATTGTTGTCTCCTAAGATAAGATTTTTAAGCACCTCTACTAGGTGCCAGAAACTAAGGTAGGTGTTTCATATACTCTGTACCTTGTGTATTCCCTACAATAGCCCCATGAAAGAAGAGATGATCCCCATTCTAAAGATGAAGAGAGGCTCTGAAAATTTAGCTGAATTGCCCAAAAATACATATTTGAAAAGTTGTAATTATGGCCTACAACTCAAATCACACACTGAGACACATTCTCTCCACTATTCCACACTAGAAAGAGGAGAAAAATGCCAAAATTGTGCAAGTCAATGTTGCTCAATTTTATTATTCAGTTTACTTAGTAATTTATGACAGTTACTTTCTAAAAAGCATTAAATTGGCTTGGATCAAAGTTTCTTGTTTGCATCTACATAAAAAAGGTTGCTTCAAAAGTCTCATTCTTTCTATTGTCCACCAATTAAGATTTTCTAGTAAAATTTTAAAGATACTTTAAGGCACACTGGTTTTCAGAAGAAACTGTTTTCAACTCATATTCAGCTTGATCTGGAAGTCACCTATGGGGAGGGTTTTGTGACATTTTATAACCATAGTTGACTCATCGTTTAATATAAGGACAATTGTTGAGTATCCACGTGGGACTTTTCTGTGATGGGGATTATCTGAGATGAATGCTAAATTCCATCCAGTACAATTTATCTTTATTTCACTACAAATTTCTAACCATCTCTTTCTCACCAGAATGTACACAAAGAATAAAATGAGCTTACGGAAAGCATAGTTAACTAAAAACTGTACCTGAAAGAAAAGTTACATGGTACATGATAAAGTTAAATATAAATAACTCTAAACTTAGTGGATTTTCTTATTTATCATGAATGGTGAAGTGAAATGGTAGGGCCACACTTTTGGGGATTACCAGATTACTATCTTCCTATAGTGAATGAACTATTGTTCTTTGCCAAGAATTTTTTTGAGAAATATTTTCATGTGAATTGCATGGCATAGAACATGGCTGGTTGTCCAGTGCTCAATAGGTTAAATAGCCTTATTATTTATTTCCACATTGACAAAGCTGAAATTAAGGACAGCTACCTTGAGCGCATTTTGCCACGTGGCTCACGAGGAAAGAGATTTGGAGTAGAAAAGATGATGAATTTGTACGTATTTACAGAATAAGTAGAATACATATGAGACTCTTAAAAGTTTTTCTTGCCTGGCTGTCACGGCTCAGTGGTTGAGCGCTGACCTGTGAACCAGGAGGTCACAGTTTGATCCAGGGCACATGCCTCAGTTATGGGCTCCATCCCCAGTAGGGGGTGTGCAGGAGGCAGCCGATCAGTGCTTCTCATCATTGATGTTTCTATCTCCCTTCCCCTTCCTCTCTGAAATCAATAAAAATATATGTTTTTTTTAAGTCTTTTCTTTCCCATATCATACTTTACTGCCTCTTCATGGTTAATTTGTAACCAGGCATAATCAAGTCTCCACGTGCAGAAACTGCAGGTATATAAAGGCCAGGACTTCAGTTTGGCCACCGTCCTAAGATGGCTCGGCTCCGTCGATGCTGTTCTATATAAGGTATTTTGCCACCTGCCTCACCTCTGAATGCAGTGCTGTTCTTCTCACACAGGAGGGACAGGTACTGTGTTAACCGCACCATACCAACAATCAGGGCGCCACCCAGCAGAGTCAGTGAAGGCCAAAGTAAACAGTGGAAGATAATCATTTGGTCATACTTTTTTATGAGAATGACATCTTCAGATTGGCTGTCTGGACTGTAGAAACATGAAAAGGGAGTCCCGTTTATGTGGTCGAAGAATTCCTTTATGTCCCGAGCCCTGATGAGCAAGTCATTCCTATCTCGGTGGCACTTAGGTGTGTAAAAGCACTAGGAATGTGGAGGAGGAGGAAAGATGAGGACACTCTTACCAATATCAAGCACTTAACAGTTTTAATTCTGGAGTAGCTTGAAGCTATTTGTGCTGAAACCCGCTACAAAGCTCAGGGGGAAAGGTTGGCAGAGGGGCACCGAATGAAATGGCCATGTCCAAGCATTAACCAGGGGCGTGGGGGGGTATTCTCAGAGTCAAGACACTGCCGAAGAAACCATGGTCAACCTCATGAGGACCGCATTCCTGACACGCAGGTCCTCAGCCTCTTACAGGACAGTGACTCAATCCTTTTGTCCGTTCAACAAATATTTATTGAGCTCCATGTGCTTTCAACACCTATCAGTCCCTCTATTGTTTTTGTCTTGATGTCCTGTAGTAAAATCTCTCCGTAAAGGATTAGCATATTGAGGCTTTTGTCCTGAGCCCACACAGCTGGGCCCCACCTGGGCTCTGTTTCCTGGGAGGCAGAGCCAGTGGATAAGGGACCTCTCTTTAAAAAAACAACAAGCTTGAGGTTTATTACCACACCCACTGGGCCCTCCAAGCACTGTGCCCATAGCCTTTAAAAATGTTTGAGACCTTAAAAAGTATTACATCCGAAATAGAAAGCCATCAGATTAAAATTAGTGATTAAGTAAAGACAACAAAATGTAAGGTGTCAACTAATATCATACAACTCAATTTTGGTTGTTAGGTGTAAAGGTGCACTTTAAATCATATAAACCAATTGAGCAACTTATTAAAATTGAAATTGCCATGGCCGGTATTTCTCATTGGTTAGAGCATCAATCAGCCCATGCATCAAAGGGTCAAAGGTTCGATTTCCAATCAAGGGTACGTGCCTGGGTTGCAATTTTGATCCCCAGCTCTAATCAAGGCATGTGCTGGAGGCAACCAATCCATGTGTCTCTCATCAATATTTTTCTCCCTCTCTCTTTCTCTTCACCCTTCTTAAAAAACAATGGAAAAAATATCTTCAGATGAGGATTAACAAAAATAAATAAAGTCAAAATTATAATAGTTTAGATTTCTCTAAGAAAAATTACTTACACCCAGCCAGTGTGGCTCAGTGGTTGAGTGTTGACCCATGAACCAGGAGGTCACAGTTTGATCCCCGATCAGGGCACGTGCCTGAGTTGCAGGCTTGATCCTCCAAGGGGGGAGGGAGGGAGGAAGGAGGGTGCAGGAGGCAGCTGATTGATGATTCTCATCATTGATGTTTCTATCTCTACCTCTTCCTTTCTCTCTCTTAAATTAATAAAAACATTTTTTCAAAGAAAAATTGCTCGATTTAAGGTAGTCTGAGAGGACCTTTTACCACTTTGATCTGATGGGGAATGGGACCTCCAAAAGTACATCTGCCCAGAAATGACTGGTCATTGGCTCAGCCTGTAAATTCCAGACACCAAGTTATGAAACTGAAATTTCTCCCCTTTCTATTTACCCCGGTGTTCCTCCAAGAATGCTTTTTGCTTCATTTATCCTGATTTGACCACTATCAAAGCATTCACTGGAAGGAAACAGATTTATCCCTAGAGGTGGCCCAGGGTGCTGCACGCTGCTGGGGACAATCTGCCATTGGAAGGATTGCTGTAATTAGAACTTTTTCATTAGAACATCACCTTGGAATTTATCTGGACAGCCTCTTCATTGTAATGTAGGAGAGCTTTCTGGCCTGAATGGGTGAGGTTCACCAACACCTGAAGACAGGGATACTTGCCCTGACCGTGGCAGGCCACACCACAGGTGAAAGCGCAGCCTATCCCGTCGTCCGTGATACGTGTGAGGATAATAGTGCAGTTCACTTCTTCTCTCTGAGTGCTCCAGTGTGGGAAAAAAATAAAATAATGATCTTCACCCTCTAGAAAACTTAGTTTTATATTTCTAATGTGCTAACCTGAGACATTTGTCTATTTCACGATAATGTAGAACCATAATAGAAGGCACACAATGAGGACACAGAGACAGGGAATAAATAGCAGCAAATTGCCAAGTCCCATCTCAATTAGAACCCTCCTGGCATATTTCTCACTACACCAACCCTTAGATCAATGGTTTTCAAACTTCAGGATAACCTGAGTGAATTTGTTAGCAGGAAGAGCTTGTTAAAATGTGGATTCCAGCCTGGCCAGCATTGCTCAATGGTTGAGTGTCAACCTATGAATCAGGACGTCACAGTTCAATTCCCTGTCAGGGCACGTGTCTGAGTTGAGGGTTCAATCCCCAGTGTAGGGTGTGCAGGAGGCAGCCAATTAATGATTCTCTCTCATCATTTATGTTTCTATCTCTCCCTTTCTGAAATAAAAGTATACACACACACACACACACACACACACACACACATATATATATATATATATGTTGGTGAACCTGGATTCTATGTTTCAGTCCCAGAGGTTCAGGTTCAGTTGATCTGAGTTAAAGCCCAAGAATCTATTTAACAGTTTTAAGATACACGTATTTGGAGAACCATACGTTGATCAATATTACCCTAAGTGCTATAACCAACAAGATATACATCAGAAATTGTATCATCTGCCATTTGCCCAACTGATGTGGCTCAGTTGACCATAAACCAGGAGGTCACAATTCAATTTCTGGTCAGGGCATAAGTCCAGATTGCAGGCTCAATCCCCAATGTGAGCCTGCAGGAGGTAGCTGATCGGTGATTCTCATCATTGATGTTTCTACCTCTCTCTCTGCATCTCCCTTCCTCCCTGAAATAAATAAAAATATATTCAAAGAAATTATATCATAACTAGAGGCCCAGTGCATTAAATTAATGCACGGGGGGGGGATGTCCCTCAGCCCAGCCTGCACCCTCTCCAATCTGGGACTCCTCAAGGGATGTCCGACTGCCCATTTAGACCCATTCCTGATCGGGCCCCAACGGGCCGTTCAACATCCCTCTCACAATCCAGAACTGCTGGCTCCCAACTGCTCACCTGCCTGCCTTCCTGACTGGCCCCTAACTTCTTCTGCCTGCCAGCCTGATCACCCCCTAACCAATCCCCTGCCAGCCTGATTGATGTCTAACTGCTCCCTTGCCAACTTGTTTGTCCCCAACTTCCCTCCTCTGCTAGCCTGGTCACCTGTAACTGTCCTCCCCTGCAGGCTTGATCGTCCCCAACTGCCCTCCCTTGCAGGCCTGGTCCCTTCTACTGCCCTCCCCTGCTGGCCATCTTGTGGTGGCCATCTTGTGTCCACATGGGGACAGGATCTTTGACCACATGAGGGCAGTTGTCTGGTGTGATGGAGTGATGGTCAATCTGCATATTACTCTTTTATTAGATAGAATAGAGGCCTGGTGCATGGTGGGGGCCAGCTACTTTGCTCTGAAGGGTGTCCCGGATCAGGCTGGGGGTTCCATTGGTGCATAGGCAGGCCTGAGCAAGGGGCCTGTGGTGGTTTGAAGGCTGGCCATTCTCCCCAGCGACCCAAGCAGAGGCCCTGGTATCTGGGACTTATTTATCTTCTACAATTGAAACTTTGTAGCCTGGAGCGGAGCCTAGGCCAGCCAGGGCTGAAGAAGCTTGGCTTCCTCCGTCGCCAGGGGCAACCCTAGCCTCTGCTCTATCCAGCTCCCTGGCTGCTGCCATTTCTGTTGGGATTATGTTTCTTCTATAATTGAAACTTTGTAGCATTGAGTGGAGGCCTAGGCTGGCAAGGGCAGGCAGAAAGTTTGGCTTCCTCCATTGCCAGAGAAACCCAAGCCTCCCTCCTGCTCTCAGTGGCCACAGCAATCTTGGTTGGGGTTTATTTGTATAATTGCTCCTGATTGGCTCATAGGTGTGGCTTGTGGATATAGTGGAGTTATGGTCAATTTGCATATTACTTTTTTATTAAATAGGATGCCTCATCATCTTAAAATGCACCCTTTGGAAGAAGTCCAACTATAGGGCTCTTAGTCAATGCAGCCTGCAAAAGTTCTGATAACAAAGTACAATTCCATTTACCTGCTCTACTTCCAAAGAGGCAAATGTAAGTCATACAAGCAATCTCTCATTAGAACCTCACTGTGTTTTTGCTGTCAGTAATTTCTTGAAGTCAGGACCTACATGCTATTCATCTTTATGTTCCTTAAGGCCTAAATAAAACACAATGCCTCTCGCATAGTAAAGGCTCAGTAAGTGTTGTGCTGAATTAAATTTTATTTGGAAAACATTCCTTGAGAATCTGGGTATGTGTGACAAACACAGAATGTTATAGGTGCAATAGAGGTGGTAGATAACATTCCCATGAAGACTGAGGTGAGGCTGAAGAGAATGGACATATATGTATGAACTAAGGAGAGAACAAGTGAGGGTAAGAGGATATGTTTTGAATGTATAGGATCAGCTCCTCATGCATCCTCACACTCACCTCCAGGTGGATCCCTGTGTTTATTTCCTGGTGCCTTAATTACAAGAAGTTAGATTAGCAAACCATAAGTCAGACTAGTTGAAAGACATTGTTTAGCTAGCTGTATAGTGCACTCCCATTATAATATTTGACCATCAGTCATCATTTCGCTTTATTAATATAATAAACTTGAGACACATGGTGCAATTTAACATGATCCTAAGGTTCAAGGAATTAAAAAAAAAAACACGATTACTGAATGTGGCCTAGAACAGTAAAATATTGGGCAAGTGAAAATACAAAAATGGAAAGGTTCTCTCACAGGTTTAGCATTGTCCTATTTTTACACAAAATTAATTTCTATATTTATTAAATGAGGCATCTTTACTTTAACTGTCTGTAGTTATTTTCTTATCTGTGTTAGAACTTACGCTCTTTAAATCCTCACTACGAGACAGATAAAATATGATTTGAACCTTCCTCGAAGATTTCAGGAAGCTCCAATATAGAAAGTGGGATATTCTTTCCTATGCATGAGCCCAGGTGGAACCAGGGGTCTCTTTAGGACTGAAAAAAAAATTAGCCCGTTTTTTCGATAGCATTGTATGTCTATTTGTCTACAAATAAACACAATCCATCATTTGATTGAGGAATGAGAGTACAAGGGAGTGAGCATAGGTATAACTATCACCCAATAGGGTGTGAAACTTATCGCTGATGGCACAAATTTTTAAGGCAAGGGAGAGATAAGCACTCCCTAAATTCCTTTAAACAATTTCCAGAAAAGCTTAGAAGAGTAAATTTTAAATATGAGCAACAGTTTAGTGCCAATTTGCAGGTAGTATCCTCAAAACATCTCCCAAACATCACATTTTAAAAAAATATTCTGACCTGCACACACAATGTGCACACACACATATTTATTCCATTTACATAGATATTTCATAGTTTACATATGTACTGCAGATTAGATAGAAATTAAATACATAGATAGATATAAAGTGGAGTAACAGGAAAAGGAAAGTAGAAAGCTAGAATGAAGTCAAGAGTGAGGTGCAAACATGTGACCCACATATCCTAAGATCCCTTATAATTATAGAAAATGGACAAATTTGACTTTCAGCTTCTTAGCAGCAAAAGCAACAAAGGAAACACAACCAAATATAGGATGCCTGGTGTCCATTGAGTTAAAAAAAAAAAAGTAGGTTGACCAAGAGCAGAACAGATTCTCTGGTGCGCATACCAGGTAGAAAATTCCCCTGGAATCCTTCTAAGATGCCACTGTGCACTCTGGTTGATGGTCACCTCCATATTATTGCCCAAATAATGTTAACACTGGAATGGTGAGAGATGAATCTAAAAATTCCTTTTCTGTGACCCTTTTCACTGAACTTCCAGACCTTCTTTTCCATTCCCCGTGACCCTTGCATTCTCAGGGCTGCCCTCCCTCAAAGCACTTCATGTTATATGAGCCATTCTCCAAATTTAAACAGCTTCTGCCCTGCCCTAATCAAAATGCCCCCTCTACCTCCTCGTTGCAGCAAGCTTAAGTCTTAGGAAGTAAGAAGTCTTTATGTCAGAATAACAAGCAGATTCTTTCCTGGCTTTGTGGCCTTGGGTAAGTTACTTTGGCCTTTCTGAGCTTCAGCTTTTTCATGCTTCCTTCCATCATGGGTTTGCTCTAGCTTTAAATAGAATAAAACAGTATATTTGTCATATCCTAATATATAAAAACCCAGGGTCCATAACATCCAAAATGACTGAAGGCTTAACCAACCAAAGTCAGTGCTGGGTTGCCGTGGTGACACAGCACTGACTTCCACCGCTTCAGGTGCCCCAACCCAGCACTGACTGCCGAGGGGGCTGCAGATCAGGCCCAAAGAGAGGCCTGGACAGAGAAGCAGGGTCTAATCCGTAGCCTCCATGGCAGCTGTTGATCAGCATTTGCCTCTCTTTTGCTATGAGCCTGGCCAGCAGCCACATTTCTCTTTCTCTCAGGCCTCCACTGGGGCTGCTGATCAGCCCCGCTTCCCTGATCAGGCCTATTGATAGGCCCAGAGACACTGCCTGGGATAGAAACTGACCAATTAGAACCAAATCTGGGTGAAGTATGAGGAGCCAATGACTGCCTAGGAGGCAGAGCTTTTGACGCTGACTGGCATAGAAAACAACCAATTAGAACCAAATCTGGGTGAACTGTGAAAGCAAAACCTAAGGTGGGGGCTGAGGAGGAATTTTAAGGGCAATAGCTGTTTGACGTAAGGTGTAAGAAAGTGGTTCAATTTTTTAATGACCAGTTTGGCATTTGGCTGGCTATAAGTCCAGACACAGGGATTATGTATTTTTGTCTGCCAAGAGCATCTCCTCCTGATGAAAAAGGCTTTCCTCTCCCCAACCCCCATTTAAGCAATCCTATCCTATATAATCTATCTATACTACTGAAAGGATGATATGCTAATTAGATGGGGTCAACTGGCCATCTTTTGGACATCCTACTTCCTTCTGGGCAAAGCCATGATGGTGGGGGCTGAGGCAGAGGCAGTTTGGGGCAAGATCAGGCCAGCAGAGGAGGGCAGTTGGGGGCTAGACCAGACCTTCTGGAAAGGGCAGTTGGGGGTGAGATCAGGCTGGTAGGGGAGGACATTTAAGGGTGATCAGGCAGGCAGAGGCAGTTAGGGGTTATCTGGCCAGCAGGGGAGAGCAATTAGGGGAAAGATCAGGCCAGCAGGGGAGGACCATTGGGGGTGAGATTAGGCCAGCAGGGGAGAGCAGTTGAGGGCAACCAGGCCAGCAGGGGAGGGCAGCTGGAGTTGAGATCAGACAGGCAGGGGAGGGCTATTGGGGGTGAGAACAGGCCGGCAGGGGAGGGCAGTTAGTCATGATCAGGCAAGCAGGGAGAGAGGTTAGGAGCAATCAGGCAAACAGGCAGGGGAGTTAGGAACAATCAGCAGGCAGAGGCAGTTAGAGGCAATCAGGCAGGCAGTCAGGTGAACAGTTAGGAGCCAGTGGTTCCAGATTATGAGAGTGATATCCAATTGGAGAGGGTGCAGTCTGGGCTGAGGGATCCTTCCCCACCAATGCAAAAATGTCATGCACTGGGCCACTAGACTATATATAAAAACCTAATATGCCAATTGTCCCCCTCGGGAGTTTGATCAGGAGACTGGGAGTTTGATCGCTTACTATGATGTGTGCTGACCACCAGGGGGCAACACAGAAGTAGGAAGTCCCTCACTGGCAGCCAGAAGGCCCCAATCGATCGGCCCAGATCACCAGCCAGGCCTAGGGACCCTACCCATTTGTTCACCAAGCCCCTAGTATCATATATTTAATAATAGTAACTATTATTACACATGTCTAATAAGGAAACTAATTTTTAAAAAGAAAGGGAACTTATATTTATTGACCAGCTACTATGTGCCAGGTAGTCATTATCCAACTCAAAAAACTCAGACTTCAAAACTTCTATTGTGCTCATGTAGAGCACATAAATTAATCCTTCTCTAGGATATCTGCACGGTAAAGGAAGGATTTGTTACCCACATGACTATCTAATTTGTGGATTCATTGTTGCAAGTATTTTTGAGGTTGGAATTGGGGAGCAGACAAGAAATGTCTTTCATTTTCTTACCACCTCTTGCTCCACAACCAGCTGCTTCCTAGCAGAGACAGAGGAGCAAGTGCGTCTGTCATCCCTGTCCTAGACCACTGTCAGAAGGGCTGCAGAAGCCAAAACCAGCCTCCCTCTCCACCACTGTGCCTGCATCTGATCTGCACTGGAAATTCTGGGTCTACCTTTCTCTGTTTCTTACCTGAGCATGAAAGGCTTTAGGATGGTTATTCCAAACAAGAAGAACATTAGGACCGAGAAGCCCATCATTGCGAACCCTAGCAGCATGGCTCGGTCCTCTCCAGCACTGGACGGCAGCTTCCTGTGCCCATCTGGTGGGTCTCCACCATTGTGGTCTGTATTTCTCTTCCTCCCTGAGGTAGAAATGGCTGTCCTTTGGAGGAAGTGGGGAAGAGATAGTTCTAAAGAAGTCAGAACATTTGCCAACCCATAGGGCGTGGAGGGATGATCCCATTTGCTCCTCCCTAAGGGTTGTGAGCAGGTTCCGTGCAATACAATGAGATCCTATGGTCAGAGCTTGGTGAAAAGTCTATCTAAACATGCTAAAATGGTGCATTCTAAATTTTGTTCTTGAATGTAACAAACAAAACTAAGGAATGCTAGAAGTCTTTGGAGACCTGATTAATCAATGGCTAGAAAAGAATTAACTGTAACAGTAGCTTTTGTTTTATGTAAGTAAATGTTATGAACTTGCTTATTTTTTGAGATTATTGCACATCCCCTCTGAAAATATCTTTTGCATCTCAAGGTCCACATTCCTGCCTATGAACAGCCAGCCAGGAGCAGAGGCTACTACCCCTGTGGACAGAAGCATGTTCTCCCATTTGCCTTAGTCCCACCACTTCCTGTGATCCATTTCCTTGATTAGCTGTTCTCTCTCACAACGCTGTTGAGTCCCAGAGATAATTCCATTTTAAGAGGCTTAAAAAATATATTAAGCTAATAGATGCAGCTATAATGGCAGAAATTCAGGCTCCATGGAATATATATTCTTCTCAAACGTATATGGAACATTTATGAGACCTAACCACCAACCACCAAAAAGAAAGCCTCTACAAATGTCAAAGAATTTGTGGAAGTAATGTACTTTTTATGTTTGTTTTATAAAATTAAAAAAAAAATAGAAAATAAAAACCACCCACAATTCTATTACTTAGAGATAATAACTTAGTGGGCTAGTCTCCTCCTCTGTATTACTTTAAACACTAGAAAAAAAATTTAATCTTGTCTTTTTCACTTAACGTAATAATATGTCGGCAGCAATGCTTTGTAACTCTTCTATTGGCTACGTAATAATATTCCAAAATTGCCATAATTTTGTTGTTGTTGTTGTTAATCCTCATCCAAGGATATGTTTTTCCATTGATTTTTAGATAGAGTGAAAGGAAGAGATGGGGAGAGAGAAAGATTGATGTGAGAGAGACACATCAACTTGTGCCCTGACCATGGCCAGGAAGTGAACCCACAACCCAGGTATATGCCCTTGACCTGGAATCAAACCTGCAACCCTTTGTTTCTCAGGCCAACACTAACCATTTAGCAACACCAGCCAGGACCCCATACTTTCCTCAATCATTTCCTTATTGTTGAGTAAGTTTTCTGAGATCATAAACAGCCCTGTAATTAATGTTGTGGTATTTATAAGCACCTTTCATCCAAGGACCTCAAAGCACTTAAGAATGATCTAATTTTGTTCTCTAGCCAGAGATGAGTAAATAGAACTTTCACTCCTTTTTTGCCAGCAAAACATATCCACTTGTAACCAGTGTGTTACCAGGAGATGTTTTATTCAGTCAATGCAGTACCCACCCCCTTTCTGCTGTCTCCCCTGCAGACAGAACTGACTTTCTACACGTTGCTACAGGTGCCTTCTGGCTTAGCCTGAAGCGAACTCAGTTTCAAAGCCCTCAAACATGCTCATTTGGCTGTGATCCCTGCAGATGCCAGCAGCCTCTCTCTCCCTCCAACACTATAACTTGTGTAAAATGTGTTCCTTAGAAAGGAGCTGTGGTTTATCAAAGCTTACTAATTCGTCTGACACTAGTTTCACATGTGTATGGAATTTCTAAGCATTGTGTTATGTTACAGTGATATTTCCCTGTAGTGTGTTTATGTTGCAGAAGAGATTTGGATCACTGTTTTTACCCTTCTATTTTTGTAATTATTCAACAACTTTTTTGAATCAGGAAATGAGGTTAAGTCAATGTGGTTCGTCGAGTTTGGGAAGAGAAGAGAGAGCAATGATCCAATTGTGCATTTCAGAAATGAATATAAGGTACTGTATTGCTTCGGGGAGAACACAACTGCTCTTCTATCCATCTAATTATGTTAAGAACTTGTTCCATTGCAAGTTTGCCATTTGATCTTCTGCCATACAGTGATTCACTTTGTCTTTTCACAATCATTCATTCATTTCTAAGAGACAAGTGTTTTTGCCTCTATCTCTTTCCTCTTGGGTCTGTCTTCCTTCCTCCCCAACCTCTCACATCCGTCAAACCCCTATATCTCACTCTCCAGCATTCTGTCTCTCAAATACCCATGAGTGTAATTAGAAGGTGACAGAGGTGGGTAATGTGATGCCCATGGTGATCTTTACTGTTTCCACTTCCTCAGCTCCCAACTCCACTTCAGCCACTGACAAATCACCCAGGTTTTTGGATAGAGTGAAATGGATCCCTCTCAGGAGGAGGCTGGAAAGCTTTTAATATCCCATTCCTCAAACACTCTCAGGCATTGCTCTTCTCTAAACTTTGGTGCCCACTTCTGATCTTCCCCTGCCCCAACCCCAGGCACAGGCAGAGGGAGTGAAGCTCAAGACTCTCAGCCCCTTTGGGTTGCATTCCCCTGGGAAGAAAAGAGGTCCTCAGGATACCTTAAATATCTCACCTTCTCCCTTAAGAAGTACCCTGGCTCTGGCCAGGTTTTCTCAGTGGTTAGAGCATCGACCCATGAACCGAAGGGTCTCTGATTTGATTCCCAGGCACATACCTTGGCTGCAGGTTTCCAGCCCTGATGGGGGCACATCCGGGAGCATGTTTCCCTCTCTCTTCCTCATCCCTCCCTTCCACTCTCTCTAGAAATCAGTGGGGAAAATACCCTTTGGGTGAGGGTCTAAGAAAAAAAGAGTCCTGGCCAGTGTAGCTCAGTTGGTTGGGAGTCTTCCTGCATACTGAAAGGTTGCTAGTTCAGATCCTGGTCAGGGTACATACCCAGATTGCAGGCTTGATTTTCTGGTTGGAGGCATGCAGAAGGCAGCCAATCAGTGTTTCACTCTCACATTGCTGTTTCTCTCTCTCTCTCTCTCTCCTTCAGCCTTTCTCTCTCTCTAAATGAATCAATTTAAAAATCTTTAAAGAAGTGAGTTATCTCACTTCCTCCCTTAAGGAGGTAAATAACAGTGGCTTAAAGTATAGACAGTATGCTGGCATCGTGTAGAGAGCATGCTAAGGCATGCAGCGATTATTACTATCCCCCATGACTATTCCCACCTCATCGACAGGGGGATGAGGCAGAGAGAAATCAAGTGATTTGCCCACAGACATCATAATCGTCCAGCTGGTTAAGAGGTGGAGCTGGTGGGATTTGGGATTTGAACCCAGACCTGTGACTCTAAGACTGAAGCATGCTTCAACCATGGGACCAAATGCCAGTAGTCATTTCCTCATTCCTTTCACTCAACCGAGCACCACCTCTGTGCTGGGCCCTAATCTAGAGCCGGGAGCCACAGATGAGTTTATAAGCGCACCGGCCTCCAAGAACTGGCAACCTGGAGGAGGAAGCCAAGAAGCAAGGATGCAGCCCACACTAGTCAGCGCTGCCGGGAAAGCCTCCAGGGTCCCCTGGGAAGCACAAGTGGGCACCCTGCGAGGACATAACCAGACTAGCCACTTGTTCAGCGAGGTCCCCACTCCACTGTGGGAGATCCTGGGGGTGACTTACCTTCCTTGGCGCCGCTGGCCGCCCTGGAGTGTAATTTGAACCGGGATGCTGAAGGGCTGCATGAGACCACAGGGCTGGGCAACACGGGCTCCTTTCACCTGACTCACAGTCTCCAAGGGCGACACTTACGCATCAGCGGAAGTGGGGTCCCAGGGGGAGGCCGCAGTCCCCACTTGGGCACCCATGGAAAGCTCCTCGCCTCCGAAGCTGCCACCTGGTGGTGTGCAGCGCCCTCTTTCCTGGCCAAGTGGGAAGTGTGGGCAGACCTGGGGGGGGGGGGGGGGGCGGTGCTCTGCAGATTCTGGACAAGACTGAGCATTCAGTTCCAGAAGCTCAGGAAGACCCTGCGTGCTTTCCTGCTGGCAGGCCTTCTCCCCGCTCTCCCCGTGCCTGCGTCCGCCTTGTCACCTGTGTTCCGGTTCAGCGGCCAGGTGCATCGCCATAGAGACCTAACCGCCTGCACAAAGTTCTGAGACCCTAGGGACCCTATGTAATTGGTGAGGGACAAACTCAGTTCAAGGTTTATAAAAAGAGGAAATGTTTTGCCCTGGCCACGTTTCCTCTTTCACAAAGTGTCTGTTAGAATGCAATATTAGAGAATGGACTTTTCTGGTTAATACATGTTCTGATTAAGAGAATGCTTCTGTACCATATGTGATTTCCCAAATTTTCGAGACCCAAAGGACAATGAAATGACTCACCATTAAGACTATTTCATGCCCTAGCCGGTTTCGCTCAGTGGATAGAGCGTTAGCCTGAAAACTGAAGGGTCCTGGATTTGATTCCAGTCAAGGGCACTTGCCCCAGTTTCAGGCTTGATCCTCCCAGTAGGGGGCATGCAAGAGGCAGCCAATCAACGAATCTCTCTCATCATTGATGTCTCTCTCTCCTCTCTCTCTTCCCCTCTCCCTTCCTATCTGAAATCAATAAAAATAGATTTTAAAAAACAATTTCAAATATTAAAATATAATTGTATCTTTCCTTGATTACCTAAAAGGCATTTGGGGATCTTTTAATAACCCCAAATTATAAACATCAATTATCATTAGAGGCTTAGTGCATAAAAATTCATGCACTGGAGGGAGGGGTTTTCCCAGCGTGATCTGCCCCCTCTCACAGTCTGGGAGCCCTCAGGGGTGGGAGGTGACCCAGTGATAAGGGGAAGGCAATGCCTCAACACACCTCTGCTGCTGCCACTGCCAGCAGCGCAAGCCTCGGCCAGCCTTGGTCTCCTGAGCCTCAAGCAGGCCTGAGCAGCTGGGTAGCCACCATCTGAAGCTTGCCTGCACCTCGGGCTGGCCCTGGGTGGCTGGGTGGCTGAGGGGACCGGAGGACTCTTGAGGCAGGCAAACAGAGCAGCCGGGCCTGCCTGGCCTTGCTGAGTGCCTGCCTCCCTGGCAGGGCTGAAGGGACTGGGAGCCGCCTTCTTGTGGTTGTGGGTGCCACCATTTTTCAGGGTGGGGCAGTCAATTAGCATATTCCTTCTTTAGTGGCTGTGGGCACTGCCATCTTTATGATGGTGTGAGGGTCAATTAACATATTACCTTTTTAATAGATAGGATTGTAGCTTACTGAAATGTGGATGATAGAATGCTAGCTGGACTCCTTTTGCTGTATGTTTTTTGTTTGCTTGCTTTTTGTTGTATTTTTTTAATAAAGATATTATCTTAACATTTTCCAAAATGTTGGAAGCAAGAATGTAAGTATAATCTCACCTATAAACATCCATGTATACATCCCATATTAACTGTCTCTTGCAGTTATTTTAATATTGTTTAGTGAAAAGGTATAATTTATATACTTCTGTTTTGTATTATTTTCCTGTTAGGGACTAGGTCCTTGGTAAATTACTTGTTTTTATGAACTTTACAATAAGAATTGTATTTTGGAATAAAAACTGATAGTAACCAGAATTTTTTGCCTCTGCTTCCTGCTTATAACTTAGCATTGTGAATATATAATAACTTTTTTATATTATATGTGCTAATAAATTCCTCTGCAATTTGGCATGTAACTCTGTCTGAAGAAATTAATTATTTGCTGCTATTTTTATATATTTGATTTAACCTCAGAAATATAATAATTTTTTAGCCTGTGAGACCCCTATTTGACACTCAGAATTTGTACCTGCCTTTACTGAGGCTTCTGGTAATTCCCCTCTTTTTTTGTTGTTTTGTTTTGTTTTGTTTTGTTAATCCTCACCTAAGGATATTTTTCCATTGGTTTTTCAGAGAGTGGAAGGGAGGGAGGGAGAGAGAGGAAGAGAGAAACATCGATGTGAGAGAAATACACCAACTGATTGCCTCTTGCACACACCCTGACTGAGGGTGGGGAGCAAACCCACAAATAAGGTATATGCCCTTGACCAGGAATCAAACCTGCGACCCTTCCAAGTGCAGACTGATGCTCCAACCACTGAGAAACACTGGCCATTCCCCCTTTTTAAGTTTAATTCCATTCATGTAAAAATACTCATGCATCATCTTTAAAAATTTATCTTAAGAAAATATGGAGAAGAAAGTGAGTTACAGGGAGAAACCAAGATGGCTACATAGGTAAACACCTGAACTGCTGCCTTGCACAACAATTTCAAAACTACAACTAAAAGACAAAATGGACATCATCCAGAACCACAAGAAGGCTGGCCGAGTAGAAATTCTACAATTAGAAGGAAAAAGGAAATCACACTGAGACTCCAAGGGGCTGCGGAAGTACAGAGGTACAAAGGCACATGTGCAGAGAGGGCTGGCAACTGAGTATGAGGCTGGCTTTTTAAAGTGGAAGGGAGACAAAAGTTCGCAACTGCTCTGAACTCCAGTTCCTGTCTCTCAGAGGTGTTAGCAATTATCACAGGGCACTGAGACCCAGGGGGCCTCTTAGGGCAGGGCTGATGGGAAGCCATTGCTGTTTGCTCCACCCTGAGACTCCGCCCCATCCAAGCTGAGTGCAGAGGCTTTTGCATATGAATGGCCTGCTCCTTTGAATTTTAAACTTACCTAACAAACTGCAGCTGAGTCAGTAAGACCCAGAACATCCGAAAGAAGGCCCAAGGCACTGCAGCAGATTGCATTGCTTCACAGCTGGGCCTCATCTGGGCATCTCCAAAACCCAAACAAAGAAGAGGAATCTGCAGATCTCTCTGTAGCTCCTGCTGGGTGGCCTTAGGCAGAGGCTAAAAGTGTACCCAGGGGTCAGAGTAGGGCCAACCAGATTGCAACTCCTCAGATCCATAAGGGACACACTCAGAGGGCGGACTCAGTGAGCACCAAAGCCCCATTGAAACAAGTCTTATCTCATAAGGGTGTCTCCAGCACAGAAGTTCTCCTAGTGTAGACACAACTGATCCTCACAGCCAATTGGCCTGGAGGTCAATTCCTCCCAGTGATACCAACAATAATCAAGGCTTAACTACAACAAGACTGTTCACACAGCCCACAAAGGAGTGCACCAAGAGTGTCCACCTCAGGTAACTGGGAGGCTGAGCCACTGGGCCCTATAGGACACCTAGCACACAAAGCCACTCTATCAACTCAGGGAAGCAGCCAAAATGTGGAGACAAAGAAACAGTTCACTAATGAAAGAAATGGAGGAAAGCAAACTACTGGATATAGAGTTCAAAACCACAGTTATAAGATCTTTCGAGAATTTTCTAGAAAAGGCCAATAAATTTAGTGAGATCCTTGAGGATATATGAAAAAGGACCAACTAGAAATTAAACATACACTGACTGAAATGAAAATTATTATACAGAGATCCAACAGCAGACTAGAGGATAACAAGAATCAAGTCAAAGATTTGAAATACAAAGAAGCAAAAAACACCAACCAGAAAAGCAAAAAGAAAAAAGAATCCAAAAATATGAAGATAGTGTAAGGAGCCTCTGGGACAACTTCAAGTATACCAACATCTGAATTATAGGGGTGCCAGAAGAAGAGAGCAAGATATTGAAAATTTATTTGAACAAATAATGACCAAAAACTTTCCTCATTTGGTGAAAGAAATAGACTTACACGTCCAGGAAGCTCACAGAATCCCAAACAAAAGGAATCCAAAGAGGACCACACCAAGACAAATCATAATTAAAATGCCAAGAACAAAAGACAAAGAGAGAATATTAAAAGCAGCAAGAGAAAAACAGTTAATTACCTACAAGGGAGCATCCACTCAATTGTCAACTGATTTCTCAACAGAAACTACACAGGCCTAACAGGAGTGGTAAGAAGTATTCAAAGTGATGAATAGCAAGAACCTACAACCAAAATTACTCTGCCCAGCAAAGCTATCATTCAGCATTGAAGGTCAGATAAAGAGCTTCACAGATAAGAAAAAGCTAAAGGAGTCCATCACCACCAAACCAATATCATATGAAATGCTGAAAGGTATTCTTTAAGAAGAGGAAGAAGAAAAAAATGGTAAAGATAAAAATTATGAACAACAAATATATATATCTCAACAAGTAAATCTAAAAATCAAATGAATTAAAAATCTGATGAACAGAATAAACTGGTGAATATAATAGAATCAGGGGCATAGAAAGGGAGTGGACTGACAATTCTCGGGGGGAAAGGGGTGTGAGGGTGCAGGAAGAGATTGGACAAAAATCATACACCTATGGATGAGGACAGTGGGGGGAGGGGTAAGGACAGAGAGTAGGGTGGGAACTGGCTGGAGAGGAGCTATGGGGGCAAAAAAGAGAAACAACTGTAATAATATGAACAATAAAGATTTATTTTTTAAAAAGTGAGTTACTTTAAATTACTTTTAGTCTCAATTCAAAAGTTCTGATTGGCCCAAATAGATTTATTTTGGGTCCTAGACAAGTCTGTCCCTGGATATGTCTTGGGTGTAGCCACCCTAATGGGCCATCTAAAATTGATCCCAGACATACCCTGTGCTCTGTTTTTTCCTTCTTTTTAAAGAGGTCCAAGATGGCAAGTGAGAAAGAATAATATAACCTGTTGCCCTTTAGATTTTTCCCTGATGCCCTTTCACTTGGTAACTGACTAGCCACTCTGTCCACCAATACCAGACCGCTCCCTTTGTGCCCCTAGAGCAATGTCCCATTCTCACATAGACTCCTCTTAAACAACCCTCTCAGGAAGAACCTAGAGTGGTTGGTATAAATTGCAATACCATGTGTCCATTCAGGAGCATGGCAAACTAACAGTCGTGTGGTGGTAAGAGACACCAAGTACTATACCATAATTGTATGTCAGGATCTCTGGTTCCCGCTCTTGGTCCCCTAGACCCTCACTGAACTCCTAGCTTATTTTCCTCTCAGAGTTGCTAGAGAACATTTTTTGCTCCACAGAACATCAGCCAGAAGTCAACTGTCAGCCACTATGTGGGTTTCCTTCCTCTCTGGGCTGGAGTCTTTGGGTGCTGGGTTCAAATCCCAGCTTTGTAAGTTCAAGTAATCCTATAAAGATTCTCTGCCTTAGTTTTCCTCAGTAAAAAGGGAATAAATAAAACTCAGTGTGAGTTTTGGTATGATGAAACTTAATTAGTGCCCATAAACTGCTGTGAGATTTATAGATGAAAGAGGATATTATTGCAAGATGCTGGCATTATGAATTCCCAACTCCAAGGTCCAGAATATTTTTTTCAGATGCTTTACTCAAGAGAAAAAAAGAACCATTTCTCCCTTTAATCATGCTGGAGAAATTACTTTCTTTTCTTTCATTCTCTCAAATTACATGTTCATATTACAGCTAAGAATTTCTTCGAGGCTAAAATTCTCCATGTTCATGAGAACTATATTTCTCTTTCCAAGTTCAGAGATGCATAACTCATTTACAACAACCAAAAAAGTCTGTAACAGCCTATTGTCTATGTATTTGTGTCTTGGAGAATAAATAAACCCCTAACTGAACCATCATCTCAGCATGAGTAGTTTTTATTGATGTAAGCAAAATTAACACTGACAAAAGTGAAGTCATATCTGATCTTACATTCTCTTTGCAGGGGGAAGAACAGCAAGGGAGTATGATCTGTGCTACCACTTGTGGAGTATTAGATGGGATCTTCCTTGTGTTTTTTTATTATTTTTTAAAATCTTAATGACTATCTCCAGGCTCCTTTGCTAATCAAATCGACGCTGGCTTATATTAGAGAACCTAGTAACACCTCCCTGCAGGTGTCCTTCCTGCTCTGATGAGTAATAATACTAGTGACTAACACTCATTCAGCTCTTACTATGAGCCAGCCATGAGTCTAAGGCTTTACATGTTTTTTTTCTCTCTATAGCAGTGATTTTCAACTGGTGTGCTGCAAAAAAATTTTTAACTTGCAAGACCTGACTATTGTGTAAGGGGCACTAACTTCTTTACCCTTAGATTGGCACATAAAAAAATGGCAACCACCCACAGGACAATAACCATCAGGTGTGAATGAATGAAAATTATAAATTATACCTATGTTTTTTTGTCAGATAGGCAAAATGTTTTTTGGTGTGTTGCAGCATTTTAGTAACTAGTTTATTTATGCCATGAGATGAAAAAGGTTGAAAATCTCTGGCATACAGTATTAAAGGCAGTTCTTCCAAGCAACTGGGATAGGCTTGAAAGATGAAAACATATGGCTTTCCTGGTCTAGATCTTCCTTTATATCCACAACCTCTCCGAAGTGTGAAATAAAGTTCAAAATAATGGTTGTCAGGGTCTGCAAGATTCTTACTCATTCTATTCAACTGGCATTTAGTGAGCTACTCTTAACCTACACTTCATTGCAGTCACAGTCCACTGCAGTGGTTCTCAAAGAAGACAGTGCCACCCCCAGATGAGCATTTTGGAAGTTTCTGAGGTTCTTCTTGGTTGTCACCAGGATTGGAGTGGATGGCCAAATGGGGCAGGTGTCCTGCTGTGCACAGGAAGTGCACGCAACAAAGAATTCACCTGAGTGCCAGGGAACTTTCTATGTCCCACTGGACATTCATTGAGGGGAAAGACTGTTTATAAGGATTAGAGCTAAAAACCTAACTCCACTTTCCACATAAACACAAAATACCTTATGTTTGAGAATCTTTGCATTTTTCTCAATATATACTGAATTTTCCAAAAAAATGCATCTATGTGTAAGTAGAGAAAAATGTGCACTTGTTTTGTTCAGGATTTTATCAAAAGTCCTTCACATTTTGGAAAATCACCATCAGCAAAGCTGTGCATGGTATTTGAGTTGCCAATATAATAAAACAGACAAATGGGGTTCTCAGTTGTCACATCCACGGTGACACGCAGATGTCAGCATCTGTGTGCTTCACTGTACTACTGATGTAGACGTTTGATGGTATTCACATGGAAAATTACATATTTGATGATAACTTACTGGCTATTGGCAGAATTGAAAGTTGCTTTCTTTAAGGTTAATAACTTTTGAATGATCAAATCTATTCTAGCACATCTTACTTGTAATAAACATTTTATTCTAT
The DNA here is from genome assembly GCA_027563665.1 of Antrozous pallidus. NCBI lineage: Eukaryota > Metazoa > Chordata > Mammalia > Chiroptera > Vespertilionidae > Antrozous > Antrozous pallidus. The sequence goes on from CM050514.1 coordinate 39,902,017, forward strand.
ATAAAGTAGTGGGAGCATTACATTATTTTTCATGTATGTAGATAGGTTATTTCATCTATGAACCTCGTTTCAGGAGATTAAAGTATTTGCTATGAAGGAGACAATTATAATGCAGAAACTTTTTTAAGGCTTGACTCAACATATTCCTTTTTTTAAAAAAATATATCTTTATTGATTCCAGAGAGGAAGGGAGAAGGAGAGAGTGATAGAAACATCGTGATGAGAGAGAATCATTGATTGGGTGCCTCCTGCATGACCTCTACTGGGGATCAAGCCCACAACCAGGGCAAATGCCCTGGCTGAGAATTAAACCATGATCTCCTGTTTCATAAGCCAACATTCAACCACTGAGCCATGCTGGCCAGGCTCAACATATCCTTTCCCAGACTTTCTGATAAATTATGCCAAAATCTTCCTTAGCTCAAATGGAACATGTCTACTCAAATGAACTTACAGTCCTTTCTCAATCAGCTCATTTAGGGAATATTCCCATCACTCTCCAAGGCAACTAATATTATTCCTATGTTACGGTGAGAAATCTGGGGAACAGACAAATGTTCCCAAGTCCCATAGTTAGTCAGTTCGTGAGTAGAGGTCATGGTTCTGACAGCCCACCCTGCTGCTGCCCACCAGAGAACAGCTGATCGTGTTTGGCCTCTGCTCCCCACCCCCATTTTTCTGTCTCCTTAACCCCTCATGCTCTGACTTTCCTACTCCATCATTGGAAAGTTGCTTTCTTTAAGGTTAATAACTTTCAAATGATCAAATCTATTCTAGCACATCTTACTTGTAATAAACATTTTAATTACTTGTTTCACATTATTTTGTTAATTTACTGATTAACTCTACCAGTGGTTCTCAATCCTGAATGCATCTGGATTTCCCCTAGAGAGCTTTATCTACACGTTTGTTTTGTAATGGATGATATGTAGCCGTGTCTCACAACTTGACAGTAAGGGTCTTGTTCCTGTCTCTGTCTCCAGAGGCAACTAACGTGACCAGCTTCCTACATATTCAGGAGCTTTGAAAAAATACAGACTGTTCTCAGATTTAATAGGTCGGTATTTTGGTGTTGTGTTTTTTTTAATATGTCTTTATTGTTTTTGTTGTGTGTTTTGTTTTTTGTTTTTGAGAGAGAGAAGAAAGGTGAGAAAGAAAGAAACATCAATTATGAGAGAGAATCATTGATCAGCTGCCTCCTGCGCACCCCATACTGAGGATTGAGCTCACTACCTGGACATATGCCCTGACCAGGAATTGACCTGGTGACCTCCTAATTCATAGGTCATTACTCAACCATTTAGCCACACTGGCCAGGCAACAGGTCAGTATTTTAAAAAGTAAAGGTAATTTTTACTCGGGCAAGGTTGAGTACACCTAAACTCTTTCTGAAGTTTCTGGCCTTCTTTGAGTCACTGGTATTACAAAGTTCAAGTTTTCTACCATTTGGAAAATGAAGTCTGACTGTATCTCTTCCCAGAAGAGAACACTTCACTGGCTCCCCATGCCAAAACTGCCATCGAATTAAATGGGTGTTCAATGGCGGGGGGAGGCATTCCTGTAGTCAAATCTACCTGAAAAATGCCCTATTGTCATGTCCAACACTAGGAAATGCAAAAATCACATTAGCATATTGCCCGAAATCAGCTTTGTTTAAATGCCATAATGACTGTGAAGCCCTTAGCCCAATGTCCAGCCTGTGGCATGGGCTAAATGTTAATTTTTGTTATTAACCATTCTATCCTATATCCTCTAGCACAATCACCTTTCTGGGACTTTTATCACTTGTAGATACTTAACAAATCATTGTTAGCCATTTGTTTCATTCCTACTTTCCTCATTGGCCTGCAAACCCCGTAAGTATGAGACCATATGTATTGTTTCCTGCTGCATAGCTTCCCCCTGCCGACACCTATCACAGGATGATTCACAGTTTTTTAAATAAGGATTTTTAACTGTTTTTTTTAAATCAGTGTTTTCCAAATTTGGTCATCCATGAAACCCTTTTACCATGTAAGAGTACTATCACATGGAAGTATGCTTTAAAGTACATTTTGGACAACGCTGGTCTATAGGTTAAAATTCAGGTACCTTCTATGGCCCAGAGAATCTTCTGATTTGCCTTGTGCTGCTTCCTGCTCATACTTTCCTGTCTTATTCTTGCTTCCTCTCACCCTTTGTCTGACCAGCTTGCATTCATCCCCCAAGATTTCACCTTATCATGGTCCTCACCAGATCAGACTGAAATCATTTACCTTGTTGTCTGAGGGTTGATCTTATTCATCCTGTCTTCAACTCCTTGCACATGCCTGTGATATACTACACATTTTATAAATGGCTGGTAAATAAACAACTCATTTTTTTTTACAATTAAAATTTCCTCTCAGGATGACATTACCAAATGAATTATGTTTTTGGATCCCAATCTGTAATAACACAATGGGTCAAGGGATTCACAGAATAACATCATTGATTAATTGAAAGTGAACAGAATGAGCCTGAGCTAACTCTCATGTTATGTGTCATTAAATCTACACGTAGGCAGGATGAGGTAGGTGCCCCACCAGCACAGACTTTTATGACTAATGAGGCTAGCCTCACAAGACTCACTACTATAATTCAGGTTAGATGAAAAGGGAGTTGTTCATGAGCTGAGAATGTCAGAATCATGACTCTGGAGTGGTCTCGAGTGTGGTCAGGACACATAACTCTCTAACTTCTATCTTAGGCTTGTGCATAAGGGCATGTGCCTAGGAGGATGGCCTGGATAAACTTAACTTGACACAATAACAATGACATGAGCTCTTCTGCAGATGAATGGCCAGGGTTTCAAAGATTTCTTTCTTCAGTGTCATCATTTTTGGATAACTGGTTATTAAATCGGTTGGTTTTATTATTGCACCACTATGCCTCGCTTATCTCTTTTTTTTTTCGCTTATCTCTTGCATAACAAATTCATACATCCAGTTTACTAATGCCCTCGCCAACTTGTATATTCCTGCACAAATAATTGTGGCATTAGACTCCAGGAACCAAAGACAAACTCCACAGAATTCCTGTTGGCAAAAGCTCCCATTCTAACTTGGGGGAAGGATAGGTGAACAAATATATAAAGATTGAAAAGAAGTGCTACCAGAACAAGCAATAATGGGTGCCTACTACTGCTTTGAGGATCAGGGCAAGGGGAGGTTTTTGAAAAGACAAGCAGAATCCAGGACTCTGCTTGCCTGACCATGAGGACAGCTCCAGCAGAAGGAGCTGGACAGCTCCAAGTGGACAACGATCCTGCACAAACCCATCTCATCTTCTACCCTGGCATAAACCAGACATGATGTGGTCTCAGCAATCAAGAATCGTTCATATCATTCTACATATTGTTTATTGCGCATCTACTGTGTAGCATGCACTGTTCTGGGCCTTCCAATATAACAGTGAGCTTAAGAGGGGAGGTCTCTGCCTTCCAAGAGCTTTCATTCTCATGAGAAAACAGATAAGAAACAAGAACTCAAATAAAAGAATTCCAAATATATTCATGTGATGAGGAAAGAAATATGAGGCGATGATACAGAAAGAGGTAGGAAGAGGGCAACAACACAGAATAGGAACATGGCATCTAAGCTGGTACCTGAATGGCAAGAAAAAGCCAACCAGGCCAGGGCACAGAGCATTGCAGACAGGGCTACAGCCAGTGCAAAGGTTTTAAGGTGGGAAAAGTTTGGTCAGCAAGGTGAATAGAGTAGACCTGATGCCTATATCAGGGACACCAAGTGGGAGAAGCAAAAACTAAGTGTGTTGGAAGAGGCAAGCCCAATGGCCCCCAGCCATTCAGATAGTCAAGCAGAACAATGTGCTTGGCCATCCAAGCTGATCTTCAGGAGTCAGGGTGATAGCTCATCACTGAAGGCAGCACCAGAACGTTAGACCTAAGGAAAAAAGCTGAGTCCGCTTTTTATGTGCAGAACTCAAGCCACCCAAAGCACCAGGACTCACTCCCAGGACCACCAAACCTTGAGCCCAAATTGGCAACAAAAGAACCCAAGTCCTAGAGGAAGCAGAAGAAAAGACATAAAGATTAGACAACTAGCCAACCATGAGACTAAATCCAGGAGTTATGAATTATGTCTGTGAAAACACAATGGGCCAAGGGATGCACGGAATAAAATCATCAATGAACTAAAAATGAATGGAATGAGCCTGAGCTAACCCTCATGTTGTACATCCTTAAATCTACATGTGGGAAGGTTGAGTCAGGACCACGGGATCCCAAAGGCCAGAAGAAACCTGACCAGATATCAGAAGGCAGAGAAAAAAGGGGGTGGTACGGCATGGGTCTCATTAGGAGTGGCTCAAGAACTGAAATGGGAAGAAGAGAAAATACCTAAGATGCTGCAAATTATCTCTGACTATGAGCTCGATCTTAATGGCAGCAGCATCCACCCCATTCGTCACCTGGCTGGAAGGCTGAATCATCTCCTCTCCTTCACTGCCACCCCCACTTCCACCCACTGTCAGTGAGTCACTACAGGCTGTTGCTAAGTCCTCTGAGCTATCTCCTGAATCTGCACCCTGCTCCTACTCACATTGCAACTGCTTTTGTCGAGCCTTCTCTTTCACAGGGCAGAGTGGAAAACACAAGGACGGTAGAGTCAGACTGCCTGGCTTTGAGTGCTGGCTCCCCTGGTTACTAGCTGTGTTTTGGGGTTAGTCATTTAACTTCTCTGTAAGCTTTGTTTCCTCACCTGTAGAGTGAGAATAGTCATAAACTTCATGGGGCTGTTAGAAGGGTTGGTAGAGGAACTTTGTAAAATCAAAAACTCTCTACAGACATAAGTATTTGTAACCAGGGGAAACTTACATATAGTGTCACATAAAAAAAAAAAGAAAGAAAACAGCCCTAGCCGGTTTTGCTCAGTGGATAGAGTCTCAGACTGTAGACTGAAGGGTCCCAGGTTCAGTTCTGGTCAAGGGCACATGCCCGGGTTGCGAGCTCTATGGGCTCAATCCCCAGTATGGGGTGTGCAGAAGAGAGCTGATTAATGATACTCTTTCATCATTGATGTTTCTCTCTCTCTCCCTCTCTTTTCCTCTCTGAAATAAATAAAAATATTTAAAAGAAAAAGAGAAAAAAATAAAACCTCAAAAGTTTTAAACAGGAAATGCCAGTTTTGCCCTGGCCAGTGTGGTTCTGTTGGTTGGGTTGTTCTGTTGGAAGGGCTCTGGTTCCATTCTCAGTCAGGGCACATGCCTGGACTGTCACTTCAACCCCCAGTAGGGGGTGTGCTGGAGGCAGCCAATTGATGATTTGATGTTCTTCTCTCTCTATCTCTCTCTCCTTCTTGTCTCTCTAAAAATCAATGAAAATAAATAAATAAATAAATAAATAAATAAATAATCTTTAAAAAAGAAATGCCAGCTTTAATGAAAATTTCTTGAATATTTTTTGTTTTAGATAGCCAGCTTCTATTCGCACTTCTGCCAATGCCCCAGTTTTCTGTCTCCCTGGCCCCACCTCCTCCCCAGTTCTGATCCTATGTCTCTGTCTCCAAAGGCATGACTAACCAGTTATTCACAATCTCTTGGTCAGGTGTGCAATTCAGGGGTGAGCACGTGACTGAATCAGTGGCAATTAGACATAAAGGAACTAACTTCTTCAGGGGTTAGTACTTGTCATTTCTACCACAGGGATCAGCACTTGGCCCAAACTGTCCAGTTCACATGTACTATCCCCTCTTCCTCCTTCTCCTCCTCCCAACACACATATCCAGTCACAGGGACTAGTTCAAAGATGAACACATGGCCCAAGCAGACAATGCCAAAGCAATGGAACTGGAGCCTTCTATGTTCACTCGGGGTTGCTAAGCTGGAGAATATGGGCCTAGGGCTATTCTTTCCCAAGATATTTACCACATGAAGGGGACCTGCCTCTCCTTGAGGAAAGGTACAAAGAGGAGAGTTGCTTGGGTGGACCCCAAGTTCCAGCTGTGCCTAAAGCTAATCCACTCCTAATTGCACTTCCCTGTCAGATGACTCAATAAATTCACTTTTCTCTAAAGTTAGATGGAGTTGAGTTTTTGTCATTTGTCTCTGAAAAAAAGAGTTCATTTCTGAGCCATGTGGGTAAAAGAAAGGAGTTTCACCTAAATATTAAAAGTAAATATTTCTTCCTGCTTTTCTTTACAGAAAACCTGATCCACTCACACACTTAAGAAAACTTGACCCAGTCATAAAGGTGATCAAGAGAGCCAGGCGGTATTGCTCAGTGGTTGAGCGTCACCCTATGAAACCAGGAGGTCACGATTCAATTCCCGGTCAGGGCTCATGCCCAGTTGGTAGGCTTAATGCCCAGTGTGGGGCATGCAGGAGGCAGCTTATTAACGATACTCTCTCATCATTGTTGTTTCTATCTCTCCCTCTTCCTCTCTGAAATCAATAAAATACATATATTTTTAAAAGATGATGAAGAGAACCGAATCCATCTTTGAAGGCTCAGAGTTCTTTAAAATCAATACTCTAGAAAATCAGATTTGTTCTTTGTGTCAATTATCAATAATAAATTGAAACTAGTAACCATCTACTGATATCAGCAAATTTAAATTATGAGACTCAATTATTTCGGCAGCAAGAAATGGACATGCCACACCAAGATTATTTCTGGAACACATAATTATATGCCTGGCTTTGCAGCCACCTTGGCAAAAATGATCAGCAACTTCATGGTTAACCCCATCTGGCTCATCCAAGCTGAACTATCTGAGCCATATTTTCCTCGCACTGAAAAGCAAACCCCACAAGTCATAATCCTGGGTTGGCTCCCAAGCACTGGATCCTATTTACCCTTTTCCAAGTGGCATTTTATAGAATGGCCTGTCAATTCTTACTATCCTTTCATTAAAAAGCACGATTTATTCCCATCAAATCCTCAGGAGGAGAACTAGAGAAGCTTCTATTTGCCTGCTTTGCTTCTGTTTTGGGTGCGGTAACTGAGGGGTTAAGTGTAAGAGGACAGCACATACTATTTGGGAAATTGAGGGGAAACCACACTCTCATGTCCCAACACATGGTGCTGGGTCTCTTTTATCCATGAAACATTTTCTATCCTCTGGGAAGTTGGGGACTTGTTGAGCTTCTTTGCCCGGACATGAATTCTGTTAGTACAGGCAGAAAACATTTTTAAAATATGTTAGCGGATTTTCCTCTTTGATGTGATCTTCTCTCTAGTCAGACAGCTCTGCAGCACCTAAGCAGAGAGAAGGGGAGATGGGTTTTTACAACAGAAGTGTCAAGAAGGAAAGACTCACTATTCAGTCTCTGACATTCAGATATGTGACTTGGGGTCTGCGGCAGCACAGTAGATTTTGAAAGTCAGATTTCATCAGGAAGAAAAGATTTTCTAAAAATCTTTGTGTTCCTTTTGAACAATCAAGAAGTAGATCAGGTGAACTCAGGTCTGGGCAGCTCAACGTCTTCAAAACCATAGAAGGCTATGGCTTCTTTTCCCTAGAGCACGAGGCTTGCAGCGTTTGGTGAAAGGATCTGGGGGAGAAGAAAATCCCCAAGGCCAGCCATGCCTGCCGCATAGGGAGTGCTTGATGGCTGTGTATCTACCTGGACGGGAAAACTCAGAGATGAAGCAAAACCAGGGAGCTTTTGTTCCCTGGTACCATTAGCATTCGGGGCTAAATTTTTCCTTATTCAAGTATGAATTGAAGAAATCCGGAAAAATCCAAGACAGATAATCTACCCACAATCCCACGCCTCCAAATTAGGAAAATGCTTGAAATTCATTCCCACTTTATTTACATCCTGTGTATCTGTCTCTGGTTGATTTTGCTGCAGCTGTGATCCAAACTCAATGCTATCATGTTATGGAGATATAAACCGTTTCTCCTCCAGAGCCACATCTGTGACATTGAAAATGAGGCCAGAGGTCACTGACCTGTTTCTCAGCATCAAAAGTGGGCCAAACGTGGGACAAGCCAGCCCTCTGGGCCCAGTTCCCCAAGCAGGAGAGACCCCAGCAACACCAAGCAGCCTAAATGTGCCAGCTCCCCCCACATGTGAGCTTTCCGGAAATTTTTCTAGATACACAAGAAACATCAATAACGAAGATCCTTTAAAACTGAAGAATTATATATATATATATTTTTTTAATTGAATTTTACAGAGCGGAAGGGAGAGGGATAGAAAGTCAGAAACATCAATCAGCTGCCTCTTGCACGCCCCCTACTGGAGATGTGCCCGCAGCCAAGGTACTTGCCCTTGACCGGAATCGAACCCAGGACCTTTCAGTCTGCAGTCCGACTCTCTATCCACTGAGCCAAACCGGTTTCGGCCTGAAGAATTCTTTTATTAATCAATGTAACCCCAGTACATTCAATAATAAAAATAATCGGAAGGAAAACTGAAGCACTCTCCTGGATGAAAGTGGGAAAGGGAGCATCATCATAATAGGCTAATTGATTAGATGAAAAGATCCACAGATTGGGAAAATGGGTAAAATAAACTGACTAAATGGTAAGGCCAGTGTCATTCACTCAGAAAACAGTTGGTGAGCACCTACCATGTACCAGGTGCCAGGATAAAAGATGTACAAAGCTATTCTGCTAACCATCCATTCCTCCCCGGCCTCAGCAGAGCTGCTTGGGGTGGGTGTCGGGGAGTTGCTCAGCCTGGGCTTGCACACCTCCAGGAGGCACCATCCACAAAGGCTACCATGTGAAAGGCACCTCTGGGAGTTTGCAATACTTTCAGAGGCATTCATATTCCTGCTGGTGACAGCTGTAAAGGAATGATTATATATGACAAGCACAATAATAAAGGTATATGCAAGGGGTCACGGAATCCTGGTCAAATAACAAAATGGCTCTATCCACCATGCTTGCCACCCAGTTTCCCCCACGTTAAGGGAACAGCAGGCGAGGTCAGATGCCTGTGGCATTCCTGCATGCTGTTTTCCTGTGCACCCCGTTAGCACTTTTGGAAAGCAATTAACGCCAGATCAAAGGAAGATAGCTTAGCTTCCAGAGCTGCTCCCCAAGCACAGCCCCTGGAGCAGGTGACTCAAGTATCCACAAGGGCTGATGATTCCATTTCTTTCTCTTCCCAGGAAAATGCAGCGGATTGACTGGTGCTAAAGAGTAAAAACAACACGTGATTCGGTGCTTTTAGAAAAAAATTCTTTTGGAGATTTCTCCCCGTTTTCTAGAGCAGAAAACTTAGTGGCAAGTTCATCAGAGAGCCTTTTGAGTAACTCTACTTTTTAAAAAAATTTCTTTATTGATTAAGGTATTACACATGTGTCCTTATTCCCCCATTGTCCCCCATCTCCCATTCATGCCTCAACCCCCGTGTTGTCCGTGTCTATTGATTAGGCTTATATGCATGCATATAAGCCCTTTGGTTGATCTCTCCCCCTTACTCCCACCATCCCCTACCTCCCTGAGATTTGATGTTCTGATTGATGTTTCTCTCTCTGGATCTATTTTTGTTCATCAGTTTATGTTGTTCATTATATTCCACAAATGAGTGAGATCATGTGATATTTATCTTTCTCTGCCTGGCTTATTTCACCTAGCATAATGCTCTCCATCTCCATCCATGTTGTTGCAAATGGTAAGAGTGCCTTCTTTTTTACTGCAGCATAGTATTCCATTGCGTAGGTATACCACAGTTTTTTAATCCACTCATCTGCTGATGGGCACTTAGGCTGTTTCTCTTCCCAGGAATCTGCAGTGGATTGGCTGGTGTTACAGAGAAAAAAGAACATATGATTCAATGCTTTTAGAAAAAAATTCCTTTGGAGATTTCTCCCCATTTTCTAGAGCAGAAAGCTTACTGCCAAGTTTATCAGAGAGTCTTTTGAGTAATGCTACTCTTGCTGAGGGGACTGAGGACATCAAATGACTTTAGTTGCCTTAGTTAACTCTTATAGGACATGCAGAAAATTTCCCTTCAACCACCCTTGGGGGCAACATCACTGAAACTAGTACACTCTGAAATAAGGTCACATTTAGAGTTATAAGGGACAAGTAAGGCTATTTTCTCTCCTGATTTCTTTTTTTGATCTTCATGGATATTAAAAATTGCAATCAGGGAGATAAGATGTTTGGAGAGAATTTATTTCAGCAAATCACAGACACTTTGTTTGGCACCTTACATGTACTATTTCATTTAATCCTTACAGCTCTATGAGGCAGGTGTATTTATCTCTATTCCTAAAATGAGGCAATTGAGTCCCAGTGTGGTTAAGTAACTTGCTCAACATCACACAGCTAGCAAACAGGCCTGTCACTTTCCAACAGAATACAATATAAGCTATACACATAATTCGAATTTTTCTAGTAGCCACATTTTAAAAGCAAAAAAAGAGACAGTTGAAATTAATTTAAAAAATACATTTACTTGACCCAATACGTCAAAACTATTATAATTTCAACATGTAACTAATACAAAAACTACTAATGAGATAACTTACAGACTTCTTCATACCCTTTAAAATACAGTGTGCATTTTACATTTCTTTTTTATTTTATTTTTATTTTCTTATTTATTTCAGAGAGGAAAGGGAAGGGGGAGAGAGAGATGAGACATCAATAATGAGAGAATCATTGATCAGCTGCCTCCTGCATGCCCCACACTGGAGATTGAGCCCACAACCCAGACAAATGCCCTAGCTGGGAATCGAATCGTGACCTTCCGGTTCATAGGTCAACGCTCAACCACTGAATCGTGTTGGCCAGGCTGTATTTTACATTTCTAACACATCTCAGCAGGATGCTAAATTTTCAGTTAAAGTGAAATATAGTCCTACCAAAGTTATGAAGTTGTGTTTAAAGGAAAAATATCTTACACTGCTTCAGTTTTCTTAATTTAAATTTAAATTCAATTAAAAAATTAGTTCTTCCTCAATTACATTGGATACATTTCCAGTGCTCAGTAGCCACACGTGGCTGGAGGCTGCTATACTAGACAGTGTGGGCCTAGCCCACACCCCCCAGACTTACAAAGAAACTGATACCCAGAGAAGTTAAGTGATTTGCTCAGGGTTGTTGCCCATTGGCAGCTGAGCCGGACCTAACGCAAGCTTCCGAACTCTGATCTTTTCCACCACACCATTGCTACTGAGACACTGTTGAACTGATGGGCTACTAGGCCATGTTTGCTAGTATTTGGGGGGTTAGTCCCCAAACTAAGCACATTCCCATCCCAGGCTTGTTTCTCCTTGGACAAGTGCACCGTGGTGATTTCCACTTCCTCAGCCACTGAGTGCTCCAAACCAAATCCCTGCCTTTGTAGAGCTTACCAAAAGCTCTAACTCCATTTTTTGTTGTTAATCCTCACCAAGAATATTGTTTTCGTTTATTTGGGGGCGGGGGGGATAGAGTGGAAGCCAGCGGAGAGAAACAGAGAGTGAGAAACATCGATGTGAGAGAGACACATTGATGGCTTGCATCCCCCACGTGGGGATCCAGCCTGCCACCAAGGTTCGTGCCCTTGACCAGAATCAAACCTGAGACCCTGCAGTCCTTGGGCCAATGCTCTAATCACTGAGCAAAACCACTTAGGGCTGTAACTCCATTTTTGTTTGAAAAATAACTCTAACCAGACTCAAACATTGTTTAAAACAAAATAAAGCTCTTAAGATTCATCCTCAGGACTGAAAAAAAAAGTTCAAATGAAAAAACTGTCAGTCATTATGCTGCAGAATCAGCCCATCAGCATTTTTCAAACAATGTTTAAAGTCATGCAGAAGTGCTCCACAGCTTATGCAATTAACTTTCTGCAATTAACTTTCTCCTACTTTCCTCTCTTTCCTCCACTTTGTCTTTATTTAGAGGAAGGGAAGATGCATTTCTCCAGGGGATTGCTTCACAAGCTCCCTTTCTCATTTGGCTCTCTTCCGAGTAAACATTGGCTTCCAGATGAACTAATGGGTCTAATGGGAATATTTCTATCTTCAAGCACTGATTAAAGGGGACTCACCAGATTAGGGGATTTTCGAGACCAAGTTCTGCTCTCTGCTTCTAGGTAACAATTGACTGGAGGTCTTCCCTTTACTGTGGGCCTTTGATATCCATCATTAAATGTCTCCTGTGCCCTCCCTTGATGGCACTTACTCAAATCTTACCCAGGCTTTTGCCCAGCATCAAGGGCAGCAAATTTATGAACTGCTGGAGGTAACATCTGAAAAGGAGAATGGACTGAACACATACACACACACACACACACACACACACACACACACACACCCCATACCTTAAACTGCACCTGGTATTTTTTTTTAAGATTAAATATGACCAAGAACTGCACTTTTTCTATCAATATCCACCTATCCTATCTATAAAAGAGTAATATGCAAATTGACCATCACTCCAAGACACCAGATGGCCACTTCCATGTAATCAAAGATGGCTGCCCCCATGTGGACACAAGATAGCCACCACAAGATGGCCTGTAGGAAAGGGCAGTTGGGGAAGAGGGGAGGCAGGCCTGCAGAGAGGGCAGTTAGAGGTTACCAGGCCAGGAGGGGAGGACAGTTAGGAGCAACTAGACTGGCGGGGGAGGGCAGTTAGGGGCAATCAGGCCAGCTGGGGAACAGTTAGGTGTTGATCAGGCTGGCAGGGAGTGGTTAGGGGTGATCAGGCTGGCAGGCAGAGCAGTTAGGGGCAATCAGGCAGAGGCAGGCAAGTGGTTGGGAGCCAGCAGTCCTGGACTGTGAGAAGGATGTCCGACCACCCGTTTAGGCCCGATCCCCTAAATGGGTGGTTGGACATCCTCAAGGGGTCCCAAATTAGAGAGGGTGCAAGGCTGGGCTGAGGACCCCCCCCCCCCCCAACACACACACACGAATTTCAGCACTGGGCCTCTAGTATTACTCATGAAAGGAAAACAGGCCAAATCAATGGAGAAAAAGGTATACGTTCCAACTTAAAAATGAGTAAGATGAGCAGATGCTTCACAAAGCAGGAAATTCAACTTGCCAATGGAAAGGTACTAAATCTCATTAGTCATCATGAAAATGCAAACAAAAAAGTATGACCATCTTAAAAGGCTAACAGTTACCTCTGAGGAGAGGAGCGGGGTTAGGATCGGAAATAGATATGTGGATTGGGATAAAAGACTCACAATGTTTGATTGCTTAACCTGAGTACCAGTTACATGGGTGGTTGCTTTATTTGTCAAGCTATGCAAAAAAGTTAATGCACATTTCTGAATAAATGTGCAATATTTTACAATAAAAATATTTGTAAAGGGTGCAGAGTGTGACAAGCTAAAAACAGCATCACTCATCTCCCTCAGCCTTCCACCTGGATCATTAATTTATTCTGGTGTTTCTTATTTAGAATACCATTTCCTGTGTGGAAAGGGCTTTCTTTGAAAAGAAATAAGAACTTTATCTATCAATCTATCTATCTATCTATATTTTTCCCTCACTCAAGGATATTTTTCCATTGATCTTTAGAGAGAGTGGAAGGGAGGGGATAGGGGAAGAGAGATAGAGAGAAACACCGACTCTTTGCCTTCCAAACAAGGCCAGGGATGAAACCTGCAACCAAGATACATAGAACCTGCAACCGGGAATCAAACCCGTGACCCTTCAGTCTCCAGGCTGATGCTCTAATGACTGAGAAAACTGTCTAGGGCAGAAATAAGAACTTTAGAGGTGATTTTTGTCTGGTAGATTTCCTATACTAGACAAAAGAACAAAAGAAAAAGAGGGCTGAGAATAATTTTTTAAAATAATTAATTCTGCTGCTATGAAGACTAAAGATACTAATGCTAATTTCACTGCAAAGTCTGACAGATAAACTCCTGTGTCCTCTGAGTCTTCATCACTAGGCAGGAAAGTCATTGCCTTACTCTCTGCGGTGGGCAAGTGCAGCATCCAGAGCACATCAAGCTTTATTTACATTTTCTATAAAACATGCAAAATGACATCAGAAAAAAGGAAACCGCATAGGAAAAAAGATACCATCACCTGCAAAATTTTCACTGTTGAAAAATGTATTGCTCATTTATATCAAGTTCTTCAATAAACCATCATTCATTCATTCATTCATTCATTCCTTGACAAACATTTGTTCAGCCCCAACTCCTATTAGGCATTTCGGGAAGTAAGACATGATTATATGTTTGCTGTCCCATAACTGAGTAAAGAAGAGAACATCTGTATAAAACCTCCTTCGTTTGCTCCAAATCGTCAAAACTTAATCAGTGCCAAACACTATATGCTAAATCATTAATCATTATTATCTCATTTAATCCTCATAATCAATCCTTTAAGGAGGATTGAAGATGTAGAAACTGACTCAGAGAGATTAAGCAATTTACCCAAAGGAAAAACACCCGGGCTGGAGTCTGGACTTGTTTATCCCACCGCATGCTCTCTACATATACATGGTATATGTACTGCTTCTCTGTAAATGTACAGAACACGAGAGAGGATAAGCTAAATGCTGTAATACAAACCAGACAGTAAACAATGTTTGGTTCTTTAGTGTTGGAATTTGTTACTACAGCATGTATTACTGTAGTAATTTTTAATTTTAAACAAATTGTAATGCTTTGGGAAATTGGACAGATTTCAGTTTAGAATACCTTAACTTGAGACTGTCTTAATTTAGAGTGGGGAGGTAAATTCAATCAAAAGAATTATTCTGTTCTCAAGTTTTCCTAAAAGATCTAATTTGGGACCTTAAAATAGCATACTTGTCATACTTAAACTATTCTTTCAGAGGCCCGGGTAGGGTTTTGTATTCCTGTTTTCCCTCTTGGAATTCCAATTCCAAACTTAACCGGTGATTAAGAACAAATAATTTGGTCCGTTTTGAACTTGACACCATCACTTGGAAAGTTTCCGCCAAGCTGAGTGAAGGAAGAGGAGGAGGCTCTAGGCAAAGCAACCTGAGGGGAAGTCCTCGGTTCCTCTCTGCCTCCCCCCAGCAGGCGCCCAGGCGAACAGGGCCCTGCCTGAGGCCAGCAGCAGATGGCGTGGGGGGACGCCCAGCTCGGCAATGGTTTCTGCGTGCCTGCTGTCCCACTCACTTGAAAAAAATAGAGGAACTTTTCTATAAGCGGACATCTGGGATCTTCATTCACTCACTCCCAGCTTTCTCTCACCCCAAGTATGTTCTGGTTGGGTCAACCTGACCTTGATCATCAGATTCTAGAAGCACACTATTCAACATATGAACATTGTTACAAACAGCTTAAGCAAAATGAAAAATACAGATGTACCTTCAAATCTTTCTTTCCCCCTAAAAACAAAAAAAGAAATATTGACTATATTTTGCAATAATTAAGAAGAGAGGGTGAAAGCAATTAAGTAGAGGCCACCTGGAAGATAAGAAGGTGTGGGGAGAAGCAAGTTTTTCCCATATTCTGTCATAATTGAGCACTTAGAAGATTAAGCAAAAATATTATGGGAATAGAGATGGGCAGAGATGGAGGAGGACCACTTCAGCCCTGGCTGGGTAGCTTAGTTGGTTAGAGCATATCTCCATATGCCAAGGTTGTGTGTTCAATCCCCAATCAGGATACATACAAGAAGTAACCAATAAATGCATAAATAAGTGGAACAAGTCTCTCTCTCTCTCCCTCTCTCTCTCTCTCTCTCTCTCTCTCTCTCTCTCTCTCTCTCTTCTTCCGCTCTCTAAAAAAATCAACTTAAAAAAGAGAGGGAGGCATTTCATTTGGACTTTTAAAAAACGTTTTAATTGGATTTGTTGGGGTGACATTGGTTAATAAAATTATGTAGGTTTCAGGTATACAACTTTACCATACATCATCTGAACATTGTACTGTGTGCTTACCATCACAAGTGAGTTTGTTTTGTTTTGTTTTTTTGTGGGATTTTGTTTTGTTTTGGGGTTTTTTTTGGGGGGGGGGATGGGGATGTTGCTTAATCCCGTTACCCTTTTCACCCAGCCCTAACATTTGGACTTTTGAGAATTAGATACAGCAGAGAGAAGGGGTTCAGTGGGGCATTATAGGAAGAAAGGGAAGTGCAAGGCTTGTTGGAGAAACCTTGAGTAGTTCAGTTTGGCTGTCACCTAATACTGTACAGGAAGGAGAATAAAGGGATATAAAACTGAAGTTTGAATAGAAGAGAAGCTTTAACTGGTAGATAATTATAAAAAGACAGGCTAGGCACTCAGACATTTCGAAGGTCATTTTTAAAGTGCACAGTCCAATGGCTTTTAATATATTCACAGAGTTGGTCATCACTGCAACCAATTTTAAAACATTTTTATTACCCTTGAATGAAGCCCACACTCCTATTAGTAATCTTTCCCCCTTCAGTTCTAGATAACCACTAGTCTACTTTCTATCTCCATAGAGTTGCCTGTTTTGGACATTTCAGATAAATGCAATCGTACAATGTGTCTTTTGGAACTGGCTTTTTTCACTTAGAATAATGTTTGTGAAGTTCACCCATGTTGTAGCATGCATCAGTACATCATTTCTTTTAATTGGTGAATAACATTCCATTGTGTGGATATACCACTTTGTATTCATCCATTCATCAGTTGATGGCCATTTGATTGTTTCCACATTTTTGGCTATTATGAATAACCTGCTCTGAAAATTTGGGTACAAGTTTTTGTGTGGGTGTAAGTAGGCCTTTAATTTTCTATATACTGAGAGTAAAATTGCTGGGTCATATGGTTCCATGTTTAAGTTTGTGAGAAAGTATCAGGCCATTTTCCAAAGCTATTAAACTATTTTACATTCCCACCTGCAATGTATGAGGGTTCCAATTTCTCCACATCTTTACCAACACCTGTCATTACCTATCTTTTTTATTAGAGCCATCGAATGGGTGTGAAGTGATATTTTATTGTGGTTTTGATTTGCATTTCCCTGAGGACTAATGTTGAGTATCTTTTCATGTACTTCTTAGCCATGATCAATCTTTGTAGAAATGCCTCTTTCTTTGCCTATTTTAAATTGGGTTATTTATCTTTATGCTATTAAGTTGTAATAGCCCTTTATATATTCTAGATACAGTCTCTTATCAGATATATATTTAGAAAAAATTTCTTTCAGTCTGTGAGAAATGGGGTATCCTTTAAGGCACAAAAATCTTTCATTTTAATGCTACCCAATTAATATATATATATATATATATATATATATATATATATATACACACATATACACTTACACACATACACGTGTGCATATATATGTATATATATTTCTTATGCTTTTGATGTCATATCTAAGAAATAATTCTCTAATCCCAGGTCACAAAGTTTACAACAATGTTTTCTTCTAAGAACTGTATAGGGTTAGCACTTAATTTAAGTCTTTGGTCCATTTTGAGTTAATTTTTTGTACATGGTGTGAAAAAGCAAATCATTTTTTAAAAATTATTTTTTAAAATATATTTTTATTGATTTCAGAAAGAAAGAGAGAGGGAGAGAGATACATCAATGATGAGAGAGAATCACTGATCAGCTGCCTCCTGCATGCCCCCTACTGGGGACTGAGCCCACAACCCAGGTTTGTGCCCTTGACCAGAATTGAACCGCTGACCCTTAAGTCCACAGACTGACACTCTATCCACTGAGTCAAACAGGTAGGACCAGATTTTAATCTTTAACCTTTTAAATTCATCAAGATGGATTTTGAGAAGATTAACCTGTCAGGAATATGTAGGATAGATTAGTTTGATAACAGAATGAAGATGGGGAGGCTAGTATAGAAGTCTAAACACATGCAGTTGAGATTACATTCCTGGAAGTAGGGGCATAGGCAGCAATTTTTGTTTAAGCGCACAGATGATTTTAACGCACAGTGAGCTCTTTAGAGGAAGAGGAGGGAAAAGATAAAATAACAAATGATAGGCCTATGCAAGAGCATACTTCTAAGGGGCCCTATCTAAGCAGGGTAAGTCCTGTGGTTGCTCTGCTCTGAACTGACTGCTTCCAGGAGGAAGAAGAGGTGCAGTAGGACCTCTTAGAGAAGGACCGGAGGTGCCCATTGGTGAGTGAGCATAGGCAGCTACATTTGTTTTAAATACCTCTGAATTTAATAAGTTTGAGGCCCTGATATAAGTTACGTATGTACCACATTTTCTCTTGTAAAATGCAAACATGCTCATTTTTTAAAAATTATCTTCATTTCATAAACTTACAGATGACTATCTGCATATATTCCCATCAGTTCCATCTCTCACTACACTACGTGATTTTCAACTTGGGGGACCTGGTCATGGAAATTCACCTGATGATACAACTAAGTTCAGTTTAGAAATTCAATTGCAAAGGGGAAAAAAAAAACTGTCTTTTGGGAAATGCTTTCTCCATGCAGAGGCAGGAGACTAATTATAAGAAAACATTTTAGCACATGGAACTGAGGCGTTAACATATTGGGTTAATTAGCTTTTTCACCCTAAGGAAGCTCAAAAAAGTTTCAGCTGAACTAGGTTAACCAAACTGTGCATAGACTTTAGTCCTAGGAAGTCCAATTTAAAGGGTGCTCAGAGCAGACTGTAGACTGCGTGAGCCTCAATCCTGACCTATCTTTAGAACTGCTCGTTGAGTTGTACTTATTTTCTTTTTAATACTTGTTCCCTGGCTCTTATCCCAGAGTTCCTTGATGAGATATATTTGGGGTGGGTCCTGGGTGCCTGTAGGTTTAGAAAGCTCCACGGGTGCTTCCTATACCAACCAGGATTTAGAATCAGAGAACTGAGCTGGAATGAAGAAAGTGGGTTCTAACCCAGGTCTGCCATAAGTCATTACTTTAATCTTGAGCAATTCCAGAAATCTGAGCCTAGTTTTTTTGTTAAAAAAAGGATAGTAATGACCATAAATGTGGGGGGAAACACTGACATTCCAGATTTTATGAAAGTGCTTCAAAATGAACATGTCAACACTAAGCTATTGTCTTTAGAGTCACTGGCCAGCTACTGTCCTCAACAGTTTACCCACATGGCCTCTCCCTTCTGGAAACACTGTCTTCTCGAGACTTCTAAGGCATGGTACTTCCCTAGTTCCTCTTCCTCAGGGACCACTTTTCTCTCTCACGTCCTTTTCTGGTTTCCTCCACTCTACTACAGCTCTAATGCTGCACCATCCAGGCCTCAGTCATAGTTCCCCTCATTTTCTCTATCTGTACTCTCTTCCTTGGTGACCCAATCTGATTCATGAGATCTATGGTTTAAAATGAACATCTCTGTTATCATGACTCCCAAAATTTATGTCACCAGCTCTTGTGTTTATTAGCCATGAAGTGCCTACTTGGCCCCTCCATTTGGAGGTCTACATGATCTCCAACTAAACATGTCCAAAAGAGAATTCCTGATTCCCACTCCCAAAAGTATTTCTTCCACTAATCCTTTGCATTTCAGTGTGTGTGTGTCTCTGTGTGATGTATTACAAGGAATTAGCTTATTTGATTACGAGGACTACCTAAGCAAGTCCAAAGCCCATAGGACAGGCAGTCAGGAAAGGAAGACCCAGCAGGCTCAAACTTCTAATTTACAAGCTGAAGCCATCATTCTCTCTCTCTCTCTCTCTCTCTCTCTCTCTCTCTCTCTCTCTCTCTCTCTCTTTCTCCCTCTCTCTAATTCTCTCTCTCCTTCTAATGAGGCAATAATACAATTATTCACTGAATACCCATGCTCCCTACCATCTCTGGCATTTGTTTTGTCAAGCACTGGAACAGCCCCTCAAATTTCTACTCAAAAATCTATTCACTTCCTTCTGGTCCATACACTTCATCTAGTAAGGTAGCTAGATCAATGAATGTGGCCATTCCCAGTCAGAGATCCTTCCCTTTTTTCCACATATCATTTAAACTGTTTGGCTATAAAGGACCAAAATGTTTCTGATTGCAGTTAATTTGCTTCTCTGAATTAATATAATAATTAAGTTTACTTGCTTCCTAATTACATAAGATATTGTTTTAAAGACAAAAACATTTTTTCTTTATAATTTTTGAGCTGTGGAATATTTTCCTCTCTAATATTCTTTGAAGTCTTATCCTAAAATACATTCTTGTTTTTAAAAAAAGAAAAAAATCTAATAAAATCTTCTCTGTTAAATCACACTTAATTTAAGATACAGGATGCTTATCAGACTTCTCTAAGGAAAAGATGGTTTTATTTTTTATTGAGATACTAGTGGTCTCGTGCACAAAATGCATGGAGGAGGGGGGTGTATCTCAGCCAGCCCTGCACCCTTTCCAATCTGGAACCCTTGATGCACATGGAAATTATCTTGGAAACTTTTTATTTATTTATTTAAAAAATATTTTATTGATTTCAGAGAGGAAGGGAGAGGGAAACAGAAATAGAAACATCAATGAAGAGAGAGAATTATTGATCTGCTGCCTCCTGCATGACAGAGCCCGCAACCAGGGTATATGCCCTTGACCAGAATCGAACCTGAAAACTTTCAGTCACCAGGTCGACACTCTATCCACTGAGCTAAACCAGCCAGGGCTGGGAAACTTTTTTGAATTTCTTTATTGATTAAGGTATTACATATGTGTTTTTATTCCCCCATTACCTTCCACTCCCCATTCATGCTCCCATCATACCCCTGTTGTCTATGTCCATTGATTAGGTTTATATGCATGCATATAAGTCCTTTGGTTGATTTCCCTCCCTTACCTCTACAATCCCCTAAATATGTTGATGTCTGGGCTTCACCCCTGAGATTCTGATTTATTTAGTCTAGAGCCTAGATTTTTTCTTTTTGTTTGTTTTTCCCAGTTACAGTTTACATTTAGTATTATTTTGTTTAATTTCAGGTATTACAGCATAGTGGTTAGACACTAGGCTTTTTAAAAACAATTTTTGTATATGATTGATCATAGTAGGTTCCTTTGTAATAGCCCCAAACTGAAAAGAAAAAGCAAAATGTTCTGCAATGCATAAATGAAACAATATATGGTACCTCCAATACCATGAAATACCACTCAGCAATAAAAAAGGAACAATATATTGATACATACAACAACTTGGGTGGATCTCAAGGGCATTATATTGAGTGAGGAAGGGAGAAGCCAATCTCATACATATGTATGATTCCATTTATATGACATTCTTTTTTATCTTTTTGCTTGTGTACGTGTGTGTTTTGGCTTTGGTTTTTTGTCTTTTTATTTTTTACTTTTTAATGTAACATTCTTAAAATTTTACTTTTTAATATAACATTCTTGGTAAGCTCAGGCTACCTGTTGCTGTGTCCAATAATAAAGGCAGAGTTGAATCATATTAGGCATTTATTGAGAAGACTAGCCAACCAAGAAGACAGGGCGTTTATAGGCATCAAATCCTGTCTCCCTGGTAAGGTGCAGGGAACAGGATTATAAAGGGGGAAGGGGCTAGGGTGCTATGTGCAGCCTTGAAGGTCTGCAGACGTTAGCTATTGTACCCATCAGGAGATGAGATGATGTTGATGAGATGATGTTTGACTCATGGTGAACAGATCTGACTATGCTTATCGGTTCTGCTTGCTGCATTCATAGCTGAGTCACTTCCTCAGTAGCTTTGCCCAAGCCTTGAAAAGGAAACTTAAGAAAAACTTAACCCCCTATTCACATAAGTACATGTGTTCTAAGACTTAAAATAACATGATTATTTTTCAGATTAATTCAGGTGCTCTATCAGATTATAAGTTTCCCCCTGTCAAAACGACAAAATTCTAGAAATGAAAAAACAGGGTCTCGAGATGGGGTAGAAGAGGGAAGTGGATGGGTGTGGCTGCAAAAAGGCAAGTCAGAAATCTTTGTGGTGATGGAATAGTTCGGAATCTTGATTACGATGTTGATCACATAAATCTACAAGCATAGAACTAACTACACACAGACACCAATACACACAAATGAATACACTTAAGGAACTTCTTTGTGGTTATGGAATAGTTCTGTATTTTGATTTTGGTTATAGTTACAGAAATCTCCACAGGTGATAAAATGGCATAGAACTATATAAACACACTGAACCAATACCAACTTCCAGGTTTTGATACTGTACTAAAGTTATATAAACTGTAACCATTGGGGAAACTGCATGAACAATGAAGGACATCTCCATGTTGTCCTTGCTGGTTCTTGTGACTCTATAACTATTTAAAAATAAAAAGTTTTAAATATAAGAACCCAAATGATTTACATGCATACAAATTTTTGAGAAGCACTGACTGTTAACTCAATCACAAACATAAATAAGAAAGAATAAAATTATGATTCATTTGCTCAGATTATTTGTTAACAACCTAATCACTTAAATTGGATCCCTCTTGTAAAGCCAGGATGGACAGAACACCCCCACCCCAATTTAGAACTGCTGGTGCTGCCCCACAACCTGCACCAAAGTCTATGTAAGGAGCTAAGTCCTTAAGGACGGAAGAAAAGTTTTTTTGGTGGGGGAGGCGGGGGGGAGGGAATAAATAGAAATTGTACTTTAAAAATAAAATAAAATACAACACTATTTCCATTAGCACAAACCACTCCCCCAAAAAAGTTTATGTCTACATCCAAAAAATAATGTATGAAATCTATACAAGGAAAACTTGAAAGCAATGAAAAAATATCTAAATTAATGCACAACTATAAAAAAAATTGGTTTCTGGCACAATTATTCTCACATTCTGGAGCCTGAGATTCTGCATTTGTAACAGGATCTCAGGTGAATAACAAACACTCCAAGAAAGAACATGGTACCATGTAAGTAGGTGTTTTTGCTAACATGTATAAAAGAAAACTAGTCACTAACCTACTTCTTTTCTTTTCTTTGTTAATCCTCACCCAAGGATGTTTTTCCATTGACTTTAGAGGAAGGGGCAGAGAGAGGGACCGAGAAACATCGGTATGAGAGAAATACATCGATTGGAGATTGGTTGCCTCCTGCACGTGCCCAGGCCAGGGCTCAGACCAGGGGAGGACCCTGCAACCAAGGCACGTGCCCTCAACCGGAATCAAACCCGCCATCCTTTGGGCTGCAGGACGTTGCTCTATCCACTGAGCCAAACCGGGCCAGGGGTAGTTGTTTTCTTTTATATCTCCTTACCAAAATAGTAATAGCAGCTGCTACCACTGGAAAATATTATGAGGTTTCAAGTTGTTCTGAAAAATGAAATATTGGCAAATACAAGCAAATAAAATCTTTATTTTCAAATGTTTTCATAATCACTAAACCATCCATCCGCATTAGGAGGAAGGGTCCAAAGACACTAAAGTAGCCTTCGCAGATGCAAAAGAGAACCATAGAGCAAAAAAATGCAAGTTATTCTTATACTAACTGAAGTTGAGGAAAAGTCCTCTGCTCGCAATTAGCAAAGCTATGAGAATAATGAGTCCAGAACTGCTAGGAGCCTTGCCTAGCTAGGATGTGTCTGCTGGTAACCAAGGCCCTCCCTAGTCCCTCCACCTCACCGAGCACCGATAACTCTGATCCACAGTGAGGGAATATGAATCAGATGTAATCAGGCTAGGCCAGTGGTCGGCAAACTCATTAGTCAACAGAGCCAAATATCAACAGTACAACGATTGAAATTTCTTTTGAGATCCAAATTTTTTTTAACTTAAACTCCTTCTAACGCACTTCTTCAAAACAGACTCGCCCAGGCCGTGATATTTTGTGGAAGAGGGGCCAAATTGCTGCATGTGGGTCACAAGCCACAGTTTGCAGACCACAGAGCCAGGCTATTCCTAACAGAGAAATACAGAAGGGAGGGAGGGAAGGAGGGAGGGAGAGAGAGAGACAGAGAGAGAGAGAGAGAGAGAGAGAGAGAGAGAGAGAGAGAGAGCGCTTTCATGGTTCCAGTTGTTTCCACCCATCTGCCTTCCTTTGTCAGTTATTATGATGTTTTAAATAATGTTTTGTGCCCGGCTGCTGTGGCTCAGTATTTGAGTGTGGACCTCTAAACCAGGAGGTCACTGTTCTGTTCCCAGTCAGGGCACACACCCAGGTTGCAGATTTGATCCCAGTGTGGAGCATTCAGGAGGCAGCCGATCAATGATTCTCTCTCATCGTTGATGTCTCTATGTCTCTCTCCCTCTCCCTTCCTCTATGAAATCAGTAAAATATATATTTTTTAAAAAGTATATATGTACAGGAAGATGGAAGACTATCAGAGTGTGGAAGAGACTACATTTGTTGTGGACGAAGTGAGCAACATCGTGAAAGAGGCTATAGAAAGTGCCATCGGAGGCAACGCCTACCAGCACAGCAAAGTCAACCAGTGGGCCACAAACGTAGTAGAACAAACTCTAAGCCAACTCACCAAGCTGGGAAAACCATTCAAATACATCGTGACCTGTATAATTATGCAGAAGAACGGCGAGGTCTTGCTTCTAGGACAACTCTGCTGACAGAAGCTGCACTGTGCGATGGGAGAACAAGACCATGTACTGCATCGTCAGCGCCTTCGTACTGTCCATCTGACTGACCTCATCCCCTGGGGCTCTTTCTCCTCTGTCTCGGCTTTTCTCTCCGACCTTCTAACCACCAGCCATGAATTCATGAACAGCTTCTCAACATGCAGAGGAAAACCTTAATGACCACACTGTTCTGTGATCAGCACACCCAGTCATGCGGATCCTCAGTCGGAACCTGGACCATCACGTGTCCACACTTTGAGTATCTCTGTTCAAAGGTGCTAAACACTCGACCTGCTAGTGTGAACCTTTCTCTACTCTGAAAGCATTCAAGCACACTTTTTCCATGCTTTGTACTTTTGTTAGAATAAATTATTCCAATTTAAAAAAAAAAGTAATTATGTACATGTTTTAAGTTAAACCATTTTATTAGGCTTCTCCACCCAGCTGTCTTCTCACGGTGTCCTCACATGATGGAAGGGACAGGGAACTCTCTGGGGTTTTATTATCTATTTATTTTAATTTTATTGATCTCAGAGAAAGAAGGAATAGGGACGGAAACATTACTGTAAGAGAGAAACACCCATTGGTTTCCTCCCGCTCGCCCCCTACTGGGGATCAAGCTCAAAACTGGGGCATGTGCCCTGATAGGGAATTGAATCAGCAACCTTTTGTTGCATGGGATGACACCCAACCAACTGAGCCACACTCGGTTCTCTTTTATGAGGACACTCACTAATCCCAAACATGAGGGCTCCAGCCGCGTGGTCTAATCATCTCCCACTGGCTCCACCTGTTAATGACATTATATAGGGGTTAGGATTTCAACCCATGAAGAATTTGGGGTGGGGGGTAGACAACAGTCTGTAAGAAGCCTAACTGCTTTCTTATGCTGACTTTCATTTCCACATAGAATTTCTCAAATTTTTAATCAAACTCATACCAATGTCTCTTTTGTCCAATTTGAGCCTTTCCAGAATACTAGCCTGAAAACTGGCTTGCTTCTTGGACTTGCCCTCTTCTCAGGCAGTTAGATCTGAGAAAAGGGAAACCAGCCCTGCTGGGAATCAGGCTGTGCTATTCCTAACTGAACATAAACAATGCTTCCAAGGGACCTGGACAGGTCACATAAACAAGGCCATACCACAGCTGCAAAAATGACTAACCATCTTTCCTTCAAACGATTGCTGCTTTGTGGACAACGACATTCCCAGTCTGTTTTTATTCCTTCAGTGCTCCCCAAAAAATGACTTCTGAGATATCCAGTTGCTGAAATTCCCCCATTTTTCAACCATATCCCATTCAGAGGTGATACACTGCTTCTCTAATCCCTTCTTAGAATCATGCTGCACAAAACCGTCCCTTTAAGAATTCCTTCTTACACATAAACCCCCTGTTTATGACATTTACTCAACCCTCCCTTGCCCAAGGACATCCTGCTGCCATAACACCGCAAGGCCAGATATCAGGTCAACAGGGCCCACCAGCTTGGGAACAGAATTTGAAATCTCCCGCTTCCCTGTACTGTAACTGACCTTGTGCTACCTTTCTTTGTGTGAAACCGGCCAATCACAAATTGCCAAACCTCCCTTCGTTGGAGATAAAAAGTGCTTGCTACTGAGGTGCTGGGCTTGCGTTGCTCACTGCTGTGACAGTTGAAACGTGAGCCTGGACTCAAGTTCGTAATAAAGGCTTCTTAAATTAAAAAAAAAAAAAGAATTCCTTCTTAATTCTCCTTCACTGAGATGCTCTCAGGATTCGTTGGAAAATTAAGCAGACATTATTTAGCTCCAGGTGTGTTCCTGGTGATCTTGGACTGGTGGATGTGGACAGAATTCAGCTTTCTGTGGTTTGCTAAGGTAGGTAACTCTTGAATGTCTACTTTCCAGGTCCGTAGTGTTGTTGACCTCTTTCTCTGAGGCTACATTCTCTCTTGCCATGTTGTTGTGAATCAATACTCTGTTGCCTAAGGTTGTTCAGATTGGATTTCTATCACTTGCAACAAGGTTCTTTTTTTTTTAATTTGTCTTTATTGTTGAAGCATTACAGCTATCTCCTTCTCGCCATTGACCTCCTTCCCCCTGCTCTGGCTCCCACCCCAGGTCTTTACCTCACTATTGTCTGTCCCTGCATTAAGCATTTATGTATGTAAGTTCTTTGGTTAATCTCTCCCCACCTACCCCCTTTCCTCTGAAATACATCAGTCTGGCATCAGATTATTGACAGTGTTAATGGCAGAAAATACACTATAAAAAATGAGTGAGTGAATAATGAATCTAACAGCATCTCATTTAGTAGGCATACGAGCCATGACACTTGAATGCTGATCATATATGTATATTTCCAGACCTAGTCCCTCTACCCAGTATTAGACCTCCCTAACAAACTCCAATCATATGTTCAGTTCAATAAGTCCAAAATTTAACTCATTCTCTTTTCCCTCCTGCAGTTCCTATGCCAGTTGATCTATCTCTTATCAGTCACACAAGCCAGACACTGGGAATCCTTTCTAAACTACTCTCTCTCACTCACAACCAAACATTCTATTATCACCAAATTCTGACAATTTTACCTCTTAAATTCTTCTTAAACTTATCCTGTTCCTCCGTCCTTAACACTCACTGCCCTGTTTCAAAGTCTTGATCACCTGTCACCTAGAACAATGCAATAACTTCAGATTCCTTTCTCTGCCTCCAGGGAAGCAACCATATTGTTGTTGCTAGGAGTCACCATTAAAATACATCCCTGATGTTTGTGTCAGTCAGGATATGGTTCATAAGAAAGAAGGTAATATATACACTAGATAGAGAACTGGAAGTCTCATTCTTAACAGTTTATCTTGATTTTCATATAACCTTTAATTTTCAGAGGTCCTTACAAATAAAAATGAAGCAGGTGAAGAAGCCACAAGTGTCAAAGTGATAAACTTGGAAAATGTGATGGAAGTACTTATGTTATACTCAGTAATGTATTGCTTCTCTTTGAAAAATGAGACCTCTAAATCTGTTTAATATTATAGATCCAAATAAATTAATATAAACAGAGTAATTTTCAAATAAATTAGTAAAAGCAGAATAATTTCCCCCTTACCCCCATAAAACTAGTTATTTTGTTTTGAAACTGCCTACTTTTTGTAAGCTAGCAAAGAGTAACAGAAGCAAGATTTTTTAAAGTGCAAATATTTGGAGTTCTGTTTGCAATAAATTTAAAATATTCAAAAGTAAACAACTTAAATCAATTTCCCACAAGAAAAAAAAATAATGCTTGCAAAAAATAAAAATGAAAACAAAACCCAAAGAAAAGAAAAAGAAAAAAGGAACAATAAAAAAGGGACCAAAAAAAAAAATTCATCTTCCACAATCAATGTCATGGAAAAAGGAGGAGGGTTTTTCTTGCTTAATTGAAACTAAAAAGACATGAGAAGTAGATTTAATTATGGACCTTGTTTGATCTCATTTTGAACAAACAACTGAAAAAAATATGAAAGTTGTATCTGTGAAGATATTAAGGAATTAATGTTCTTTTCGTTAGGTGTAAAAATAAAATTGTGTTCATTAAAAAATAAAGTCCATATTTTAAAGAGAAATAGGGGCCCAGTACACAAAATTCTTGCACTGGGGGAAGGGGGGGTCCCTCAGCCAAACCTGCCCCCTCTCACAGACTGGGAGCACTCAGGGGATGTCCTAAACCGTAGTCTGGCCTCTCTCTTCGAAAGGCGACCGGCTGATCAGGAGAAGGCGCCAGCCCCATCACCCCGCTACTGCAGCCACTGGCAGCCACCACAGGTGCCAAGGTGTTCTCATCAACACAGACTCCACTCTCTTCATCACCAAAAAATGACAACTTTCTTTACGCATTTTCAAGATGTCTTTCATAGGATATGACCTTTCTTTCTTTCTTTCTTTCTTCTTCTTTCTTTCTTTCTTCTTTCTTTCTTTTCTTTTTCTTTCTTCTTTCTTTCCTTCCTTCCTTCCTTCCTTCCTTCCTTCCTTCCTTCCTTCCTTCCTTCCTTCCTTCCTTCCTTCCTTCCTTCCTTCCTTCCTTTCTTTCTTTTCTTCCTCACCTGAGGATATGTTTCCATTGATTTTTAGAGAGTATGGAAGAGAGAGGGAAAGTCAGAGAGAAACATCAATGTGAGAGGGATACTTTGATTGGTTGCCTCGTGCATGAGCCCTGACCTGGGCCCCAGCCAGGGAGGAGCCTGCAATCTAGGTACATGCCCTTGATCAGAATCTAACCCGGACCCTGTGGTTGGCAGGCTGAGGGATTATCCACTGAGCCAAACTGGCTAGGGCAGGATATGACATTTCTTAGCCCTCTAGCAGCAGATCTTCATTTTTCCTCCAGGAATGTGGTGGAAAAACCCTAGATCACCATTTTGGATTCTTATTTCCCAAGTTACCAAGAACATTACCAGTGGCATACAGGGAGCTTAGCCAATGAGTGGCTAGAAAAGGTGTTTCTTCTGCAGCTCATGAACAGAGGCAGGACTGCTGACAAGCCGAGGCTGTGGCTTAGGCAGGGCGTCCCCCCACCTCTGTGCCGCAGCTTGGGGAGGACACCCCCACCCCAGCTCCACTCTGGCCCTGCTCAAGCCTCTGCTGCCCCACCCTTGGCCACTTGGTGCCTAGGACTATAGGCCAGGAGTGGCCAGGGGAGTTCTGGGACCATAGCCGCTCAGGGCCTACACGCTCTAAGTGACCTGGGTCCCAAGGATATTTGTGGGACCCAGGCTGCTGGGTGCCTGCATATGCAAATTAACCCACAATCTTTGGCAGGTTAATTGTCACATTCACTTCTGATTGGCTGGGGGAATCACGGCGGTATGGTCAATTTGTATTTTTCTCTTTTATTAATGTAGATTATGTAGAAATGAAATGACCTGGGATTTTCTTTAAATGCTTAAGAAAAGAGAGGACAAGAAGAAAGAGGGAAAGAAAGGAAGGGAAAATAACAAAAGGGGAAAAATAAATCAAGTAAAGTATGGTTTGGTAACTTGAAAATAGGATGATAAGTATATGAGAATTCATTTATGATTCCATTCTTGTTTATGTTTGAAAAAGTTTATAAAAGCCATAAAAAATACCCAAAAGGCATGAAGACTAAAAGTGGAAACAATTTAGTGAGATTACTGTCCAAGTAAACTACCCTTTGAATATACTGAACTTCATCATTTTAGTGAGTAGATCAATGATACATAATCCATTTTTAAATCATTAAATAAAGAAATTTTATATCTGGGAAGGATAGAAAAATCAAGACCTGTATTCCTTCTGATGTTCCTCCTTAAATCTTTTTTATTTTCTTAACGGTTTCAAAATAGCTGAAAATCCTGTAGCTCTAAGAGTAACTAAGCTAAGCTTGCTTTGATGTTACCCTTTCCCTTGAAGATTCCACATCAATTTTTCTGTTTCAAAATGGATTTCATCAGTGAGGCAATGCAACCAAGCCAGCAAGCCAGCGGGAGCCCAGGAAGAGTTCTCTTTTTTTTTTTTTGTGAAAGGCAAGGCACCCTCGAATGGATTCGACCCGAGAGAGGGGCCTGTGCCTTGGGAAAAAAGAAAAAAATAAAATTGCACATTTCAAAACATATTTAGGGGGAAAGTAAAAATGAGAAGGAATACTTACCAAGTAATTCTTTGCTATTAAACATACTCTGAACACACAAAATAGACTAAACATTGAACAAATATCAACAATGTACACATTTACACAAATATTATACAAATTTCTTGCATCCTTTCCTTTCGTCCTTCATGCAGACAATAGTTTTTAGATGATTACTCTGGGTCAGCACTGTGCTGGGCTTTGGGGATTAGCCGTCAACAAGGCAGACTCATTTCTTACCTTCACAAAGTATACAGTCTACTGGGGAAGACACAGAGCCCCTATTCACCCCCTTTTATTGTGATTAACAAGAATTACAAATAATTATATCAACGTAAGAAACGTTCAAACCTGGAGGAGTTTTAATAAGAGTTTATTTGACATCAAATAAGCTGACATCACGCGCTGGGGAGCAAATCTCAAGTGCTCCAGAGAATAGCAGTTTCTCTTGTGCATTGGAAATGGAAAGAACGAAGGAAGATTACATAGGGGTGAGGGGAAGCAAAGTGGGGATTGGGTTACAGGATAGTAAACAAAATGAGATGCTCTCTTGAGGGTAGTTTGGGCTTATTTCTACGGTGTACTAACCTGGATGCCTAGAAACAATGGTCAAAGCTTGCTAAAGGTACAAATAAACCTGGGTGTGACTACCCACCATGACCTGCCCAGTTCGGAATTTATGATCTGATCACCCTGTGAGGTTACTTTCCATAGAACCCCTTTTATTCTGTCCACGGTGACTTTGTTTTTTGTTTAACTCCCCATTGCCCAAAACAGAGAAGGCAATGCTACTCAGGTTGAGCTAGTCAACCTTTGGGAAAGGTAAACTTCTGGATATGCCTGGTCATCAAAAGCAGCTCCCATGGTTACCTCTGAGTACCTGGCACCCGTTGGTGTAAGATGTGAGAACTTACCTGTTACAGTTCTAACAGGTTTACAGGGATTTATAGTGTGGCCTGATAAGACTGTCAAAAAAGTACCTAAAACCATATTTTTGTATTGTCTCCTCCACTGTGGCTATCACAGTTAGCTCTTGCAGTTGCTTTATCTCTGAGTCAGGAGTAGGTCACCATTAGGGCCAGCAAGGTAGGAAAGGAAAGAATTGATCAATTAATTCCACAAGGTGAATGCTTAAACTCTTTACCTGCCTCATCCTCCTTAGACCATGCCAGGCTGCCTGTCATGAGCTTCCATCAACTCTTCACTCAGTCATCACATTCGACTGCTATTTAACGGCCTCGCTTGTCTAGCCTATGGTAACGACCAGCAGAACAAAGACCATGTCTCTCTGTATCCCCAGTACCTAATATAGTGCCAAACATAGGAAGACATGCAATAAATATTTTACTTAAAAAATGAAGGGCCCTGGCTGGGTAGCTCAGTTGGTTTAGAGTATCCTCCCCATATGTCAAGGTTGCGGGTTATATCCCTGGTCAGGTCACATACAAGCATGAACCCATGAATGAATAAATAAGTGAAGCAAAAAAAAAAAATGACATTTCTCTCTTTAAAAAGAAATCAGTAAGTTAAAAACACTTTTTTAAATGAGTGAGGCTCTATGTACGTCATTGTGCTGAGCAGGGAGATGGAGCAGATTGTAATATAATAAAACCAGAATTCACAGTCAGTGGAGATACAACAGAGTAAACAGGAGTGGAGCCAAATTTTGTGAGGTCAGAAGCTTATACAAATTAAGGGGACCAACTTAGGAGCAATAATCTAAAATTACAAATGTAAAATTCCGTACTTCATCTTGGGAGAGGTTCATGCAATTGAGGAGACTTGAAGTTTAAGCCATGGTATTTTCAGAGTAAATGCATTTCTAGTGACAAATGGACTTATGTACTGAATACTGTGAAATCTCTGAAGAGTCATTAGAGATTTCTGCTGGGAAAGTCAAAGATTTTATAAAAGGGATAAATAATGAGTTCTATGAGACTTGCTCCCCATCGCATGATGTCAGTTTATTTGGTGTTATTATTAACTAGTGACCCCATCCACGAAATTTGTGCACATTAAAAGGGGATTAGTTTGAGGAAATAATTTAATATTGCTATTTGCCCTTTCTCTATAACAGTACTGTCAGAGATGAAAGAAAATTAGTGAAATGTATATGAAAACCTTCCTCCTGTCAGAGTCTAGGGCTCATCAGAGGACCCAGAATCAAATCCTTGCACACCCACATGCACCTCAAAATCACGTGAGACCCAGACCCAGCTGCTCCCCCCATTGGGCTAGATCCAGACCCAGCCAGTCCCACTCTTGTCCAGCCCTGCCAGACGGGGAGGGGTGCAGGCTCAGGTTCCCCAGCCCAGCACTGGGAGGGGGGCACAGCCTCAGGTCCCCTGGCCTGCGACTGGGGCAGGGGACTGGGCCTGGGGTCCCCTGTCAAGCCCCATGGGGGTGGGGGAGGGCATAGCCTCAGGTCCCTGCTGATTGCTCATTAAGACCCCTTATGGGAACTTGGCCTCAACTGTGGGTGCAGGCATCTTTGTGACAGAGTGATGGTCAATTAGCATATTCCCTCTTTATTATATAGAAGGATACCCAGAGGAAGGAAAGGGACTGTAGATGGAGGAAACACACGGAAACACAGCTGAGAAAGAGCTAGAGCCTATCTGTGGGATAGTAAGAAGGACTTTTTGGCTACTGTGGAGTGGGATGGAGAAAGCCTGACTTGTTAGAAATGGAGCCTCTCAGGCTCCTGCCCAAACTTATCCATTTAGAAACTTTGGAGATTGAGTAGGAAAATCTTTGAGTCTGGCACAGTTAAAGTTTGAAAATCAATACTAGAAAATTACTTGAACTTGGCCAGTATGGCTCCATGGTTGAGCATAAACCCATGAACCAGGAGATCTAATTCAGTTCGATCCAGTCAGGACACATGCCTGGGTGCCCCAGTAGGGGGCGTGCAGGAGACAGCTCATTAATGTTTCTCTCTCCCTCTCTCTTCCTCTCTTCTGAAATCAATAAAAACATACTTAAAAAAAAAAAGAAAGTTACTTGAGCATCAGCTGAAGTTATTTTATTACTACAAATATAATTTTAGGCTGTTATACAATTGAAGGAAGATAAGAAAAAAAAAAAGATTATGACAGAGCAAAAGAGAACATTCTCCTTATCTCATACCCTAAAATAAACTACAGATAAACTAAAATGTTAATGTCAAAAACAGGTAGACATTATTTCAACATAAAGCCAATGATAGAACCTGAAAAGGAAAAGATTAATAGACTTGCTTTCGCAACAATGTAAAACATTTGTAACATTAACAAAATTAAAAAGAAAACAGATTTGAACCTGGACAGGTTGCTCAATTGATTAGAATGTTGTCCTCATAGGCTAAGATTGTGGGTTAGACCCCCATCAAGGCACATACAAGAACCAATGAGTGCATAAATAAGTGGAACAACAAATCAATATCTCTATGTCTCTCTCTCTTCCCTCCCCTTCTCAAAAGTCAATAAATAAAAAAAAGAAAAAATAGAAATAAACACAACATATATTTAAGACAAAAAGCTAAAAATTTAATTTTTAAAAAACTAGACAAATGGGCAAAGGACACAAATTGAAAATTCACACACACACAAATACAATAGGAATAAACACATGAGAAAAATATTCAAGTTCACAAAAAAAACAAGAAATACAAATTAAAATGAAATCGTATATTTTACTTACCAGATTGACAGAGCATTTCTCTTTGTCTTCATCCGAGGAGTGAGGATTTTTTTTCCATTGCTTTTTATTTTTAAAAAAATACTTTTTATTTACTTCAGAGAGAAAAGTGGAGGGAGAGATAGAAACATCAACAATGAGAGAGAATCATCGATCGGCTGCCTCCTGCACACCCCACACTGGGGATCAGGCCCACAACGTAGGCATGTGCCTTGACTGGGAATCGAATCATGACCTCCTGGGTCATAGGCAGGGTCGATGCTCAACTATTGAGCCACAGCAGCCAGGACAGCAGAGCATTTTAAAAGATGGAAGCAACTTGCCCTAACCAGTTTGACTCAGTTCTCAAGTTCTATTCCAGTCAAGGGTATGTACTTTGGTTTCAGGCACATCCCCAGTAGGGAGTGTGCAAGAGGCAGCTGAATCAATGTTTCTCTTCATCGATGTTTCTCTCTATCCCTCTCCTTTCCTCTCTGTAAATAATCAATAAAATATACATATTTTTAAAAATGATGGAAGCAACTTAATTGTCCACTATTTAACTGTAGGGTCACTTATATTGGAATCCCAAGGTGAAATTAGCATTAAGAGTATAAGGAATGTTCATGCCGCATGAAATAAAAGGGGGGAAGCTGTTACAAAATAATATAAACCAATAAAATCTTAATTATAAAAACAAATCTATATGGATACAGATATAAAAATAAGAGAGACATATTGAGCAAAATGTTTCCAGTGGTTAGCTATGGGTTGTAGAATTGATATTTTTCTTTTGGTTTTCTTATACTCTTTTTTTGTTGTTCTTCATATCCTTCTATTGTCTCCATTATGTGATAAACATGCATCCTTTTTCTAATTAGGAAAAAAAATAAGCTATACTACAAAGTGTTGTCAAAAGTTAGAAGAATGACAATTCAATACCTTCTCAAAGTATAACAGGATATAACAAAGTATATTCTAAAATAGAATATAGAAAAGGATAACAAACTGGTATTCTTGAGATTTGAGGGTTTTATCCTCACAACCACCATCGTCAAGAGGAAGAACAGGAAAAGGAAGATTTAAAAATCAAACTGAAAAACATACAATCACAGACTCTCAAGTTGCCTCTGATTCATGATGATCTTTAACGACATCTAAACATTGGGATGCTCTTATTTACTGTGTTGGGTAAATAGTGTGGGCTTGTTTGTTAGAATAAAGAAGGTGGTGTTTGCTCTCACTATGAAATGTATGTTTTGGAATAGAACGTCAACCTTAGAATCTGAAGGTTTTGTTTAGCATGGGCTACAATGAGCAAAATAATAATTTAAAATGGTCCCATAACACCCCCTTGTGGCTTTCACTATATCAGATTGGGCAACAGCCCAACCAGCCAACAGGGAGTGAGTGATACCTACTTCTCTTTATAAATTCAGCAAACATGTGTGCATTCCCTATTCTGTGCCAGGTACTAACTACACTAGGATAAAATGCCATTAAATCTCTTCCTGCTGTATTCAGCCTTGCCAGCATTAGTAAATATTCATTTATTTAGGCTGAACACACATAGAAGTTATGAGGCCATAAGAGTTGAACCTCACAAACTAGTGTTTTGCAAATACGGCCTTACCTCCTGGGAGATAATTGAAGAGATTCTGGAGGAAGATCTGTGATTACTACTGTCCGTCCAGCTGTTGGTTGGTGTGTATGCGGTAGTCAGGAAAAGCACTGTGGATGTAGATGAAATGAGCTGGGTTGCAGCCCTGACTCTCCCAGTGACTCTGAGCACCTGATAATCCACATGAAAATCATTCACCCACTTAACAGTTTGGTGCTGAGGCTACAAAATGAATAAAGACCTAGTCTCTAGACCTTCATAAATTCACTCTTCTAATTTGTAAATTGGAACTAACCATCTCAACTTGTCAAAAAGGTTAAATATATGGCCACTCTTGGACAGAAATTTTCTTTCTTTTTTTTTTAAATGTTTTTAGACCTGGCCAGTTTGGCTCAGAAGATAGAGCAATGTCCCATAAGACTGAAGGGTCCTAGGTTTGATTCAGGTCAAGGGCAGGTACCTCAGTTGCAGGCTCCATCCTGGCCCTGGTCTGGGACCTGTGTGAGAGACAACCAATCTATGTATCTCTCCCTCTCCTTTCCACTCTCTCTAAAAATCAATGGGAAAAATATCCACAGGTGATGATTAACAACAATAACAACAAACTCTGTTTTCATTGATTTCAGCAGAGAGAGAGAGATACAAACATCAATGATGAGACTCATCTATCACCTGCCTCTTGGCAGGCCCCCTGCTGGGGATGGAGCCTGCAACCCGGGCATGTGCCCTGATGGGGAATCTAACCACAACCTCCTGGTTCATGGGGCAAAGCTCAGCCACTGAGCCACTCCAGCGGGGCCAGAAATCTTATTTTTTCCAACCCGTTATCCACAAGTTTGTTTATGCTCATTTAGTTTAGTCCTCTCTATAACTGCTCATAGAAACGCAAGGGAAAGGAATCAAATCATCGAATCCAATCCCTATAATTTCATAATTAGTTCCACCAATATTTCGGGAGCCAAGGGAATCCGGCTGCAGCCTAATAATAACTCGCGATCTTCAAGAGTTTCCCCCAGGGCCCCGGGACAGCATTGCAGCCCCGTGTGGCTCGTGGACCAACGCCAGCCAAACCATGACGCGGGCGGTGCCCTTTCCGTTGTCCTGCAGGCTGCCGCCACTCGCTGGGGTTTGCAATGCCACGTGCCCCGCGGAACTCGTGCGAGATCCTCTTCGCACGTCCCCTCTGAGGAGGCGCGATGCGCTTCTCCCACTTTTTCCGGGGCAGGAGGGAGAGCTGGGAGCGGGCAGGGGCTTTTAATTCCCCGGGCGGCCTCGCCTGGAGCCTTTCTCGGGAATGGATCTCCCGACCCGCTAGGGAGCGGCGGTACCCCGCGCCGAAGGGGTCTGCGGCGGCGCAGAGCTGCCGGCAGGGGGCGCGGGCGCCGGGCCACCCCCGGGGCTGGAGGCCGGTGGTGCCTCCCAGGCCGGTGAGCGACGCCGCGCGGCCCGATCCCCTGCCCCCACCCTCACCTCGTCACCTCCCGCCCTCCCCGCGGGGCCCGAGGTGCGCGGCGCAGGCGCGGAGTGGGGCGGTGAGTGAGGCCGCGGAGCTGGGCCCGGCGCCTGGCGGGCCGGGTGTGGGCCGCGCGGGAGGGAGCAGGGGCGGCCCGGAGGAGCGCCCGGGCCTGAGCGGCGCGCCCTGTGCCCGCGGGCAGGGCTGCGCGGCCTCTCCGGCCATCCCCGCCGCCGCCTGGGAGCTACGCCCCGGCTGACCCGCGGGGTCCGGGGACCGGTGAGTGCCGGAGGGGCGGCCGGCGGCGCGGGGCTGCTGCGGGGGCCCCGCGTGCGGGCGCAGCTCCCAGCCCGCGGAGGCCGGAAAGGCCGGATGGCGGCCGGGAAACCTGGACGCTGCCTTCGTTTCCCGGCGGGATGGCGGTCCCCTCCCCCATCGCGAAGCGGTTCCACCCTCCGGTGACGCCGCAGCCCGGCTCCCCTGGGCCCCCGCCGCGTTTTCCCCGCGGCTCCTTCGCGTCGGGGCGGAGGAGTCCCCGCTAGTCGCCGGGCCCAGGCGGGGCCGTGCGTGGCTCGGGTGGAGGCGGCGGGCCGGGGTGGGTCGCGGTTTCTGGCAGACGCCGTGGGTACCACGCCGGCCGCGGGCCCCGCCAGGCGGCAGGGCGACCCTCTCCGGCTCGCATCCCCGGGCTCGCGCCTGGAGCGCGGCCGCAGCGAGCGGGCGTCGGCCCGGGCTCCGCAGTCTGCAGCCAGTGGGATACGCCGCTCTTTGGGGTGCTTTCACACCCCTTTTGATTTGGGGTGTGTGTGTTTCAGTACAGCCGAGGGATAGGAGTAATTTGAAGCAGTTTATCTACAAGTTGGACATACACGTGGGTTCTAATTCAAGCTCTCCTGCAACATTTTTGTGTTTAAATTCATTTAAAACCTGGAAAACATCTACTTATTTTTAAAATATGTTTTCGTTAGCTTTTTAGAAAGAAGGAGAGGAAGGGAGAGGGATCGGAGAGAAACATCGCGGAGGGAAACATCCCGACCAGCTGCCTCCTGCACGCCTCCTGCTGGGGACCAAACCCTCATCCGGGCTCCTGTCCCCCCTGAGCGTCCTAGTGACCTCCTGCTTCCTAGGGCGACGCTCAACCACGGAGCCATACGGGCTGGGCCATTTAATTATTTTTAAATGCGTGCGGAAAAGAGCGTGGTTTTAAAACTTGAGAATAAGAATGTAGCTTTTTATTGTACATGCTTGTTTTATTTTTATGCTAATTAGGAATAGAATATTTACATTGCCTGAAAGGCATTTAAAAAAAGGTGGTGCCTAGTTTGTGTAGTCTGTTTTGTGGGTAGATATTCTTATTGTTGAAAAAGTGAGAGTGGAGGAAGCGGGGGAGAGCAAGACATTGATCGGTTGCCTCCCACAGGCACCAGACTGGGGCCAGTAATCGAACCTGTAACCTAAATACATGCCCTTGACTAGGAATTGAACCCAAGACCCTTCCTCTGCTAGCCGAGAGTCTGAACACTGAGCAAAGCTGGCCACGGCCTGACATGTATTTTGTAAGTTGCTTTTTAAAATTGTTTCTTGTGGCATGATCTCATTTTTTGTACATGTAAATTAATGTATGCCTTAGAATAGAAAAATGTCTAGAAGTCTATACACCAAAATGTTAATAGTGTTTTGATCTGGGTGTATAAATTCTAGGTGACTTGATTAATTTAAAAATGTTTTTCTAATTTTCCTGCAGGGACATGTATCTATAGTTTGATTCAGAATCTTCCCCACGAGGTGAGAACTAGTGCGCAAATGTTTATATGACATCCCTAAGTAAAAGCTAAACTTCATCTGGCCAGTTGTGCATACAAAAAGCACATGAAAACATTTGCTGAAATAAAGGATGGTTAAAAATGTTTGGTCTTGAGTGGGCATTTTACCATCTCGCTGAAAGGAGGTCTGATAAACGTTTAGATACTGTTCAGCATTAAGTAGGAGTCAAATCTTTTTCTGATCAAGGTAATTTCACCTAATAGTTCGAATCCAGACCAGCTTGCAACATTAATTTTAATGCCATTCTCAGTTTCCTTTTCTTTTTTATTCTTCATTCGAAAGAATTTGAAGTGTATTATGAAGTAAAAAGAGGCTACTTGAACATGTTTGGCTGCCAATTTTCAGTGTTTTCCCAGCTACCTGTAGAGCATTTAGAACATGAAGTATATAGCTTTTAGCTGTTTAAATTTTGGAAGTGTAAAAAAGACATTAAGTCTTCAAATGTTGGTTTATTACATAAAAATGAAAACAATGTTTCTTTTATTTTTGAATGCACTTGATTGGGATGGGCTCAAAAAATGCTATTTGTTTTGTTAGGTGAGGGATTATATATATTGATATCATTTCTGTATATCTCATGATTGTCAGTTTCTTTGAGTGATTTCCTCCCCTTCTTCGAATTGGTGGCTGAATAAGAATTGGAAGCAAGATGTAACTTGCTGGTAGCAGAGATTGACAGTGAAGATTTACTCACACAGTTAGCTGTTCAAAACCCATGTGTGTTTTTTTTATCTGGTTCTGCCACTTAGTTGACTTTTACTGAGTCTGTTTGATCATCAGTAATATTGAATTAGTTTAGTAACAGGATTGTTGTGAAGGTTAAATAAAATAAGGGTTAGGAAAATGCTCAATAAACTAAAAGGCACTACTTACTACCTACCATATGATGACATCACCAGGACTTTGATAAACAGCAAAAATAATGTGTGCCTCAATTTCTTACCACTAATGATTTTGAGAGAGTGTAGTGGATTTTGCATATCACAGGATTAAATAAGATAAGGCATAGGCTGGTACATAATTGGTGCTCAGTAAGTGATCATTATTCTTCTGTTGGTAAGTAATCTATAAGGACTTAAATAGTAAAAGTCTGTGATTTGCTATTTGCTTTTATTATCGCTGAATAAATTTGTGCAAAATTGCATTCCTATTTTGGTGATAAGATATAGCTTTAGAAGGTAAATTCATTCAAAGAAATAGGACACATTTACACATACTCACATATTTAGTAATATATACAGTTTTGAGTACTTAATACAGCATATTCAAAAGAACATTATGCTTGAATTAATTCTGTAGAACTTTCCAATTGTTTAAAGATCTTGGTATCATTGTATTTTTGAGTCTCAGAAATGAACTACATTGTGACTTATGTCATATTTTTCCTACAGGTACTTTTTACCATCTGTGAAAACTTGGCTGTAATTCCATTTTCCTCACTTCCATATTAAGAACTATACCAGTAAGTGGAATGTGGCAAAACGAATGAATCAATTTTATAACAGTCCATGAGAATTTAATTATACATTGGTTATTGCCATACATGTTTTGTTCTCAGTGGAATGTTGAAGGTAAGAAAAAGGTATTTGTTTTGTTTTGTTTTTTAATTATATTTTGAGCTTCAATGTGATGGATATTTTTCCTGGAAGCCAGGGAATCAATACAGATTTGTGAAAATACATATTTTAAGGGATCATATAGCTTTTGCTTGAAAGCTATATCAAAATTTTCCCAGTTTTAAAAAATGCACCTGTCTCCTGCGAGGATATGAAAAAGGACCAACTAGAAATTAAGCATACACTGGCTGAAATAAAAAATATTATACAAAGACCTAAAAACAATCTAGAGGACCGCAAGAACCAAGTCAAAGATTTGAAATACAAAGAGGCAAAATCCACTCAGCTGGAAAAGCAAGAAGCAAAAAGAATCCAAAAAATTGAAGATAGTGTAAGAGGCCTCTGGGACAACCTCAAGCGTACTAACATCTGAATTATAGGGGTGCCAGAAAAAGAGAGAGAGCAAGACAATGAAAACCTACTTGAAGAAATAGTGACCAAAAACTTCCCACACCTGGTGAAAGAAATTGACTTAAAAGTCCAAGAAGCACA
This sequence comes from Antrozous pallidus, assembly GCA_027563665.1. Lineage (NCBI taxonomy): Eukaryota > Metazoa > Chordata > Mammalia > Chiroptera > Vespertilionidae > Antrozous > Antrozous pallidus. The sequence continues at coordinate 39,942,626 of CM050514.1, forward strand.
CCGAACCCCAAACTATAGGAATCCAAAGAGGATCACACCAAGACACATAATTAAAATGCCAAGAGCAAAAGACAAAGAATATTAAACGCAGCAAGAGAAAAACAGTCACCTATAAGGGAGCACCCATATGATTGTCAGCGGATTTCTCAACAGAAACTGCAGGCCAAATGGGAGTGGCAAGAAATATTCAAAGTGATAAATAGCAAGAATCTACAACCAATATTACTCTACCCAGCAAAGCTATCATTCAGAATTGAAGGTCAGATAAAGTGCTTCGCAGATAAGAAAAAGCTAAAGGAATTCATCACTGTCAAACCAATATTATATGAAATGCTGGAAGATATTCTTTAAGAGAGGAAGAAGAAAAAGGTAAAAATAAAAATTATGAACAACAAATACACATATATCAACAAATGAATCTAAAAATCAAGTGAATTAAAAATCTGATGAACAGGATAAACTAGTGAATGTAACAGAATCATGGGCATAGAGAGGGAATGGACTGACAATTCTTGGGGAGAAAAAGGGTGTGGGGTGTGCAGCAAGAGACTGGACAAAAATCATGTACCTATGGGAGAGGACAGTGAGGGGGAGGTGAGGGCGGAGGATGAGATGGTTACTGGGTAGAGAGGAGCTATAGGGGGAACAAAGGGGAACAATGTAATGAATAAACTGAACAATAAAGATTAAATTTAAAAAAATAAAAATAAAAAATGCACCTGTCTCATTCTTAATATGGTATTATAGGCACAGTTTATTTTTTTTATAAAAAAAGTAATTTAAGCATAAGGCTTATTGTAATTATCTAATTCTCACAATTACATCAAGACTTGAAAAAGAGTTCTCAAACTCAAGAAGAAGGAAGAAAACAGAATTTGTGTCTTGCCTTTAAACTTGATTAGAAAAATAAATTTATAAACAGAAGCTTTTTTTTAACATTTCTCTTATGAAGTAGATTTTCAGGTGGCACACACATTTCTTATTGCTGATCATTTCTTTGGTTAGAAAGAATTTTTATAAAATAGTAACTTATGATATGTTTGTTAAATTTTTTCATTTTCAGATTGAAAAGATATGAATGAATACCCTAAAAAAAGAAAAAGGAAGACTTTACACCCTTCTCGTTATTCAGGTTAGTGAATTATTTTAAAATTGAGGTATGGATTAATTTCCATGCAATTGTATTCCAATCTATTTTCTCATAAATGATCAGATAAAAGTTGTATATCTGAATTGATTTTTAAATAAGAAAATTTTAAATCTCTGAGTACAAATTCTTCTTTATCAACCACATGAGGTACACATCAGAACTTATAGACATTTAATCCTCACAACTTCAGGGTTTATAGATATTTAAAATTAAATATCAAAGGTTAGATATTTATATGGCATAATTGAAATGTGTGTGCTTCCCAACCTTGTGCTTACGCACAACAATAACCTTGTTAGAAGATATTTTGCGCATTGCAGGGAAAAAAATTTATATATTACTTTCAGAAATGTGAACTTTTATTTTGATTTTGTAATGTTAGATCCTTTAGTTGAGGTTAACTCTGCTATCTTGGCAGTATTTAAAAGAGGTCTTGCCTAGCCAGCATGGCTCAGTGGTTGAGCATCGACCTATGAACCAGGAGGTCACTGTTCGATTCCCCGTCAAGGCACATGCCCGGGTAGTGGGCTTGATCCCCAGTGTAGAGCATATAAAAGGCAGCTGATCAATGTTTCTTTCTCATCATCGATGTTTCTCTCTCCCTTTCCCTTCCTGTCTGAAATCAATAAAAAGAATATATATTTTTTTTTAAGGAAAAGAGATCTTTGTGGTCATCTGTAATATACCTCACGTGTACAGTACTTGGAACAATCTCAGGCATCCCTGTTAGCCCACCCAACCTATACTTTCTTCATATCTAAGGAAATTAAATCTGGTTTACTACTTACTGACCCCTCTCAGACAAGACTTGGAATGGCTATATTCAGAAGCCCTACTAGTCCTCCCATTTTTCCTATTCATTAATGCTTTTTTTGTACTTCAGAGAATATCTTCTTGGAGTTAATTTAGGTTTGGAGGTGTTGTTTTATTTATTTTTTATTTTCTTTTTTTGCAATTAACACATTAATTGCATATTTTTATTTTGTGGGATTTAGACAGGAAGGTACCTTTATTACCTATGCTTCAGAGTATTATATTTTTATATTGTATAATTTGTGGTGCTTTTAAAACTCAATGTTAATATCAGGTCTAAAATATAAAAGCTATCAGAATTGAGGGAACTTACTTTATTACAGATGCTGTAAAAATTTATATATGTTGGATGGGGTTGCTGTCATTAATGTATATGTTTACTGTGCTTGAAATTTTTAAAATTTTGTTTTATGTTCAGATTCCTCTGGAATAAGCAGAATTGCAGATGGATTCAGTGGAATTTTTTCTGACCATTGTTACAGTGTCTGTTCTATGAGGCAACCAGACTTAAAATATTTTGACAACAAAGGTATATCTAATATTTTCCAAAATATTTTTTCTTTAAGTTACTTTTATAATCATTTCTTACTTATTTAAAAATGCGGGTGAGTTCTGATTTCAAAATGGGCAAGTGTTTACATTTGTTTAAATGTAAGAAAACTTTTTTTGTAATAAAGCAAGTAAGTGAATTTTAATTTTTAACATCATTTCAGATATATAAAAAAGTACATTTTCCTAAAAGTACATTCAGTTGGCTAGGAATTAGTAGTAAAGCAGGAGTGATGCAGAGTTGGGAGTATTATGGTTAAAAGCTAAGAATAGTGTTATACATGGTCCTTTCACTCAACTATACCTTTCATCTGGAGGGCTATTGGAAGGAAAGAAGAGAGAGTAAAGGATTTGGTCTTCTTCAATCTTTCATCTTTCTGTTGGCTTCTCTTTTTTAGAGCAATGATAACTTGGGTTTGTTTTCTCTCTCCTCTGTAACCATCAAAACTCAGTTTTCTTGAGCTCCTATTATAGACACAGAAATGTAAATTATTAAAAATAATATGAAGTCATAGACATCAGTATGAACTCATGTTTGGCTTGATATACACGGATGTAACATACAGAAATATATATTGGTATGTTTATACAAATGTGATGATATACACAAACATTTTTTTTTGTTTCATTGTCTGAGAGGTCATAAAAGAAATGACACCCAGTAGCAGTGAGCACATCTAGTGTTGGGACCTTGGTGTCTAGTATCATTCTCTAATGAAAGGAACTAGGGCTTCTTGGAAAAGTGCCTACTGCTTACTGACCCCTCCCAGACAAGACTTGGGAAGAAACAAATTTCTTGTACAGAAGAATTCCAAATTATTTATGAAGATACTCCTCCCTCAAGGAGGTGGAATATAAATCCTGGTTTCTGAACTGTGGACTTTACAGTGTCCCCCTTCCAAAGCATAGAGTAATTGAAAGTAAAAGAATGACTTTACAGAGGAGAAATCTGATAAATACTACCTCAACCAGGTGATCAAAGTAAACATCAGCAATAATAAATCATGCTAATTAAATGTACCTTTGATAAATTGTGATAAAAGGGCAGTTTGCCTCTGTGGGTTTGCTCTCAATAATCCATAATCCCAGTTGAATCATACAAACATAACAGATGCATTTTAATAGTGGGGCATCCTACAAAATACCTGATCTGTTCTCAATATTGTCATGGTCATCAAAACCAAGGAAAGTCTGAGAAGCTGCCACAGCCAATAGTTGCCTAGAGAGACTTGACAGCTAAATGTCATATGGGATCCTAGAACAGAAAAAAAGACATTAGCTAAAAGCTAAGGAACTCTGGAAGAAGTATGGATTTATCGGCATTGGTCATGAATTGTAACAAATGTACATTATAAGGTGTTAATAGTGGAGAAACTGCAGGATATATGGGAATTCTCTGTACTACTAAAAATTTTTCAATAAATCTTAAACACCTAAAAAATAAAGTTTATTAAAAACAACAGCACTGCCAGTGTGGCTCAGTAGTTGAGCGTTGACCCATGAACCAAGAGGTCATCTGTTCTATTCCTAATCAGGCACATGCCCGATTGCAGGCTGGATCACCAGTATGGGGTGTGCAGGAGGCATCTGATCAGATGTTTCTCTCTCATTGATGTTTCTGTCTCATTCCCCCTCTTCCTTCCTCTTTCTCTAAAAAATCAGTAACATTAAAAAATAACAATGACGTCAGGTTGAAGCCCAGTGTTCTCTATTGACCTGTATTTCAGTTTATCCATGCTAACTTTAAACATTGGGGCTGGACTGAGGGGATAAAGGCTTATTCAAATTCAGTAACATTAAAAAAGTGTGTTCTAGTCCAAATGGGGCATGGAAGCAAAAACATTTGCTTGTTTGGACAGATATTTTTGTGTCTGATGTACATAATATCTTCAAATCGAAGTTGTTATTCCTGTCAGAATTCAGAATTATATTTAAAATATTTGGTACTTTGTGTTATAATATTTAACGTTTAATATTTTAATATAAACAATAAGTTATTCCAAATTTCTCTTTACAGATGACGATTCTGATACAGAGACATCGAATGATTTGCCAAAATTTACAGACGGAGTCAAGGCCAGAAACAGAAATCAGAACTATCTGGTTCCCAGTCCCGTACTTAGAATTCTAGACCACACTGCCTTTTCTACAGGTTAGGGAAACTAAGTAATAGCATTTGCATATTCTTATAGATCATTGAAGAGATAATGCAGAAAATAAATTGCCAGTTATCTATTTAGTAGGTTTTATTTAGTAATAGTAATAATAGGCTTGTTTTATTTTTCAGAAAAATCTGATGTTGAAATTTGTGATGAGGAGTGTGACTCACCTGAATCACTCAACCAAACTCAAGAGGAGAGTCCTATAGAAGTTCACACTGCTGAAGATGTTCCGATTGCTGCAGAAGTGCATGCAATCTCTGAAGATTACGATTTAGAGCCAGAAAACAATTCCTCTGAAAGTCTCCAAGACCAAACTGATGAAGAGCCACCAGCTAAACTTTGCAAAATTCTTGATAAAAGTCAAGCTCTGAATGTGACTGCCCAGCAGAAATGGCCTTTGCTGAGAGCTAATAGCAGTGGCCTTTATAAATGTGAACTTTGCGAGTTCAACAGCAAATACTTTTCTGATTTAAAACAGCATATGATCCTGAAGCATAAGCGTACTGATTCAAATGTGTGTCGAGTGTGCAAGGAAAGTTTCTCTACCAACATGCTTCTGATCGAACATGCCAAACTGCATGAAGAGGATCCTTACATTTGTAAATACTGTGATTATAAGACAGTAATTTTTGAGAACCTCAGCCAGCACATTGCCGACACCCATTTTAGTGACCACCTTTATTGGTGTGAGCAGTGCGATGTACAGTTCTCCTCAAGCAGTGAGCTCTACCTGCATTTCCAGGAGCACAGCTGTGATGAGCAGTACTTGTGTCAGTTCTGTGAACATGAAACAAATGATCCAGAAGACTTGCATAGCCATGTGGTAAATGAACATGCATGTAAATTAATAGAGCTAAGTGACAAATATAACAGTGGAGAGCACGGACAGTACAGCCTCCTGAGCAAAATTACTTTTGACAAATGTAAAAACTTCTTTGTATGTCAAGTATGTGGTTTTCGGAGTAGACTGCATACAAATGTTAACAGGCATGTTGCTATTGAACATACTAAAATTTTTCCTCATGTTTGTGATGACTGTGGCAAAGGCTTTTCAAGTATGCTAGAATATTGCAAACATTTAAATTCACATTTATCTGAAGGGATTTATTTATGTCAATACTGTGAATATTCAACAGGACAAATTGAAGATCTTAAAATTCACCTAGACTTCAAGCATTCGGCTGACTTACCTCATAAATGTAGTGACTGCTTGATGAGGTTTGGAAATGAAAGGGAATTATTAAGTCATATTTCAGTCCATGAGACAACATGATTATCCTCTTTAACTTCCATGTGTTAATATAAAATAATATAACATTTTTGAGATGTTAAGGATGATTTTAAACAGAATTTATGAGAACTGCCTTTAACAAGCAAGATTTTTGATTGTCCAATTCTTTTGGCATGGCTACATTTTTCAGTATATGAATATATCCAAACTATGATATTTTCAGTGCATGGTAGTTCATAGTTTTAACCACTCTTGGGGTTTATTATCCTATGCATGTGCTCTGATTTCATGAATGGATAAGAACCAGATGTACTAAAAATACTAGACTTATTTTTCTTCCATAACTGTTGGTGCTGTTAACTTTTTAAAACTTAAGACAAACTTAGTTTTTCATGTATGAAGACATTAAAGTACTGCAGTACCAAAACTAAAATACAATTAAGTGTACTGGTACTCCCGTTAATAAGAATCCAGACCCTCCTTTTGCATTCCCCATCAGTAATTATCCCCAGAGCTCTCCATCTGAGTGATTCTTTTAGTAACACTAGAAGGCCATTATTCTTGGCAGTCTTTTTTTTTTTTTTTTTAATTCTCACTTTATTTTAGTCTTTATATATATATTAAATGGTGTATATATGTTCCAGGAATTTAAGGTGGAGGGTGGGGAGGAACTGGTATGAAAAAGTAACATTTCATACTGCTTAACCTGTTCACATTTCATTTTCAGTTATACGACTGCAAAGTCATGTCCAAATTTTTGATTTCCATTTATTTGTTGACTGAAAAATTCCACTGAAGTATTAACACAGAATTAGGAATATGTAGGCGATAGGGTTGCTGGCATGATAATGTGCAAATTACTTTTGATAAAGGTAAAATAATCTTTGCTCTATATTAGTTTCCTATGGCTGCCATAACAAATTATCACAAACTGTGTCTTAAACAGTAATGCATTGTCTCAGTTGTAGAGCCTAGAATTTGAAAATCGAAATGTTGGCATAGTTTGTTCCTTCTGAGAGCTGGGAGGGAAGGATCTGTTTTGAGCCCCTCTCCTTGGCTTGTTGATGGACATTCTCATATTCACATGGTGTTCTCCCTATATGCAAGTCTCTCCAGATGTCCCCTTTTTACAAAGACATCAGTCATGTTGGATATGGTAAAGACCAGGATCCCCAAATAAGGCCAAATTTTGAGGTACTGGGGCCTACGACTTCAACATAATTCTGAGGAAGGAGGGAGACACAATCACCACAATTCAAAAGCAGCTTCTTAAATAGTATCAAGAAGGAAAAATTTTGCATGTCACTAGCTTCAAATGTAATAAAAACTGCAGCTAACTATTGTTTGGGAATATAGGTACAGTTGAAGAAACCAATTTATGACCTATAATTTTTCCACTTCCAAAACAACAGGAATTTAATCTATTTTGAAAATGTTGGCAGCAAAAAGTACTTTTAGAACCAATCATTTGTTTCTCTACTGTTATGTATGTATATCTGTATTCTTACAAACTGCCATCCCATCTGATTATAACTTTCCAGGCAGGGCTGTCTCATACAAATGTTTTTAGAAGACTTAAAATTATAATTAAATTAGAAACCATCTCACCAAAACCCTCTGGTTTTCTATGTTTCTTGTTTAAATAGAAACAGGTTGTTGTTAGGTCAAGGACACAAAACCATTAGAGCAGACAGGAGGGAATCCAAGTTATTTGGCTTCTGGTCTAATGTTTCCATTACACTGTTTCATAAAAATCTAAGCTTTGTCCTTGGGGTATTTTTCATGGCTACTTAACCTAGCCATTCAGCTGCCTTCTTGGTAGTTCTGTTTTTAGATCAAGCTCCAGGAATTTGATTTCCAGGAAACAAACCTTAAGTAATGCCTTACTGGTTTTGTAAAATTCTTTAATTTATTGCTTTACTTTGATCAGGTATTAGTAATCAAACTTAAAAAGACTAATGAAACTAAACATATTAAATCGAAGTTTTAAAAACAAACATTTTGTATTTTTGATGAATCTGCAGGTTGAAGTGACATCCCACTGACTGCTTGTCCCAATAAAAACTTTTGGCTTTGATTCAGCTTTCAAATAAGTCTGTGATTGAATATAAATTGCTGAGGTGGCTGGTTTATATTTTCACTTAAAGGACTTTTTTGGAAAATCATACTTTAAAGAAAATTTTCTAACTACTTTTGGGTTTTTTGCTCTCAAAATGGCATTTCCACTGTACTCTGACTTGAACCACAATTCAAGTACGAATGTTTTACAATAGTATTCTTGTCAGTGATCAGTAGTGATGGGTCATTTTTTTCTTGCTGTTTTTAACTCCACCTTGCATTGAGTTATTACTTTTGAAATCCAAAAGCATTTCTCTTGTACTCCAAAATTTCAAGGTCATTCATTGTGCGCTATTCAAAAGACTCACCCTATTTGTAAATTTGCCAGTTTTATTATTTAAGTCACCTTTCTTGGGTTTCTTTGAATGTACGTCATCACATAATAGTTCCTCAGTTCCACTGGGCCTGTAGCAGGTTATTAGGTGGTTTGCTGAATTGTTAGCAGGCAGAGTATATATAGGCTTTTCTTTTTCAACAGATTAACACTATTAACTTTTAAATCTGATTTACAAAGAACTGAATTATTGAATTCCTTACATTTAAAATTAATGAAGGGATGTAAGAAAGATTGGAGAAAGCAAAGGGGGGATAAGTGTGTTAACAGCTGCATAAGAAGGGCAGGCAGGGCCGGTTTAAAACCTTTCACTAAACGAGTATAGATGGGCTTGACTACCCACCATGACCTGCCCAGTTAGGACTTCATGTTCAGATTACCCTGTGATGTTACTTTCCACAGAACCCCCTTTTTTTTTTGTCCACAAGAAGAAAAATACGTATTTATCCAGCTCTTACTATACGCCCAACACTGTTCTAAGCACTTTGCATTGTATTGACCCATTTTCACAACAAACAAGGTAGGTATTATTAATACTCCAATTTTATTGATGAACTTCAGGCTCAGGAAGATGAAGTGCCTTCACTTCCAAACATGTATCAGCATAACCAATGGACACAGACAAAAGGCGGGGGGAAGGCCTGTGCTGGTGGGTGGGGGTGGGGGTGGGTTGGGAGAAGTCAATGGGGGTGGGGGGCGGGGAAAGGAGACACGTAATACTTTTAATACTTTCAACCATAAAGAATTAAAACCATCTCACTTGCCAGCTCTAAAAGACATCCTCAGGAATTGTGTTGAGCCCAGCACAAACCAGCAGCAGCCACTCCCCAAGATGTTAAGCCGACGATTCAGAATCTGCATATTTAACAAGATCCCCAGGTGATTCCTAATTACAACGTCTGAGAAGCAACAGACAAGGATGCGTCAATTTCCTCTGTCTCACCTCTAAAGTAATTCAATACACACACACATACCCTCACAGCTGTACTCCAAGCCCAGAAACCCCGTTCAGGCCAAAGAGCAGTGGAGTGGCCCAAAGGGTTTCCTTTATATCTGCAAGCGGGGATCCTTCGAGTCTCGTTGCTCCAACCCCACCTCACCCGACCTCCTCTCGACTCCCCCTCCCTCAATTAGCCGCTGGCAGTTAGCTAAGACTAGGCTGGGCAGAGGCGCGTCAACTCGTAAGGGAGAATCTAGAGGAGGCTGGAGTGAGGGAAGAGGGAAGGAACGACCTGGGAGCCTGCTTTACCCACAACTAGCCGTGCCTTCTGCCCGTAACAATAATGGCGCCCGACGTAGGGGCACTTCCGGCCAGGGAGCCTATCAAATTCCGTCAGGGCGAGAGGCCGGAAGTTACCGCCCCCTTGGCACTCCTCCTGCCTCCCGGCCTGCCAGACCAGGATGAGGTGGATTGCGGGCTGCTGGTTGGAGTGCTGTGGCCGGTGACGAGTCGGAGCCAGGACAGTGTGAGTGTCATCTGCCTTGGCCACCGGCCGGTGTACTTCGCCCGGGTTGACCTTCGTGTGGCCAGGGACGGGGCGGGGAGTCGTACGCGGGGTGCTCTGTGACGAGTCGCCGCCGCCGCGGTCCTGCGGGACAGGAGCGAGCGAGCGGGGCGGCGGGCGGGTCTGGCCCACGCAGCGCGCGAGGCCGAAGCCCGGGAAGTGGGAGCCCGGTCCGGACGGCGCGCGGGGCGGTGTGGGTCTGGCCACCTTCCCTGCCGGAGGAGTCCCGCGGCCGCGGCGCACGGCGTGGAAGGCCTTCCCCAAGGTAGGCGCTGTCCCGGGATGGAGCGGGGCGCTGCCGTCGCCCTGCCTGTCACACGCGGCTCCTTCGCTCAGTTGATTCCCGATCCTCAGCTTTCCTTATGGCCACTCTGCTCCATTACACACACACGATGTTGTGGGTGTGTGTTTTTAGTGTCTTTTTCATGAGAGGCTGCGGGGAAATTTCGTTCCCTTTAAACTTCTAGTCCTTGAAGTTCTTGGTACTTGGGCTGGAAACGTCACTGCTCGCGGTAAGCCTTGCCCTTGCTCCTTGTGAGAACTACTCCTTTCTAAGCCTCAGGATTGACTTATGGCCATGGAATTTTATTTCTTCACTCTGCATAGCCACCTCCACCCACCTCGAGCTCCATCCAGGCCGAGAAGCTTCATCACTTACTGTTTGTGAACCTGGCTTCTCACTAACCCTGTTCCTGATACACTTAAGAATCGCATGAAGTCGCAGTTTAGCCACAGTTAGTTTCATCTTCGCCAAAGGGAAATAAAATAGAAATTGCAACCAAGACTTTGGCCAGTGGCGTTCACTTATTTTAGGGGGTTACTACTCAAAAGCATCTCCAGTTGTCTGACCAAAATCCTTCTCTCCGACGATTATGAAAACAGTTTTGGCAGTTGGTTTTATTTCCTTGGGTAAGTTCATCAGTGTCGCCGGAACGTGTCGTTAATTTGCAGGTGTCTGTGATCCAGTTTAATTTGTGCCCTTCTAACTTGTTATTTTCTCCATCCCAGTAGCATAATGGCAGAAACCGCTTCTCCCCTGAAACGCTTTGTGCTGGCCAAGAAGGCAATCACTGCAATTTTTGACCAGTTACTGGAATTTGTTACTCAAGGTTCACATTTTATTGAAGGTTAGTTTCTCTTGTTTTACAAATAAAGGCTGTTGAAAATAATAGAGGGTGCATTATTCTTTCAGCCTTAGTTATTGAACACAAATATAGGGGCATGGTGGTATATGCCATGAGAGATACCATAACAAATAAAACCCATTTTTGCCCTCCAGAGGAGGAAGATAAAATGGAATTAAAAACAACTAAGAAATAAGTGCTTGTATGTGAGGTACTGTCCTAGCACTTTTATTATATTAACAACACATTAAAAACTTAACTCATTTTATATTTATTATACAAAATAAATTTTAACTGTAATTATTAACTCAAATCAGTAACACTAATAGCTTATTTAATCCTCATATCAACATTGAGGCACAATTTTAATCACACTCATTTTACAGATAAAAAAGCCCAAGATGCCTTGGCCAGGTGGGTCAGTTGGTTAGAGTATCTTCCTATACACCAGCAGGTTGCAGGGTCGATTCCCAGTCAGCACATGCCTAGATTTTGGGTTCAGTCCCTAGTTGGGGCACATACAGGAGGCAGCCTATCAATGGTTTTCTCTCACATCATTGTTTGTCTCTTTCTTTCTCTTTCCACAAAGCTAGTAAATGCCCAGACTAAAAATTAGGCAACCCACAGTTAGCCATTATACTTGTCTTCTCCCCAATTCAGTAGTTAAGCCAAGATCTCAGGCCTATTTTATTCTCTCAAATGAGGCTGGGATGCTGTGGGAAAGGACCAAAAAAGTCTTCCTAAAATGAATATAACTGTTCAAACAAAGGTGGATAGGAGTGGCTTGCTTAGGGATTACTTGCCTTAGAGATAACAGTTTAGAGATAACTTTTTTGGTTCTCAAGATTACATGACCTTCAAGGGTACAATGAAAAGGGAGGAATTCCAGAAACCACTCCAGTGACAATTGGGACACATTCAGTAGATTAGTAGAATCAAACTTTACTTTTCCTTCCTTACCCTCCCTCTAGATTTTGAGCTGCTTGAGGGTAGGGATCATGCCTTATTATTTTCTCTCTGTCACCAAACCTTAACACAATTCCATTTTTGTTGGAGGGAGAAAAAAGTACTGGTGTAGAACATTTATATTTACAGTTTGGGAAAAAGTTGAATTGGAACGGTGACTTTGAATTGTATTTTATTCTAAAACAGTTGATAGGAAGTGGAGATAAAATTAAATACATTTTGTGTTATGAGCTAGTTATAGATTGAGTGTCATGCTAGGAGCTAGTGAATAGCAGCTTTAAAATCGAAACTCGATTTTACTGGTTTTAGAACCTCAGGGAAAAAAATGTTATGACAAAAGACAAAGCAAATAAAACAGGAAGAATATAGAAGAACAAGAATAAAATGAAAAACAAAGGTGAATGTAATTGTACTTACTCATTTACTTAACTTTATTCACCAGATCCCACGTATTTTATTATTGCACTTGAAAAGTATGAAGAGCTATGTAAGGCTTAAGTTGAATAAATGAGTACTGGGTAAGGTATATCATTGTTTTGTAACCAGAGAACCAATGGGTCCCTGCTGCCTGTCACTGCTTGAGCCAATTAAGCAGAGACAAGATTGAATTACATTATGAGCGTTTATGCAGGCAGTATGGGAGAGCAACAGGTCATCCACAAAAATCTCTGCAGCCCCCGTAAGACAGCTGCTTATATTGGGCAGGACAACGATTACATGGGGAAGGAGGCAAGGTAGGCTGGGGGGTGCAGAGAGAGGGGACTCGAGGGGGACTCCATTGTTTGGACAGCAAGGTTGTAATTTTGATATTAAGCAGTTATTCAGTGAGGATGGACTAGACTACATTCCAAGGTTGATTCATAGTTCCCAGAGGCATACAACTCCCAGTCAGGTTAAAATGTGCTTTCTTTAATCAGAACAAAACAATCAGGGTTAACAGCATGATTAATATTTCTTTTATTTCTCAGCTTGTCCCCAGTATTCTATTTCTGCCCCGTAACAGTTTTTCTCCAGTTAGCCAAATGAATCTTCATGTTTTTGCCTGCAAAATTGAGATATAAAAATATAACTGTAAGCATGTATAATCCTAAATAAAAACAAAACTGAAGGTCTTTTCTACTTTTCAAACCCAGGCTTATCCTTGGGGGAGGGGAGGTTGAGGCTGGGATGGGATTCAATTTATAGTTCTCTTTCATGTGAAGTGAGTTGTTTTCGACATCCCTGTTGGTAGCAGTTAGGAAGTGATGATAAGGTAGCAAAGTCTTACCTAACTTGGAGATCTTGAACCCTGCCTCCCCCATTTAAATGGGGGAGGTCCATTCAAATTTTACTCTTAACATGTGTCTCCCTCTTCTCAGCTCAAGATTTGAAGATTCAGTCAGGATGGGACAATGATAGGGGCATGTTCTAGTTTCTCTGTTCAGAAATACATTTTCTCTTAGTTGGCTGTTTTGTATTTTTGAGACCTAGATGAATAACATACACCCTTTTGATTAGACCTCTGTAACTCTTAGTAATTTTGACATTCTTTTGGGCAGGATTCTTATGAACCATTGCAAGAAGGCATTCATCTTATACCAAATATTCAGATATGGGCATTTTTACTTTTCAAATGGCATGTTAATATAGAACAGAGCCAAAATGCATGCATATCTTAGGTATTACAGTATATAATTCTTAATATTCCTTTGTATCACTTTTTCTAATACCATTGCAATTTTGCAGCAACGTACAGGAATTCAGAACTTGATCGAATAGCTACTGAGGATGATCTAGTAGAAATACGGGGGTATAAAAACAAGCTTTCCATCATCGGTGAAGTGCTGTCCCGGAGACACATGAAAGTGGCCTTTTTTGGCAGGTAATCCTTTATTATTTCTTCTCAAGGGTAGTTTACAAAAATCAGCTTTTTCTCATAGCCTCAGCTTTATTTCCGATGTTCCAGCAAGTGATATTTCTCCCCCTTCTCTCTCAACAGTTTCTGTCTGTGTTACGGTAAATCTGTTAGCATGTAAGATTATTTGTTTATTTTAGTTCCTGATATAAAATGACCCTTTGGAGCTCAATCATATTTTTACGTTTTTAAGATGCTCATATCTAAGAATTGGCCAGTTATAGGAATAGAAATACAGTACCTGCTATGGCTCACTGGTTGAGCATCAAACCATACACCAAGAGGTCGCTGGTCAGGGCACAAGCCTCAGTTTCGGGTTCAATCCCCAGCAGGTGTTGTGCAGGAGGCAGCTAATGTATGTTGATATTTCTCTCTCATTGAAGTTTCTACCTCTTCCTCTCCCTTTCTCTAAATTCAGTAAAAACATTTTTTAAAAAGAATAGAAATGCAGATAATGATATACATAATTGTGAGTTACTTTTCAAAGCATCTGTTGATTATCAGGTATGTCTTCTGAAAGGATTCTCAGCCCTATGATTCCCAGACAGTAGGAGTACCAGATTTTTGTTTTGTTTGTTTAAGAATAATTTTAATACAAGATATTATGCAGAGAATTAATGAAGCTTTTTTGTTGTTAATCTTCACTTGATATTTTCCCATTGATTTTTGGGGAGAGTAGAAGAGAGAGGGAAAGACAGAGAGAAACATCGACTGGTTGCCTCCTGCACGAGCCCCAGCCAGGGCACGGGCTAGGGAGGAGCCTGCAAGCATGGTACGTGCCCTTGACCGGAATCAGACCTGGGACCCTTTGGTCCACAGACCAACACTATCCACTGAGCCAAACCAGCTAGGGTGGAAGTGCCAGTTTTTTTAATGTGACCCACTGGAGTGATAGAGGGATCTCTGCCGCAGCTTCTGCATTCATTTAAGGATCATTTGGTAACTACCTGAGTACCATGCACTCTGTGGGCACCAGGGATGCAAAGACAAATGACTAGCTCATACTTGGTGATCAATTATGTGCTATGTACCAATAGAGCCATTTATGTACTCACTACACCTCATATGCCTTCTAAGCTATTACCATCTTAGGGCTTTAGCACTTGTAATTCCTATTCATAGAATTCTCTTTGTGTTGTTCTGTGTATGTCTGGCTCCTCTCTTCAGATCTCATCCTCAATGTTACTACCTTAGAAACCTTTCCTATTCACTGTTAAATATTCCTTCTTGGTTATTCTCTACTAAATCACCCTGTTTATGTCCTTTGAAATAGTGTTACAGCACTGTTATTTTTATTTTATGTTTTTATTATCTGCTTCTCCCACTTAACCATATATTCTCAAGGCCTTTGAGAGTCAAGGATGAGGTATGCCTATTAAAGAGGCCCTACCTAAGATTAAGGTGGAGTAAGAGTGGGAAGGAAAAGGCCTCCCAGAGCAGCGGTCACCAACCTTTCGGACCTCACGGACCACCAGTTGGCGACCACTGTACTAGGAGGTGATGCCTCCGTTGTGCTACTTGAGAAGGAGAAATAGGTGTTAACTGTGGAACATTAGACCACATTTTGGATAGTGTAGGGTCATAGAATTTGGGGCTGTGATTTCAGATTGCTCCAAGAAGCAAGAAGTAGAAGGCAAGGATAGCTTTAAGGAAAAGGTAGGATTTGTTTACCTCTACTTTATCTTTCTGAAATGTACATTGCTAATATTTGTATAAATTATCAACTCTTTCATGAAAAATGACATCTGATGAAATTTTAACAAAACTTGATTTCTAGAAAAGTCAATCTTAGACCCAGTAAAAGAATAGAGTTTTTACTGTTATGTTTTGTTTTTCATGATTTTGCATATTCATTCTTCAGGACAAGCAGTGGGAAGAGCTCTGTTATCAATGCAATGTTGTGGGATAAAGTCCTCCCGAGTGGGATTGGCCATACGACCAATTGCTTACTGAGTGTTGAAGGAACCGATGGAGATAGAGCCTATCTTATGACCGAAGGATCGGATGAAAAAAAGAGTGTGAAGGTATTACATTTGACTTAGCAACATAATGTTTCTTAAACCATGCCCTAGTCCTTTAAAAAAGAATTATAAGATGTCTGCATTGCTGGAGATGGAAGAACCGTTAATGTCTGTTTATGATTTTTAAACCATCAGAAATATTTTAAATTCTCTAAAATTCTTTAATTCTCTAAATTCAGAGTTAAATTACTGGGATAAGAAACCCTATCCTTAACTTAAAATATAAGTTAATAAAAGATAAAGCTTACTAAGTTTTTGCCTGATCTAAGTGGCTTAGTTGATTGAGTGGCCTCCTGTGCACTCAAAGGTTGCCGGTTCAATTTCCAGTTAGACCACATACCTGGGTTGTGGATTTGATCCCTCAGGGCATATACGGACCTTCTGAAGGCAATTGATTTTTCTGTCTTTCTCCCATTCCCTCCCTCTCCCTTCCTTTCTCTAAGCATGTTCTCAGGTGAGGGTTTGTTTTTGTTTTTTTTAAAGCTTACTAAATTTTTTAAATATATTTTATTGATTTTTTACAGAAAGGAAGGGAGAGGGATAGAAAGTTAGACACATCAATGAGAGAGAAACATTGATCAGCTGCCTCCTGCACACTCCTCACTGGGGATGTGCTCGCAAACAAGGTACATTCCCTTGACCGGAATCAAACCCAGGACCTTTTAATCTGCAGGCCAACACTCTATCCACTGAGCCAAACTGGTTTCAGTATAAAGGTTACTAAGTTTTTAAAATAATGTCCTGAGGAAAAGTTGAAGTCTTTTTAAAGAAAATTTTCTTTCATAAATTTCATAATGGATTCAATACCACTAGATATCTTCATCTAAAAACAATAATATAAAAAACTAGAGGCCTGGTGCATGAAATTTGTGCATGGGTGGCAAGGTGGTGTCCCTCAGCCAAGCCTGCACCCTCTCCAATCTGGGACCCTTCGAAGAATGTCTGACTGCCCATTTAGGCCCGATCCCGGTAGGATCGGGCCTAAATGGGCAATGGGACATACCTCTCACAATCCAGGACTGCTGGCTTCCAACTGCTCGCCTGCCTACCTTCCTCATTGCCTCTAACCACTTCTGCCTGCCAGCCTGATCACCACTCCCCTGCCAGTTTGTTTACCCCTAACTACCCTTGCAGGCCTGGTCCCCCCCAGCTGCCCAGCTTGCCCTCCCTTGCAGTTTTGGTCCCTCCCAACTGCCCTCCCCTGCTAGCCATCTTGTGGTGGTCATTTTGTGTCCACATGGAGGCAGGATCTTTGACCACGTGGGGGCAGCCATCTTGTGTGTTGGAATGATGGTCAATCTACATATTACTCTTTTATTAGATAGGATAGAGGCCTAGTGCATGGGTGGGGGCCAGCTGGTTTGCCCTAAAAGGTGTCCCAGATCAGGGTGGGGGTTCCCTTGGGGTGTGAGCAGCCTGGGCGAGGGGGCGTATGGTGGTTTGCAAGCCAGCCACACCCCCAGCGACCCAGGCAGAGGCCTTGGTATGTAGAATTTATTTATCTTCTACAATTTGAAACTTTGTAGCCTGGACTGGAGCCAAGACTTCTGCTCATTCCATGGCGGCAGCCATTTCTGTTGGGATTTCTGTATCTTCTGTAATTGAAACTTTGTAGCATTGAGTGCAGGCCTGGGCCAGCCAGAGTGTGGGGAAAGCTTGGCTTCCTCCATCACAGAGGAAACCCAAGCCTTCCTCTTGCTCTCAGTGGCCACAGCCATCTTGGTTGGGGTTAATTTGCATACTTGCTCCTGATTCGCTGGTGAGCATGACTTGTGGGTATAGCGGGAGGTATGGTCAATTTGCATGTTACTCTTTTATTAGATAGGATTTGGACAGAAGAGTTGACTGGAATGAAAACTATTGGTTAAAGGCATTATTTCTCACTTCAGTCACTTTTTCTTCAGTCTTTTTTTTTTTTTTTAATACGTTTTATTGGTTTCACAGAGGAAGGGAGAGGGGCAGAGTGATAGAAATAGAGGATCTTTGATCAACTGCTTCCTGCATGCCCCACACTAGATATCGAGCCTGCAACCAGGCATGTGCTCTGACTGGAAATCGAATCATGACCTCCTGGTTTATAGGTTGACACTCAACCACTCTGCCACTCCAGTTGGGCTAAGTCTCAATTTCTGTCCCACAAATGCAGAAATTCAATGCTTGAAGATCCATGCCATTTTAGTTTTTGGTAAATTGTAGGTGAATTTATGGGTCTGGTGTTTGCAGTTTGATGTTTATCAGATAATACCCTTTAGAGTAGTTATGAGGAATGAGATAAAATTTATGAAACTATTTCTTTAAACTTTTAACCCATACAAGTGAAGGAATCACTTATTGTGAAATCAAGATTTTTAGCAAATTAGAATTCAAACTGCCTGTGGCTTTAGATCCTCAAGTCACGTATGCTGTGATATTTTAAAGTAATCATTCCTTCTGATTTGTGCTCTCTACTTCTAGTCCTCTTCCTTTGTGTTCTTTTATTTCTCTCCCATACTTCAAAATTTAAATCTGCTTACCTCAAGTATTGGCCTGCTTTAAGGTATAGGTAGACTCTGAGTCTTGTGCTCGCTCATGTTAGAATAGTTAACTTAGTAAAAGAAATGCAACAGTAATAGCGAGTACTATATTGTATACTTGCTATATACCAGGAACTGTTCAAAGTACTTGTAATAACTCAAACCTCACCACAGTTTTGTAAATAGATGCTTTTATTTTAATTTTATAAGTGAGACATCAAGATTTTAGTAGAAGTTTATAATTCTAACAAAAAGTTTATGAAAGCAACAAAATAACACAACCTACCTAATAGTGTTACAATTGAAATTCACTTCTTCCCTGATCAGGACTATTGTGCCCATTTGAAAATAGATGTTCCTCTTTACAGTTTGATATAGATCACATATGAACCAACGAAGTATATGCGCTGTTGCCCTTCCTTAATGACATTTCTTGACATTTCTTCTGTTTCTTGTTATTTCTATGCAATACACATTCATTTTAGAAGAGTCAGTACATAAATAAACAAAAAGAAGAACTCCAAACAAAACTTACTTCCCGAAGCCAATGGAAACCCTTTGGTATAGAGTTAAATTTGTGTTTCTCTGTATATTTAAAGCAGTATGGCTTTATATCATGTGCTATTTCCTGATTTGTTTTTTACAGCCCTGATTATTTTTGCAGAATGGTATGAATAAACCGTTTTAAGGGTATCACTTTTTTTTTTCTATTTAGTAATTCTAAAACCGGTTTTTCAAGATTCTCAAATGGTTTTATTTCAAATTATTTAAAGTTCTGATTTTTATGTATATTTATAAAAGTAAATGTTATGTCAAATTATACTATTTTTTATTTTTTATTACAGTTTATTACAAGTAAATTTTTGTTTTTTCTTTTCCTCCCACTTTAGACAGTTAATCAGCTGGCCCATGCCCTGCATATGGACAAAGACTTAAAAGCTGGCTCTCTCGTACATGTGTTTTGGCCAAAGGCAAAATGTGTCCTCTTGAGAGATGACCTGGTTTTAGTAGACAGGTAAAATTACGTGTGAATTGCATTTTCTTTGTGTAAAGGTGTATTTATAAAATAATGCTGCTTGCTTTAGCATGTAGTACATAAAAATTTAAAATGTTCAATTGCTGCTTTGTTCTTATTTTCTAGACTTAAAGAACAAATACGGTGTTTGTTTTTGTATCTTAATCATGTCATAAATGTGATCAGTCTATTTCTATTATAAGAAATTTCAAGGATAGTTACTTTTGTCGTATTTCTTTGTTTCTCTAGATTGACTTCATAGTTTGTATAAATTGCTGGACCTTAGAGATTGTCTAATTCTAAGTACCTAGGTAGAGGATTATAAATGGTTAATTTTTAAAACTAGTAATGAATTTATTCTTGAGACCAAATTCCCAAAATAACTTTGCTGGACAATTCATGTCTCTTCTCATTAATTTGTGTTTACATATGTTTTTAAATCACCTTACTACACAAGTGCTTAATAAATGATAATTCATGTCTGTTAAGCAATGTCATTTACCAGAAAAGGTACTTAAATTATTTTTTGTGTGTTCTTTTGTTTTCTTAAGTTAAAATTTCAGTGTTCTATGGAATCCATTTTGTTTTTTGAGGATAGGCATTCCTTTTAATTGGAAAAGTTTTTCAATTAATAGAAATAGCTCAGATGAGAGAGAAAAATAAAAATATTTGGTTTAAGTAGAGTAATATTAGCTAATTAATTTTGCTTTTATTCTATGGTCAGAATGTATCCATGACACTTACCTGTTAACTCACCAACTTGTTTAAGGACACATCAAGCCAACTTGACAGATAGC
Organism: Antrozous pallidus; assembly: GCA_027563665.1. Classification (NCBI taxonomy): domain Eukaryota; kingdom Metazoa; phylum Chordata; class Mammalia; order Chiroptera; family Vespertilionidae; genus Antrozous; species Antrozous pallidus. The sequence goes on from CM050514.1 coordinate 39,962,818, forward strand.
TGCACTATAAATTTTACAGTATTTACTAGTATTTACCTCTAGTAGAGGGTGTTTTATTTTTCATTATTTATGTTTATAAGCACCTAGTCTTTTCTGAGCTGTACTGAATGTAGCTACTATAACCTTATTTATTTTTAAATGTATTTTATTGATTTTTTACAGAGAGGAAGGGAGAGGGATAAAGGGTTAGAAATATTGTTGAGACAGAAACATCGATCAGCTGCCTTTTGCACACCTCCTATTGGTGATGTGCTCGCAACCAAGGTACATGCCCTTGACTGGGATCGAACCGGGGACCCCTCAGTCCACAGGCCGACATTCTATCCACTGAGCCAAACCAGTTAGGGCGCTATAACCTTAATTTTTAATTTCTTCTTTTCTTTTTTAAAAATATTTTTATTGATTTCAGAGAGGAAGAAAGAGGGAAAAATGGAAACATTAGTAATGAGAGAGATTGCCTCCTGTATGGCCCTTGCCAGAGATCAAGCCTACAACCTGGGCATGTGCCTTGACCTGGAATCTAACTATGACCTCCTAGTTCATAGGTCGATGTTCAATCACTGAGCTACACTGGCCGGGCAAGCACCTTCATTTTGTTTTGTTTTGTTTTTTTTATGTATTTTTGTTGACTTCAAAGAGGGAGGGAGAGGAGAGAGAGATTGAAACATCAGTGATGAGAGAGAATCGTTGATCAGCTGCCTCCTGCATGCTCCTTTCTGGGGATTGAGCGCTCAACTTGGGCGTGTGCCCTGACTGGAATAGAGCCCTGGACTCTGGTCCGCAGCTTGATGCTCTGTTCACTGCGCCAAACTGGCTAGGGCAGCACCTTTATTTTTATTGTACGTTAGCCCTGTTCGTTTTTTAGTACTTATTTTTTAGCCTTCCAAAGCGTAAACGTTTAAGAGATTAAACTATTGCCCTGGCTGCGGGGCTCTTTTTTCTTTTTCTTTCTTTTTCTTTTTTAAGCATTTGTTCTCATTTGGATAGGCTCCGGAAGTCCCTTGTCAGCAGAATAAATATGGAGAATTATTGAAAGCGCAGGCTCTCACCTTGCCACAAATACTTTCTTGTAGGTGAGAAAGTACGGTAATGTAACTTTCCTGGGTTACATACTGATGACTGATAGAAATTCTGTCCTTTAGACTTTAAACTATTTATAAAAGTTTTAAAAATTGTCTTTAAGAAATGTTATATAAGTTTTTATCTTATTTCCATTAGTCCAGGTACAGATGTCACTACAGAGCTGGATAGCTGGATTGATAAGTTTTGCTTAGATGCTGATGTCTTCGTTTTAGTTGCCAACTCTGAATCAACATTAATGAACACGGTAGGATTTAATCATATACAATTAGTGGAAGGAAATGAAATGGTGTCCGGTCCCTTCGATAGCTCAGCTGGTAGGGCGGAGGATTGTAGTTGATTTCTGAAATGGTGTCTGTTTTAATTCTGAAAAGTGAGGGAAATCCAAATCTTGGATTGGAAGGAATTTCTAAATCAAGGGTGAATGAAGGGATTTGTGTCTCTATGGGACTGAAAGGGCTTATTCTGATCTTGAGTGTTCCCAGGGTTTGATGGCAGTAGCTTCTACTGAATCTTTGTGTGTTGTTGACCTTTACTGTGGTTATTTGCCAGTTTCAGAAGGAATGGCACCAGCATTGTTAGGATTCTGACTCAAGTCCCTTGAATCAGTTATAATACCACCACCACCACCACACACACACACACACAACTCCGTCTGGTGGGCAAGGCTTTTCTATTTTGAGGTTTGTCAACCCTTTCCTAGCTTAACTTGTGTATATATACTAAACTACTGTCAAACTTAGAAGATTATTTATCCCAAATTTCTAGAACCAAATTAATCCCAAATAAACTTTCCAGAGTTTTCGATAATCTAATACTGTATCTAAAAGTATACTACGATTTTACAAGTTGTTATTCATCAAAAGCGTATAAATGCCCAAACACTATTATAACTTAGGTGGAGCCAACAAGATGTTTGTTTTGTCATAGTGTTATTAGTGATTGAGTGGCCAATAGTCTAATCTATGTCAGACAGACCAGGCTGTTGTGACAACACTGACAGTTGTTTACAACCTGATGGTCTAAAAAATAGATAAATCTTTAAAATCTGTTGGAATAATTCCATTATTGGAGTGTTGGATAAACAAACTTTGATATGCATCCTGACTTTGATATTCTTTGCCCATATTCTTTCCCCCTTCCAACTTCGTTTCAGAAAGCCATGTTATCAGTACTTTCAAGCCCATCTTTAAAACCTCTTTCTTCTTTATAGAGCTTTTCATAATTTCAACTAGAGAGGGTGTCTCCTTCCTTTAAATAGTACCAACATTTATAATATTTTTGGTACATACCTTTCTCTGTTGCTTATGATGTACTGTAAACAGGTCTTAAAACAGATTTGCTGTAGCTTTTTGAAAATTTGGACTGGCGAATCAAGCAATACCTTTTATGTATTTGTTTAATTGAATTTCAAAAGATTAACGGCAGGATCAGGAAAATCTTCACTTTTCCCTTATGTTTTAGTTTTCTCATCTTTGAAACGTTTATTGCTTATAGTGCTTTGGGATCCTTTATCAATGGCTGTTAATCACTGTTGTCTAAATATTTCTAAATTTTAGATTAAAAGAAAGTCTAAATTATAAATAAAAATCATTTTTAAAAGTGAACATACTGTTGGCCATTTGATGTTTTTTAGGAAAAACAGTTTTTTCACAAGGTAAACGAGCGACTTTCCAAGCCTAACATTTTCATTCTGAATAATCGTTGGGACGCCTCTGCATCAGAGCCAGAATATATGGAAGATGTAAGTTTTCCCCCCTTAATACTTGAAATATACTTATATACATTGTTATGGGAGGGAGCTGTATACCTAAGGTAGAGCACATCATAAGCAGCTATTTTCTCACTTAAAAGAGTATAATTATAGGAAATCTGAAGTCAGTATTTGAAACAGATGTTATTAAGTTACTTGGATGGAAAATTGTGTTATAAAAGTACTATATACTCATTAGATCTTGAAACTGTTTTCTTTTAATTTTTTATTGAGTTATAACAGTAGAAAAGTGTACAAATCATATTCCAGCTCAGTTAAATTTTTTTAAAAATATATTTTATTGATTTTTCACAGAGAGGAAGAGAGAGGGATAGAAAGTCAGAAACATTGATGAGAGAGAAACATCGATCAGCTGCCTCTTGCACACCCCCTGCTGGGGGTGTGCACGCAGCCACGGTACATGCCCTTGACCGGAATTGAACCCGGGACCTTTCAGTCCGCAGGCTGACGCTCTATCCACTGAGCCAAACCGGCTTCGGCAAGCTCAGTTAAATTTTACAAATTTAGCACAACCTTGTTCGGATCCAGATCAAGAAACAGAACATTACCAGCATTCCAGTATTCCTTCCCTTTCACCCTCAGTTCTTCCTCCAAAGGATAATTACCTTGGACTTTTAACACCCTAGATAGTGGTCAGCAAACTGTGGCTCTTTAGGCCCTTTAGTGTAGCTCTTCCACAAAATACCATGTGCCGGCGCGTACATACAGTGCTACTGAAACTTCGTGGCCCATGCGCAGAAGTCAGTTTTTGGCTCTCAGAAGAAATTTCAATCATACTGTTGATATTTGGCTCTGTTGACTAATGAGTTTGCCGACCACGGCCCTAGACTAATTTTTCAGGTGTTCAAATTTATGTAATAGTCATACATATCATATCTACTTTTGTGTGTCAGATTCCTTTTGTTCAACATTGTTTGTGATATGCATCACAATGTTGTGCATAGTTAAGGAGTATTCTTACTGCTGTAGAGTATTTCATCCTGTGATTAACTGGATTTATTCATTCTGTTAGTGATAGGCATATGGGAAAATTACCCGTATTTAGTTACTATGGATAATTGTACTGTGCATATCCTATCTAATAAAAGAGTAATATGCAAATTGACTGTGCCTATGATCAAGCCACGCCCACCAGCCAATCAGGAGCAAATTATGCAAATAAACTCCAACCAAGATGGCTGCCACCACTGAGAGCAGGAGAGAGGCTTGGGTTTCCCCAGGAATGGAGGAAGCCAAGCTTTCTGCCTGCTGTTGCCGGCCTAAGCCTTCACTCAATGCTACAAAGTTTCAATTATAGAAGATACATAATCCCAACAGAAATGGCGGCAGCCACGGAGCTGGAGAGAGAAGAGACTAGGGTTGCCAGGGTGATGGAGGAAGCCAAACTTCTGCAGCCCTAGCCTAGGCCTCCACTCTAGGCTACAAAGTTTCAAACAGAAATGGCTGCTGCCTCGAGCGAGCAAAAGGCTTGGCTCCGCTCCAGGCTACAAAGTTTCAATTGTAGACAGATTAATCCTAGATCCCAGGGCCTCCACTTGGGTCACAGGGGGATGTGGCCGGCCTGAAAACCTCTACGGGCCCCTCGCCCAGGCTGCCCCTCACCCCAGGGGAACCCCCACCCTGATCCAGGACACCCTTCAGGGCAAACCAGCTGGTCCCCACCCATGCACCAGGCCTCTTTCCTATCTAATAAAAGAGTAATATGCAGATTGACCATCAGTCCAACATACAAGAGGGCTGCCCCCATGTGGTCCAAGATCCTGCCCCCATGAGGACACAAGATGGCCAGCAGGGGAGGACAGTGGGAGGTTCCAGGCCTGCAAGGGAGGGCAGTTGTGGGCCATCAGGCCTGTAAGGGAGGACAGTTGGAGGCGATCAAGCCTGTAGGGGAGGGCAGTTAGGGGTGACCAGGCTGGCAGAGGAGGGAAGTTGGGGACAAACAGGCTGGCAGGGTAGTGGTTAGGGGATTATAAGGCTGGCAGGCAGAAGTGTTTAGGGGCAATCAGGGAGGCAGGCTGGTGAGCAGTTTGGAGCTAGCAGTCCTGGATTGTGAGAAGGATGTCCGACTGCCAATTTAGGCTTAATCCTACTGGGATCAGGCCTAAATGGGCAACCAGACATCCCTTGAGGGATCCCAGATTGGAGAGGGTGCAGGCTGGGCTGAGGGGACACCCTCTCACACCCTCCTCCCTCTGTGCACGAATTTTGTGCACCGGACCTCTAGTTCTTCATAAATATGTCCTTTTGTAGCACATAGGTTTATATTTCTTTTGGGTATATATCAAAGGTTATGTATATGAGGGATTGGACATTTTTGATTCTCAGGAATATTTGGTTTTGTCTGAAGACATTTTTGTCATAACTGGGTAAATGTGCTACTGGCAAACATAGCCCAAGAGTTTTCTAAAGTGCTTATTCCAGTTTATGCTCCCACCAGGTAACTGATGAGGGTATCAGGTGATTTATATCCCCATCAACACTTGGTATTTTAGTCATGTTGGTGATTTTAGAAACTTTTTAAAAAGAAGTGGCCAGTATGGCTCAGTTGTTTGGAGTGTTGTCTTGTATACTGAAAGGTTGTGGGTTCAGTTCCCAGTCAGGGGACATAATTGATTGTGGGTTTGATCCCCAGTCAGGGCATGTACAAGAATCAAACAATGAATGCATAAATGAGTAAAACAATAAATTGATGTTTCTCTCTTTCCTATTCCCTTCTCTTCTCTTCCTCTTTTCCTCCCTCCCTTCCTCCTTTCTTCTCTCTCAAAATCAAAATCAATAAACATTTGCTTGGTGAGGATTTAAAAAATAAAAATAAATAAAAAGAATATACTATCTGGTATTTGGTCTGTAAATAATGTTTATTTAATTTGCTTGACACCATTTCTGATTTTAATTATAAAAGATATATAAAATGCATAAGTTAAAATTTAAACTATTCCATTATAGTTCATATGTTAGATTATTTGCTTTCATTGTTCTTTCCACACACCAATTTAGAATTTTGCTTAAGATGAAGCTTTATATCCTGGTATTAAATTTTTTTGTTGTTGTTAATCTTCACCCGAGGATATTTTTTCCATTGGTTATCCGAGAGAGTGGAAGGGAGAGTTAGAGACAGAGAAACATTGATGAGAGAGAGATACATCAATTGGTTGCCTCCTGCATGTGGTGATCAAACCCACAACCAAGGTACATACCCTTGACCAGAATAGAATCTTCAATCCTTCATGGCTCAACCATTGAGCCAAACTGGCCAGGGATTAACTCCTGTTTTATAATCACACTCTTTCAAATTGAGGTCTCATTTAATCATCAGAGAATTAGGAAGCATCATCCACAGGTGGTTTTTCTCTCTTATATAGCTTAAATTTTTTTATTGAGTGGCTTATTATTTATTTTACTTAAATTTATTGGCTTGACATTGGTCAACATGAACATACAGGTTTCAAGAGAGGGTTTCTATGAGCTTAGTTTTATTAAGTATTAAAATAAAGTTTTTTTAAAAAATCATAGCCATAATGATAAAGGCTAGTACCAAGCCCTAATTCTAACCCTTAGTCCTAACTTTAATACCCAGTTGCTAATCTTAAACCTAACATTGCACTCTAATTCCTAGCTAATACATTCTCTGCAATTTTGATTACCAGTGTTTTTAAAAAGAGGAATGTATTGTATATGTTCTGACTTCAAAATAAAATAGATTAATTGTAGCAAATTTATTGTACCTCTATTTCCTGGTTCCAGAGATAGTACTAGCATCTTTGTGGAAAATAAAAGCATAAGGAAGAAGTAAAAATGCCACTCATTTTTGTAGGTGTTGGCCTGCATGTCACTTATTAATTTACATAAATATAAATATATATATTTACACTTTGTTTTGTTGATATTATATAATCATGTATATCTTTAATACAGAATTAGGAATGTCTTCCTATTACATTAAGTACTAATATTGGTCTACAGGATATTTTATAATGACTATGTAGTATTGGATGGTCCATCAGAATTTTAAATTAAATGATCCATAGAAGAATCATTACTTTAAGTTAAGAGACAGAAATTTCTTGTCAGCAAGTATCAAACTAATTATTACAAGTATAATTAGGATTTGTTAAGTATATGGGAACTATAACTATGATAGCACTATAAATGGAGTTTAAGTCTATAGCTATCCATTGCAATTATATTTGTTTAATTATTAGATTTCTTTTAATACCCTGTTTTGCTCTAGGTACGCAGACAGCACACAGAAAGATGCCTACATTTTTTGGTGGAAGAACTCAAAGTTGTGGATCCTTCAGAAGCAAGGAATCGTATTTTCTTTGTTTCCGCAAAGGAAGTTCTTAGTGCTAGAATGCACAAAGCACAGGGGATGCCAGAAGGTGGTATGTACTCATTAGAGACTTACTTTTAAAATATAACAATGGCATGCCAGAAATCCTACCTGATATGGTTTTTAAATCTTCACTTAACTGTTATAGGTGGGGCACTTGCTGAAGGATTTCAGGCAAGATTACAGGAGTTTCAGAATTTTGAACGAATCTTTGAGGTAGGAATTTTGTGACTGTATTGGCTAATATAAAACCCTGTCATTGAATGGAGAGTGATTACATTTTCACTATTTATCTTTGTTGATAATTTTGCTGTTATTTAGTAGAGTTACACAGCAAGTGAAACAAGGAAAGTTTGAAGAATGCAAGTCCCTGCAAAATGGATGATTTGTAAGAATTGAGAATTAAAGATTCCAATTTCTCTTATATTCTTATGTATTTACATTTAAATGAGAAGCTGCTTTCTAATATTTCTTTTGTGAATTGAGGGAAGTTCTTTATATTGAACTTAGTTCAGGTTAACTTAATTTGGGTTAAGACTAAAATGCAGTTGCTGTTGGAATGGATAATAGAGCAAGGTGAAGATCATCTTTTTTTCTTTTGTACCACTGTACTTATAGAGAGACAGAACATAGTTAATGCCATGTGATAAAAGTATGTTATATTTCTAAACTGTCTTGTCACCTGTTAATTCTCCACATTTTATGCCAAATGCCCTGAACACATGAATGAATACAAAAATAATTAAGATCTGTACTTTAGAAATCTGTTAGGAATCACTGAAGCTCTAAAATAGCTGGCTGATGTATATGCAACATTGAGGAGAGAGAATACTTCTTTATGTTTTAGTGTAGATGTTTTATTCAGAGACATTAAAACTTATCCTGCATTTGGCTGAGTAGTCCTTTATATGTTAAAAAACATATATGTTAAAAGAAATCTAAACTCTTATTAAAGACATAGATGTTAAAATACATCTATACTCTTATTTAGCCCTGTTTAATCTAGCTTTGCCTAAATTGCATATTCTCATCCATGAAAGACCTGCTGTAATTATTCTTCCTTATAAGCAGTAACTGCCTTAATGGTAAGAACATGAATGTTGAATGTACTAGGCAGAATTAAATATTTACTCACTCTCCCCTGTTTTTAATTTGGTGAGGGGAGAAAGATGATTAGGTAGATGAAGAAAAAGTATTAGAGAAAGAACACCCAATACCAGCTTTCTTGGTAAGATCTCTAATTGTTCAGAGACCCCTGGGATATCAGCATATATTCTCTCAAACTAGGCCATAGGATACATGAAGTGTCAGTTATTGAAAGACCATTGCTGTCTATTTTCTTTCCCTTTGCTTTAATAAGAGATTTAATGCTCTTCTCATTCTTTTATCCATAGGGAAAATATTGGGGAGAGGATATATTGTTCTCTTTCCTTTGTCTTATTTATTAACTTTTTCCTCTTTTCATCCCTTTCCCTTCCCTGTTTGTCATTGATTTATCCTACCAAATAATTTACATTTATACTGGTTTCGGTACAGTTTTGCTCTCCCAAAATAGCTCCTTGAAGAGGTGGAAATGAGAAGAATAACAGATGTACTATAGAGCATTGGTTCCCAAACATGGTTGATCTTGAGAATAACATGAGGTGCTCTAGAGATCTGCAGATTCCTGACCTATTCTAGGGACTGATCCAGTGGAACTAGGATGGACTTAGGAATCTGTATGTATTCAAAGCTTTCCAGCTGATTGGCAATAATCAGTCAGACTTGGGACTTATTCTTTTTAATATTTGCAGGAAGAAATTGGCACTTTACTTTTTATTTGTTTGGGAATCTAAAAATTACATATAGAAAAAACTGCTTATGAACAAGAGCTTTTAAATAAACTTGTGGAAAATGTCAGGATTTAGAATTTGAAACTTTTGTTTAGGTGAAACTATTATAGATCTAAAATGAGAATCAGATAGAAATTGTTTGAATTTATCTACAGAAATAACCAGATTGGCCAAAAATTTTGTTTGGGTGTCCAAAGCATTTTAAGTGGTATTGTTGTTTTGCTTTTTGTTCTTTTGAAGAAGGAAACCTTATTGAGTGCAAACAGCTCAGTGGTAATACAGCATGGTTGTGAAAACAGCACTGCTGTGGAACCGCTCAGTAGTGCTGCGAGTGGCTGTGAGGCTGCCCAGGGCAGGTCCCTGGGGCCAGGACCCTCTTCTGCTAGGCAGCTCCACAATAGTCTGAACCAGCCTGTGCTGGTCTCCTCTGCTGTTCTGCTCCTGGAAGGGCTATGAATTTCTCTGTGAGTATAACTTTGGACATATTCCATGGGTTTCAGTATCCAGTTTATTCTTCATTATTTATTTGTAATTAATAGTTTTGGGAATATCCCACTTAATACAGGAGTTAAAATTCAGATTTTTTATTCTTTTTACCCAACTTTTGTTTATTAATTTATTGGTTTCTTTGCATTATGATCACAGACTATGGCCTCTACATACTTTTCATCTTCATTTTTAAAATTTCCCTTTTGTAGTTTTATGACTTTTGTGAGATGGGAAACTGCCAAATTCATCATTTTTATAAAAGTCCGATCTTTGTCATGGACTTCTTTGAGATTACTTTGGTTCAAAGGAACTAAATATTAATAACAGAGTACCAAGTTAAACAAAACTTGGAAATTAAATCAAGAAATAAACATTATAATATTATAAGTTTTCTTTTAAAAATATATATTATTGATTTCAGAGAGGAAAGGAGGAGAGAGGGAGAGAAACATCAATGATGAGAGAGAATCATTGATGGGTGCCTCCTGCATGCCCTCTACTGGGGATTGAGCCCACACCCGGGCATGTGCCCTTGACTGGAATCTAACCTAGGAAGGCCCCTTCAGTCCGCAGACCAACACTTAATCCACTGAGCCAAAACGACTAGGACTTTCTTGCTGTTTTCAACCTGTATTTGGACAGTTGTATATTCTAAGCCTTTGAGAAATCTAAATATCTTTGCTCAGTTATTTGGCCATTAACTTTTTAATAGATTTGGTTGTATGGTGGAAGAAATATATAAAATAACTCTTCTGTAAAATGTCAGTGAATTTCTTGTAAAGAACATTCCTGGGATAACTGGTAAAATTTGAAAATGGACTCTGTGTTAGGTTAGAGTTATTGCCCCAGTGATAAATGTTCTGAATACAATAATTGTTTTCATGGATCTGTGGGAGGCACATGTTCATATATATAGTAGTAAGGTGGTGTCTGCATTGAACTGTCAAATTATTCAGGAATATGTGTGTGTTTATAGCAGAAACACACGTACACGTAAGTATATGTATAGCTCTATATAGAAGCGTAACTATATATTTGTGTGAAGAGCCTGAGAAGGAAGCCTTAAAAAATGAGATTGAATATTAGTTTGTACATTTACTTAAAAGGTATATCATATTGATGTTCATTCTTACACTTTCTTGTCATTTAAAAATATTTCAGAGTAATAAGTTGAGAGTGGTAAATACGATTATATGTTATTGAGTGTTTAGGGTCCGTTATCTAGGAGGTCTTGACAAGTTTGTTTTATGTTTTAATTATACATAAATATTAATATTTACTTGTGTAGCTATGTATGATTACTTACCAGGAGGCTTCTTTAGATGTTTTTTCGAAAATCAGAAAACTATCTTGAGATATGCTTATTGTTTTACAACTGAGCAAAGTTGTAAAACAGTTTAATGATACCTTGATAAGATGGACTTTAAGTTGGTTTGATGTCGTATTTTAAACTTTATGGAAAATTAGAGTTCCTGATAAATATATTTCTCATGAAATTCAAAAACATATTAGTCTATTAAGAGTTCTGCTAAATAATTCAGTAAAATAGAGTATTTCTTTTGCAGGTTGATTGTTGATATTTTTCTGATCAGTGGGAGAACCATTGTGTGATACTTTTTATTACAAGAAGATTTCCTGTTTTTCTTTGTACTTATTCATCATTATATATTTTTAATCGAGAAATAATTTTTATATTGCCTAATAACTTTTGGAGATCTTTTCTTTCCTGTTTAGTCTAGCTCTAATATTGTGCTGTTAACTACAAATTGAAATCTTCATTGCTGATATCTAGATCTGCTTCATCGAGGAACATAGAGTTTCTTTTAACCATTTTTCCTTTTAAAAATATTTTAATGTTTTTATTATTTTGTGGAGGTTAATTTGGCAATTTATGAGACAGTTATTTAAGTAAAACATGAGTGTTGGTTGTTAAAAATAAGCAGTTTACACTTTAAATGTTTAATATTGTATAGTTCTTGGTGGTTTTTGCTTTGGCAACTATTGAACAGGAATTCTGGAACTTTCTACCACAATATCTTCTGGATTAGTGATATGGAGTGATGTATAAGTGAGCTTAACCACCACCAAAAGTGAGGCTATGCAATGGAAGAGAGTAATATCTCTGAGTTAAAGCTGTATGAACTGTTAGCTAAATTAATTACCCTTGTGGGCTTACAGCTAAAGAAATGGTGTTTGTTTTGTGTTCTATATCTCAAACAAATACTGAAGAGGGCAACTAGAGTGGAAGCATAGGTTATAAATAGTACATTAAATGAATATGTAACATACGATTATGTAACATGATTTCAAGTTAATATACAGAGTGGGGCAAAAGTAGGTGTATAGTTGTTTGTATGGAAAAAATATGATAATTAACAAAAAATAATGCAAGAATAAATTATGTTTTGTGTACTCACAACTATATACCTACTTTTGCCCTAGCCTGTGTATAGAACTCTAGAGTTTTAAATGGTTACCATTTAAATCCTGAAAGCTTTTTTTAAAAATTGATATTTAGAGATGGGCTGCTTCCTGCATACCCTGTAATGGGGATTGAACCACAACTCAGGCATGTGCCCTAACCAGGAATTAAACTAGCAACCTTTTGGTGAATGGGACAACATCCAACCAACTGAGCCACACCGGCCAGGGCTAAATCCTGAAAGCTATGATGGACAGTAATAACTTTAGGAAGTAATGGCCATAATTTTGAACTAGTTATACATATACAAAGAGGTTCAAAAAGATGAATTCAAAGAAATATTGGAGTTGGGATGTATGCCTAATTTTTAAAAATTTATCATAGAAAATAAACATGCCCTCCTCAAAAACATCTGTTGTGGTTATTAATGTTGTGACCCAGATTATATCTTTTTTTTTTTTTAATACTTACCTAAGGATATGTTGATTGATCTTAGAGAGGAAGGGAAAGAGAGAGAAAAACATCAATTGGTTTTCTCCTATACATGCCCTGACTGGGGATCAAACTCACAACCTAATTATGTGCCCTGACCTGGAATCGAACCCACCATCTTTTGGTGTATGGGATGATACTCCAACTGAGCCACCCACCGGTCAGGGCAGATGGACAGCTCTTGATTGTTCAAAGTCCAGATAGTATTCTTCCGTAAATACTTGAAGTTGTTTTCAAGTGTTATGTTCTGTGAAGTAAACATGAAAGGCTGATTTTAATTTAATGATTTTGTAAACATTCGATGATGAGACACTATAAATATTTTCAATAATAAGTATGCACATATATTAAAATTGAAAATAAAATTTTACAAAATAAACACCTGTTACTATATGTTATACATTCTGACATATTTCTCCTATTTAAATAAACACTGGTAATGAAACTGATTTGTATAACTATTAACAGGTTATGAGCTGTATGTAGCTTGAAGGTAAAACAAATGAGATAGGGCATCATTGGAACCTATATGCATACACTGTAGACCAATTGGATAATAAGAAGATTAAAATATTACTTAGATTATTGTTAAAGAGTATTTTTCAAATTGTGCAAGTTTTAGTCTGCAAAAGTCTTTTATAATGACCTTCTGTGAATCATAGCATTCAAATTTGTTTAATACAGTAGAATTTTAATTTATAACTTAATAACTTTATTAGGACATCTGTTGCAAGTATGAGAAAAATCTAGAATTAGATTAAAGGCAATACAAATAAAATTAGTAATTATAAGAGAAAATCTTTTTTAGCACTGAAAATTTTTATTTTGACCCTGTTATTTATTTATTTTGAAAAATAATATAGTAAAAACCATTGCACATTACTGTGTAAAGTTAACACAAAGATTTGAACTTGCTGTTTGAAAACACTTTCTACTTTTGCATCTTTGTAATTTTTTTTAACCTTTGTAATTTTAAGTTGTGTTTATCATGTATTTATTTTCTATCCTAATTTCTGTTTCGGTTAAAGTTATAAACAGCAAGTTTTTGTGTTTCAATTCCTAAAAATGTTGGGATGGAATTACAGTAATGTGTTATGGCTTGGGCCCCTCGCAGGAGTGTATCTCGCAGTCAGCAGTGAAAACAAAGTTTGAACAGCACACTATCAGAGCTAAACAGATATTAGATACTGTGCAAGACATAATGGATTCAATAAACGTGGCAGCAGCAGAGAAAAGGTATGAATGCATTAATTGCAAAATAAATGTGTGTTTTTGTATCAAGATGAGTTCCTTAAACTAGGATTTCAAATTGTTAACATTATAAATTTCCTACTAAAATCAACTTTGTGAGTTTAGCTGGTGTTTACTTGCATGTTTTTAAATGATTATTAAATGTAAATATTCTGTTTATTTGTTGTACACATCATTTGCATTCCCTGGATCTCAGCATTGTGTAGGGCTTGTGGTTTTAAAATGTTGAGCGGCTTTAAAATATCTGTAAAGCAGTGGAGAAGCATTTCTTCAACCTAAGTTTCTTAAAAAAGTGCAAAGCAGGTGACCCTCTTTTTATATTCAACCAATGATCCTCCATCTTTCATGTATTCATATTGATTCCTTGAAATCACTTTTTTTTGTGCTAGTGGTTGTTCTTTATCAGCTGGCAAACAAACAAGGTAATATTATCTGCCGGCCAGAAAGTTAGTTTGGTAAGCACTACTCTCTGTGTCACACTGTACTGCACGATTTTACTCCATTTATTACTTTATTGATACTTAGAAACTCTTGTTAAAGATGATCGTAAAAGGATCTCAGGTCTTTTTTGTCCTACATCATCTACAGGTTGACAAATTTTCTATAAAGGCCAGAGAGAAAATATTCTAGGCTTTGTAGGCCATATCATCTCTTGCAACTACTCAATTCTGCAGTTTTAGAGCAAAAGCAGGCATTTAGTTAATAGGTACAGACAGTCCTCGGGTTACTTCGGACTTGAAGTACATTGGTTCATGGTTATGTCGCCATTTATATTTTTAAAAAAAAGTTCTGTCATTTTGACATATGTACATATGTGCTTTATGTTTTTTATTTACCACAAGTAAAAGTCAAGAATTATTATCTTGTAATTTTTTTTTACTGTTTTGCTTCATTACTGCTCTGTATGTGCTCCATGTGAGTGACGTAGGTGCTTATGTGGATTCCGACTTAACAGCAAAAATCGCCTTACGTCGTGCTGTAGGAATGGATCTCCAACGTAACCTGAGGACCTACTGTACACATGAATGAGCATAACTATATTCCAAGAAAACTAACAGAAATTAGCAGCTGCTGGATTTGGCTTACAGGATGCCATTAGATGGCCCTTATTTATTATATAAAGTCCGTATTGAGTTCTGTTCATATGTATGAAGTGTTTGGAGACTTAGAATTCTTACTAATCCTTTGGTGGAACTCAAATGGCACATAGGCAGAGAAACAAAGTAATTTATATCCAGTCATCTATAAAATATAAGTGAAATATATTTGAATCCTTTTCAGTGTTGGAATATGAGATTTTTTTTCTTTTTTCATGCTAACAGATGATTCATTATATAATTTAATGTCCTTGCTTAATTGCTTTGAGATTTTAATATTCCCTGATTATTAATTACCCTTCATACCATAATAGGGTTTATTCGATGGAAGAGAGGGAAGACCACATTGATAGACTGGACTTTATCCGAAATCAGATGAACCTGTTGACACTAGATGTTAAGAAGAAAATCAGGGAGGTTACAGAGGAGGTGGCAAACAAGGTGGGTAACAGTAATTTTATGATTAAACTGGGAATGGAAATATTTTTGATAATGCTAAAAATGTTATCCTTGTTGCCTTATAGGCATATTTTGTGTTTTGTTTTCAGTTTGGATTTTTGAATGGTTGATGATCTTGTTTAATTTTTTTACTCTGATTTTTTCCCCCCATATTTTCAGGTTTCATGTGCAATGACAGATGAAATTTGTCGACTTTCTGTTTTGGTTGATGAATTTTGTTCTGAGTTTCATCCTACTCCAAGTGTATTGAAAGTATATAAAAATGTAAGTTAAATTGTAGTTAAAGCTATACATATAGTTCCCTCAATATATTCTATACATTTATGTAGTAGTTTGTCTATATTGGTGTCTTTATGGCAGTCAGTACTCAACCTGTTAACATCTCCTGTGAACTCTTGTAATAAAAGTAAACTACCTTGTATATAAAGTATACAGAAAAGTTTTCCTTTTAGAATAAGATCATTTTAGTGCTTACTAAATTTATAACGTTTTTATAAAACAGCTTATATTCTAGAGAAAAAATAATGTGGACATTTACTGTTTTTAACAGGAGTTAAATAAGCACATAGAAGATGGGATGGGAAGAAATTTGGCTGATCGGTGTACCAGTGAAGTCAATGCTTCAATGCTTCAATCCCAGCAAGAAATAATTGGTAATATTTATGAGTACAAGTTCTTTATTTTATTGGTAAAGGATTTATTTTCCTTTAGATATTTTACAAAATGTAAAACATTATTTATTATTGCTTTTTAAAATAAATGTCCTACTTTGTTCTTTCTAGAAAATTTGAAACCATTACTTCCTTCTGATGTACAGAATAAACTACATACACTGGTTCCTTGCAAGAAATTTGATCTCAGCTATGACCTAAACTGCCACATGTTATGTTCGGACTTTCAAGAGGATATCGTATTTCGTTTTTCCTTGGGCTGGTCTTCCCTTGTCCATCGTTTCTTGGGTCCTGCAAATGCACAGAGGGTGCTTCTAGGATTATCCGAGCCTGTCTTTCAGGTACACATTTTTTTGCTTTGTTTTTATTGTTGGGAGTAGTCTTTTTATCAGGTGTGTACTGCTACCCAGGTATGTGGCTTTGATTCTACCAGTTGAGATTCTCCTTTTATTTTGTGTTTTGTTTTTGTGGAGGTTTTTATTTTAGTTCATCCTCACCTGAGGATATTTCTTCCATTGAATTTTAGAGAGAGTGGAAAGAAGTTAGGGAAGGATGGGGGGTTGGGGGGAGGAAGAGATCGATTGGTTGCCTCCCATATTTGCCCCAACCCAGACCAGTGATCAAATCTGCAAGCAGATACTTGTCCTTGACTGGGATTATCAAGCCTTTGACCCTTCAGTGAGCAGGCCGATGCTCTATTCCCACTGGCCAGGGCACTCTTGTTCTTTCTGTATGTAGACATCTGTTTTCACTTCTCTTGAGTAAATACCTAGTAGTAAAATTGCTATACCGAAGGCAAATATGTTTAACTTTCTGAACTGCCAAAATGTTTTCTGAAATGGCTGTATTTTACATTCCCATCAACAACATATTAAGGTTCTGTTTCTCAACATTCTCATCCAGACTTGTTATTATCTGTCTTTTTTATTCCTAGAGTATGTGAAGTGGTGTCTCATTGTAGTTTTGATTATATTGATTTTGAACATCTTTTCATGTGCTTTTAGCAATTCATGTATCTTGCTTTATAAAATGTCTATTCAAATCAGTTGCCTAGTTTTTAATTAGGTTATTGGCTTCTAATTGACTTGTAGGAGTTCTTTATTCTTGATGCAGGTCCTTTATCAGATATACAGTTTCTAAATATGCTCTTCTAATCTGTGGCTTATCTTTGAACTTGCTTATAATGCATTTTTTATTTTCTTAATTCTCACCTGAGGTATATTTATTTTAGAGAGAGAAAGGGGGTGGAGGTGGGGAGAGAACATCAATGTGATTGGTTGTCTCCTGTGAGCACCCAGATCAGGGATCAAACCCTCAATCTTTTGGTATAAAGGACAGTGCTTCAGCCAACTGAGCAACTTGGCCAGGCCTCTTGATTATTTTTATTTATTTTTTTATTTTTTGTTAATCTTCACCAAGGATATTTTTCTTTCTCTTTTTTTTTAATATATTTTTAATACAGAGAGAAAGGGAGAGGGATAGAGTTAGAGACATTGATGAGAGAGAAACATGGATCAGCTGCCTCCTGCACACTCCCTATTGTATGTGCCCGCAACTAAGGTACATGCCCTTGACCCAAATCAAACCTGGGACCGTTGAGTCTGCCAACTCCCTCCAGTAAGCCAAACCAGCCAGGGCTCCAGGATATTTTTCCATTGATTTTTAGAGACAGTGGGAGTGGGGAGACAAGAGAGAGAATTGTTGATGTGAGAAAGAGACATCAATTGGCTGCCTCCTATATGTACCCCAACTGGAATCAAACCCTGCAACAGAGGTTTGTGCCTTAACCGGAATTGAACCCTGGACCCTTCAGTCCGTAGGCCGACACTCTATCCACTGTGGCAAACTGGCCAGCGTTTAATTTGAAGGTCTACTGTTACAGATAAACTCATTGTATATTATGAAAATTCATTATTCTTTACAATATCTAAGTCATAGAAAATTATGTCATCGAAATAAGTTTCAGATCACTTATTTTCTTCATGTATTTATGGTAAACTCATTAACTAAAGTTCTTTTCATTGATTTACTACTATAATTTTAAAAGAAATACAATATAATATAGTACATTTGATTCCATTTAGAGTTGTTTAATTATAATCCTTTTACCCAATGTTATTAGCTCCCCAGGTCTTTAGCTTCTACTCCCACCAATCCAGCAACACCAGATAATGCATCACAGGAAGAAATCATGGTTACCTTAGTAACAGCATTAGCTTCTCTTACATCCAGAACATCTATGGGCATCATTGTTGTCGGAGGAGTGGTAAGAAACAATGCTTTTTATTATAATGAAAATTGAAATTTTATGTAGCTTTCTGCTATATCGCAAAGAGAGAGGTATATTTATTTCTGTTTTCAGGAATTAAGAAGAGTTTCACAAGCCTCATCTTACATTTTTAAATTGAAATAAATTGACACTAACATTGTTTTAGTGTTAGGTGTATAGCATAATGATTTGACAAATACATGTAGAGTGAAATTATTACCAGAATATACATTTTTTTAAAATGCATCTTTAGGAAAGAAATACCACTACTAGTTGGTTCTTGAGTAATGCTTTCTCACTATTTTTCCATTACAGCATACAAAGAAATGGTATTTGTATATGGAATAACAAGAATGATCCAGGTATGATCCCTTTGGTATTTAGATATCTAATCTTATCTAAATACCAAAGGGATCTGCCTTACAGTAAATGATTAATTCTTAGTAGTAGTTCTTACATGTTAAAAAAAAAAAAATTCCTATCATTAGCAGCATCAAATTACAAGTTTTGGTTTTTGAAACCTCTAACTTAAAAGAAATAATTTCCTTTTTCAAGATATATTGAATCATCTCACCAAATATCTAACAGGTTATCAAACTTCTTGCCTGATATTTATGTGCTACTCCTTTTTCAGCTTGTTTGATTTCTGATAACTTTAGATTCTCTTAGGAGAATGAATATAAATTTCTTAAACACGGATCTGACTCAAAAAACCTATGGTACAATTACCCCAGTGGTGTTTTTCTTTGTCAAAGTAAGCTGTAAATTTGTCTTACAGATTTGGAAAACTGTAGGCTGGAAACTCATCTCTGTTTCATTAAGTATGTATGGAGCTTTATATCTTTATGAAAGGCTGGCCTGGACCACCCGAGCCAAGGAGAGAGCTTTTAAGCAGCAGTTTGTGAACTATGCAACTGAGAAACTGCAGATGATTGTTAGCTTCACAAGTGCAAACTGCAGCCATCAAGTACAACAGTAAGTTGAGAAATTCATCTCCATGAGAAAAACAAAAATTCATCTTTGGCTTTAAAAAGGGGCAGGTATATTGAAGTATGCCCTGCATGCAGAAAATGGACAAATAAGAGAATAGTGCAAAGATTACAATGTGAACCCATTTGTTAACATAAATACCTGGGTATACTGAGTGTCTTCTTTTATGTATCATAAATATTTCATTGATTTAGTAAAAACGTAGAATTCCAGTTAAGTTAGTGCATAATATTCTGTATTTGGATACTACTGAGAAATGATTTAAAAAGTTCATGATTACATCTTAATAGAAGACATAATGCGCATCATTATAATAAACGTGAAAAATGATAAGTAATATGAGAGCTTTTTAACGTGAGGTACTAGAATCTGAAATGAAGGTTAGTGGATCAATATAGATTTCCTAGAGGAGGGGTAGAACGTGCAGAATTGGAAGATATAGGTAGAGAAAACAGACCAAACCAAAGGCAAGAGGGTAGAGGAAGAGGAATGTGTTTAGAAACAGGAGAGTTTCAGTGAGAAGTGTATATACGGGGATGGGGAGTACATTCCAGTATGAACCTAACAGTAGGCCAGGAGTCTGGATAATTAGGAATCCTGGAAGTGATATTATTAATATTTAGCTCTAGGACAGGACAAATAGCTTTGCAGTGCTGTGGTGTGTATAGAATGGTTTAGATTAAGAAGACAAGAATTTGCAGGGAGATTGTACTGTTTCAGATACAGGATAAAAGCCTATACCTGTGGTCGGCAAACTGCAGCTCGCAAGCCACATGCAGCTCTTTGGCCCCTTGAGTGTGGCCCTTCCACAAAATACCACGGCCTGGGCAAGTCTATTTTGAAGAAGTGGCGTTAGAAGTTTAAGTTTAAAAAATTTGGATCTCAAAAGAAATTTCAATCGTTGTACTGTTGATATTTGGCTCTGTTGAAATGAGTTTGCCGACATGGCCTATACTAATAGAGCTATAGAGAATGGAGACAATGAGGGCATGTATTTGAGACCACTGAATTAGTTCATTCATTTACCAAATAGTTATTGAACTCCTATTTTATATAATAGGTTTTTTTTAATTTGTTTTTTCTTATTCCTCACCTGAGGATATTTTTTCCTTTGATTTTTAGACAGAGTGGCAGAGAGTAGAAGAGACAGAGAAACATTGATGTGAGAGAGAGAGACGTCCATTGGTTGCCTCCCGAATGCACCCTGACGTACGCCAGGGATCTAGCCTGCAACCAAATGTTGTGCCCTTGACAGGAGTCAGGCCCATGACCTTCAGTCTGCAACCACTGAGCAAAACCAACCAGGGCATATATAATAGTTCTGATTTTATATTAAGGAAGATCTTTCTTCTATTGAATATAGCTGGACCTCCCAACAGAAATCAGCTGAGGTTCACATAAAAACAAAGTTAATAAAGCTTTCCATTCAACTAATGGTCAAACATTTATTGTCTACCATGTGACAATAACTGCTAGATATTATAGGAAATAAAAAGTTAAAAATAACTTGATCCTTTCCCTAGAGGACGTCACACTCTAATGGAGATAATCTTAACTAATTACTCAGCCAAAGTAATACTAGCTATATATTAATTTAATAAAATATTAAAATAATGAAAGATGCTTCATTTGTTCAATATTGGTAATTAAAGACCATGGAATGGGAAAGATGAACAGGAAAATAATTGGCAGAGAAAAATGAGCAAGACAGTTAATGATATTACAGAAATATATACCTGCTAGTCAAGTGCCCAGTTATAAAATATAACATACAAACTAGCACACAAAAGAAGTAATGCCCTTTGATTCTAGAAACATGGTTAAATGTTACGATTTAAAGTGGTTTTTTGCATAAGTTAATAGGATTAATGAAATTTTCTTTTCTATTCTCAGTAATTATTTTTATGGCAGGAGGTAAGGTTTACCGTGCTTCTGAAGAAATATACCCATCTTTTGCCTTTTTGTAGCTTGATCATGTTTACAACTATATGGCAGTGGAAATAGTGCCTATTGAACATTGATCTTGAAGCCAGATGGAATTAGGCCCACAGTCATATTAAACTTCCAAGTTCCATGCCTCCCTCATCCCATTCTTAGCACTTTGTTCTTTAAAAACTTATGTTTTTAAGAGTATTCTAAACTTGTGATCTTTTATATAATCTTTTGAAAGCCCATACATTTTAAGACATTTGTGATAGCTGATAAAATTGTTTTTTATTTTAAGGGAAATGGCAACCACTTTTGCTCGCCTTTGCCAACAAGTTGATATTACACAAAAACACCTGGAAGAAGAAATTGCTAGATTTTCCAAAGAGATAGACCAATTGGAGGAAATACAAAACAATTCAAAGCTTTTAAGGTACTTAAAGCATTTTTTTCTTCATAATATGAACAATTATTGGTCTCATTACCAAAATATAATTATGTAAATCACTAGTGATTATATTAAAATTTTAGCTTTCTGGTGCCTTAAGTAGTATCCCATATTTAATTCCATAGTTTTGAAATTCCAATGGATGCTAATTTCAACAAGAAGAAACATCTGATGTAAATGGATGCTTTTAGATGTCAACTTCGAACTCTGTTAAAGTATATTAGTCCTTTTGAGAACACAAGTTCTGTAATTCTGTAATTAAAAGTATCACTTTTTAGTCCTGTATTTTCAGGACCCATAACTTCCATTTTCACTGGGACTATTAAATTCAAGGCTATAAAAAAAACCACCACCAACAACAACAAAAAAAGTATAACGTGGAATTCTGGTTTAATATGGTTTATCATGGATTCTTCAGGGGTTTAAATTCGGTTTTAGGGGACAAGTTCACCATATGGTCTCTACTTCTTGGCAATTAACAACTTTCCACTTCACTACCCATTTGCTGGTTTACGTATGACTCTGAGGGAATCATTAAGCATCATTTAGTCTCTGCTGCTACTTCCCAGGGTAACTACTACATAAAATTGCCCATACAAGAGCAGTCTGAAATGTCTGCAAATTGGAGAGGCTGTCCTTGTGTCCTGAATTTTGAGACATCTATTTAAAGCACACAGACTCCAGAGAAGATGACTGCCTATCCCTTAGGCCCCAGCCTCCTTTCCCACAACCAGACACACCCAAGTGCTCTATTGCTCCTATTTCAAGTTAGATCTTCCCAAAGACAACCTTTCAAAGTTGGTAAAACTATATGCACTAGACTTTTTGTTTTTTAACTTAGGGAGGTTTTTATATAGTGTTTCATCTTGTCAGAGCAAAACATAAATGACAAAACAGATAATTGGCACTTAGGTACTTTTCTGATTTTGGCTGGACTGACTTGAATAAGTATGAATATTTTTGATCTCCTAATTCATCCTTTTTCTAAGAGGAAAATAAAAAAATATGTATCACTAGAGGCCCGATGCACAAAAAGCATGCAAGAGTAGGCCTTCCCTCACTGTTGGTACCGGCTTCCCTCTGGCACCCGGGACCTGGGCTTCCCATGCAGCCCTGGCTTTTTCTGGAGGACATCCAGTCTAATTAACATATTACGCTTTTATTATTATAGATTATTGGAATCTCCATTGTTACTGGATCAGGCTCAGCCATTGAGATAGAACTTAACTTACCTAGTATTTCAGGAGAGTGGTTCAAAGAAATATACAGTAGAATTCATATGTACATTTAACTTATACGACCTTAAGCATGTGCACTCAACAAAACAAGACCAAGATAAAAGAAAGGGAGAAGCTCATTCAAGTATGTGTGCGCCCTGGCACAGTATGAGAATGGGAGACCAAATCCGTGTTCCTTGGTCAATTTTAGGTCCAGTTTTCCTCCTTGTATGGACAGTTGGCAATCAGATACAATTCTAGTATTTAAAAAAAAATTTGGGGGGTATACCATGGCCCATATATAAAATCACTTATTCTGTACTTGATGCTTAAAGGGAATTCAAAGACAGTTATAACTACATGACTTAGGTTTCGACTCCCATGAAAGGCAATGGGATTCCTGTTTCCTACGCTTTTTAGTAATTCTTTTAAGTCCTGAGCATTGAACCCTATTTACTGCAGAGCTGTAGTAGCACATAAGTATTCTTAAAAGGGTATTTATAGTGTAGTGTGAGTTCAGTTGAATGTAGCAGCAGTTGGCTAGTGTTGTGGGTTTTTTTACTTTTTGAGATTGAATGGAATTGACCTTAAATGATTTTGGTGTTTTGTTCATTTTTTTAAATTAGAAATAAAGCTGTTCGACTTAAAAATGAGCTGGAGAATTTTACTAAGCAGTTTCTACATTCAAGCAATGAAGAAGAATCTTAACAATAGAAATCGCTTTGGTGACCATCAGAGGAGAAAATGCAGCTTGGATGATTTGGAACAGTTATTTTTATGAAATGATTTTAAATATGAATTGTACTCACTATACCTAAATAGCAAATTCTTGTGTAGATTCTGGTAATGATCTATCTCAGGGTGTTTGCATTTCTGAAGAGTGTTATTATATCTCTTAATTTAATTCTGGGTAAAGAACAGGCTAAGTTTGATATGTTGAAGTGATGAATTAGTTAAGAACAGCAAAACCAATTATGTGACCCCTGAGGGGTGGGGCCTTACTCTTAATTAGGGCTCTCTTTGTTTTTGCTTCTGAAACACTCTGCTTCCTGGCATCCAGGAATTAGAGAATGTTCTTTCTCAAAACTAATTTTTGATGTCACTTTAATGGGAATAGTCACTTTTTTTGTTTTATACCTGCATTGTTTTAACCACCAAAAGGGAGTGTGTAATGTTCTTGAGTGTATTATCTTGCGAGTTAAGTCATTTTTGCCTTTCTGGCAGGTATGTAAACCACTAATAAGCTGTTGTTTACTTCTTATATTCCCATTAAAGCTAATATAAAGCAGTATAAAGGTTTGTTCTGAAAATATCTGGTTCGAAATAGCTTCCTGAGGTTTCTAGAGAAGCATTTTCAGCTTCATCTAGAGTATAGTAAGGCAAGATAAGTTTTAGAAGTTTGAAGTGATAAAAATAGCCAGAGATGGGAGGTCTGAAATTTGAGTGGTTATAGTCATGTACAAATTCTGTTCTTCAGAGGTATTTGTTGAGGATACTGATGAATTGTCCTGGGATGGTTTTTCTTTTATTTAATTGTATGAATTTGCCAGGGCATGGTTAAAAATTATCACTGTATTTTTTAGTTTAATGAAATGTTTATGGTTTCCAGTATTGTGTGTGTTTGTGTTAAAAACTAATTGAAACTTACTTGGAAACATTTAAAAAATGACATTCTAGGGCTTTGTTATGCGAAGAGAGCCCTGATGACCACCACATCAGCATCAATCCCCTAGGTGCTTGTGAGAAAGCCGGGAGGACACAGTGCTTTTCCATAGGAAGGATAACGTTTCAGGCTCCTTTCTTCTCTTAATCCTCAGTGCTTCCTTTTCTGTGCCTTTAAGGCTCCTGGGTGCCATTCTGTCTTTTCACAGCTGGTGGTGCAACAACACTATTTTTCAGGATATTTTAAGGAGAATATTATTTAGGCCATAAGCCTTTCAAAAATATATTTTTATGCCGATAAGATACTAGGATGCAAAATTTGCAATAAATATTAATTTATAGCTTTTGTTGTTGCTTTATAACCAACATTGGTACAGGCCACCAATAAGTGTGGATCAGGTAACACCTGCAGCATGAAAACTTGATGTCTAAAGTTACAAGCTCTAGTTCTCAAATTTATACAGAGTACTTGAAATTTTGAAGCAGCATAGTGGTTTGGTATCACCTCATTAGTATACTACTATGGTTCTCAAAGTTTGGTCCTTGGATCAATAGTGTCACTTGTAAGAGGTACACATTCTTGATCCTATCCCAGACCCAAGAATTGAACACTAGCTCTGGGGGCCAGCACTCTTTTGTAAGCCTTCTAGGTCATCCTGATGCATGCTAACATTTGGGAAGTCCAGGAATTATGATTCTGGTATCTAAGTTTTCCATCACCAGTTTGAAAGCATTCTACCTGATCAAGTTTGAAAATCTATGTGAATGTTGGAAATGGCCACTAAAAGAATGAGACCCAACCTTTATGCCTAGAGGTAAGCACCTATGACCTAATTGACAGCCCGTGGATTCTACAGAAATCATGTCACACCTGATGTAATTCACAGTTCTTGCTCACGATGTTTGCAGATTAATTTATAAACTTTGTATAACCTCAAACTTTTTATAAAATTACGTTTTTAAAATAAGTATGCAAACTTGCAAGGTGAGAATAAAACTTTTGTCTGACAGTTGACAAATGTAGCATTTATACTGGCATTTAGTGAGTCTTGCTCTTAATTTTATGGTAGGTATATAAACTATCTTGGGAAGACTGTGTCATCTTTTGATTGGATTTACTCATTTGCCTGGTCATATGTTGGAAGTTTCCTCATTAATTCTCCCCCAAGGCTGTGGTTATGAAAATACAAACTTATAAGTCTAGCGCTGACAGGTTTGGCTCAGTGGGTGGTGGCACTTCACTATGGGTTCAGTCAAGGTTTGCTCGCTTGATCCCCAGCAGGGGGCATGCAGGAGGCAGCCGATCAATGATTCTGTTATCATTGATGTTTCTCTCTCCCTTTCCCTTTCTCTCTGAAATCAATAAAAGTGTATACTTTTAAAAAGCAAAAATACTTATAAGCAATGGAATTATTCTAAGGGAGTTTCAGAGAAAGAATGACTTAATTTTGCTTTTTAATGAAAATTTGTGGTCCTTTTAAGGAGAAGCTAACATAGTACTAAAGGAGCACTACAATCTCTTGCTCTGGAAGCCCATTACAAATCTAGAGGCCCAGTGCACGAAATTAGTACCAGGGGTTGTCCCTCAGCCCAGCCTGCACCCTCTCCAACCCGAGTCCCCTCGGGGGATGTCTGAATCTTGCAATCCAGGACTGCTGGCCCCTAACCACTTGCCTGCCTGACTGCCCCTAACTACCTCTGCCTACCTGATCACCCCTAACCGCTCCCCTGATTGCCCCTAACTGCCTGTGCCTTGCCCCACACCTGGAACCTAGGATTCCCTCCTCCCACCAGTCACAGGCGCCCAGGACCCGGGCTAGCTTTGCCCGGGGCTGCCTTGGCCTCCACTATAATGGCTGGTCCCCATTTACCTCTCCCCAGTGTTAAGTGTATGAGCCGTTACAGTGTGATGACCATTTACGTATTAGCTCTTTATTATGTAGGATAATAATAAAAGCATAATATGCTGAGTAAACTGACTCCTTCTGGATGAAGCAGGGCTTCGAGGGAAGTCCTGGTCCCAGGTACCAGAGGAAGCCGATGCTAGCAGCTAGGGGAAGGAAGGCCTACTCTTGCATGAATTTCGTGCATCGGGCCTCTAGTGTTTAGATAAAGGAATTAGGGCTGAGCATGACATTGGGCTTAGAGTTTAGTTCTGGTACTTAATGTTAAAATATGAATTTGACTTAAAATATGCCACATGAAATTTGGTTAAAGTACTTTATTGATTACAATATCATTTCACAGCCAACATTATTTCACAGAGCTACTGAACAAATAAAGGAATCACTGTGCAAGAAAGATCCAAGAATACTGTTAAATCATGGAACAGATCCATCTTTTGTTTTAAAGCTCTTACAAGAACTTTAGTATGTTCACCTCTCCAATAGATATACTGACATCCCAAGTCAATTGGCCACAAGTGTGTAAAAACCATTCTAAGTAGGGAAAAAAATTTTTAATCAAACTAAAATCTCACTTATATGTGAATGCCTCTAGATAAAGAGTATACAAATGCAGTGTTCAGATGCTTCTTTGTAAAGAAAAAAAGGATAGAGCACCATTGTGTGACACATCAAGATCTATCAATACCAAGTGTATCTCTAAGGTTCTTTAAAGCAATGCTAGCTAATCAAATACAAACCATTTTTGTGAGTATCTATGGTAACCAATATTTTTAAAAACTCTAAACTTCAGGCAACTCAAAATGAACAAGGGAAAAACTAGTAAGTATAAAGTACTTTACATTCTACTTAATCAAATTTAAAATGCCCATTTTATTATTGTGCTACCTTTCCTCACAAGAAAGAGTTTAGCTTGTGGGTCTTAAAAATTCTAACAGGATGAGAGAAAGTTTAAAATTTTGCTTTCCACAATGGCAAAAGGGGAACTAGAAGCTGAACATAGTAATTTAAAAAATCTTTAAGCCTTACCCACACCCTAAAGACTCTAGAAAAGAAAAATTGTGGAAAGGAAATTATTAAAATAAGCTTTTGGGAGGTTTTTAAATCAGTTTTCATACATTTATACCCAACAAGTAAACCACAATTATTCAATTTTGTTAGTTTTTTTAAAATATATTTTATTGATTTCAGAGAGGAAGAGAGGGAGACAGAGACATCAATGATGAGAGAAAAATAGATCAGCTGCCTCCTGCACGCCCCCACGTGGGGCTGAGTCCACAGCCCAAGCATATGCCTGATCAGGAATCCAACTGGTTCACAGGTCAGTGTTCAGTCACCCAACCACACTGGCGGGGCTTGTGCTAGTTTTGTGTCAGACATTCACAGTGACCAAAGCATAAGCTTCCCTGAAGGTTTCACTTTTAAAATGGTCAGTCAGTATTATTAAATCTAAGACCTAAATGCTGGGTAAGGTCAATTATATAACATTTCACAGTATTTGTTTTAACTGTAATAAAATTTCACTTTCTCACCTGGAGAAGTCAAGATCTATCAGGTTAACTTTTAAATTATTTACCCCGTACTCCAGAAGCATCTACATCCATTATGTCTGGCAGACTACACTTTTGTCACAAAGTATTCATCAGTTCAGCTGAATCTAAATGAAAAGAACTACTTGTTAGTCTCTTATAGTTGAAATATTAATCCCAAATCTTTGCCTCTATGAAGATGGAACTCAGTATGGTGTGTATAACCTTGGAGTCACAAGTGTAAAGGGACCTAGCTCATGGTAGCAAGGAGTCCTTTCTTGAGCAGTTTTGGGGCGACTTAATTAACCACATGGCAGGTCACTATTTGTTTTAGAAAAGAATATGTCTTTAAAATACTATTTTTAAAAAATCTTGTCAGATCTCTAGAAACAACTTTGAGATGATTAGTCTACAAATAAAACCTGTTTCTTATAAGGTAAAAAAAAAAAAGAGTTCAGTAAACTCCAATTTTTTTTTTAATTCACGCCTGATTATGTTTTTCCCATTGAGTTTTTAGAGAGGCGGTTGAGGGAAGAGAGACAAATACCGTGAGAGAGACATATCAATCGGTTGCCTCCCACACATGCCCCAACAGGGGCTGAGACCAGCCTGCAACCAAGTTATGTGCCCTAATCCAGGAATCAAACCCATGACCCTTCGGTTGGTGGGCCAACGCTCCAACCCGAGCCTAACCAGCCATATTCTTTTTGTTTAATATATTTTATTGATTTTTTACAGAGAGGAAGGGAGAGGGATAGAAACATCGATGAGAGAAACATCAGCTGCCTCCTGCACACTCCCTACTAGGTGTTTCTGCAACCAAGATACATGCCCTTGATCAGAATTAAACCTGCGACCCTGGAGTCAGTCCACAGGCCGGTGGCTCTATCCACTGAGCCACACCGACCAGCCATATTGATGATACAAGTTCTTTAAAACTACATTTGGCCATATATTTTAAGTCTTCAAAAACTAAGATCCAAACTACAGTGTTTCTATGAATTATATATTGTTCTTTTGGACATCAGGAAGTATCAACAACAGAATCAGCTGAACTTCAACTGCAAGTAAATATATTTACCAACCGGAACCCATATTACTAGAAAGCAAAGGCTTAGTAAGTTAATATGGTAAGGAGGTTACATCTGGTCATGTGTAATTAGCCATAGTCTTAGAAGGTTTCAGTTACCTGGTACATATTTATGGGAATTGATTTTCAACTTTTGACATAAACTAATCACAGTAAAATAAATCATTTTTATTAACATGTTTAAGACCATACAACTATAGTTTGTATGCCTCTCACTAAAGTTCCCAAAATAATTTTTAAAGTAGAGGGGATACGCTTTCTACACAAGGCTATTTTGAACATGGCAGAAGTGCTTAAGATTTTGGAATGAATTGCTGAAATACATGGCAAAACCTCACCCTCTTTTGGAAATGAATATATTGCTTTAAATACTCTTGCCTAATCTCAAAGAGCTGCTCTTTATGAAGTGATATAGTCCACAAATATTAATAGCAAAAAGTTCATAGAAATCTGTGTATATAGGAATAAACATTCATGCCTGCCATCTACAAGTATGTTTTTTGGACCCATATCTTAATCTTCCTTTATTCACTTTATTCCCTTTTCAATATCAACTGATGTTAAAACTGACTTCATTATAGTTGGTGCACTTACTAGCACATTCACCATATAAAAATGAGAACTGACATAAAAAATGGGAGTATTTAGGATTTCAGGTGATCAAAAGTTAACAGAGACCTATCTCAACAGTAAGTGACAGCTTATTGATTTAACAGTACACTTCTATAATGTATCAGGATAGCCCATGACTTCACCATCAAGCAGACTAACAATCTTCCCATGCCAATCATTTAGATTTATTTGTAGGAAAAAATCCAAGGGGGAGAGTATCTTTGTTTACATCCAGAAGGGCTCAGTCTAGTAATAGACAACATTTTATTTATTCCATTGACAAGTAGAGGAATGAATTGCTTAGTATTTTCCTCTGACCCCTTTAGTACTTACTCTTAGAATTTTCCTTTTGGCTTTAAAATGGAGCCTCTTGGATTTAGCCATTCTTCAAAGCAGAGCCACACCACTTAGAAACCAGTATTTTGTGTGAAGGAAAGAAATGTTACAGAAGAGCAGAGCTTAAATGTTTTCTTTTTAAAATCTGACAGTTTACATCAATTCAGATTTCAAATGTGTGAACATGAATTCAAAAGCCACCCCATCACAACTATACTCAGATCTAGTGATTGGTTAGATTTTACACTTTTCAAAATAATGCTGTCCTATTTCCTTAGCTCCAGATGCATACTGACAGAACACTGGGAATAGTTCTTCAGGTGCAAGGACAATCTAAGTGTTCATCCATGTCCTGGAATAATTAGTATACTCTACAAACTCAGTTCTGGAATATGAAATCAATAGGAAGTCCAACTATTTAAGAGGATTACCCAGAGTACTATTTGATCATAATCTGCTTTTTAAAATGCCAAGAATCACTTATATGAGATTATTGCTGTCTAACTATTAATAAAGTTTCTTATGTATGTCTAAAGTTTCAGAGTGAAATCTCCATCCCCTACCCTTGAGATTCTCTTTCCCTCAAAGGACTGAAAATGAGCACTTATTTAAATTGTTAGGATGGCAAAGGATGCACTAAGAAACTAATGATACTCAAAAGGGTTCTCCTCAGGCACCTATCTGTCAGCATTCTTAATACAATAAGCAACCAGGGTCTTTTAGATTAATAAGGGAGGTCAGAATTCAAGGAGAGGCTTCAAACCTAAGGACAGACACATGGTATTACCTCCATCTATTACTGTGCCTGGTGCCCCCATTACAGAAATAAAAAAATGTGACATTTCTGGTGTGCACAAAGTTTAAAATGAAGTTCATGAATGAAAGCACTCAAGCATGACAGGTTGCTGTAAGGTGTACATTTTGTTCTACATAAAACAGACAGTGAAAGCAAAACTTCAAGGTTAAATGAGCTCAATGCACTGGTCCTTTTGATCTTAGCAAGCACCTTTGCCTTGTTTTTTTGTGTGTTTTTTTCATCCTTTTCTGTTTTGTAGTTTACTGAAAGCTTCCTTTTGTATGTAGTAATCTCAATAGAAAAATTTTCAACAGCAAATATAACACAGAATTTTTTATCACAGCTATAGGCTGTAGCACTGATTTCTCCAGATATCAACAGAGAACAGCAAAATTGTATGCACTGTTAATTCCAGATTCTAAGAAAACTGTCCCAAGAGCCTGTTGCCACAGCCATGCCATCGTCAGTTACACCCAGACAGCTGACCCGGTTGTCATGACCAGCAAGAACACCTGAAAAACAAAGCCAGTAGATAGCAATGGCAAGTCTTAAATTCAAGTGTATTTTTAAAAATACAGGAAACAAACACATTTTTGTTTTGTTATGGATGCTAACTGATTCAACCCAGGCAAAACACCTAATATTTCCAAAACGAATTGGCTTTGGGCAACAGAAAGCTCCAAAATGCAAACTGTAAACTTTTCTACAATGTCTTGAGAGGAAAACTATTCCTGGGAATGTTCATGTTGCACTTTTACTCCCTCAAAAACCTCAAGAACTGATTAGGAACTTAAAAAGGTAAGGACAAAAACCCATAAAGACAATGAGGGCATGGAAGCAGGCAATGCCTACAAAGCTGGATGGTGGGGACTCTCAGTGGACCCTAAAATGCTCAGTTCATAGCAAACGGTCTGGTAAGCCCAGAGACAAGATTACAGTGCAGAACCTCCCAAAGGGCAGGTCCTAGCGAGCCCAGGCACTCTGGAACCAGGTGGTGGCAGAGCTGGGGTAAACTAAGATGCTAGAAAGTGTTCAGGAGTCGGGCTTCCCAGGTGTCCTGCACTGCAGAGCCGGTGACTCCAGCGTGCACCAGGTCATGAGGCTGTAGAGACTTATTTGCTGGAGAATAAAGAAGAATCTCTTCACTGGAAGAAAACACCCAGTTGAGACTGGTGAAACTACTGAAAATGGGGCATAAAGAAAGTTGAGTTGCTAATTGTTTTACCACCCAGCTTTTCTCCCGAAATCAGCCTTAAACCAGCAGCCAGTTTATCCATTCCAGGGAGGAAAGTGGAAAATCCATCTCAGAGAACATGGCAACAATGACCATGAGTAAGAATATGGGCTGCCATTGCCTAGATCCAGGGTATCCAGGAGCCTCAACAACAATCGGGAACCCTTCACGTTCCCTGACAAAACCCAAACCTAATGTGGACGTAGGTACTTACCTGCACGATCTCCTTTTAGTGTGTCCCACACGTTACAATTAAAGTCGTCATAGCCAGCTAACAAGAGGCGCCCACTTTTTGAGAAGGCTACGGAGGTGATCCCACAGATAATGTTGTCATGAGAGTACAATAACAACTCTTGGTCTGCACGAAGATCAAAGAGACGGCAGGTGGCATCGTCGGAGCCAGTGGCAAAGGCATAGCCACTTGGAAAAAACTAGAAAGACAAGCAACAAACATGTATTGCACGGACATGTACAAAAAACAAGAGGCAGTGCAGTAACCGGAGCTGGGGTAAAACAGCCCTAGATTCCAATTCCAACCTGGCTTCTCACCAGTGAGTGCTGTTGGGCACTAAAGATTCTTCAACACTTTGGGCCTTAGTTTCAGTTTTAGAGTGTGGGTTAAGACAATGAAATAACATATGCCGAATACACAGCCTATTAACACATAGCAAGTGTTAATAATTCAGTAAATATTAGCTCTGGTCCTCCACATGTCTTATTAAGATATTTAAATGTAAATATTACTATTTAAAGAATCTATATAAATGTACTTCATTTTTTAAAAAAATATATTTTGTATTTTTTACAGAAAGGAGGGGAGAGGGAGAGAGAGTAAGAAACATCGATGAGAGAGAAACATCAACCAGCTGCCTCCTCACGCTCCACACTGGCGATGCACCTGCAACCAAGGAACATGCCCTTGACCGAAACTGAACCGGGGACCCGTGAATCTGCAGGTCGATGCTCTATCCACTGAGCCAAACTGGTTAGGGCTCTTTTTTATTTTTTTAATCCTCACTCAAGGATGCGTTTTTTTCTGATTTTTAGAGAGAGGAAAGGACAGGGAGCAAAACATCGATGTGAGGGCAGAACATCGATCAGCTGCCTCCTGCACGCTTCCTACCTGGGATCCAGCCCACAACCTGGGTATATGCCCTGACTTAGGCATCGAACTCACAACCTCTTGGTACACAAGATGCACCCAACCAGTTGAGCCATACTGGCCAGGGCTGGTTTTTTCTTTTTTAAATCGAACTCTTACTGTCTGAGAATTCAATGTCATAAGAGCACATCATTTATAAGAATTTATAAATTGTAAGAATCCTTGAAGGCAATGTGTTATTAAAATCATGCTACAGAGTTCGTACTTTAAACACACAATAAATATCCCTTAGAAATGCTATTCACTTACACTGACAGCATTAATATCCGACACATGGCCAGAGAAAGACTGTCTACACATTCCATCTCGAATATCCCATAACTTGGAAGAGGCATCACAAGCACCAGAAACAAAAGTCCTCATGTCAGGACTCAGAGAAAGGCTCATCACATCTCCAGAATGCCCAGTGAACGTGGTGGTCTGCTGGGCAGTTTCAATGTCCCATAGGGCACTGCAATCAAAAATGAATACAAATTATGGCCATTATATCTTCTTACAGTAGTTCCTATCAACCTCAACACCCAAATCAGTGTTCTGAAATAAACTTACCAATTTGTATCTCCTGAACTTGTAACAATTTGGCTGTCATCTAAAAAACGGCAGCAGGACAAGTAGCCTATAGCATAGAGAGTCACATTATTTTAGGTTATAATCGATTAAATAACCCAATCAGCATATGAAATACTAATATACATATACAGTTAGAGGGAGAGGAGCATCAATTTGCTGTTCCACTTATTTATGCATGCATTGGCTGCTCCCTGCATGTGCTTTGGTGTATCAGGACAATAACCAACTGAGCTACCCAGCCGAGGGCAAACACTAATATTGTTAAGTATATACAACAGTGATCTCTAGTACATTCTACAGTTCAAATTTTAATTAATTCAAACTATGTTATCTGAAACTAAATTTTATCAACTAAATCTTTCTTAGGCATTTACTGTGCCAACGACATCATGTTGGGCACTCTAAAAGTTACAACCTGAGTAAGACGAAGTCCCTCCCATCTACTACAATTGCCTGAGAGACATACTCCTCTCGGATGTCTACAATATATAGCAGATGGCATTAAGTACCTTGGAGAAAGATTAAAAGTATTTTGAGAAATTAGAACTACCACCCCAGTGAAGGCTTCATGAAAAAGGTAGCATTTTAATGTTCTGAATTCACCAGTATTTCAAAATATGAAAATGGCAGGGAAATGCTATTGTAGAGATTTTTTTTAAAGCATGGTCAAATAGTATTGGAGGGAATTCAGAGAGGCAGAAACATGATGAGTGGCCAAAAAATCCTAATAAACACTGCCAACCAAATGCTGGTACCACTGAATCATGGTTTTGTGTGCACTCTGAAAAATAAAGCAATGTGCTATCACAGTGAAAACACTTTATAAATGTTATCTTATACTAGAGGCCCAGCAATCGACCGAACTCGCACGAGGAGGCACCACACCTCCCACCAAGCGAGGAGGCACCCCATGGGCTCCCATAGGAGCCAGGCTGGACCGGCGCCGGCTCAGGCAGGCCCCTGTCTCTGTCTCCATCTCTGTTCTGGGTCTCACCTGCATGCACAACCTCCTCCTGTCTGGTCGTGACTCGTTATGGTGTCCTGGCCTAATTTGCATATTACCTCTTTATATATATATATAGATAATAAAGTAGAGGCTCAGTGCACAAAATTTGTGCATGAGGGGTCCCCTCAGCCCACCCTGCACCCTCTCCAATCCAGGACCCCTCAGGGTATGTCCCTCTCACAATCCTGGACCACTGGCTCCTAATCACTTACCTGCCTGCCTGCCTGGTCAACCCTAACTGCCCAGCTCTGCCAGCCTGATCGCTCCTCACTGCCTCTGCATGCCAGCCTGATCGCCCCTAACTGCCTCCCTGCCAACTTGGTTGCCCCTAACTGCCCCCCCCCCCCGCTGCTGGCCAGGTCACCCCCTCAAAGCCCCCCCACCAGCCTGCTTTTCAGTTGTTTGGTCGTCCCTCATTAGCCTTCCTGCTGGCCTGGTCATAGGCAGCCATCTTGTGAGGGCATGAGGGTTAATTTGCATATTACCTCTTTATTATATAGGAAGCTCAATATGCTAAGTGTCTGGTTGACTGGTTGGCCATTCAACCAATCGAAGTGTAATATGCTAATGATATGCTAAGGATGCTCAACAGCTTGCTATGATGTGCACTGACCACCAGGGGGCAGATACTCCAACCAGGTTAGCTTGCTGCTGAGGTCCAGCTGATCAGGACTGAGCAAGATGGGCCGGACACACCCTGGAGCCCTCCTGCAGTCACTCCCCAGCTAGCCAACCTCCTGCATCCCTCCCCACCCTGTTCATGCATTGGTGGGTCCCTTGGCCTGGCCGGTGCCCTCTCGCAATCTGGGACCCCTCGGGGAATGTTGGAGAGCCAGTTTCAGCCCGATCCCGGAGGCCAGGCTGAGGGACCCCACTGGTGCACAAATTCAGGCACCAGTCTCTAGTCTTAATATATACTTTGTTACGTAATCAAAGTATTATGCCAAAATTCTATGATATTATATGGTTGCAGAGAATACAGAAAATAACATTGGCTTTCTTTTTATATTTTCATTATTGTGTGAATTTTTTTTGCAAAAATAGTAAGTGTTTAAGAAAAACAGGACAATATTCAGTGGAGCTCACCTATGTGACCTGGTAACTCTCGGCTCACTCTCACATTTCCCTCTCTGGTCTTTAAGTTATATATAGAGCAGATGTTGTCCAGTCCTCCACAAGCCACGTAATTACCAGAGGGGGCATAAGCACAGGTCATCACCCAGGAAGACCTCAAAGGAATGGCATGCATCTGCAGAACAAATGGAATGCACAAAATCTTCACTAAGGAATGGCAATCATCTTCCTACCTATTTATGAAGAAGCAAGTATTATGAAAAATTAAATGCATCTAAAAACTAAGGTAAAATAAAGAATGCAGTGGATTGAGAAAGAGAACACTGAAAAATAAAATACTAATGCACACTGAAATACCTATTATTTTTTCTGTATTATAAATAACTCAATTTAACTGCTCTTTTCAGAAATTATTCGTTTAAGAGAAGCAACAACAAGGATATTAGAATGTAATATAACAACTTAAAATATTAAATGTAAAAAGCGTAATAAAATTCTTCGTTTTTGCAGTCCTGTGCAAAATAGGAATTTCCTCCAACATAACATTGAGTAATACAAGTATCAGAGTCTATTAAAATGATTCTTCCATAAAGAGATGGTTCCTCTAATCATAAGGCTCAAATTTAAACAACAGGAAGAGTTTCCTCGACCTATTCATTCCACTGTCTGGTGCCTTCTTCCCCAACACCAGTCATCTGCAGGTCAGGCAGAAAAATTTATGGGACTTGCAAGGCTAAGTGGTCCATACAGAGAATCAGCACATTGTGTGTGATTACTACTGTGCTCTTACTTAACTTAAGATAATATTTTGAATATACATTTCTGTTTTGCTTTAGGAAAATATAATTGAAAGACCCATGCCTAATATCAATTAATATAGAAGAACTGATATAATGCAAATCTGTCTTGGCTACTTTTAAATTCTCAATAGTCTGAAGATACTGTTTACTTCACAAAGTAATACTTTTAAACTTTAATAAAAGAGTACACAGAACCGAAAGGAATTTGACCTGTGAAAGTTTCCTGAAGCTTTTCCACTACTACTGAGCACCTGTGTGTCAGGCATTCCTTCCAGTGGACAAATGAGGGGACCTGCTGGCTTCCCCAGCAGGAGCTCTAAGCAAGTTGTCCACTGTCTCTTCTGAGCAGCCCAAACACACATCAATGCCTGGAGTGGACCAACGAAAAGCTTCCTCACCCACAGCTAGAAATGAAAATCTCAGGGTCATGGTCACATTGGGGACTGGGAATTTGTTTAGAAAATTATTTCTATGTAAAACTGACACACACTCTTTTCTAATATTCAAATATGAAATATGGAAGTCTAGTAAAACATATTGAAAAATATTCCTGCAGTTGTGCTTGGGCATGTAAATGGGGCTAAATCTTAAAATAAAGCCTAAACTTCAAGACAAAATCCAGATTAACTAAATTAAATTTATCTTAGAAGAAAATTACAGTTGCAAGCAACAGAATAAAGGAAAGATATCAAATCAAATAATAGGTTACTTAAGAGAATGATTAAGAAATTCTACCTTGTTTGTTGTATAACTATCCCAAATAATTAATTTTCCATCCTGGGAAGCACTGACTAGTAGCCTAGAAGAACAAACAAAAATAATTTGACACTTAGAAGAAAAAAGTAGTTTAGATTAGTTATGCATGGCATTAATGAAGAACAGTTCAGAAAAAATATATATAATTTCTTGAATTAAAAACTTGATACCAGAAAATAGCCTTCCAACTTTAACAGAAATGTATGTTGCATGCCAAAATTTTGTCATAACATAAAAATTTAGCAAAACTTAGACATTTCACTATAAATGTCTGGTTATGATTCAACTTTTTCATGGTGATAGCATTCTGGATTCTTATTCAAGATTCTGGTAGGTATTAGCTGACTGGTTTGTGTTTAGTGATATTAATTTAATGACAATAGAGTACATGTAAGCCTAAAAACCGTATTTCATTCAATCAAAAAGTATCAATTGAAATGTGAAGATAGTGTTATAGGTACACACAGAAAATACTTCCTATTTTTGAGGCCTCCACTACCTGGTAGGTAAGATATTTACATATATAAGAAATCAAGTAAGTGAAAACTGTCAGAAGAGTAGCATAAAATAAATGCCTAAACCAAAGTAAAAGATGGAAAAATAGCTGCTATTTGAATTAACCAAGTTGTCTCACAAAAGAGAATGCACCTTGAAAAATGCAATTTGTAGAACTAATGATACATATGTACTTCCATCCTTTGTGAATTTAGGTAATAATTACAGTAATGTCCAAGAACTTGTACATAGCAATATTCAACAATATTTGCTTAAATTAACTGAAATTGCAAGGTTAATAATATACAATAGAACTGCTTTTGGCAAAGTAAACAACAGTATTAACAACCCCTGCAAAAAAAGAAATCCTAAACAGTTTACTTGGATAATTTAATAATGGATATTTTTGAGAGATAAATTTATTTCCATACTAAAGGTTTCTAAACTTTTAAAGTGTCACTGATTATTTTTAATAAAAGCCACGTCTCATAATGGATGCATTGTCTGCAAACATTTCATAAATACAGTTTGTTTACTAACTGAAAAATTACTTGTTTTAAAGGAAATGCAAATGGAGATTCTTAATGAATATAATTCTGGGGATAGTTTGGAGATAGCATGTACAAACCTCGAGTCATAGCCCCAGTGCATGGCATAGATTTTAGCGAGGTGCCCCCTCAGCGTACGTCTTGTTCGCATTTGTATCCGACCCACGGAATCCATATTTGATGTGATCTTTAGAAAGTGACATGAATGTTATTCTTTACCTTAGACATAGCTCAGAGAATAAAGTAAAAACAATCAATAGGCAAGAAATCAGGCATAAGAAGGGATAAACAACGGCAGCAGAGTAGGAGGATGCAGCATGGACATGCTCCCAGGAACAAGCTGGAATTACAACTGAAATGTGGAAAGGCTTCCTGAATAATCAATGGAAAACTCACAGGAGAGAACCCTGATACCCACAGTCCGAAGGTAGAGACCACACAGAGACTGGTAGGAGGGGCGGAGGCGTGAAAGGGCTGGCCAGCCACTCACAGATGGCAACGGAAGCCCCAGAGAGATATCTCAGCTGTTGAGGCGGGGGGCGGGGGGGGGGGGGGGTGTCACTGAGAACTCTGGGATCTAATCCCCAAGCTGGGCTTCCCAGCACAGAGCACCAAACTGAGGAGGGTACCCACATAACATCTAACCATGAAAAGCAGTGGGGTGCTGTCTGCCAGCGAGTGACAGCTAAAAGTTTGAGTGCCCCCTTAAAGGGCCAACACACTAAGTTCCCTCTAGAGCCACGCACCTTGTGCTCCAGCAGAGGGAGGGAGAAGTGGACTGGAGTTTTGATAGCAGAACCCAGGACTGGAGACTTGGGGGATAGAGCTCAGAAGGCAGACACCCCAAGTTTCCTAGGCTGAGTCATTCCCTCACACAGTGGAGAACATCTTTCCCACAAAAACATCTGCCTTGCCTGGGGGGAAGACAGTCGACACACCCAATTGGAAAACATCTTGCCCTAAGGCCACTTGAGAGATTAATAACCTCCAGGCAGAAGCATCTGCCCCACCCTGTTGAAAAAACTCTCACCACACCTGAGGACGAATGCCTGGGGGCAATTCAAGTCAGAATCCTATTGTTCTGTAAACAGAGGTGGTCTCTGGAGGCTTTGAGTCTTTGCCTAATCCAATTAGTAAGAAGCACTCTTTAACACTGTCCTGCACTAGAGACTGAGAGTTGTAGAGGATCTATCTAAAACAGTCACAAACTCAAATAGACAATCAACATGATGAAACAAAGGAACAACTCCCAAATGAAAGAACTAGCAAATTCTCCAGAAGAGATAAATGAAGCAGAGATAAGAAATTTATTTGAAACAGAGTTCAGAGTAATGATGTTAAAAATGCTCAACAGTATGAAAAAAGATATAGTAATTATGCAAAAAGAACAATCTGAGATCAAGAATGACATAACACAAATAAAGAACACATTGGAATGAATATACAGCAGATTTGGAGAAGATGAAGCTCGAATCAGTGAATTTGAAAATGAAAGTGAAAATATCATTCAATTAGAGAACCAAAAAGAAAAAACAATTAAAAAACAGGAGGACAGCTTAAGGGTGCTGTGGGACAGTGTGAAACATAATAATATTAGAATAATAGGTGTGCTAGAAAAGGCAGAAAAGAAAAAAGAAATAAAGAAAGGTATTTGAAAAAATAATGGTAGAAAACTTCCCTAACCTGGTTAAGGAAAAGTCACACAAGTTCAGGAGGCACAGAGAACCCGAAACATGAAGAACCCAAACAGACCCATGCCCAGACACATCATAATTAAAATGCCAAAAATTAAAGACAGCAAGAGAAAAGAAAACTGTTACCTACAAAGGAGTTCCCATAATGCTGACATCTGATTTCTCATCAGAAACTCAAGGTAATGGAAAGCAAGGATCTGATACCATCATTCAAAATAGACAGTCAAATAAAGAGCTTCCCAGATAAAAAAAAAGGAAGGTTAAAGGAGTTCATCACCACCAAAGCCAGCATTACAAGAAATGCTAAAGGGATTGTTGTAAGGGAATGCTGAGAAGAAGAGACAAAGAGAGAAACCTAGCCATACAGAATTAAAATGGCTATTAATAAATACCTCTCAATAATAACCCTAAATGTAAATGAATTAATTGCTCCAATCAAAAGGTGTAGGGTAGCTGAATGGATACAAAAACATGACAACTATATGCTGACTACAAGAAACCCACCTCAAAACAAAAGGCACACACAGGATGAAAGTGAAGGGACGGGGAAATTTTTTCCATGCAAATGGAAAAGAAAAGAAAAAAGCTAGAGTAGCAATACTCACATCCAACAAAATAGACTTTAAAAGCATCATGCTAAGCAAAATAACCCAGTCACAGAAAGATAAATATCATATGATCTGACTCATTTGCGGAATATAATGAACAATATAAACTGATGAACAAAAACAGAGCAAGAGGGGGTAAATATATACTAGAATGTAATAGAAGTAATCCTGTTATTTGCAGATTTTTAATATTTCCTACAACTTTTGTAATATCATACTATGTTAGAGTTTGGGTAATATTATGCTTAAAATCCTTTTATTCTTGAAATATTAATGTTTATTACATGTAATAGTATTATATATAAGATCATTTTTCTTGAATTGGTGTTTATTGCATGTAACATTATATTTAAAATCATTTTTCTTGAAATAGTAGGGTTTACTGCATGTAACATTATTATATTTAAAATAGTTTTTCTTGAAACAAAAAAAAAACTAAAAAAAAGGAAATCAGGCATAAAACAAATTTAGTGATTGAAGGTAATTCAATATAAATAATTCCACAGAGTAATTATAGATTCAATATATAATTCAAGAAAAAGCATAACTGTTTTAAAATTATGCTACATGCATACCTTCTAGTAA
Source organism: Antrozous pallidus (assembly GCA_027563665.1). Classification (NCBI taxonomy): domain Eukaryota; kingdom Metazoa; phylum Chordata; class Mammalia; order Chiroptera; family Vespertilionidae; genus Antrozous; species Antrozous pallidus. The sequence goes on from CM050514.1 coordinate 40,004,029, forward strand.
GAATATCTTCTGTAGACTATTAACTGAAAAGAATAGACATACCTCCCAACTTTAGGAAAAAACCCAGCCCAAATAAAAATCTAATGGTAAACGATCAAAGAGTAAAACATTTATAATTTTAACTGCCTATAAGAAAGCCAGTTTTATGTTTTTAAAGCACATAAAACATTTCTTAATGAAAATTACTAATGTTAATTAATCTAATAAAAAAGCATAATCAGAGTATATCTAAAAGAATCAAGAAGCTCCCTAAAGAGAAACAAAAGAATCTATACATTTTGTAGTATTTATTTTCCCCAGCCTTCTATTTTAACAAGTGTGCTTTTCAAAGCACTTGTACAGCATCTGACAAATTATGAAGTATTTTTAGAGATCTCATTTTTTCAAATGAATACTAATAGAAAAGAATTTGACTGTCATTTGCATTTGTGCAAAGCTGGTTCATGTGAATTACTAAAGTAAATAGGCTGGGGGCTGGGAACTAGGGCGGGGATGAAGACTTTACCTGAACAAGTGTTGCATCATTGCATGCTTTCCTGGCATCCTGAAGAAAAGAAAGAGGATGATAAAACATTTAGACATGGAAATCACTAGGCACAACTTAATATTTTCATTGCAAATGTAGATTTGCAAATGTGTTCTTACTGTACCACATAATCTTTATTCAAAACTTTTATTGAGATAAAATTCACATAACCATTTAAGTCATCTTGAAGGTGTATAATCGAGTAATTAGTATATTCACCATGAAAACTACCTAATTCCAGAACATTTCCATCATCTCAAACAGAGAAACCCTCTTCCTTCATCTCTTGGTAATCACTAATTTACTTTTCTACCTTTATGGATTTGCCTATTCTGGATGTTTTATAAAAATGGAATCATACAAAAGACGGTCTTTTGTGTCTGGCTTCTTTCACTTAGTATAATGTTTTCAAGGTTCCATAGGGTGGCACATATCAGCACTTCATTTCCTTTTATGCCCAAGTAATAGTCCATTATATGGATACTAGAAGCCCATTGCAAGAAGATTCATGCAAAAATAGAGCTTCCTCAGGCCTATTTCTGTAATAATAGGGCTTTCTGTGGCCTCACTCCTTCCCTCTCCGTCTCTTCACTCCCTTCTGGAGCACTTGGCTTCCTTCTATGCTCTTTAGTCTTCACTCCATGACTGCATATACAAATTAACCACCACCTTTGTTGGGTTGATTTGCATACTTGTTCCTAATTGGCTGGTGGGCATAGCAGAGGGATGGTCAATTTGCATGTTTCTCTTTTATTAGTGTGGATATCACATTTGTTCATCCATTAATTGATGGACATTTAAGTTATTTCTGTTTTCTGGCTTTTATGCATAATAATGCACTGAACATTCATGTACTAGTTTTTGTTAACTTGAGAAACTGTCATATTGTTCATCACACCAGCTGTACCATTTTATAGTCCCAATAGAGAGGCTCCAATGTCCTCACATCCTCCCCAACACTGTTGCTGTCTTCTTTTTTTAATTTGTATTGTTACAGCCATCTTAGTAGAGGTGAAGTTGTATCTAGTGGTTTTGATTTCACCAATCATTAGTGGTATTGAGCATCTTTTCATGTGCATGCCTGCCATTTATGTATCTTTTGTGGAGAACTGTTTATTCAAATCCTTTGTCCATTTTTAATACAGGTAAGGTTGTTTATTGTTGAGTTGTAGGAGTTCCAGTATTCTGAATACCAGGCCCTTATCAGGTGTATGATTTACAAACTTGTTCACATTCTGTAGGCTGACTTTCTATTTTCTTGATTAGTGTCCTCTGACATACAAGTTAACTTTTCATGAAGTCTATTTTTTCTTTAGTTGCTTGTGCTTTTAGTGGCATATTAAACTGTTACCTAACCTAAGGTCACAAAGATTAACAGCTATGTTTAACTTCTAAGAATTTTACACTTTTAGCTGTGATATTTGGGTACCATTTGAGTTCATTTTTATACACGGTGTGATTGTAGGAGTCCAAATTCATTCTTCTGTGATTGGATATCCTGTTGTACCAGCGTCATTTTTAAGAGGGATTATTCTTTCCTTATTGAATGGTCTTGTTACCCTTGTTGAAAAGCCATATATCCAGGGCTAACTGACTTACTGATGGACTCCCTATTGTATTTCATTGTGCAAATATACATTGAGTTTATGACTAAGAGATTTTTAATTGTATTCCCTGAGTAACAATGAACTAGGTTGATTTAATAAGGCCACAGTATCCACAGTTATATTTGTTACTAAGCTGCAGCAAAAGCATGAGATCTTAGTTCCCCTTCTGTTTGTTCTGGCATCTAGAAGTCGAGGTGATAGGAATGATATTTATAGTATAACACAGGTCATTTCAGAAATGTTTTTAAAACTACATAGTGCTTCTATGGAAATACTTTCCAATACACTGGATACAGATGTTATTAGAAATAAAATATTTTTAGATTCAATATGAGAAAAAGACATGAAATTTCAGGAAAAACAATGTTTATATAATAGCCACAGTGTATAGTAAGTTACACATCTATGTATTTATATTAATAAGCATTAATTAATAGCATGTAAGCTGGTGTTTATACCTAAGCATTATAGGGTAGACTTTCAGAGATCTTAAACTTTTACACAAACTGAAGGGAATTATCAAAAGGAAAATAGTGAAACAAATCAACATAACAAAATAAGAAAAGAACATATATAATAAGTAAAAAATGTTTTAAACCTAGTGCAATAATACATTTAGAGACTTCATATACATGGGAAAATTCTTCCTACTGGACTTGAAACTTTTTTCCCCCTCAAGTGTTAGGGTAGTATCCTTTCAACTTTGTTTTTCCCTACTGTGTTTAGCGTGCTCCTGTAAAGAGGAAGCACACAATATTTGTTGAATAAATGTGCCAGATGGACGTGTTCCACAGCCAAAGGGAAAAAGGCCTGCCTCCACTTGCAGCAAAGACTAGATGGAATGCATAATCTTTCTGGCTGCCCTTTCAACCTATTTATAAACCCTTGGAATATTTCTATGTCAGGGTGTTATAAGTAGTTATACAAACATATTATTTGATCCTCTCATTCTTAGTCAAATTGTGGGTTAAGAAACCTCATTTGGCAAAGAATGATTTAGCCCACTTTCCTGCGATGAAAAGAATTTCCAGAAATGACAGTGATGGCCTGAACTATGTTCCAAAAATGGTAGACTTGAAGACTAAGTTCTAAAAAAAAGGACTCTCTGATTTTAAGCTTTATGAAATGAACTATATCATTTAGGTCATCATCTTAATCCAGTCATTCAATTAAAAAATCAGTTGCCACCCTGGCAGGTTTGCTCAGTGGTTAGAGTGTCGGTCTACAAACCAAAATTCCATGGGTTCATTCCCAGGCAAGGGCCCAACCCTGGGCTGCACGTTTGATCTCAGTCCTGGTCAGGGCTTGTCTAGGAAGCAACCAATCGACGTGTCTCTCTCACACTGATGTTTCTCTCTCCTGCTCTCTCTCCTTCCCTCCCTTTCACTCTCTCTTAAAATCAGTGAGGATTAAATAAAATAAAATAAATCTGTTGCACTGGCTAGTGTTTCTCAGCACCCAAGGGTTGCGAGTTCAATTCCCAGTCAAGGGCATGTAACTGAGTTGCGGATTTGATCCCAGTCCTGGTCGGATGCATGGCCATATGCTTGGCCAGTCATTCCATACAAGAAGAAGAGCATTAAAAAAATCAAAAGTCAATATCCCTGGATGAACACAGATGTAAAAAAAATCTCAACAAAATATTAGCAAATAGAATTCAGCAATACATTAAAAGGATCATACAGCATGCATGATCAAGTGGGATTTATTCCAGGGATGGAAGTATGGTTCATATCTACAAATCAACGTGATATACCCACTTAACAAAATGAAAAATAAAAATCATATGATCATCTCAGTAGACTCAGAAAAGGCATTTGACAAAATCCAACATCAATATATAATTTAAAAAATCTCTCAGCTAAACGGGCATAGAGGGAACATACCTCATAATATATATGACAAGCCCACAGTTAACATCATACTCACTGGTGAAAAGCTGAAAGTTTTTCCTCTACAATCAGAAACTAAACAAGGATGTCCACTCTCTCACCACTTTTATTCAACATAGTATTGGAAGTCCTTGCAAAAGCAATAAAGCAAAGAGAGGAGAGGAGGGAGGGGAGGGGAGGGGAGGAGAGGGGAGAGGAGAGGAGGAGATGGGATGGGAGGGGAGGGGAGGGGAGGGGAGAGGAGAGGGGAGAGGAGAGGAGGGGAGGGGAGGAGAGGAGGGGAGGGGAGGAGAGGGGAGAGGAGAGAAGGAGAGGGGAGGGGAGAGGAGAGGAGGGGAGGGGAGGGGAGAGGAGAGAAGGAGAGAAGGAGAGGGGAGGGGAGGAGAGGAGAGGAGAGGAGAGGAGAGGAGAGGAGAGGAGAGGAAGGGGAAAGGAGAGGAGAGGAGGGGAGAGGAGAGAAAAGGAAAAGGAGGGAAGAGGAGAGGGGAGGGGAGAAGAGGAGAGGAGAGAAAGAAAGAAAGAAAGGAAAGGAAAGGAAAGGAAAAGGAGAGAAGAGGAAAGGAAAAGGAGAGGAGGGGAGGGGAGGGGAGGGGAGAGGAGGGGAGAGGAGAGGAGGGGAGAGGAGGGGAGAGGAGGAGGGGGAAAGGAAAGGAGAGGAGAGGAGGGGGAAAGGAGAGGAGGAGGAGAGGAGGGGAGAGGTGAGGAGGGGAGAGGTGAGGAGGGGAGAGGAGGAGAGAGAGAAAGAAAGAAAAAGAAAGGAAAAGGAGAGGAGGGGGAAAGCAGAGGGGAGGAGGGGGAAAGGAGAGGAGAGGAGGGGGAAAGGAAGGAAAAGGAAAAGGAGAGAAGAGGAAAGGAAAAGGAGAAGAGGGAAGGGGAGGGGAAGGGAGGGGAGAGGAGGGGAGGGGAGGGGAGAGGAGAGGAGGGGAGATGAGAGGAGGGGAGGGGAGGGGAGAGGAGGGGAGAGGAGGGGAGGAGGGGAGAGGAGGGGAGGATAGGAAGGGGAAAGGAGAGGAGGAGAGAGGAGAGGACAGGAGAGGACAGGAGAGGGAAAGGAGAGGAGGGGAGGGGAGAGGAGAGGAGGGGAGGGGAGAGGAGAGGAGAGGAGAGGAGAGGAGAAGAGAGGAGAGGAGAGGAGAGGAGAGGAGAGGAGAGGAGAGGAGAGAGAAAGATAGAAAAGGAAAGGAAAAGGAGAGGAGAGGAGGGGGAAAGGAGAGGAGAGGAGGGGAGAGGAGAGGAGGGGGGAGGGGAGGGGAGGAGAGGAGAGAAAGAAAAGGAAAGGAAAAGGAGAGAAGAGGAAAGGAAAAGGAGAGAAGGGGAGGGGAGAGGAGAGGAGGGGAGAGGAGGGGAGGAGGGGAGAGGAGGAGAGGAGAGGAGGGGGAAAGGAGAGGAGAGGAGAGGGAAAGGAGAGGAGAGGAGAGGGAAAGGAGAGGAGGGGAGGGGAGAGGAGAGGGAAAGGAGAGGAAAGGAGAGGAGAGGAGGGGAGAGGAGAGGAGAGAGAGAGAAAGATAGAAAAGGAAAGGAAAAGGAGAGGAGAGGAGGGGGAAAGGAGAGGAGAGGAGGGGGAAAGGAGAGGAGAGGAGGGGGAAAGGAGAGGAGGGGAGGGGAGAGGAGAGGAGGGGAGGGGAGGGGAGGGGAGGGGAGGGGAGGGGAGGGGAGGGGAGGGGAGAGAGAAAATAAAAGATCTGGCCAGCATGGCTCATTGGTTGAGCTTCAACCTATGAACTAGGAGATTAACGATTTGATTCCCCATCAGGGCATATGCCTGGATTGCAGGGTTGATCCTCGGTTGGAAGCCTGCAGGAGGCAACCAATCAATTATTCTGTTTCATCACTGATGTTTCTATCTCTCTCTCTCTCTCTTCCTCTCTGAAATAAATGGGGGGAAGAAAGGGAGGAAGCAAAAATATCACAATTTGTAGGTGACACAGTATGATATATAGAAAATCCTAAAGACTCATCCCCCCCCCCAAAAAAAAAAACCTGTTAGAATAAATGGATTCAGTAAAGTTGCAGAATACAAAATCAATATACAGAAATCTGTCATGTATCTATATACTAATAAAGAATTATCAAAAAGAGAAATTAAGAAAACAATCCCATTTACAATTGCTCTAAAAAATTAAAAAGCTTTGCATAAATTTAAACAAGGAGGTCAAAGATAAAACACTAAAAGCTATAAAACATTAATAAGTGAAGATGCAAATAAAAATATATTTTATGCTCATAGGTTGGAAGACCTACTATTATTTAAATGTCTATACTACCCAAAGCAATCTACAGATTAAATGCAATCACCATAAAAGCCCATGGCATTTTTCAACAAAATAGAACAAATCCTAAAATTTGTATGGAACCACAAAAGACATCCAATTAACTAAAGAAATCTTGAGAAACAAAAACAAAGCTGAAGACATCAGCTGTTCCCTGATTTTAAACTATATTTCAGAGCCACAGTAATCAAAACAATATATTATTGGCACAAAAACAAGTACATAGATCAATGGAACAGAAGACAGGCCACGTATATACCCAATACAACTCAACAACAAAGTCTGGTTTTAAAAAATGGGTAGGGAATCTGAATAGACATTTTCCAAGTAAATGTAAAAAAGTACATGAAGTTGTGTTCAGTATCACTAATAATCAGGATAATGCAAATCAAAACCACAATGCAATATCACCTTACATGTCAGAATGGCTATTATAAAAGAAAACAATAAGTGACAGTATCGGTAAGGATGTAGAGAAAGGGGAATCCTGGTGCCCTGTTGTTGGGGGTGTACTATGGAATTGGTACAACCGCTTTGGAAAATAAATCCCTCTTTGTTTTGTCAGCTTCGTTCAACACCTAAGGTATCAACTCCAAGTTCTTATATACATCTAGATCTTTAACTTCTTTGCATTCCTGGCAATAAGACTGGTTATGATTTCAATCCACTGGTTATTTCAACCAGTCTTTGCCCATTCCTTGTTCTGCCTGCTCTTTCCCTCTTTCCTTGTAATATCTTTGTGGAGAGCCTGTGCTTGTTCCTCTTTTCTTACTCTTCACTTTTAAATGAGATGCGTTCTTCCAAAATACCTACTGCAAAAACTCTTATTGGAGACGGCCACAGCAGTAGCCCAAGTTATCAGAGATTCTCCCTGCTTCATGCCAAAGGTCTTCATTTATATTTGTAAGTTGTTTCAGCCCTTACTTTTTCTCTGTGAAAAGAAGCAAGCAGCGCCAGGCTACCCACAATTAGTCTCTTTCCTCTACTCTTCAACAAGAGGCTTCCTAAAAGATGACAAGCCTTTATCTTTTCATTTTTTTCTCAGCCTACCTTGATATTCCTCAGTCCAGAGAAGCATCTGTTCCCATTGTTCCAGAGAAAGGATTATTGGAGTTGTCCCTGAGGGGGTGCCACCTACTCTGTCTGAGATTCACAGACATAGAAAACCCTCTCAGAGCCTTCCCTCATCCCCGCCCAAACCATCACTATATTTGACAACTTTCCCCATCCCACCATGAAGTTCCAAGTGTCTTTCAATTGTGTTAAAGATGGAGCTTGTATTTGTTTCTTATGCTCTTTACTGTTTTAAGTTGATTTCCAAGAGTAAAAGATAGCACATCTTTATTATACCACTAATAATTTTTAATGTTTTCTGCAATGTAATGTTTTACAGATGAATAATTTGTAGTATATTATAATGTGATAACCTGCCTCACCGTATTAAACCAAAGAAACCAAACTATGATTCCAGGTTCGTGACTAAGAAGAGAATTATGCTTGTCTTTCAGGAGGGATTACATATATAATATTCACTTCTTTGGGACACAGAGGCCATTAATCCAACATATGTATTTGTTAGGAATGATTTTTGGAGAGTTCTTTAGAGATAGGATAAAAAACAAATTGACCATTTCTAGTCTCATAAATTAACGCCTCTAGACTGATGATCTAATGAACAAATCTGGTTTATTACTGGTACGAGATAAAAATGTTAAAAATGTTTTTGAGGAAATGAAAAGGATTGCTCTTACCTGGATCTGATTCCGGAGTTGTTCGGCTTCCTGCCTCAACTGTTCCAGTTCACTCATTTTTTGAAAATTTTTACTTCAAAATTAACAACACAAAGCAACTATAAAAAAGAGAGAGATGAATTCAGTTCTCCGTTTACATGTTAATATAGTTTTAAAATATTGACATATAGCTTCTTTTTATTCCTCTGAAACGCCAATGAGATAGTCAATTATTACTAGAATGTAAAATTGCTTAGTAAATATAGATCAAGATTATTTATAAAGGGTATTATGGTGGAATGTGATAAGAGGATGGAAGTGAAATCTTGAGTTGCAGTTTTCAAGACTAAATTACAGAGAATTAGTACTGGACTGGAGTCTCGTGAGAAACACTTCACAATAGGGCACAGACAGACATACCCACTGAAATGTCTAATAAACACCTCAAATCTACTACTTCAAAATTAACCCACCCTACCACCCCCAAGTCTCCCCTGTCTCAGTAGATGGTAATCCATCCTTCCAATTGTTTAAGCCAAGACATGGGAGTCATCCTTAACTTCTGTTCCCTTCACAGCCTACACATAAACCATCAGCAAAGCATGCCAGTCAGTCCTTCAGAAAAGTATCTAGGATTTGACCAACCCTGGTTATGTCCACTCTGAGCACCTTGGTCCAAGCCATCATCATCTCTCACCCGGTCTCCTTTCTATTGCTTTCAACCGCTCTCCAATCTATTCTAAATTTAGCAACTAGTGATCCTTTCAAAGCACAAGTCATTCTTCTGCTTTAAATCCTACCACAGTTTTCCACTCCACTCGGAGGAGAGACTTAATCATTATTTTGATTTATAGAGTCCTATTCAACTCTTACACAGACCCCTCTGACCTCATCCATCTCTCTCTCTCTCTCTCTCTCTCTCTCTCTCTCTCTCTCTCGCCCTCGCCTTCTCCTCTCCTCTCCCTCTCCCTCTCCCTCTCCCTCTCCCTCTCCCTCTCCCTCTCCCTCTCCCTCTCCCTCTCTCTCGCTCTGATCCGGCCACTCAAAAGCTTTCTTGATGTTCCTTGAACACACGAAGTAGCTCTGGTCTCAGTGTCTTTACACTTGCTCTTCCCTCTGCCTGAGATGCTCTTACACTCTCCCTCCCCCCACCCAGGTCCTTTACTTCTGCTTCAATGTTACCTCTCGGGGGACCTTCCCTGCACTTAGCCCCCACCTAGCCCCCTCAATTCTCTCTCAATCAGGTCACCAAAGGCTCAACACCATTTAGCATGTATCTCCTTATTTGTTGTCTGCATCCTTCTAGCCAAATATAAGCTCCTTAATGCAGGGACTTTGTTTGCTTTGTTCTTGGCTGTATCCCTACCATCCATGACACTTTCTTCTTCAGGAAATAAGCTTAACCTGAAATCGCTTAAGAAATAAAGGGAACTTTGTTCTAAAGATTTAGATGAATCACAGAACCAAAAGGCATGACTCTTGCCACCTCAGGAAGAGACGAGAGGCTAAAAACTAGTAGTATTAACTGTCTTGCCTTTCGCTTTAGATCTTTGTTTTCCCTCTTTCTACAGAATCACTTCCTCTGCTTCTCTGAGCACAAGGCTCAGTTTATATCTGCTCAGTGCATGATTAGGACCCAAATTCCCATAACAATTTTTTTTCGGATATCCATCCTTCATTCACTTCCACTCTGAAGCAGTACTGAAATTGCTGAGTTAAATAATTTTAAACTAATAACAGAAACTAGTAACTGCTAGTTTAAAATGCTCTTTCAATAACTGTAACTTCTTGATTAAGTTCTTTTTCGACATGAATGTTTGATTCATTTAACACAGTTTAGGTAACTATCATGTAAGTGGAACAGAAAGCAGCACATCGGTTATATTTTAAAAGCCAGCTGTACCAGTTACAAATATCCAAAATACCAATGAGCCACTGTGTCCAAGCCAATTTATTAAACAAAATGGGACATACAGTTGCATAATTCAAACTGCCTTCTCCCTCCACTTACTTCTTTAAATGTCCACAGAATTTTTAATAAAGCAAGGCATTATGTAGTTTGTACAATTACACTGCTGTGTTGGTGCACAGCTATTTTAATCATACGAGACAGAGAAATACAAGTAGCTTACCTACTAATAATTTTCATTTTGATCATGAAAGCATATAAAATGAAAATATAATTTCTACACTTTGTAAAATTCAAAAAAACCCTAACCCCATAATGAATTAGGTAAGATATTTGAAATGCTTTTGTGATCATTCCTATCAAGGAATTGAAATACACTCTTGCCTTCTCATCCCAAGTATTCTGTAAACGGATATTCTCATGTAGCTTTCTCTCTCAAGAAGCCAGCAAAAACTTACAGCGGCATGAGTGAATGGAAAATAGAGGAAAATAGAAGTTAGAGATGCTTAAACTGTAGCATAGGCATTAAGTTTTGGTTTTTTATTTTGCTACTGAATTTTCATTACATTGAATTTTTTTTCTTGGGTAGGGTGTGGGATTTTTTTTAATTTATTTTTTTTTAATCCTCGTCTAATGGCATTTCTCCATTGATTTTTAGGAAGAGTGGAAGAGAGAGGGAAACAAGAGACAGAAATATCGATATGAAAGAAAGGCCCCAAACAGGGTCTGGGCTGGGGAGGACCCTGCAACCGAGGTGTGTGCTCTTGACCAGAATCAAATCCGGGACCCTCGGGCCTGCAGTCCAACGCTCTACCCACCGAGCCAAACCAGTTAGGGCTACACTGAGTATTTTTAAGTGCCCCAGAAGTAAGCCAATTCAGCGTCTTGTAAACCAGAGGCAACCTGTGTTGTCCGTGTCTCAGGAAACAGGGTCAGGTTTGTTTCCCTTCACCTAACTGGTATTTTCTGGCATAGTTCATTCTTTCACCAACTGTTGACTGAATTTCTATTATGTGCCAAGAATCAGGGCTACACGTGAATAAGACACAGTCCCAGCTCTCCAGCACTTGGCAGTCTAAGAGGAAACACAGATGTGTCAGCACACACTCTCACAGGTCCACAACCCATTACCCTATGCCCTAGGGCCAGATGCGTTTCAGAATTTGGAAGTTTCCAGATTTTAAAAAAGTGTATTCGTTATATATCACATAATACCCCAAAGAGACGCTGGGGAAGGATGTCACATAATCAGGAAGGAGTGCTCCTACAGCAAAATGTAAGTACATTCCTAATGAGGTGGGGGAAATCAACTAGCAAGTGTTCTATTAGATAGGGTCAGGATGTGGCACCAAATGAATTCAGATCACATAAGCTTTTTTAAAAAATATGTTTTTATTGATTATATTTTTAGAGAAAGAAGGGAAAGGGATAGAGCAATAGAAACATCAATGATGACAGAGAATCGTTGATTGGCTGCCTCCTTGGTTACGTATTACTCCTACTGGGGAGGTGCCCTGACGAGGAATTGAAACCGTGACCTCATAGGTCAACACTCAACCCCTGAGCCACAGCAGCTGGGCTACACTGGAAGCTTTAAGTGAATAGATTTAGCTTTTTTCCGGTCAACATTTTGGGAAACTCCCAGAAAGGTTTTTTTCCCCTGCATTATTCCTGTTATTTTTATTTATAGGTCTAAAGTCCAAAAAAAATGAGCACTATCCTGACCTACCGTCAATTCAGGTCATCATGTGACCCACTCTTCCACTCAACAAACATGTATTTAACATCTTCCCACAACAGGCACAGGAATGGACCCACTCCACTCAGAAAAGCAGCTGACTAATGATTACATCAAGATGCAAGCGCCACAATGAGCACGTTAAAGGTTTATGTCACCAAAAACCAAATGTTTCATGAGGACATAGCTGAACTCAATATCCTTAAACTTTATGCAATACGTTTTGAAACCATTGTCGGCGTATCTGCTGAAACCATTTTAGCATGTTTATATTTTTAGCTGTCCTACCTCAAAGTAACAAGTTCTATAAATTCACTCTCAGCTATGTCAGACAGCATAGTTGACAGTGAATTTATTTACCTTTTACTTAGCCATAAAACTACTTTCTCTAAGTTGAGACACCTCTAGTTTTAGGATTTTTAAGGCTTTGTGAACTAAACATTAGGAAAATAAATCACGATTATGTAAATTACAAACCATAACCGTGAAAGTTTATCTTTTCTCATATGACTACTCAAGAATGATCCCCTTTTGGATTTTTTGATAGGACCATGTGAGGTTCATCTTGTATCACTAAGTCACATAGTCTTGTATTACTTTAAAGTCACATAATTTGTTTTTGTTTAACCAGAAAAAAATCCTTAAATTTATCAGACTTGGTTACATATTGCTCTATTATATAAAAAAATTAACGAATCTCATTGCTAAAGAATGAAAACATGACGACCATGGGTGAGAATTCCATCTAGCAAATGTCTATGAGAGCCTAACAGCATCATGATCTAGTTTACTTGCTGACTTGGCTTCACTGGACAAAATGTGGCTTGTGCAATTAACATATTCATGGAAAGGTAGTCATGTGTTCATAGCTTCAACAGAAGTAAAATATTTAAAGTTACCAATAACAGCCCTGGCCCATGTCGCTCTGTTGGTTGGAGCATCATCCATACACTGAAAGGTTTCAGGTTCCACTCCCTGTCAGGGCACACACGTGGGTCCCAGGGGAGCCCTGGTGGGAGCACCTGTGAAGGGCAACTGATTAATGTTCACTCACACACCGATGTTTCTTCTTCTCTCTTTTCTTTCTCCCTTTCTTTCTTTTTTAAATATATTTTATTGATTTTTCACAGAGAGGAAGGGAGAGGGATAGAAAGTCAGAAACATCGATGGGAGAGAAACATTGATCAGCTGCCTCTTGCACACCTCCAACTGGGGATGTGACCGCAGCCAAGGTACATGCCCTTGTCTGGAATCGAACCTGGGACCTTTCAGTCCACAGGCAGACGCTCTATCCACTGAGCCAAACTGGTTCGGCTCTTTCTTTCTTCTTTCTTTCTTTCTTTCTTTCTTTCTTTCTTTCTTTCTTTCTTTCTTTCTTTCTTCTTTCCTTCCTCCCTTCCTCCCTTCCTCCCTCTCTCTCTCTCTCTCTCTCTCTCTCTCTCTCTCTCTTTCTCTCTCTCTTTCTTTCTCACTTTCTTTCTTTCTTCTTTCTTTCCTTTCTCTCTTTCTCTCTCTCTTTCTCTCTTTCTTTCTTCTTTCCTTTCTTTCTTTCTTTCCTTTCTTTTTCTTTCTTTCTTCTTTCTTTCTCTTTCTTTTCTTCCCCCCTACTCTCTCCCTTTATTTCCCTCTCCCTCTATCCCCCCTCCCCTCTATCCCTCTCCCCTTCTTCCTCTCCTCTCCTCTCATATCCTTATTACCAATAATAAGTTGCTGATCATAATTAGCACTCTAGTGTTAGTGCCTTTCTCCCAGTGCAGATTTCATTCTCTCTAACAGAAAGCCATGACACCTAGGAACAGGGTAAGACCTTGGAGATTTTACTAATTAAAAAGCAAGTGTGTGACACTGGTCTGAGATGAACAGACATACAGCAATGCTACTTCAGCATCACACTTTATTTACCAAAATACCATATAATTGCTGTCAGGGGTTTAGACCAACTGCTAATGAATAACTCAGGCAAACTATCTGGGATTCCACTCCATCCTCAACTCCTTACCCCTCACCACCAATGTTCTCAAAATCCATCAACCAAAGGGACCTTTAACAGTGAATCCATTTTGTCACATTTAGTTTTATTCTACTGCTCTGATTCTCCTGATGTTTGCATCCTGCAACACTTAGCATCACATCTGCCAGCAGCCTTAAAAGGGAACACAGGTTACTCATTATCCCTCATACTCTCATTATCACCTCTAACACTTCACAAAGACATTCCCTCACTGAAAGATTAGTTAGCACATAACCGTGGGTGAGATTTATACACCAACGTTTCTCCTCTTCTTTATATCTTAAGGCATGGAGGAGTCTTCGTGTGTGTTTTTGAGTTTGTTTTTCTCCCTCAAAAGTCTCTGTAATGGCACAGTAACAATTAATAAACATAATCAAATCCCTTGCTAATATATTGTAATTCCCATTGATAAAGGTTAATACATAACCATGAAGACTAACATCTAAATTCAAAAATCATTAAGTACCAACTGCTTTTGCTTTTTACACTGTAGGGTAAGGAGACAACATTTTTCAGAGCTGACACTTCCCCTCCTCCTGCCAACAGCTCCCCTGGAGGCCCGTTTCATAAGTGCCGCACATATCGACGAGCCCTTGGCAAATTTCCATCTCCCTAAGTAATCAGCCGTCTACTATTTCCCATTTGGACAATTTAATTCACTATCAGCCTCATTAACTATTCTGGATAGAATGTACCAGTATAATCTATGTCACATGCTAATTAGACAACGTCTCATTTAGCCTAAGCTTCATTACTGGGCCTTAATTTCACATGACCACATAGTTAAAGCCCAGTTTTTGTACTTGAAACAATTCCTGGGTAAAGGTGCTTAGGTGGGGAACTCATAACAAATTGAAGGGGGGCGGAGGGAATGGAGTCAAGCCATTGCTAAATGTTACCATAACAAAAAATCAAACATTCCTCTGGAAGAGCCCAGAGAGATGAGCTCTCTGAGCACAGGGACCACTGTTCTCCCCTTTGTCTGTCCCAAGACAGTGTTCTCCCTTTATGGCATCTAGTTCTCTATGGCTAAAATTTATTACAAGTTAGATGATGAAAAAATAGCGAGGCTTTTAAACAAAAGGTATTTTTGAATATATAAGACTGAATGTTTAAGGACAGTTATTGCCAAATGTTTATATAACAAAAAATCCTACATAATAAAAGGCTAATACGCAAATCGACCAAAAGGAGGAACGACCGGTTGCTATGATGCCTACAGACCACCTGGGGGCAGGTGCTCAATGCAGGGAGCTACCCCCTGGTGGTCAGTGTGCTCCCACAGGGGAGCACCAGTCACCCAGAAGCCCTGAGTCAGACTCACAGCTGGCGAGCGGAGCGGCGGTGGCGGGAGCCTCTCCTGCCCCCGAGGCAGTGCTAAGGATGTCCAGCTGCCACCTTAAACCAGCAGTCGGACATTCCCCAAGGGCGCAGGCCAGGCTGAGGGACCCCCACGATTTTGTGTACCAGACCTCTAGTTACAAACATAAATCAACAGGAGAGCTGACAGGAAATATTATGTGGCTATTAAGAAGAGAATGTTAGAGCTCTAAGTACTTGCAAAGATGCCAACACCAATAATGCTCTCTGAACAAATGCTCCCTTTTGAAGTTCCAACTGTAAGCAGATAAGCATCCTGGTGGGAGGAGTTTTCCCTTCCCCAGCAAAGTATATATTGAGTTTCCTTGGTAATAACCAAAATTGGGGAGGGGGAATTTAAGCAGTATACTCCTGTAGGGGTGCTAATATCAGTGACAAAAGATTTGACTTTGGGTGGTGGGCACATGGTGCAACAGAGACCCACACCTGAAACCTATATGATCATGTTGACCAATGTCATCCCAATAAATTTAACAACAAATAAATATAAAATGTGGACATTAAGATAAATTTTAATATTATTTTAGGTCACTAGCACATTAGTATTGAAATCATTTCATACTTTTTAAAAAACATTTTTATTGATTTCAGAGAGGAAGGGACAGGGAGAGAGAAACAGAAACATCAATGATGAGAGTGAATCACTGATTGGCTGCTTTCTGCATATCCCCCACTGGGGATCAAGCCCCCAACCCAGGCATATGCCCCGACCAGGAATCAAACCATGACCTCCTGGTTCATAGGGTCGATGCTCAACCACTGAGCCACACCAGCCAGTAGGGCCATTTTATCATATTTTAGAACATTAAATAAGATATAGTTCCCAGTGATTCGAGAAGAAAAGGTTCTCCATAATGCATCCTAGAAAAATGATATGGAGGCACAGGGAGTCTGAGGAACTTACATACTTTGTGACATAAAGACTGCACCAAAGGAAATCCTTTGGCTCCTGTGCCACCCTTCGGACACTAGGAAGCAGTGAAACATAGTAACCAAGAGTTCTGCCTCCTGCCTGGCCAGGGCGGTTCAGTGACTGAGTGTCAACCTGTGAACCAGGGGGTCCCGGGCCCGCTCCCGGCCGGGGCACTAGCCTGGGTTGTGTGCTGGATCCCGAATAGGGGGGCGTGGAGGAGGCAGCCGATCTATGAGTCTCTCATCACTGATGTTTCCACCTCCCTCTCCCTTCCTCTCTGCAAGCAATAAAAACATGTAAAACGTAAATACAATGAAGAGCAGAGTCTGAATTTAAAAAAAAAGAGTGCTGACCCTAGTACCCAGCTGTTAGGGTTTGAACGCTGGCTTCTCCACTGGTGTATGTTCACTGACATGTAGAAAAGTCAACAAAGGTTAACTGAAATTCTTATTACAGTTGAGAAAAAGGTGTCTTTGAATTAAATATGAAAAAAACATTTAAAGTATTTTAATGAAAAGAATTCTTTTTAAGCAGGCATAATTATTATTATTATTATTATTATTATTATTATTATTTAGAGAGAGAGAGAGAGAAATATCGATGTGAACCGGAGATCGAACCCGCAGTCCAGGTATGTGCCCTTGGCTGGGAATTGAACTGGAGGCCCTTTGGTGCTCAGGCCAACACTCTAACTGCTGAGCTTCACCGAACAGGGCAAGGTTCTTCCATGTTTGTTTCTTCCTACTAACCTACTCTATTCGTCTGCGTCTGCTGCTTATTATGATTACTCTCACCAGAGGGCAGACAAAAGGAAGATGAAGCTATAGAAAAGACAGTTGGTAAGTTGTTAGCTTCCGGAGAAGCTGTAGCAGTGTCACTAGGAAACTTTAAACAGCACTAACATTGTAAGATTCTCTGAGACAGTATCACTTGCAAACAGGGTTAGGTAAAACACAGCAAAAAAAGTCAGCAAACATCAATTCAAATATCTATTCATTCATTTATTTAAATATCTGAGTTCCAAACACACGCTGGGTACATTCCAGGCTCTAGGGATTGAAAAGTCATCAAAACAAGCAAAAGTTTCCATTGTCATGGAGCCTTATTCTACTAGTATATCTGTCTAGGAGACAGAAAATAAAGCATAGAAATAAGTAACAATTTAAAGTACAGATAAATACCACCCAGGGGAAATACTGTAAGAAATTAGAGGGTGACAAGGAAGGCTATTTTTAAATAAATTAATCTAAGTGAACACCTGAATGAAATGACTGAATGAGTTATGCCTTAAATGGGGTGGAGCAGCCCAGGCAGAAGAAACAGTAAATGCAAAGGCCGAGCGGCAGAATCCAAGCTGGCACGCTGCTGAACCAACAGCAGAGGCGGCAGAGAGGCTGGAGGGAAGTGAGCAAAGCAGAAGAGATTAGGGAGGCCGGCGGGAGGAACCCAACCACGTGATCAAGGAGGCCTCCTGACCACAGTGAAAACCAGATTTTATCTCACCCGAATGGGTTCAGATGACCGAGGGACATCTGACTCATTTGACATTTTTTAAAGTTCAAGCTGGCTGCTGGGGGACAGAGATTGGAAGTGGAAAGACCAGTTAGCCGCCGCAACAGTCCAGGCCGGGAAAGAGGGTGTTTTGACACAAAAGTAGTGGCATTAGAGATGATGGAATAATTTTTAAGTTAGAGCCCATAATACTTGGAAGAATCGATATCCAGTGACTGAAACAGGAATTCTAACCACTGAGCAGAAACAGCCAAACCAGCCGGGGCTACTGTGTATCTTCTAAGAACAAGGATATTCTCTTACACAATCCCAGGACAATCAAATTCAGGATGCTTAAAATTGATACACCACCATAACTTAATATGCATTACATATTCAAATTTTATAATGTTCTTGAGCAACTGGGTCCTCCTTTCCTCCCTTTTTCCTTCCTCCCTCCCTCCTTACTTCCCTCCTTTTCTTCCTTCCTTCCTTCCTTCCTTTCTTTCCCTTTCTGGCCAGTGTAGTTCAGTGATTTAGCATCTCTCTCTCTCTCTCTCTCTCTCTCTCTCTCTCTCTCTCTCTCTCTCTCTCTCTCCCCTTCCCTCCCCCCCCCTTTCTGCAACTGAATTTTCAATCCAAGATTCAACCCAGGATTACGCATTGCATTGCACTGTCAGGTATAAGGAACTTCCTTTAATCTGCAATAGTTCCTTTTGCCTTTCTTTGTCTTTTAGGACATTAACATACTGGACGACTACAGCCAGTTACTTTGTAGAACAACCCTCAATTAAGGTTCCTCGGCTGTTTCCTCATGACTAGACTTTGGTTATGCATTTTAGAAACACTACAGAAGAGTAATGATGTCCCTAGTTTAAGCACATCAAGAAAAATATGTTTATCCCACTACCAGTGATATTAACTTTGATCACTTGGTTGAAGCGGTGTCTGCCAGATTTCTCCACTGTGAAGTTGTTTTTCCCTTGGTTGTTAACTTCTAGAGAGATCACTGGAAATTGTATTAATATCATTTCCTTACCAAACTTTCTCCATTAGTAGCACTTGCCTGAATTACTATTACCATGGTAACTGCAAACTGTTGACTTCTACATTTTTTAAAAAATATGTTTTTATTGATTTCAGAGAGGAAAGGAGTAAGAGAGAAACATCAATGATGACAGAAAATCACTGATTGGCTGCCTCCTGCACACTTGGGCATGTGCCCTGACTGGGGAGTCACACCATGACCTCCTAGTTGACTGAGTGATGCCAAACCACTGAGCTACACTGGCCAGGCGTTATACATTTTTTATTGGCACTCTATCTGGCAGATCTTTCCCCTTTTCCTTATTTATTAACAGCCCGGTGCATGAATTCATGCATCTGTGGGGTACCTCGGCCTGGCCTGTGGGATCGGGCAGAAACCGGCTCTCAGACCTGAAGGGTCCTGGATCGCAAGAGGGTGCAGGCTAGGCCGAGGGATCCTACCAGAGCATGATCAGGGCTAGGGAAGGACGCGGGAGGTTGGCCGGCCTGGAAGGAACCACAGGAGGGCTCCAGGGCATGTCTGGCCAGTCTCACTCAGTCCCCATCTCCTGGAGCCCAGCAGCAAGCTAACCTACCAGTTGGAATGTCTGCCCCCTGGTGGTCAGTGCACGTCATAATGAGCAGTGAGCAGCCTTAGCATATCATTAGTGGACTAGAGGCCCATGGCATGAAGATTCATGCAATAGGCTTTCCTTCCCCTGGCTGCCAGGACCAGTTTTCCTCTGGAACCGGGGACCCAGGCCTTCCCTCTGGCTGTTGCCTTTCTTTTTTGCTTTGGCCGGCTGGAGGATTCTCTCCAGCCGGAGCCTTCAGTCTTCTCTGCTCTGGCTGGAGTGCCACGCTGCTGCCACCTCCTCTCCGAGCCCAGGGCCAGGCACTTGCTGCCACTGCTGCCAGGGCCGGTGCTCGCGCCACTTGGCCCTGCCCCCCACTCCTGATTGGCTGGTAGCATAGCCAAACAGGAGCCAAGGTATGGTCCCATTTGCATGTTACTCTTTTATTAGATAGGATTATGCTTTGATTGGTTGAATGGATGACTGGACACTTAGGCTTTTATTATATAGGATTATAGATTTATGAATTCTTAATCAATAGGTTATAATCCATTATTATCGTTAACTCATTTTTAAATATATTTTATTGATTTTTTTTTTTTTTTTTTTTTTTTTTTACAGAGAGGAAGGGAGAGGGATAGAGAGTTAGAAACATCGATGAGAGAGAAACATCAATCAGCTGCCTCCTGCACACCCCCTACTGGGGATGTGCCCACAACCAAGGTATATGCCCTTGACCAGAATAGAACCTGGACCCTTCAGTCCACAGGCGGACGCTTTATCCACTGAGCCAAACCAGTCGGGGCTCATTAATTCATTTTGATGCTCAAATTTTCCCAGAATTGGCCATTCAAGCTAGTTCCTACGTCTTTTTCACATGCCCCATCAATTTTTTTAAAACACTCCTCTACTTTGTGTTCTAGGCTCATCCTATACTTCCCCTGCCCCAGCTCTGGAACCAGCTATCTAGATCTGGGCACTGGTTGTGTTCACTGTTATTCGGATGTCATTGTTTCTAGGCCCTTTTGTTAGACAGGAGGAAATATATGCATATAAACATATGAATGTATGCATATTTTAATCACAAGTTCATATTGACAATTCCAATCCAACACCAAGGGGTTCTTCATTGCCTTCTTCCATTTCATTTTTAATTTCCTTTCTCCCACAGTTAAAACTCCAGATCCCCAAATATCAATAAATTTACTCATGTGCCCAATCCTACTATATACACAAATCTATTTCAGGACTGCTATGTCACATCTCTACCACTATAAATAATAGCCTACTATATAGGGTTCAAGATTTTTCTGACAGTTTTTACCTTTATATTAAAGGTATATAGTCAAAGTCTTATGTTCAAAACATACTTGGGTGCCAAATATGTGGTGATGGAAGATGATGTGACTTTTGGTGGGGGCCACACAATGCCATATGCAGATCTTGTATCACAGAAATGTACACTTGAGACTTATATGATCCTATTAACCAATGGGACCCCCAATAAATTTAACAAAAAATAAAACATACTTGGATTCATTTTTCCCCTCTGAGAGTTGATGTTATTCATTGAAATACAACTGATTCAGTTATTGCTGTTTTGTATTCAATTTTGGAGGTTTCTTCCACCCAACCTCATTAATTTTATTTTTGAACATGTAAAACATTAACAGGTTTCCTAAACTCAAAACTATACAAAAAGATCTAATCAGAGCATTCCCTCCATTATCCCTTTTACTTAGTTCCTACTCACCACCCAACCCCTGTAGGTAACTAATTAACTTCTGGTTATCTCTCCAAATATTTGTTTTTGTTCTACCAAAAAATTACGCTTTCTACATTTGGAGCAGAGATGGAGCAGAATACTGGATTGAGGATTTTATTTAAGACTAGAAGCTCAGTGTACGACATTCGTGCACTCAGGGGGCTGAGGGGGAGTCCCTCAGCCCGGCCTGTGCCCTCTCACAGACTAGGACCCCTCAGAGAATGTCTGCCTGCCAGCTTAGGCCTGCCCCCTGTGGGCAGTTGGACATCCCTCAAGGTATCCTTAGCGCTGCCTCGGTGGCAAGAGAAACTCCCATCACCACCGCTGAGCTTGTCAGCCTTGAGCCAGGTTTCTGGCTGAGCGGTGCTACCCCTATGGGAGCGCACTGACCACCAGGGGCAGCTTCTGCATTGAGCACATGTCCCCTGGTAGTCAGTGCCCGGGATAGGAACCAGTCATTCCACAGTTCAGTCAATTTGCATATTAGGCTTTTATTATATAGGATGGCACACATAACAAAATGTTTGTATAATAATTAAATGTTCCACAGAGACTGAAATTGAAGCTGTAGGAGGGACAGAATAATTACAGGGGGAAATATCTATCAAAATGTCTTCTGGTTTAGCCCTGGCTGAGTGATTCAGTTGGTTGGAACATTGTCTGGTACACCAAAAAGGTGGCAGGTTCAATTCACCATCACATGCCTAGGTTGTGGGTTCAATTCCCTGTCAGGGCACATACAGGAGGCAACCAATCTCTCTCCCTCTCTTTCTCCCTCTCTACCTTCCTGTCTCTCTACAAATCAAGAAAAACTTATTCTCGGGTGAGGATTGAAAATAATATATTAATTTGAGGGATATCAAAAGGTTACCACATTTTAAAAGAGGTTGCCATCCTGTTTGTAACCTTCCAAATCAGTTATATCTATGGCTTTAGAGAACCCACATTAAAATGGAGTTATTATTTTGGAAGGACAACTAAGCTGTCATTACCTATCAATGTCAATAGAAGAAATTCTGCCATAGCAAGAGATAGGTTTTGAACTCTGAGCTAGACATTTGATCAGGAATAGACAGGTGAGAGGAGAAAGGCTCATGGGAGGGTCTGTAATAACACAAACAATAACGATCGTACTGGAAAAACAGACCATATATCTCACGTGTTTTGGGAAAGTTACAAATATGCTAATAATGTGTGCTAGTAATTGAGGATCATCCCTCCTGCCCTGGCTCTAAGTCAGCGTGGCACAGAAAACACGGACTTTAGAGACGGAGAGGTTGGACCTTGAATCCCAGCTGAGTTACTCGACTGCATGATCACTGGCACATCTCAGAGGCGGCTTCCTTAACTACAGAACTGGATAATGCCTCCTTTGCCAAGTTAATGTGAGATATAAATAGAATAATGTATAACCCTGCCCCTGGCCCAGATGTTCAATAAACAGTTGTCCCTATAATAAATGCAGATTAAACTAGTCAGCAAGGTAAAGAAACTCATCACACCGTGTACCTCAACATCATGTCTGAAAGAAAGAAGAGAAATCACACCATCTCAGGCTGTATTTGGTAAGGGCAGAAAAATGTACAACACTTACTTGCAATTCTCAATCTTCAAAATGTCCCAGACTCTATTTTTAAAGTGTAAAAATATGTGGTGACATACTAAAGTGCCAATGATTTAAAAGAAACCATTCTGGAGAGATGTCGATCAAATGGTACAAACTTCCAGTTATACGATGAGTAAGTCCCGGGAATCTTATGTACAGCATGGCGACTATGGATAACAACATTCCACTGCACACTTGAAAGTTGCTAAAAGAAATCTTAAATGCCCTCATATCCCCCCCACACACACACAAAAGTAATTATGTGAAGTAATGAGTGTGTTTAACTAACCTTACTGTGGTAATCATTTTGCAATATTTGTATACCAAATCATCACATTGTACATTTTAACAATGTTATATGTCAATTTTACCTCAATAAAGCTGGAGAAATACTGAAAGAAGCAATTCTACAAGTTATTCTGAGAAATGACTCAGAATAACCTAAATAATGCCTATGGCTCACGAAGAGATAAACCTAAATATATCACAAGCCACACTAAACAATTTTTTAATTTTATAAATGTGAATACATAAGAGAATTAACCATCCTCAAAAAACAACATTTTTGCCCTAGCTGGTTTGGCTCAATGGCTAGAGCACTGTCCTGTGGACTGAAGGGTCCTGGGTTTGATTCCCTTCAAGGGCACATGCCCCGGTTGTAGGCTCAATCACATTAGGGGCATAGAGGAGGCAGCTGATCAGTGATTCTCTCTCATTGATGTTTCTTTCTCTCTCTCTCTCATCAGTGATTCTCTCTCATCATTGATGTTCCCCCCCCCTCTCTCCCTCCCTCCCTCCCTCTCCCTCCATCTCCCTCTTCCTTCCTCTCTGAAATCAATAAATATATATTTTAAAACAAAACAAAAGACCACACTTAAAAAAAGAAAACATTTTATAAAAGTTTCTATTTCAGTTTCAAAATTGTCTACAAACCAAAGTGCAACAAGGAAAATCTTAAAGTGAACTTTAACCAAATACTGAAATATACGATAAACTTTCAGAGCAGTGGACAAAAAAGGGGGAGGCAAGGGCTCTGTAATAAATATATCCAAAGGTAACCTCATGGAGTGATCTGATCAGAAATCCCTACAGTAGTAGTTACACCTCAGGCCTATAACTTCCCTAGTAGAAGGTTATCTTTATTTAGCAACCCCGTCCATTGTTTTCTGTGCATCCAGGTTAACACACCTTTGAAACGTCCCTTTTTGAGACCCCTGGAGAGAGCATATAACCTTGTTAAGTATCCTGCAATCCAGCGATTTTCAACCGGTGTACTGAGGCAGGCCCATTGGTGTGCCGCAAGCATTTTTAAAACGTGCAATAGCTGACCTCTTCCTCTGAGATTGTCACATTAAAAAGGACAGCAGCCAACATAACAATAGCTGTCCATTGTGAATGAATGAATCAAAATTATATTTTTAGGTCAGATTGGCCAAAAATTATTATTTTTGGTGTGCTACAGAATTTTAGTAATTATGCGTGCTATGAGATGAAAAGGGTTTTTTTTAAATTGCTGCTTTAATCCAATCGACCAGTGACTTCTCTGCCTTGCCTTTTCCTATGGGTTCATACAATGTTCCTTATGTTCCCCCCCTTAATCCAAATGTGTAAAAACAAACAAACAAAAAAAAAACACTGTACTTCTCCAGGAACATTTGACGTCTTGCATCCCCAAAGGTAGTCAGTTTGGCTCAAATAAACTCTTCTAACAATTCTCTACAGCTTTGGGAGGTTCTTACCTCCGCAGAGCCTAGGGTCGGTAATAACCCCAAAGCCTCACACTTCAAGAGTCTTAAACTATGCAATGGCAGACACTCTGCGCATGCCATCTTGTGTGCACAGACCTTTGTTCGCCTCCTGGGTAGGAACGACTTCTCTTTCATCTTAAATAAGCAGTGTGTGCTCTATCTCTACTCTACAAGAGCTCCCCATCTCAGTTCACGGCGCTAAAGCGGGCTGATGGCACAGTGATCTAATCAGCAATTAAGTGCCTTCAGAGAACTTCCCAGCAGGGTGCCATCCGCCGGCGGAGCAGTTTTGCCATTGGCAGAACGATGCATCCAGAGCCTTCACTAAAAGAGAAATTGAAGGAGTGGAAAAAGGGGAAGAGAGAGGATGCAAAATAACGCACTGCTTCTATTTAAAAAAAAAAAAAAAGAAAAGAAAAGAAAAAAAAAGTCTGTCTTTAAGCTTTTGGAAAGTCCATCTTTCCTTAGCGAAGAGCCATAAATATCAAAAGGCACGGCCGTCGTTTGAGTTTTGCACAGAAAAAGGATGTGGAGAGTCAAGGGACACATTTTACCACGGACTGAACGTACAAGTGTTCGAAATCCATTCCTTTCCCCCACCCCGCCTCCAAATGGCTGGGCATCCTCTCATCTCCGGAGGAAATTTAACACGACACCGCTGGGCTCCTTCTCGGCAGAGAACTTTTCTGAGCTTTCCACCCGATAACCCTTCTGGGCACCTCCCAATAACCGCTATTTTTAAGGCAAACACGAGCTCTGGGTCTGCCCCAGGCGGGCTCGGGGCGCGGAGAGGAACCCAGGGGTCCCGAGGCCAGGCGCACGGACCGTCCTCCCGCTTCCCAGGAAGTGCCCCAGGCGGCGGCCGAGCGGCCGGTCTCCGCGCGGGAGCAGAGCGCGACCGAGACGCGCCCGCCCCGTCCCTCTCCCGCGAGGTCTGCCGCCCCGGAGTCCCCTGGTCCCCGTGTCAAGAGGCACCCAGCCGGCCCAGCGCCGCCGACGGGCCGGGTTCCGTCGGAGCGGCCCCGAGGCGCCTCACGCCCCCTGCGGGAAGCCCGGGATCCCCCCTGCGGGGCGCACCGACGAGCCGCACTCGCGCGATCGCCGCCTACCTGGAGGAGCTCGGGCCCGCGTCGACCGGGCGCC
Organism: Antrozous pallidus; assembly: GCA_027563665.1. Taxonomy (NCBI): domain Eukaryota; kingdom Metazoa; phylum Chordata; class Mammalia; order Chiroptera; family Vespertilionidae; genus Antrozous; species Antrozous pallidus. The sequence continues at coordinate 40,029,359 of CM050514.1, forward strand.
GCCTGGGTCCGCGGGGTTGTCGGCAGCCCCACGCGCGCCGAGCTGTGGCCAGCAGAGCGCAGAGCACCAGCCGAGACCAGCGCCGCTCAGATCCGTCGGCCACACCCAGGCCCGCGCCTCCTCGCGGCCAACTCCGCGGCGCGCCGGCACCGGGGCGTGGACGTGGCCGCAGGCGCGAGGCGCGAGGCGCGAGGCACGAGGCGCGCGGGACCGGCGGGGGCGCGCTGCGGGCGCGCGCGCAGACCCTGGAGCGAGCGAGCGAGCGCGCGCGCGCGGCCTGGGCGGGGGGCGCAGGGAGCGGGCAGCTTCTGCTTCCTATTTTCTGTCTCGTTTCCTGCCCGAAGAAGAAAAACATTAATTCCCGGGCAGTTTCGTTTTCTGGTCGGCGTGGCGCCTGGACGCCGGCGCACACTTTCTGAGTAGCGCCCAAGTGGCGTGGCCGGTTTCCTTCCTGGCACCGCGTAAGCCTCGGTTTCCTTCGTGGGCAGGATAGCGGGGCCGACGTAGAAGAAGACCCCAAGGTCCCGTTTGTATCGAACATTATAAAATTCTAAAGTAAGAGGTACACTGGAGCCCAGAGTTCTACAAAATGGCATTGCAATCCCAGCGCTACCATCGCCAGTGGGGCGGCTGTACCGTCTCGGGGCCTGGTTTCCGTCGTGGGGAAAGAGGGAGGAGGATACCTGCCCCAGAAAGGTGCTAAAATGGGAAATGAGATAACGTTTACCCAGAGCCTGCCTCGACATAAATGATCAATACTTGGAAGGGTAGCCTTATGACTGTCGCCAATGAAGGCCTTCCACATCACCCTGTATGTCAAGTCGCTCTTCTCTGCATGAGTTCAAGATCATAGGCGTCGCGAGCGACTTTTTTTTCTTTCATTCCTCTGGGGGTTTGATGTTTAAAATGTCATAAAGTGGATGCAACTACCCAATTTAGTTGCTCTGAAGTCAGTACCCGCCCGGGAGCAGTTTTCCTTTCTCCACCCCCCATCTTTCTTCTGAGTTAATTTCAGTTTGACAGACTGTTGCTATAGCATTCCTTCTCTGACGTCAAACAATTTAAAGAAATAGCCCTGGGTGAGGAAAAACTGCAGAGGAGTTCTCTGTGGGGTTTCTGTGCCGGAGAAAGATTTCAACAGTATCATGAGCCTCACCTCCGCAGCCTGCCATTCCTTCTTCTTCAGCAGCTTCTCATTATCATCTGGGAAAAAAAATCTCTTAGTACCTCAAAAGCGGCGATGCCGTGATTAAGCACTCCCTGATAGTTACTGTGAGAAAAATGTGACCGTTTTGTGTAAAAGCCAGACCATGACAAAAGTGGAAAGATTGGTGGGGTGAAGGATGATGACATTAGAGGTGGTTTTAGCTCAAATTTTCATTTTCACTAAGTTGGGGTGCTGTTTCCCATTAAGAAGAAAGGGGAGAAAGGCCAAATCCTCCACATATCTAAGTGTCAGGAAAGTTGATTAGGACCTGTGTGGTTTGCAACTGTAACTTTTTAAGTGTTTTAATGATTAAATCCTGAGCCTTATTATCCTTTTCAGAAGGAAGTAAAGGAAAATAGTTCTTTAAGAAGAGCCTATTAAGTACCAGGCTATCTGCTTTTTCAAATCATACTTAATTCTCATAATGATCTGTGTGTCGTGTCCCCACTTTACAGATATGGAAACTGAGGCTCAGTTAAATTAAGTAATTTATCTGGAGTCTCACAGGGAGTGGCAGAGCTTTATGGGGAACCCAAGTTGGACTGACTCTCAAGTCCACCACAATTCTTTCTGGCCTTGTTCTTGGGCACTGACCCTTAAGAGGTTTTATAGGATTTGGGGAGGTGATTAGGTTAAGAAGATCGGTTGAAAAACAAGTTGCTGGTATTTAGGAAAATCCAGTGGGAAGTACTGAGATATTTTATTCCAGGAAATATTAGGGGAAATACAAAACAATAGCTTCTAAGCACCAAAACCTGAAAAAGACTTTACTGATCTTTGAAGATTTGAGAATAAATTACACAAAATGATGAATTTAACCTTCTTGAAAATTTTACATGGACAGAAAAACTACTAGAAGAATAAAGTCCAAGTACAAAAAAAGAAAGTTTAATTATTATCCAAACAAGACCACTTCCAAGAATATTCCATTTCTGTTTTGCCACATCTGCTGAATATTTTTCTGAAAAGAACACTCATTAAAGGACAAGCCTGTACTACAAATCTGAAAGTGGAGCCAATAAAAAGAACTTCATTACCACGAATAATTTCCTAAGAGCACAGTAATGCATCTCAGTGATCCAGCAATTAGTTATTTTTCAAATGATAATGTAATCAATTTAGGGAAAAAAGGGAGAGAAAGAAAGAAGGACATGCTATTAATATTTTCAAAGACTGCTAATTTGTGTCGACAATTGTGGTGATATATCCTGCTTCTAATGATGAAACCCAAGGATCTCGTGTTTGGGTGCCATTGGATGATATTTAATTAAGTCCATAGGCCCATGTTCTCAAATCCTACTTTATTTTTTTTAATTGATTTTTTAGAGAGAGAGAGGGAGAGAGAAAATCACTGTGAGGGAAACATCAATGTGAGAGAGATTAGTTGTCTCCCACTGGGAATGAAACCCATAACCTGGGTTTGTGCCCTGACAGGGAATCAAACCTGCATCTTTTGGCTTATGGAATGATGCTCCAACCAACTGAGCCATACTGACCAGGGCTCAAATCTTACTCTATGAAGAGAGGATGGTGCCATTCCTGCTAGAGAACCTGTGAAGACAAATTCCCTGCCTGTTACATCTTTGTATTCCCAGTAGTTTTTAATACTTTGCACATACTAGCTACTCAGTGAGTGAATGAATGAATGAATGAATGCATGCATGCATGTGGCTACTTACTTTACTCAAAGAACCTCCAATACCTAACCCCCATACCCTACGCAGAATCCTAGAAAGAGGAGAACCATCATTATTTAGTTACAGTTGCTACTGCAGAGTATTTTTCTCCTATGATGAGTTCAGAAAAGATCTGCTCTTGGTCCTATATTAGATGAGTTACCCTAAAGTCCACAATGCCATAGGTCTGTAAACTCTGCTTTTAAATCATATTCCAGAAATGGTCTACTTTTTTAGCCTACTTTGCCCTCAGACAATATCAAGTGCATTATAAAGAACAGAACCATCGAAGTGTACAGTTTTCCAGTACTGTCCTATTATATATATTGTATGCATTCCAATTCTACTGTATTTGGGATGAGGCCACTTAATATATATGCAATATTAGAACTGAAGTAAAGGTTTTCTTCCACTACAAAAAAATAACTTTAAAATATTAAATGGAACATGTCTAATAGGATCTATAGCAGAGTTCCCTAAGGATATGGGAATGGATTCCTGAGTAGATTCTTGAAAGAAATAAGTTTATCAATTTTTTTTCAGACAGCTTGATCCTGCACTGCCATGTCTAAAGCCTCCTGTCTTGCTCAGGCACAATGCATTTTGATATTAAATCATTTTACAGCTTATATTTTGAGCTGTCCACCTTTGCAGGGTACTTCTGACACTTCTGATAGCAAATCAGTGATAGCATCTTTCTTGCATTTTCCTATTCAGGGTCTCTGATTGTAATTTGGGCCTAGAGTCTACACATCAGTGACCTTAGGAGACTGCTGTATTTAACTAATGATGTATGTCACAGGCACTGGGGGTAAGGGTGGGGAGTAGAAACACCCAGGTATATACTTGCTCTTCTAAATCCTGTGATTCAGGTCTCTGGAATCTGTTATTGGGAAGGGACAAGCAGAGTGAAAAGAATACTAAACTGCATGTCAGAAGATCTGATTTAGAGCATTAGCTTTGGTTCTAAATATTTGCATGATCTTGAGCAGGTCACAACTCCCCCGAATTCTGTATTATTCAATAGTTAAAAGGAAAGTTCTGGGTTCTAACAGGATTGGCAAGTATCACTAATCCCACTAGTCAGTACTTTGCCCAATGTGTAACTTCACTAATCCATCACGTATCTTTCCCTCTAAGACTCATTTCGTCCCAGGAATTCTTCCGAACACCACACACCAGGCAGGCACTCTGATTTTAATGTTGATAAGTGAGTAAAAGCACTACGTGAGTTATCCATTGCTGTGTGACACACCACCCCAAATCTAATAGTAGATTAGAACAACAGCATCCATTTCCTTATTCATTTCCTTCCCTCATAATAGCCAGCTTCAGCAGGGCTTGGCAGACACACACTTTTCTGCTCCAGGCAGTGTCGGCTAGTTTGATGCTTATTTCAAGATGGCTCGCTGAGATGGCTGGCAAGTGGTGCTGGATTTTGGTGGGAAGATCAGCCAGGGCTATGGACAAAGAGAGACCTCCATGCTTCTTCACATGGGGATGTGAAGAAGACATCCCCCCATGGATGTCTTGGAATATCTCATACTAGGGCTGGGTTCCAAAGCAAGTGTTTTAAGAGAACAAGGAGGAAGTGCCTTGTGTTTTCATGATTTAGCCTCAGGAAGCCCATGTTGTAGCTTCCACCATACTCTCTCGGTCTAGGTCTAGGCAGTCACACATTCAAATGACAGGGATGTTGACCTCTTGATGGAGGATTAACAAGATTCTAGAAGAGCATGGCCTGGCTGGTGTGACTATGAACTGAGGTCACAGTTCTATTCCCAGGCAGGGCGCATGCCTGGGTTGCAGGGCGCATGCCTGGGCTTAATCCCCAGGGTGGGGTGTGCAGGAGGTAGCCATCAACGAGTCTCTCTTATCATTGATGCTTCTATCTCTCTCTCCCTCTCTCTTCCTCTCTGAAATCAATAAAACTATATTTTTGGGGGGAAAAAGAATATTATATAAATGGAATCATACTGCATGAAGTCTTTTGAGACTGGAAAATTTCACTCAGCATAATGCTTTGTTCCTTCTTATTGCTGAGTAGTGCTCTATGGTACAGAGGTACCACACTGTTTATCCACTCACCCACTCAAAAACTTTGGGGATGTTTTCCATTTGGGGGAAATTATGAATAGAGTTTCTATAAACTCCATGCATATGTTTTTATGTTAACATATATTTTCCTTTCTTTAGGGTAGATAACTATGACTGGGATATTTTGGGTTATATGGTCTGATGAGAAACTGCTAAATCGTTTTCCAGAGTAGCTGGTACATTTTTATTTTATTTTATTTTTTGCAGAGACAGTGGAAAGGGAGGGAGGGATGAGGGAAGAAAGAGAGAGAGGAAAGAGAGGATAGAGGTTAAAGAGGGAGGGAGTGAGGAAGAGAGAGAGAGAGAGAGAGAGAGAGAGAGAGAGAGAGAGAGAGAGAGAGAGATGAGAGAGATACATCTATGGGTTGCATCCCACAGATCCTTCAGTGTGCAGGGTGATTCTAACCACTTAGCCAAATCGGCCAGCAACATATGGGAGTTTCAGTTGCTCTGAGTCCTCACCAGCTCTTGATATTTTAAGTATACTAGAGGCCCGGAGCACAAAATTCATGCGCAGGTATGATCTCTAGTCCTGGCCTTGATCAGGGTCATCTTCCCTGGCTGCCCACAGCTGGCCCTGCCCCCTGCCACCATCCACTCCCACTTCCCCATTTGCCATTAGGCAATTGGAACCTGCTGGCCAGGGAAAGGGACCGAGAGGTCGTCAGTGCACCTCATAGTGACTGGTCCAGTGGTCATTCTGGTTATTCCATTGTTAGGTCAATTTACATATTACTCTTTTATTATATAGGATATAGGATATTTTCTAATGTCAACCATTCAAATAGGTATGTAGTGGTATATCATAATGGTGCTTAATTTTAAATCTTCTTTAGTATCACACATGCATGTTACCTCTTACCTTCCCCTGCTCTGAACCAGTCCATGCATTTCTGTTAAATGGATTTTCCTAAACCACAGCACTTATGAGATTCCTTTTGGCTTAAAAACCTACAATGGTTTCCAATTTTTCACTGAATTGAGGATACCTACCATGCCATGACATGCAAGGCCTTACATAATCTAGCTCCAAGCTATCTTTTTAGGTTCATCTTTTACTATTTTACTGTATTTTTCACTTCACCTAGTTCTTGTGCTTCTCTGAGAGTAGCTTCTTTGCCTTCTCTGTCAGTGCTCTTTCAAAAACTGGCTCCTCTGTCCTTCCTTCTGTATCAAAAGCCAACAACTTGAGGGGACTGTCCTTGACCTTCTGTGCCTGGAATACCACCATACAATACTATGCAGCCTTTCCCAGACACTTCCCAGGCTCTGGGAGCATCTTCTTGGACAAATCAGCAAATCCAGGACCCAGCTGGCAACCAGCTGGGGAGTGAGCTCCTTTGCTTATAGAGACAAGAACTTTCCAAGTGATTCTACTGGGCGCCCCGCCTCTCCCCCCCACCCCCACCCCCACCCCCACTTGGAGAAGAGAAAGGAGCTAAGATAAAAAGGCTAGCCTCTCTTCAGGAACACATTTCCTTCCCCAAGCCCTTTTCTCCTTTAACCAGTGTTTGAACATTAGAAGGCAGAATGCATATATAGCAGTAATATTATCTTATCTGTCTTAGAAGTTCTCTCAGGTTTTTGAAACTTTTTTTTTTGAGATTTGAGTTTAATGATATGGTAATTTTAAAGCATGAAGAGGAGCTCTGATAGCTGTCAACAGTATGTCACTTCCCTTCAGTAGTGAAAGCTGAGAGAGAATGTTTGAAGAACAGTAATAATTTCCTGATGGAAACTATTGCTTTGATCTGATACCAAGCCACTTAGCCTAGTCTTCAGACTCTACTTAGAAGATTAAAAGGGGGAGGGTGGGGAGATATGGTAAACCAATATTTATTACACAAATAATAAACATTTTTATTTGGTGGTAGAAACACCATTCTCAATATCAGTAACAACAAACTTGTTCTTCAGTACAGTCTTCTAAGAATAAGGGAATAATTGTTGTTGCTGATGTTAATCTTCACCCGAGGATATTTTTTCCATTGACTTTTAGAGAGAGTGGAAGGGAAGAGGAAAGGCAGAGAGAAACATCAATGTGAGATACATTGATTGGTTGCCTCTCACACACGCCCAGACCAGGACTGGAGATTAAGCCTGCAACTGAAGTATGTGCCCTTGACCGGAAATCAAACCCAGGACCCTTCAGTCTAGGAACCCATGCTCTATACACTGAGCCAATCTGGGTAGGGCTAAGGGAGTGATTTTAAACACCCATGCTTGCTCAACGGAATATTTAAGAAAAAAAAATGAGCTGAGCTCAGCCTTCCTTAGCCCCCTTCTCTAAGTGGGCCAGGATAATTTAATCATGTTTCCAAAAGCCCATATAAATTCTAAGAAAGCCAAGTGACATTGTTAATAATAGCAAATTCAATTCTGGTCAAGTGTGTGATATATTCAAGTTACATTCTGGATAGCTTTCTTCTTGTATAATTATGTTCATAATGACAGTGTTTAAAACATATTATTTTGTATAATATAGAGATTTACCATTGCATGACTATTTTATGCCAAAATTTCATTCCTTGGGGACTCATGTCTTATCGCAATACCCACAGTGTCAGTGCAGAACCTATACATAGTAGGGATCTATCAGAGTTTGTTTAGTAAATGAATGAATGAATGAATGAATGTAGAACTCTCAGGAAAGGTCACTAGTCACTCCATTTATTCAGTCATGCATTGTAAGTATTTAATGAGTTCTCCGACAAAGTTATCTTTTCTAATTAATTTTTTTTTTAGTTTTCAAATTACAGCTAGTGTAGCTTTTGTCAGTGTGGCTCAGTTGGTTGAAACATTGCCCCATACATCAGGAGGTGGTGGGTTTGATTCCCAGGCTGGGCACATGTGGGAAGCAACTAATCAATGTTTCTCTCTCATCTCTCTCTCTCTCTCTCCTTCTCTCTCTCTTTCATCAATGGGAGAAAAAGAGCTGGTGTACAATTGTGTATTAGTTTTGGGTGTACAACCCAGTGATTAGACTTTTATATAATTTATGAAGTGATCACCCCAATAAATTTAGTACCCACCTGACACCATATATAGTTATTAAAATATTATTGACTATATTTCCTATTCTGTACTTTACTTCCCCATGACTATTCTGTAACTACCCATTTGTACTTCTAAATCCCTTCACCTTTTCCATCCACTCCCCAACCCCCCTGGCATCTTAAAACTGTCAAAATGCACTTTGTAACTGTGAGTCTGTTTTGTTTTTTTAGATTCCACATGTAAGTGAAATCATCTGACATTTGTCTTTCTCTGTCTGACTTATTTCACTTAGCACAAAACCCTCCAGGTCTATGTTGTTGCAGATGAAAAGATTTCATTCTTTTTTATGGCTGAGTCATATTCCAGTGTGTATTTATGCAACACTTCTTTATCCATTCATTGGTGACGAACAGCCAGACTGCTTTCATATCTTGGCCATTGTAAATATTGCTGAAATAAACCTATGGACTTATGTCTTTTCAATTTAGTGTTTTGAGATTTTTTTGGATAAATACCCAGCAATAGAATTGCTAGGTCCTTCTTTGTCTCTTGCTATAGCTTTGTTTCAAAGTATATTTTACATAGGATAAGTATTGCTACCTCAGCCTTTTGTTTGTTTTGCTTTCATTTTCATGAAACACTTTTCCATCCCTTTACTTTTAGTCTGTGTGTGTCTTTCCATCTGAAGTGATTCTCTTGTAGACAGGATATGTAAGGATCTTGTTTTGTTATTGATTCAATCACTGTATGTCTTTTGATCGGAGCATTTTATCCATTTGCATTTAAAGTAATTGATGATGATAGTTATGTATTTATTTCCATTTTATTACTGACATTTTTTATCTTTTTCCCCCTTCTTAAAGAAGATTCATATATATATTTATATATATACTTATATATATATTTATATATATTTATATATTTATATTTATATTTATATTTATATTTATATTTATATTTATATTTATATTTATATTTATATTTATATTATTTATATTTATATTTATATTTATATTATATTTATATTTATATTTATATTTATATTTATATTTATATTATTTATATTTATATGCCTGTGGTTAATGCTGGAAGGACCGAAGACCAGAGCGGATGGGTGGGGCTACACAATTTCACACGTTGGGCTTCTAGTTTCTTAAAATACTGATTTGATGATGATGAACTTTGGTTTTTTGTGTTTTTTTTTTTTTTTGTCTAGGAAGGTCTTTATCTGCCCTTTGATTCTAAATGATAGCTTTGCTGGGGAATAGTAATCTTGGTTATAGGTCCTTACTTTTCATCATTTTGATTATTTTGGTGTCAATTTCTTCTAGCCTACAAAGTTTCTGTTGAGAAATCAGCTGACAGTCTTATGGAGGCTCCCTTGTAACTGTTGCTGCTTTTAAGTCTTTTTTTTTTTTGTCTTTAACATTTTACATTTTAATTATAATGTGTCTTGGTGTGGGCCTTTTGGTGTTCATCTTATTTGGTACTCTCTGTTCTTCCTGTACTTGTATGTCTATTTTCTTCACCAAGTTAGGAAAGTTTTTTGTCATTATTTTTTCAGGTAGGTTTTTAATTTCTTGCTCTCTCTCTCTTTTCCTTCTGCTATACCTATGATGCGAATGTTAGTATTCTTAATTTTGTCCCAGAGGCTCCTTACTCTATCCTTATTTTTTAAAATTCTTTTTTTCTTTTTGTTGTTCTGATTAGGTGTTTTCTGCTTCCTTATCTTCCAAATCACTGATTTCATCCTCTGCTTCATCTGTTTTACTGTTGATTCCCTGTAATGTACTCTTTATTTCAGTTAGTGTATTCTTTTTTTCTGACTGATTCTTTTTTATGGTTTCCGTTTTTGTTTTTATGCTGTTGAAGTTCTTGCTATGTTCCTTGAGCATCCTTATAACCAGTGTTGTGAACTGGTAGTTTGCTTGCCTCCATTTCATTCAGTTCTTTTTCTGGAGATTTCTCTTGTTCTTTCATTTGTGACCTGCTCCTTTGTCTCCTCCTTTTGGCTGCCAGCCTGGGTTGCTTCTATGTATTAGGTAGAACTGCTATGTTCCCCCGTCTTGGTAAAGAGTCCTTATGTAATAGGTATCCTATGGATTCCAATGGCACAGCCTCCCCGCCCTTCCAATGCACCTGAGATGGGCATTCCAGGTGTGCCTACTGTGTGGGTTGTGTGCACCCTCTTGTTGTAGCTAAGCCTTGATTGCTGTTATCACATCACTGGGAGGAATTGACCCCCAAGCTGATTGGCTTTGAGAACAAGCTGCAAGTACAGCAGAGGAGCTGCTCTGCAGGGAGCACATCCCTTGGCATAGGACTTCAGAGGGGATTTGGTGCCTGCCAAGACTGCTCCTTGAGGATGTTGCTCATGGAGGTGATGGGTTGTAATTTGGCATGGTCTGAAGCTGTCCATCAGGTGCACTGTCTCTGGGGCCTTCCAGAAAGTGCAGTCCAAGGTCAGCCCCTGTCTGTGCCCTGCCTTGGGCTACCACCTGACATGAGCTACAGAGCATTTGCAGGTGGCTGCAACTAGTGCCAAACTTGGAGGTGCCCAGGAAAGGCTGAGGTGCCCACGAAAGGCCAAGACTGGATGCCACTTTCCCAGGCCTGGGGCCACTTGGCAAGAGGCAGAGGATACACAGAGGCCTGATGTTGCTTGTTTGAGAGATTTTAGGAAGGTCTAGATCTTTAGCTAAGAGAGGCCATTTGTATGAAAGCCATTGGAAATGGCTCAGATGGGCACAAAAGTTGGGTGGGCTGGGATCTCAGGGCAGGGCAAACAGTGTAAGCCAGGTTGATGGGGACGCAGACATGGAACCTGCCTGCCTGCTCTGTATTGGACATCAGTTCCTCCCCATCTGTCCCTGGTGCCTTTCAAGCTGCTTTCCAGCACTGGAACTGAGAGGGTGTGAGTCTGAGTAAGTCCTTGTGTAAGACTCCAGCGGCCCCTGTCTCAGCCACAATCTCCACTGGTATTTATAGCCGGAAGTTACGGGGCCTTCTCTTTCCAGCGTTGGAACCTAGGCTGGGTATTATGATGTGGAGCTGGATATTCCAGGGAGTCCTCCAGCACCCAGATATCACTCCCAATTTTTAACTGTCCCCCGTGTGGGAGCAGCCTGTTTTGAGTCCCTGCCCCTCCTACCAGCTTCATGTGGCTTTTTCTTTATATCGTTAGTTATAGGACTTCTGTTCAGTTTTATTTCAGGCAAGGTTCTAAATGATGATTGTTCTGTGGTTTAGCTGTAATTCTGATGAGTTGGTAGGAGGTTCTAAGTTTCATGTTTACCTATCTGCCACCTTGACCAGAAGCAAAAAAGAGATATCTTCATAGTTATTTAGAATGAGTAGAATCAGACTAGCAAAATGCTTGATTTAACATTAATACTTCTAGGCCCTGAGTCTTCTGCCAGGGGAGATGGTGAAGCTGGAGTGGAAGGAGGGCACTGGTTCTAAAACATTTTACACTTTTCCTTTATTCTGAGGTAACATGTGAGCATTTGAGCTACTTTAGCAGCTTACATTCCCTTTGGTTGTCACTGCAGTTCTGAATGTGGTGTGAGGAAGGACAGGAGAACTGGGCTAATACTTTGCCATCTATAGGACAGCAGCGAATAAGGACGTCTAGAGCAATGCACCTCCTCAGGGACCAAGGATGGAAGAAAACTGCTGAGCGGAACCAAGCCTCTGTTCTCTGCATGTGTGCTGGGTGCACTAATGGGTGTGATATCATCAGCTGATTTTAAGTGCTCTGTGGGAAAGCCTAGCCTTTTACATTTGAGTAATGATCATTTAAACAAGAACTGCTTTGCTCTTCTTTAAAGTAGCTGGAGGAGAAAAAAAAATCAGCAATTAGGATTAAGTATACCTAAAATGCTGTAGGAACAAGGGAGAGTTAAGACTTGCCCTAATAAAAAGGAAAAGAAAAGAAAAAAGACTTTCCCTAATACAAATAATCTTCCTTAGAATGGATATCCTAATTTAGTATTGCCCCTTCAATGTCACTTAGATTTATACATGTTTGTTAAGTATTTAGGAGCCAGCACTTCATGTCATTTACCTCATTTTTAAATCTTTAATAGACTTATTAGGGTATCTTCTTATTCCCATTGTTCAAAGGGAGATTTAGGCTCAGAGAGAGTAGAATCTTGCTCAAGGTCCTGATGCAGTGCCAGTGGCTGGGCATGGTGGGTTCAGGCCCTCATTCTTCTTACCCCTCAACCCTCATCTCCAACAGCCCTCCCTAGTAACTAACTATACAACCTCCAGCAAAAGCCTAGCTCCTGAGACTCTCCCGTGTCATATCAAACACCTAATAAATGGTAGAGCTAACATATGAAGCCAGAACTTTCTGACCAAGTGCTTAGGTGTGTTCCTGTCCCTGATCGTAGGAGGGTACCCTCCAGCAGTAACACAACTGCTTTCTCTTAGGTTTCACTTTGAATATTATATTTCCTTCTAAATAAATCAGGGCAAAACCTCCAGTTAACAAATGCCTCAAAAGTTTTCTGTCTCTTTAGTTGTATCACATAATAGAAATCAGGCAGGTGGGGAATTTAATCACTCCACCATCACCCAACTTGCTCTAACCCTTACCAAATCCCAGAGGCTTCACAAATCCTTTCAATCTGGGAAACATTAACTTCTTTGCTGCTCCTTTTTGGCCGTCTCTTATCAGGATTAAATACTTATTGCTCTTTCTGTTTTGATTTGACTGATAAGAACTTGAACTCCTTTCTCTTCTGACTGATGGATTTCATAGCTTAGCTCTGAATCAGAGTGATACTCTTACTTTTTGAGAATTTGTGGACTTCGTCATTGCAAATGAGTCAGTGTTTTGGAATCTGCATCTTCTTATGTTGCCTCATTTAAAAAATTACATATTGTAAGGAATGTGCTTTTTAAATATGTTTTTTTAATTGATTTTAGAGGGGAAAGGAGAAGAATAGAGAGATAGAAACATCCATGGGCTGCCTCTGGCATGCCTCTCACTTGGGATCAAGCCCGAAACCCAAGCTTGTGCCCTGACCAGGAATTGAACCGATGACCCCCTGGTTCATAGGCCAACACTCACCCACTGAACCACACCAGCCGGACATTTTATTTTTAAATATATTTTATTGATTTTTTACAGAGCAGAAGGGAGAGGGATAGAAAGTCAGAAACATCGATGAGAGAGAGACATCGATCAGCTGCCTCTTGCACGCCCCCTACTGGGGATGTGCCCGCAGCCACGGAACATGCCCTTGCCGGAATCGAACCCGGGACCCTTCAGTCCGCAGTCCAACGCTCTATCCACTGAGCCAAACCGGTCTCGGCAGCCGGACATTTTTAAAACCAGAATTTCTCAAAGAGAATTCTAGTCCAATATTTCGTTTTATTTTAAAAATCTGATTTATTTACAATCAAACCCAAAATTCAATTAATTAGAATTTACATTATCAGCATTTTCGAAAGATTAGTATGTTTCTGTAGATATTGACCCCAGGGCAGCTGCACAGTTCTCTGCAAGAAGGTTCCTCTTTTTTTGGCGACAATGAGTCAGATTTGTATTAACTCAGAAATGAATTTAAGGAGAAATAAAAACAACTTTGTTATCTAATGAGTAATTGTTTCATCTTGATTCAATTGATAAAGCAGCAACTCTAAAAGTAAAACTTACTGTAGATTTTTATTTTTTATTTTAAAGAGTATGCTCTTTATTTTAAGAGTAAGCTCTTGCCTAGCTGGTGTGGCTCAATGGTTGAGCACTGATCCGTGCACCAGGAAGTCATCAGTTGAATTCTCAGCCAGGACACATGCCCAGGTTGTAGGCTTGATCCCAAATAGAGAGCATGCAGGAGCCAGCAGATAGATGTTTCTATCTTTCTCTTCTCCCTTCCTCTCTCTGAAATCAATAAAATATATATATTTAAAAAAACACACTCTTAACTTTGTCTTTTTGCATCAATAAAATATATGTATTAAAAAAACACATACTCTTAACTTTGCCTTTTTGCATATCTAAATAATATATAATTTAAAAAATGACTTCAAGTATTAGTATTTAAGGGATTGCTTGGTTTGTGGGTGGTATGCTAATTGTTTGGGTTCACATATAAGCTGAAATATAAATTTCAAGAAAGTTTAAATATCTCTAATTCAATTCTTTTCCATAAAATCAGACCTAGTTCTTTATTTTCCCCCCACATTGATGATGATTGCCTAATAAATCTACCTACACCAACTAAAAATGAACAACTTTACAGATCTTGTCTTCCTCAACCTACAACTACCATGGCATTTTGCACATTTTAATGACATTTATTAAATGTTGCCCTTTATTGAAGTTATTCTCCTTAAGTGTAGGTATTCTTAAGTGACTTCTTGGGTAAGAATCTACAACAGTTTCTAGTTGATCACTGAATTATAGACTCCTGCCTCACCTGGCATGCATAACCATCTATGATCTGGCCCTAACCTGCCCTTTCCAGCTTTATCTTTATGGGTTTTTTCCACTGAAACTTGGCTCTTCCTACTTCTGAGAAGAGGTGCTGGGATTTCCCATTTTTCTTGTGTTAGTCTCACAAACTAAGTGCCTCATAGAGAGATCTATTCCAAAGCCGTGTGTGACCTTCCCAACTGAGCACGTCCCTACTTGTTTCTTATCTTTGCAGCACGTGGTTTACACTACACTGTGTACTTACGTCACTACTGCCCACTTTGGCTTAAATCAATTATTTTCAACATTTTTTATCTCATGGTACACATAAACTAATTATTAAAATTCTGTAGCACACCAAAAACAATTTGCCTATCTGACCAAAAAAAAAAAAAAAAAAAAGGTATGATTTTGATTTATTCACACCTCACAGTGAATGGCTATTGTTGTGTTGGCTGTTGTCATTTTTTAATTTGACAATCTAAGGGAAAAGAAGTTATTGTACATAAATATAACATTCTTTCCAACTAACAACACTATTTTTAAATACAAAAAAAAAAACAGAAATAAATATAAAAGAGAGGAAACAGAGGACAAGGAAGGGAAAACAGGCAGAAAGCTTGTACTGAAAGTCTAAAGAAAAATAATGAGCTGAAGGTGTTTAGCTAAGAAAAGAAATAGCAGAAGAGTAGATTTTTTAAATTTATTTCCAACTTCTTGAAGGAGTTTCATTAGCGGTCTGATATATTTACTGAATCAGGGAGCAATATCTGTAGTCACTCAAAGTAATAAAACCCTGGAGAGCAAAAATAAAGTCAAACTCACTTCTCTCTGAATTCATCCCTCCTCTACTACGCCTTTCAGAAATGAGATATTGAAACGCCATCCAGCCTGTGTTGGGAGAATGGCTATTTTGTCTTCCAAACAAAAGAAACATCAATGATAAGAGAGAATCATTGATTAGCTGCCTTCTGCACAGCCCCTGCTGGGGATCAAGCCTGCAATCTGGGCATGTGCCCTTACAGGGAATTGAACCATGGCCTCCTGGTTCATAGGTCGATACTCAACCACTGAGCCATGCCAGCTTGGCTCAAATATTCTTTTTTTATAAATATATTTTTATTGATTTCAGAGAGGAAGGAAGGGGGAGAGATAGACACATAAATGATGAGAGAGAATCATTGATTGGCTGCCTCCTGCACATCCCCTACTGGGGATCGAGCCCACAACCCAGGTATGTGTCCTGACCGGAATCGAACAGTGATCTCCTGGTTCACATATAAAGGAATAGCAAGTGCCCCAACGAAAGTGACTTGCTTAAAGGCATTGGATAGAGTTAATAGCTAAACTTAGGTATCCTGATCCCCTATAATAACAGCAATAATAATTTTCAAGTGCTTAGCTCTAAATACCTTTTCATATGCTGTCTCTCTTTAATTCTCACTGTTTGTGTTTTTCCTTCTCTCCACCATAAACTAGCCTCTGTCATTCCCAAGGTCCTGACTTATTCTAGGAGGAGCCTGGGAAATCATTTGTCTTCTGCACAGCCTTATCTCATAGCACACACATTCCCACCCACTATTTGATACTGTCATCATGTGCAGAGGGATTTGTGTTTACTATCCAAGTTCACTCAGATAAGATATTGTGTAAGAATCAAAATATGTTATTACATCTATAGATGAAAAGGGGCTCCTATGGTTGTAACTTCACAGGGTGATCTGATCATAAACTAACTGGGCAGGTCATGGTGAGTAGTCACGCCCCAGGAATATAACTTCTTTAGTAAAAGGTTATCTTTGCTTTAGACAAGCCCTGTCCATTGTTTCTGTGCATCTAGATGAACACACCTTTGTAATAAACCAAAACCATGCTCCAGAGAGCACGTAATCTTGTTGACTATCCTGTAATTTAATGCCCTCTTTGTTTTCATGTAATCTTCCTTATGATCCCTCAATCCGGAGTGCATAAAAGAAGCTACAAACAGCTGTTACAGTAAATATTTATCTCAGTTTGCTGAGGTCTTGCTTCCAGGTATATCCTCTGTTTGCCTCAAATAAATTTTTATAAAAATTTTCTGCAGGTTTGGACATTCTCATATCAACACCTGAAAATATTCACTAATGAAATGACTTCTCAAATTTCCACATATTTAATACTGGTCTTCCCCTGCTCATAGCATCTACAAAGTGTTCAGTCATCTCTACCTGATTTTTAGATATAGTTAATATCTGCTAGAATAATGTGAGTTATGATTGTGAACAAAAAGGGGTTCTGGGATAAATCTGACAATGCTCAGTGACCCACAGTAACCTCACAGGGTGATCTGACCACAAATTCCTAACTGGGCTGGTCGGGGAGGGTAGTTATGCCTCAGGCCTATAATTTAGAAAGTTTTTCATTGCGTTAAGCAAGCTCTGTCTATTGTTCTTGTGCATCTAAATGAACACCCCTTTAAAATGCCAGAGTAATCCTTTTTTTCAGATGTTTGCGAGGTAACCACTATTAAAAACTTCATAATTTGTTAACTATCCTGTAATTCAATCATCCAGATTTCCCCACCTGGCTTTCTCCCACTTTCATGTAATCTTTTTATTACATTTCCTCCAAATGTATAAAAGGAACTGCAAAACTCATTCTTTAGAGCATTTTACATCTTATTTCCTGACAATTGTCTTTAGTTTTTGCCAAATAAACCATGAGGCCCACAAATAAAGCTATAGACATAGTTCCGACTGCAGGAAAGCAATGGTATGTGGGAACAATGAACTCTCTCTCTCTCTCTCTCTCTCTCTCTCTCTCTCTCTCTCTCCACACACACACACACATCAGAGGCCCAGTGCACGAAATTTGTGCACAGGGGGTGTGTGTGTCCCCTCAGCCCAGCCTGCACCCTCTCCAATCTGGGATCCCTCAAGGAATGTCTGACTGCCAGGTTAGGCCTGAACCCAGTAGGATCGAGCCTAAACTGGCAGTCGGACATCCCTCTCATAATCCTGGACTGCTGGCTCCCAACTGCTTACCTGCCTGCCATCCTGATTGCCCCTAACTGCTTCTGCCTACCAGCCTGATCACCCCCTAACCACTCCCCTGCCAGCCTAATTGATGTCTAACTGCTTCTCTGCCAGCCTGTTCAACCCCAAATTCCCTCCTCTGCTGGCCCTCCCTGCAGTGTTGATCACCCACAGCTGCCCTCCCTTGTAAACCTGGTCCCTCCCAACTCCCCTCCCCTGCTGGCTATCTTGTGGTGGCCATCTTATGTCCTCATGGGGGCAGCCATCTTTGACCACATGGGGGCAGCCATCTTGTGTGTTGGAGTGATGGTCAATTTGCATATTACTCTTTTATTAGATAGGATAGAGGCCTGATGCACGGGTGGATGCCAGCTGGTTTGCTCTGAAGGGTGTGCCGAATCAGGGTGGGGGTTCCCTTGGGGCATGGGATGGCCTGGGTAAGGGACCTGTTGTGGTTTGCAGGCTGGCCATGCCCACCAATGACCCAAGTGGAGGCCCTGGTATCTGGGATTTATTTATCTTCTTCTTTTTTTGATTATTCACTATTTTTTATTTAATAAATCTTTATTGTTCAAATTGTTCCTCTTTTTTTCCTCTTTTTTCCCCTCATAGCTCCCCTCCACCCAGTTCCCACCCCTCTTTCTGTCCTTACCCCCCTCCCATTGTCCTCATCCATAGGTGTACAATTTTTGTCCAGTCTCTTCCTGCACCCTCCACACCCCTTTCCCCCTGGTCCACTCCCTTTCTACACCTCTGATTCTATTATATTCGTCAGTTTATTCTGTTCATCAGATTTTTAATTCACTTGATTTTTAGATTCATTTGTTGATAGATATGTATTTGTTGTTCATACTTTTTATCTTTACCTTTTTCTTCTTCCTCCTTTTCTTAAAGAATACCTTCCAAAATTTCATATAATACTGGTTTGATGGTGATGAACTCATTTAGCTTTTTCTTATCCGTGAAGTTCTTTATCTGATCTTTAATTCTGAATGATAGCTTTGCTTGGTAGAGTAATCTTGGTTGTAGGTTCTTGCCATTCATCACTTTAAATATTTCTTGCCACTCCTCTCTGGCCTGTATAGTTTCTGTTAAGAAATAAGCTGACAATTGTAGGTAACTAAGTGTTTTTTCTCTTGTTGTTTTTAATATTATCTCTTTGTCTTTTGCTCTTGGCATTTTAATTATGATGTGTCTTGGTATAGTCCTCGTTGGATTCCTTTTGTTTGGGGTTCTGTGAACTTCCTGGACTTGTAAGTCTATTTCTTTCACCAGGTGGGAAAAGTTTTTGATCACTATTTCTTCAAATAGGTTTTGAGTATCTTGCTCTCTCTCTTCTTCTGCCCTCCCACCCATAATTCAGATGTTGGTACTCTTGAAGTTGTCTCAGAGGCTCCTTACACCATCCTCATATTTTTAGATTCTTTTTTCTTTTTGCTTTTCTGGTTGGGTGTTCTTTGCTTATTTGTATGTCAAATCTTTTACTTGATTCTTGTGATCCTCTAGCTGCTGTTGGATCTCTGTATATTATTTTTTATTTCAGTCAGTGTATACTTAATTTCTAGTTAGTCCTTTTTCGTATCCTCGAGGGTCTCACTAAATTTATTGGCTTTTTCTAGAAAATTCTTTAAAAACCATATAACTGTGGTTTTGAACTCTATATCCAATAGTTTGCTTTCCTCCATTTCTTTCATTTGTGATCTCTTTCTTTGTCTCTGCATTTTGGCTGCCTCCCTGAATTGATAGAGTGGCTTTGTGTGCTAGGTGTCCTATAGGGCCCAGTGGCTCAGCCTCCCAGTTATCTGAGGTGGACACACTTGGTGCACTCCTTTATGGACTGTGTGCATAGTCTTGTTGTAGTTAAGCCTCAATTGTTGTTGGTATCACTGGGAAGAATTGACCTCTAGGCCAATTGGCTGTGAGGATTAGTTGTGTCTATGCTGGGAGAACATCTGTGCTGGAAATACCCTTATGAGATAAGACTTGCAAAAGCTTCTGGATTGGGCAGAGTTTCATGGTGGAACAGACAGCAATGGCTTCCCATCTGCCCTGCCCTAAGAGGCCCCCTGGGTCTCAGTGTCCCACGCTAATCACTGCAAACACCTCTGAGAAAAAGCTGCCCTTGAGTTTTGCCCACTGCCAGACAGTCCAGTTTCTCCCTGAATGAGTCTGGATCTCCAGAATCTTGCCCAGAACTAGAGTTCAGAGCATTCAGGAGATTTTGCCTCCCTCCCAATTGAGAAAGCCAGCCATATAATCAGTTGCCAGCCCTCTTCATGTGCACCTCCAGTACTTCTACCTTCTGCAGCTCCTCTGAGTCTCAGTGTGCTTTTCTCTTTCCTTTCAGTTGTAGAATTTACATTCAGCCAGCCTTCCTGTAGTTCTGGATGATGTCCATTTTGTCTTTTAATTGTAGATTTGAAATTGTGTGAGGCAGCAATTTAGGTGTTTACCTACGCTGCCATCTTGGTTTCTCCTCTATTTATCTTCTGTAATTGAAACTTTGTAGCCTTGAGCAGAGCCAAGCCTCCTGCTCACTCTGTGGCTGCAGCCATTTTTGTTGGGATTTATTTATCTTCTATAATTGGAACTTTGTAGCTTTGAGGGGAGGCCAAGGCAAGCCAGGCCTATAGAAGCTTGGCTTCCTCCATCGCCAGGGGCAACTCAAGCCTCCTGCTCACTTTGTGGCTGCGGCC
Organism: Antrozous pallidus; assembly: GCA_027563665.1. Lineage (NCBI taxonomy): Eukaryota > Metazoa > Chordata > Mammalia > Chiroptera > Vespertilionidae > Antrozous > Antrozous pallidus. The sequence continues at coordinate 40,049,473 of CM050514.1, forward strand.
ATCTTTGTTGGGTTAATTTTCATACTCGCTCCTGATTGGCTGGTTGGCTTTTGCATATTACTCTTTTATTAAAAATTCGTGCACTGGGGGTGGGGGTGGTCCCTCAACCCAGCCTGCCTCCCCTGGGAGCCCTCAGGGGATGTCCAACTGATGGCTCACCCAAGCCTGCCCAAGGTCTAAAGCCTTTAGTGAGTGGCTCTAGTGAAGCTTTAGGCCTTGGGCACCCAGTCATCACCCTTCTCAGCTCAGCCCCAGCTGCCTGCAACCACCTGGCCCCAGGGGTTGGGCAATCGCTCACACTACCGCTCACAACGCCTGAGGGCCAGGCGCTCCCTGCCACCACTGCCACCACCACTGCTGCTGCCACCACTTCCCCACACAGCGCCCAGGGGCTGGGTGCTCCCCACCACCACTGTTTCATCTCCACCGCCTGGGGCCTGGGGCCCAGCGCTCATGACATTTGGCCACACCCCTGCTCCTGATTGGCTGGTAGCATAGCCAATCAGGAGAGAAGGTACAGTCAAATTTGCATGCATCTCTTTTATTATATAAGATAATGTGTGTGTGTGCGTGCGTGCGCGCCAGAGGCCTGGTGCACGAAATTCATGCATGGGAGTAGGGGATGTCCCTTAGCCCAGCCTGCACCCTCTCCAATCTGGGACCCCTGGAGGGATGTCCGACTGCCCGTTTAGGCCCAGGATCAGGCCTAAATGAGCAGTCAGACATCCTTCTAACAATCCAGGTCTGCTGGTTCCAAACTACTCACCTGCCTGCCTCCCTGATTGGCCCCTAACCACTTCTGCCTGCCAGCCTGATCACCCTCTAACCACTACCCTGCTAGCCTAATTGATGTCTAACTGCTCCCCTGCCAGCCTATTTGCCCCCAACTTCCCTCCTCTGCTGGCCTGGTCACCCCTAACTGCCCTCCCCTGCAGGCTTGATTGTCCCCAACTGCCCTCCCTTGCAGGCCTGGTCCCTCCCAATTGCCCTCCCCTGCTGGCCTGATAGCCCACAACTGCCCTTTTAGGGCCTGGAACCTCCCAACGACCCTCCCCTGCTGGCCATCTTGTGGTGGCCATCTTGTGTCCACATGGGGGAAGGATCTTTGACCACATGAGGGCAGCCCTCTTGTGTGTTGGTCAATCTGTGTATTACTCTTTTATTAGATAGGAAAGAGGCCTGGTGCATGGGTGGGGGCCAGCTGGTTTGCCCTGAAGAGTGTCCCAGATCAGGGTGGGCGTTCCCTTGAGGTGAGGGGTAGCCTGGGCAGGGGCCTGTGGAGGTTTGCAGGCTGGCCACACTCCCCAGTGACCCAAGCAGAGGCCCTGGTATCTGGGATTAATCTATGTCTACAATTGAAACTTTGTAGCCTAGAGTAGAGGCCTAGGCCAGCCTCTGTTGGAGGGAAACCCAAGCCTCTATTCTCTCCAGTGTAGTGGCTGCCACCATTTCTGTATCTTATAATTGAAACTTTGTAACATTGAGTGGAAGCCTAGGGCAGCAACAGCAGGTGGAAAGCTTGGTTTCCTCTGTTGCCGGGGAAACCCAAGCCTTCTGCCTGCTCTCAGTGGTGGCAGCCATCTTGATTGGTGTTTATTTGCATAATTTGCTCCTGATTGGCTGGTGGGTGTGACTGTGGGCATGGCTTGTGGGTGTGGCAAAGGTACAGTCAAATTTGCATATTACTCTTTTATTAGATAGGATATATATGGCCTGATGCACAAAATTCATGCAAAGGGCTAGCTACCTTGTGGCCCTGCGGACTGGTTGTTCCAGAAAGTGGTTCCAGAAAGTCATTCCATTATCTGCTCTAATTAGCATATTAGCTCTTTATTATATAGGATATATATTTCAGAGAGGGACAGAGAGATAGAAACATCAATGATGAGAGAGAATCATTGATTGGCTGTCTCCTGCTTCCCACTGGGGATCAAGCCTGAAACCCAGGTATATGCCCTTACTGGGAATCAAACTGTGACCTCCTAGTTCGTAGGTTGATGCTCAACCACTGAGCCACACCAGCTGGGCGGAAACGATGTTCTTAACCAACTGAGCTACCTTCCTTACCTCCTGAACTAGTAACTACCTGGCTTACTTACCTCCCACCGTTGTTTTAGAGACTAATTAGCAGTGGATAAGGCAAACCAGGTCTAACCTATTCCCAGGGGTCAGGAAATAATATTTAAGCTGAAGTTGGAAGAAAATGATGGGAATGAAGGAATAGTTTGTAAGAAGGTCCAACTGGAAGACAATGTTGTGTCAGCTTGTAAATCTCTAACTCCCGTGAAACTGCAGGGCCAACGGGCTGATGGTTAGGCTGGATTGGGATGTGAGTTCTGCAACTGCCTTCTTTCCACTGATGGTGAACATTCTTCAAGCCATTCTTCTGTTAAACAAGCTAAAGTAATCAAGTGTTTATTTACTTAGTAAATCCCTTATTCTGCCAGGATTTCCTTGTATAATTTGCCGGGCTTTTCCTCTTTAAATCATGATGTTAATTTAAGGAGCTCTTAGTCAAGCTTTCCCAATGTCCAGCTACGGTCGTTCATATTTGTCTAATGTTGAAAAGTATGTGTATACCTTTCAGCCTCACAAGAGTAAGAAAATACAGAGAAAACAGGAATCCCTCACACTCCTGCAGTGAGTCCGTGAGCCATCACAGGATTCCAAAGGAATTTCCAGAGGAATTCCTGGTGACGTAGGACAGGTTTTTTTTTTTTTTTTTTTAATCCTATTTCATTTGATGTGGCAAATTATAAGCACATTTAAGCCCAAAGGAGATCTGAGCAGACTGAAACTGGCCCAACCAGTTTTTAAAGACTAAGTTTTACCTCCACTTCAGTAAGCTGGTGCATAAGCGTATAGCTGCACTGCCATCAACAGAATTAGTGGGGAAAATCAAAGCCTTCAGAAACAGCTCTCAGTCAATAATGAGGAAGTTGGGTTGCCTTGTGGAAAGTGAGCTTGTGCTTGCAACTTAAAAATAAAACAAAACTGCTCAAACACCTGGCCTCAACCATAGTCATACGAGTCTTTTAAAATCATATTGGCATACGTCCAGCTGGAAAACTCAGGCCTGTAATTAGAAAATGCTTCCATTTCATAATGGCCCCTTCTAAGGAAATTCTGAAGGGAAAAAAGAAAGCTTTCATCAGAAGCATGAGACACTTCATTATTTCAAAATCTAACCAAACCTATTTTCAGTCAGAGTCGTTTACTGCAACATGTGCTTACTATGAATGTCTTTGGACTACAAACTAATCCCTAGAGTGTTTAACAAAGAAAGGCATACTGTTAACTCTGATGACTATGCTAATAGCATTTGAAAGAAGGAAGATCATATAACTACATTTTATCCGATCTTCTAATTTCATTAGAAAAATATTCTAAACGTGTTATCAGCACCTTATATAAAATGTTTTTTAAATGGTCATATACAGGAGCAAGAAGAGTTTTGAGATCTAACATGCTAAATATAAACTTTAAGTACAAGATATAACTATTCTTGATTTTTCACAGAGAGGAAGGGAGAGGGATAGAAAGTCAGAAACATCGATGGGAGAGAAAAATCGATCAGCTGCCTCTTGCACACCTCCACCTGGAGATGTGTCTGCAGCCAAGGTACATGCCCTTGACCGGAATCAAACCTGGGACCTTTCAGTCCACAGGCCGACGCTCTATCCACTGAGCCAAACCAGTTCAGCAAAGATATAACTATTCTATGATCAAGTTTTCATGACTCTGAAATAACTATCTCTTGATTCTAAGTGATTTATTTTATGAGGAAATAACAGCAAACTTTCAATTAAGGAACATAAAACATTTAGCATTACCATATGAATTAAAAGGCAGAGGATATACTAGCTTATTTTTTTATGGCTATGTACTATCTATATCCCAAAAGCTTAAAATATTTTACCATTAAAGTCACATCATACAATTTATTGTAATAAAAAATGGAAAATAAAACGCCATTTTATCCCACATAGACAAATATGCTGTACACAAATGAATATACTGATTCGCATTACACTTAGCTCTGAGCCTCCTGTCTATACGCATAAAGAAATATACACACCGCTCTGGCCAAGTAGTTCAGTTGGTTAGACCATCATCCCAGTATACCAAGGTTGCAGATTCAATCCCCAGTCAGGGCAAGTACAAGAATCAAGCAATGAATACATAAATAAGTGGAACAACAAATCAATGTTTCTCTCTCTCTAAAAATCAATAAATAAAAATTCAAAAAAGAAATGTACACATTACATAATTCTTACCACATGATCAAAAGAAGCATACTATTTCTTTAAACGATTTTCCCCTAAAACTGAATTATAAAAGGAAGTGGAATAAATATTTATCTTATATTTTAGGTATGCTGGGAAATTTATATGTATAATATGACTTAATCTTTTCAGTGAGCTTTATATTAATTCACTCTCCAATGTAGATTCAAACTCAGGACTGCTTACTTCCTAGGTTTATACTTTCTCCACATTCCCAGCAGCTTAGCAATACCTGATGAGAACTTGAAATCTTACAATGCATCAGGCTAGATCTGTTAAAGAACAAAATTCAACAGAGTAAATTTGAAGCTCTAATTGGCTTTATTAAGTGACTCAGGACCTGGCAGCATCCCATCTAGCAACTAGAAAGGTACCCTGATGAATATAGTACAAATGGAAGGTTTCCCTGGGCAGAAAGAGTGGGATTAAGAAGCTGAAAGAGTGGATTCTTTCAGGGAAGGACACCTTCTCTTAGGGGGAAGCAGGGGTCTCTCAAGCTGATTACTTCTCCAGGGAAGATTGGTTTCAAATTCCACTCTGGAACTGCAGTTAGGTTAGTTATTAAGTTTTGTTTTGGTGATAGTGGCTTACCAAAAGTGACTCCATTGCTGACATAACAACATTAAACCTGTAGAATTTTTAAAAATATATATTATTTATTGATTTCAGAGAGGAAGGGAGAAGGGGAGAGAGATAGAAACATCAATAATGAGGGAGAAATCTTTGACTGGCTGCCTCCTGCACGCCCCACACTGGGGATTGAACCCACAACCTGGACATGTGCCCTGACCAGGAATCTAATTGTGACCTGCTTCATAGATTGACGCTCAACCACTGAGGCACACCAGCTGGGCTGTACACATTTTCTTGTGAATTTATTTGAGTTTGAGCAAAACAGGAGACATCCTAGAAACAAAAAGATCTCAACAGACTGAGAAAAATGCTTCCCAGAATGACAGTTTATAGTTCCTTTTATGCATTTGGAATTAAGGAGGAAGCATAGAATGATTACATGAGAGAAAGTAAGGCAGATAAATTTCTAGGCTTTGATTACAAGATAGTTAAGATTTTGTGCTCTCTTGAGGGTGGTTATGTTTCTGAGAAGTCTGAAAAAGAAGTATGTTGAAGGCATATTCATCTAGATGTATAGAAACAGTGGGCAGGGCTTGCTTAAGTCAGAGATAACATTTTACTAGGGAAGTCAGAGCCCTGAGAAGTGATCACTCACCATGATTTGCCCAGTTAGGAATTTCTGATCAGATCACCCTGGGAGGTTCCTTTATTTATTGATTTATTATACAGCTTGTCTTTCTTTCTTTCTTTCTTTCTTTCTTTCTTTCTTTCTTTCTTTCTTTCTTTCTTTCTCTCTTTTTCTCCTTCTTCTTCTCCTTCTCCTCCTCCTCCTCCTCCTCCTCCTCCTCCTCCTCCTCCTCCTCCTCCTCCTCCTCCTCCTTCTTCTTCTTCTTCTTCTTCTTCTTCTTCTTCTTCTTCTTCTTCTTCTTCTTCTTCTTCTTCCACACGCTAGAAACTCACATCCATTCTTGTATAGTAATTTTTTCTATCTAATCTCTATAGAAATTGAGGATATACATATAAAAATGATTTAGTTAGTTTCTGTTCTGGGTAAGATACAGTAAGCACGATTCATCTGTTTCACCCACTGAACACAACTATAAAATCTAGATGGGATGCATGAAACAGCTATATTAGGACTCTGGAAAGTAAATAGTGGCAGATGGATTGGAGAAGAAGATCAGAACTTTAAGTATCACTAAGTTGGTGGTGACTTTCCAATTGTGAATCTTCCAATATCCTAGCCTGAACTGAAGGCAGCCCCAAACCCTAAAGAGTGGTCAAAATTTATAGCCTGAACTCAACCAGTTCAATGACATGTCGAAATGAAAATATCAACATCTTCATGGGACTTCAATTATACCCTGAGCCCTATAATTTTTTAGCTGTCCAGGACACAATCCAAAATTACTTAGCATTGAAAGAACCAGGAAGAAGACAAGAATAGATACTGAGAGGGCAGCCAGAGATCTCTGATACAGTAGGCTTCATGGAGAACCCCTTTGAACTTCTCTTGGCTTCTAAGCCACAACCTTTTCTGGTTATTCTTCTGCTTCAAAAGCCCCTTTTTACCTCCTAGGTTGTCTCTTCTTATTTTTATGTTATAGATTTTTTTATTGTTCAGTTTATTAATTACATTGTTCCCTTTTTTCCCTATAGCTCCCCTCCACCTGATACCCATCCCACCCTCCGCCCTCACCCCCCTCCACTGTCCTCTCCCATAGTTGCATGATTTTTGTCCAGTCTCTTGCTGCACTTCCCACACCCTCTTTCTCTCCAAGAGTTGTCAGTCCATTCCCTCTCTATGTCTGTGATTCTGTTACATTCACCAGTTTATCCTGTTCATCACTTGATTTTCAGTGAAAAAAAATTGTTGATAGATGTGTATTTGTTGTTCCTAATTTACACTTTTATCTTTTTCTTCTTCCTCTTCTTAAAGAATATCTTTCAGCATTTCATATAATATTGGTTTGGTGGTGATGAACTCCTTTAGCTTTTTCTTATCTGTGAAGCACTTTATCTGACCTTCAATTCTGAATGATAGCTTTGCTGGATAAAGTAATCTTGGTTGTAGATTCTTGCTATTCATCACTTTGAATATTTCTTGCCACTCCCATCTGGCCTGCATAGTTTCTGTTGAGAAATCCGCTGACAATCGTATGGGTGCTCCCTTATAAGTAATCAACTGTTTTTCTCTTGCTGCTTTTAATATTCTCTCTTTGTCTTTTGCTCTTGGCATTTTAATTATGATGTGCCTTGGTGTGGTCCTCTTAGGGTTCCTATATATTGGGGTTCGGTGCACTTCTTGGACTCCTAAGTCAATTTCTTTCACCAGGTGTGGGAAGTTTTCGGTCACTATTTCTTTAAATAGGTTTTCATTGTCTTGCTCTCTCTCTTTTTCTGGCACCACTATAATTCGGATGTTGGTATGCTTGAGGTTGTCCCAGAGGCCCCTTACACTATCTTCAATTTTTTGGGTTCTTTTGGTTTCTTGCTTTTCCAGCTGAGTGGATTTTCCCTCTTTGTATTTCAAATCTTTGACTTGGTTCTTGGGGTGCTCTAGAGTACTTTTACATCTTTGTATAATATTTTTTATTTCAGTCAGTGTATGCTTAATTTCTGGTTGGTCCTTTTTCATATCCTTGAGAGTCTCATTCATTTCCTTGTAGGACTCATTCATTCCCACGTTGGTCTTGTTCATTTCCTTGCAGGTCTCATTCATATCCTTCAGGGTCTCGTTCATTTCCTTGTAGGTCTTTCTTATTTCTTTATAGGTCTCAACCTTTTCTAGGAGCCTCTTGAAAAGCCCTATAACTGTGGTTTTGAATTCCATGTCCAGTCATTTTTTTCCCTCCATTTCTTTCACATCTGATTTCTTTCCATGTCTCTACATGGTGGCTGCTTCCCTGAGTTGGTCAATTAGTTTTGTGTGGTAGACATCCTACAAGGGACAGTGGCTCAGCCTCCCCAGTTACCTGAGGTGATATGGGTTGCACAGTCTTGCTGAAGTTAAGCTCAGGTTAATCGTTGTTAGCACTTGGAGGGGTTGACCTCCAGGCCAATTGTCTGACGTTCAGCTCTGTGTTATAGATTTAATTGTGTGAAGTCAGATGCTGAGACAGAGTTTAGTGTACAAGATGTTTCTCAGGGATCGATACCCATAAAGAGAAGGAGAAGAAAGCAGGAATGGGCAGAGAGAAGTCAAACTGCAGTGGAGGGTCCACAACGTTGTGATTTACCCAGTGGGGTGCTTGGAACAAATGGTACTGGTCAGACTTGTCCTGTAATTGGACAACTTTTGTACCCCAGACTTGCTCAGGCACTGGATGTGGGCTGCCCGCGAAAGACAGGGCCTTGGGTGAGGGGACTCTTCAGCTTAGGAAGCTCCTAAGAAGCCAAGAACTAGAGCCTGCCTGCTGATTGGCTTCCTTACAGTGAGGCCTCCAATCTTTCCTCAAGGGGGAAACTGGGAAACACCTTTGTTTGTCTGCCAAGCTCTCGATCTCAGACCTCTTCACCTCTTCCTTCCTCCTATGCCCTAGGTGACCTTATCTTGTACTAATAACTCTAGCCTGGGCCTGCATTTCTTCACTCTCCTGAACCGTACATCCTAATATCGAATAACCTACTTCATATTTCGTCCTGAATGGGTAATGTGCATCTAAAAACTAACACTGAAAACTTAAAATCAAACTCTTATATTTTATTTGTTTGTTTGTTTGTTTGCTTGTTTGTTTGTTTATGAGAGGAAAAACATCAATGATGAGAAAGAATCATTGATTAGCTGTCTCCTGCATGGCCCCCACTGGGGATCAAACCTGCAACCCGGGCAAGTGTCCTGACCAGTAATCAAACTGTGACCTCCTAGTTCATAGTTGGACACTGAGCCACACCAGTGGAGCTAAAGTCCAACTCTTAATTCCTTCCTCTTTCCTTGTATTCTGTTCCCATCTTCTGCACTCAGTAAATAACTTGGGTACAAAACAAACAAACAACTTAGCATCACACTTGAGTTATTTCTTTTTCTTATTCTGTATATCTGGTTCATCATCAAACTGTTTCCTCTTCCTTTAAAATGTTCAGCATCTGACCACTCTTATCACTTCCATTATTGCTTCTTTATTCCCAGCACCATCATTATTGCACACGTATTTATGTCATTATTCCTCTATGTTAGACTTTTCTACCATAAATTTTTAATCATTTCATTATATTACAGAGATACAACCCCATAGATATTTCTGTTTTAATGTTCTTAAGCCTATAAATGAAGTTGGGAGAACTGACAGGTGTTACAATGTTTAATCTTTCCGCTAAGAAATATGCTGTTTTTTTTCATATTGTTAAAACCTCTTATCTTTGAGTAGATTTATAGTTTCCTTTATTTGTGTTACACAGTCCTCTTGTAAAGTCATCTTGAGATATTTTTGTATTTTGGATGCCGTTGTAAAAACAGCATCGTTCTCACCATATTTTCAGGTCTGCTGTTGTTGGTATGTTTGTTAAATGAGTGGGAGCAATAACGATTGGGTGGTGGTAGTCTGTAGTTTATCCCTCTTGTGATCTTGGAAACTCAAGCTTATGAAAATACTGCTGCACTTCAGTAAAATCTTCTGAATATGCAACCTTGGAAGTAAAATATAGTTATTTTAATTGGAGATTAAAACTCAAGGTTCCAGGTTTGTTAAAACTTGACAAAGGGCACATTTAAGATTTTACTGTATGTAATTTTATCCCACCATCCCACCCCCCAAAACAACAACATCAACAGATACTGAACTCTAGTTAATAATAGACATGCTATTTAGAGGTGTTTAGAGGTGAAGTGTACTGATGTCTACAACTTATATTGAAATGCATTGGAAAAATAAGATGTATTAATGGATAGATGTATGAATAGATAGGTAAATATCTATCTAATAAAACAAATATAGCAAAATGTTAATTATAGACTATAGGTGATAAATATAGGGGAGGGTAGTATAATTTTTTCAAATTTTGGTATATTTGAAAATTTTTATAAAATGTTGGAGGTGGAGGAGAAATCCTGTTATCAACTACAATAGTCCATTGAAGTATCCTGGGCTTCAATAGTTCATCAATATCTCAGTGGATTTTTACCCCCAACAAAGAGAGGCTCTGCCATTGATGGCCTGCTGTTGGCTCATTTGTGGTGAACTAAGAACCTCTTTGATTTTCTGCTCTATGTTTCTATTCTAAAATCCTTGTAATTAACAGTGTTGGGAGCATAATGTCATAGTACCCAGTGTTATCTAGTGCCAACAAACAGCTCTAGACACAGCCTTCAGCCTTCATGGTAGGTTGGCTCATTATCCAAGTACAAGGATGAAAAGCTACCCTAGTTTCATTCAAAAGATTAAATTAAAGGACAGTGGCTTTAAATTGTAGAATGACTCACAAGCCAAATTTGTTCAATCTGTTTTTCATTTGCTTGCCACCCAGATTTGAAATATTACTCCTGGTCTCTGCATTGCTTTTTGGATTAATGACAGATAAGGATAAGCTGAACTAAACTGGGAATGGCTCTGATTTCTGAACTCTCTGATCTTTCTAAGTGTAGCTTTTTTCCTCATTGATCATAGTTTCCAGGTATGGAGGGGACAGGTAAGTTCTCACAACTGCTTTCCTTTGATATTATAATCCTTTTCTTTCATGGTAACAATAATTCTGAACTTCTTAGTCTTGTTTGTTGTTTCACAGACAAGTCTGTGCTTCTTAAAAATAATGGTGAAATTATTTCATGCATCTTCATTCCAGACATATGTGTGTCTAACAAGATAGCCCTAAGAGAAAGTGTAACGCCAGCAGCAAAAGCTATGGGAATAGTTGTGGGCTCAGCTTGAAGATGCTTGACCACATCAGAAAGCAGTGCAGTGGATAGCTCTAGCTGAAAGTCTTCAAACAACTCACCAATCATCCCCTGAGAGAAAGAACCAGCAACTGCATCGGTGAGACCGAGGGCCTGCACCATTGTGGCACCCGCCAAGCCCAGTGATTAGGGCTTGGACAAGAGAGAAAGGCAGACACTCTCAAACAAGTGTCCAAACCTAGGTCTAATGAATAGTTGTAGAAGAGAAGGTGCTTGAAACTGAATGAGTGATTAAAGTTTTTATTTTGAACAAATTAAACCCTTTAAGTCATGAAGAAAAGACTGTGAGAATGCCTCACAATTTTAAGAAAATCTTTCAGATCTGCCCCCAGAAAAAATTCATACTTGTGGAAGGGGATGCCATTCATTTGAAAGACAATAAGAAAAATAAAGCTACTTAATTATTTCGCCTCACAAAACCCAGCTAGTTCATAAAGATGATACATAAAGAACAAGCAAAATACTGTACATGTATTTCTAGGAATTTAGAGCTGAAGTGAATTTTACTACTGCTTCCAATGATTCTCTTTCTCTCTAAGTGAGAGGATTATACTTCCCCGACCACTAACATCAGGCTTATCCATGTTTCTTGTTCCGGCCAGTAAAATATGAATGGGAGTGATGTACAATTTTAAGCAGAGACTTTAAGAGTCATCTCATGACTCCACCATCATCCTTTACCCCCTGCCACCAGAACAGCTTGTCCCAGGCAGAGGCTGCTCCTTCAGCCTAGACCCCAAAGTGAAGAGCATGTGAAGCTGGTCCACAGCTAACCTGTAGCCAACATGAAATATGATGAGTGAGAAATAAACATTTTTCTTGTTGTAAACCACTGAGATTTGGGGCTTGTTTGTTACTGCAGCATAATTAATCTAAGCTGACTAATACACACAGAATTTGCTAAAACCAAAATACAGGCTTATAAAAAGTTTAAAAAACAATGTCAAAAAATCATTAAGTATCTTGTGGTAGGTAAAATAAGTGACACTGACAATAAATGTTATGAATTCAGAGAAGGAAAAGATAGCATAATGCTAAAATGGTCAGAGTTGTTCTGAATATCAAAAATTGGAAACAACTTAATAGAATGCTATAAGGGCATTAAAAATTATGTTATAGAGGAATCTTTAAGAGTAGAGAAAGAGGCCCATATTGTACTGTTTAATTTTTTAAAGCATGTTAAAAATCAAAGTATACAATATGATCTTTTTTTTTAATTTAAAAAGTGTGTGTTTTCTTCCCCTGCCCCCTTCATTAGGCAACAAAGAAAAATCACCCTAAAATATTAAAAGTGTTTATCTTCAAACATTAGGAGTGTTATATTTAAAATTTCTTTCTTTCTTTCTTTTTTTGATTTTATGATGTAAAGAAGGAAACATACTTTAAAAAATACAAAGCTGGAGGGATATACAAATTAAAGGAATAGGAAGATAGTGTCTAAGCTCTGGTAATAGCAATGGAAATGAAAAAATATATATACAAGAAGTTATGTAGAAGAAGAATTAATAGAACTTACATCACTAGCTTTGAAACTCTCTGAGGTTGCAGCATTCATTCATACTGAAGCAATTTTAGGTCAACATACTGTTTGGATATTTAGAGCAGTTACTTTCTCATGCTTCTCAAAGGCAACTTCCATTAATACTCATCTTACTGTTCTTTTCCCTCTCATTTTTCCTAAGTTACCCTTCCTAATTCTCTCTCCATTGTAAATAAACTCCTGCACACCCTTGCCCTTATCTTACAATCTGTTGCCCACTCCCTAGAAAATATTGTGTCTTTTACATAGTACTCAATAGATATGTGTTGAATGAAAAATGTTCTCATAGTGGTATTCGACTGGGAGACCCTCCTCATTGCTCCTCATCCTCCAACCTGTTGCTTCTCCTCTTGTGCTCCTATCTTAAGTGCCACCACCCACTTGGTTGGCCAAACCAGAAGTCTGAGTGTCCTAAAGTCACCAACCACTCGCCAAGTCTGATCAGTTCTGTCTCCTTCATGTCTCTCAAGTCAGTTTTCTTACCATCACCTTTTTTGCCACTGTTCTTAGTTCAGGCACTCATCATTTCTTTCCTGTATTATTGCATTAGTCCTGCCTACAGGGTTTTCCTCATTCATTCCATTCTCATTCTTTGGCCAACCTCCAGGGTGATCTTTTTAAAATACAATTCTGATTACATCACTACACAATTTTAAATCCTTTGAGGGCTTCCCAGAGAGTTCAGTTTAAAAACAAAACAAAACAAAACAAAACAAAATTGTTCCTCGTGAGTAGACAAAATTTTTCACCATCAGGTCTGTACCTTCCTCCTTCTGCCAAACTATGACACACCAAGCATATTGAAACTATCTGTAGATCTTGGAACACATCCTGCTCTTACTTCTGAGCTCCCTCTGCCTGGAATGCTTTCTCCCAATTTCATTCTCTTTTTCTTCTCATTAAATTCTACTCCCACTTTTTAAATTAAAAAGTGTATGTTTCCTCTCCCTCGTTTCATTAGGTAAAAAACAAACAAACAAAAAACCCCTAAAATTTTAACAATGTTTATCTTTAGCATTAGGAGTGCTTCCCCAAAATTAAGCTCAGGCATTACCTCCTCTGTGAAGTCCTTCTTATTAGAATTTTCTGTACTTTCTTTGTTCTCCCCAAACACCTCCAGCCTACTTTAATCATAGCTCTTTACTAGAGTCATTTGATTATTCCATGTCTTCCTTCCTGCACTATAAGCTCCTCGAAATTACCAATCATGTCTTATCTGTTCCATGGTTGGCTTATGTTTGATACTAAAAAAGTATTAACATTAAATGTCATGGTGATTAATAAAGAGTGAAGACTACACACAACAGAGGAGTCCAAGGTGACCAAAGTTTAAATATATATATATTGATTTCAGAGAGGAAAGGAGAGGGAGAGAGATAGAAACATCAACGATGAGACAGAATCATTGATCGGCTACCTTCTGCATGCCCCCTACTGGGTGGGGATTGAGCCCGCAACTCAGGCATATGTCCTTGACCACAGTGGATCCTGGGACCCTTCAGTCTGCAGGCTGACACTCTATCTACTGAGCCAAACCAGCGAGGGCCAAGTTGACCAAAGTTTTGATACTAGGTGATTAGGAGAACGGAAACTCTGAGGACAGATATAGGAAAGTTTGGAGGCAGAGTTAGTTCAAGGAGAAGGCTGATGCTTTTGCTTCATCCATGATGTATTTGAACTGACTATATCCACAGGGAAAAGATATAACCACAATGCTTTCACCCACACAGACCCATGGCAAACACACCACTTGAAAGACATAGGACATAGCTGTCCCCGCACTGGAGTGGCAGCATCCTGGGCAGTGTGAGGCTCTCAGGTCAATCTCCTCTTAGTGTTGTGTAAAAAGGGGATAGGATTAAAATACATACCTATCTATTTGTGTTTTCAAAAACAAACACTGCAAAGCGAAATCAAAACTAATAAAAATACAGCTGGAAGTAATTCCTCCCAGAGTGTACTTTATTATACAGTTTTAGATTGATTATATTGTTAACATGTTACATATCCAAAATATAAAGAAAAAAGAAAAAAGTAACCCCTAAAAATTAATTTAAAAATTGGACGTTGGCCTGGTAGCTCAGTTGGGCAGAGCATCGTCCCAATACGCCAAGGTTACAGGTTCGATCTCTGGTCAGGGCACACACAAGAATCAACCAATGAATGCATAAATAAGTGCAACAACAGATCAATGTTTCTCTCTCTCAAATCAATAAAAAAATTAAAAATTAAAGTGAATATTTTATGGTTTTTAGCTCTACTTCAAGTTGGCGATACAACTATCCAGAGAAAATAATAGCTGCAAGCTTAATCATAAACCATGCATTAAATAATTTCATTGTTAACAGTAATATTAGTATTACTTTGAAACTATTTTTAATATATTTTTATTGATTATTAATTTCAAAGAGAAAGAGAGAAGGAGGGAAGAGAGAGAGAGACAGAGCCCACAGTCTGGGCATATACCCTGACTGGGAATCGAACCTTGACCTCCTGGTTCATAGGTCGACATTCAACCACTGAGCCATGCTGGCTGGGCTGAAACTGTTTTTTATATTGCAGAATAAAGCAAATAACTTCTTTGCTAGGAATCAAGATTTTCCACAGTAGTACATATATATTCCCTAAAATGTTAGATTTGAACTGGAGATATGAGTATGAGCCTGTGGTTTTTTGTGTGTGTGGTTTTTTTTTAATTTCCAGAAATATGCACTTCCTAGCTCTGACCACTGAAAAGGCCTAGTTGTAATAACAGCACAGATTGCGGCCTTTAAATACCATTTCCCACTTCAGAAGCCAAGGCTCTTTGGAGGAATGAGTGATTCCAGACATAAGACCTGACTATACATATGATTATCACATAGAAATTTAATTGTCAAGCATGTCTTAGGCCAGGAGGACACACTTAGTTTAACCAAAATTGTACAGTTAGAACTCACATTTATTTTGGGAAGTGAAGTAAAACTACCAGGTAAAGTGGATGTTTATATATGCATTCTCTATCTGTGAACAGATCTTGGGAAACCAAACAATAAGCAGAGGTAGCATGGTGAGCACCAAACCACTGTGGATAGCATTAGCTGGTTAATCCTAGTGGTTGATGTTGTCAAACCATGGTTAGCTGAGGCCATCTCCACACACGAGACTCAACATGCACCCACTATGCGGAGTGATTTCTTTTGTCCTTCTCACTAGGTGTTGCAGAATTAGAAGCCTTTTGCCTCTGTTCACTCTTGTTCACCTTCCCTTCATTATGCTTTTCTTCAGGCCACTCCCCTCTCTGTAGGCAGCCTCTTTAGATATAACAAGATGATCAATTAATTCTAAGCAGCAAAAGACATCTGTCCCTTCAGACATCTTGTGCCACTTAACTAACAACATTAATTGCCACATTTCACACAAAGATTCAAATTTCTGACTTTCCTTTAAAAAAAGAAAGAAAAGAAAAATAGAAAAAAGGACTAATTAGCTGGACTAATGGCAGCAGTTCGCAGTCCTCAGTTGATCATGGTCTCTGCCCAGCCTGGGTCCCTTGGTTCTATTGCTAAAGGTGTTGTGTTTGCAGCCTCAGTTTTAAGGTACCCTTATAGGACCAATCACTGTTCTGAGCCACTGCCCTTGTTCAGTGGTTAATCCTCAGAAGGCAATCTTTCTTCCTAGTACCCAGGTTCAAGACCAGAGTAGGATATCTCCCTGCTGGCCTTCTGTCTGCATTTGTACCATCCACTGATGAGCTGGTTAAAGCCATGAGCTGGAATGCATTTGCTGAAGCAAAGGACACTGAAGCCCAAGCCTTCGGAAAAACCTACAGCAGAAAAATGAGAGGAGGAATAGAAGCCTCTTCAGAATGGGTTCCTATTTGCTCTTTTCGTTCTTGTAATTTTTTTCCCCTTAACAAAACTTCCCACCTCCAGAGTTTAGAATCAGTGCTCTTTCTGGAGTGAAATCTCCAGAAAGTTTCCTGCCTCGATTCTCTAGCTGAAATGTTGCACACATTTGCCTTGTCCCACACTGACATAGGCATGTGCTCAACGATCCCCCGTGTGTAAGTTGTGCATGGGCTAAGACCCAAATTATTTTTGGTCTCCATTACAGATGTTAGCCTATGTTCCATTTTTAACTCTGACGTAGGCACATGCACTGGTTGCCCAGGAGACATGAATCTGGGCAAACCAAGGAGAAGAGTGTCCTGAGGGAGGGCAAATTTTTGTTTCTCTGTGGCCACCCACAGCCTCCAGCCTCCCCTTCCCACTCCTATCCCCCATCCACCGACACCCATGGTGAACACACCACCACAGGGGTGTGTAGACACAGCTGACCCACACTGGGTGGCAGCAGCCAGGACACTGGAGGTTCCCTGATCTCCCCTCCTCTTGGCTGCATTGCTCCAGCAAGTTCTGCCTACTCAAAAGAGCCATGTCTGGCTTCTCTGACTGTTCAAATCTCATTAAACACTCCAAGCACCGCCGAGACTGGTTTGGCTCAGTGGAAAGAGCCTCAGACTGCGGACTGAGGGGTCCCGGGTTGATTCCGGTCAAGGGCATGTACCTTGGCTGCGGGCACATCCCCAGTAGGGGGCGTGCAAGAGGCAGCTGGTCGATGTTTCTCTCTCATCAATGTTTCTGACTTTCTATCCCTCTCCCTTCCTCTCTGTAAAAAATCAAGAAAATATATTTTTAAAAATAAATAAATAAATAAATAAATAAATAAACAAACAAACACTCCAAGCACCAAAAGCCAACCTCGTGTCACATTGCTTCCCACTGCACTTGTCCATGTAGTTTACTTACGAGTTTGCTTCTCTCACTATGAGGACAAGGCCCATATCTGCTTTGTTTGTTTGCAGCATCTAATATACTCCCTACCAAGAGCGGGCACTTAACAACAACTGTGTAAGTGAATATATCCTAGTCCATTGGCAGTGGAAAGGACCTTAACTAGCATTTGGTCAACTTTCCTGAGTGAGGTGAAACTATTCTTCAAAATCACATGAACCTTCATAAGGGCCAAATTAAGTGTGGTTAAGACTATAGGCTCTGAAGTCAGAATGTCTGGGTTCATATCCGGGCTCTATCACTCACTTAATGTCTCTGCACCTGTTTCCTCATCTGGAAAATGGGGGTAATTATATCAGCCCATAGGATTATTATGAGGATAAGATGAACTTATAAAGTGCTTAAAATAGTACTTGGTAAATAGTAAGCCCTGTATATGTGTTTGTAAAAAAAAAAAAAAACGTAGAATTTTCTGTTATGATGGAAAGATTCTACACTATCCAATATAGTAGCCCGCTAGACACGTGTGGCTACCGAGCATTTGAAATGTGGCTCTGTGACTGAGGACATTAGTTTTTATTTTATTAGCATTTGAATTTAGACCACTCTGATGGACAGTCAAGAGCAGGGGTCCTGCCCAGATGGTGTGGCTAAATGGCTGAGCATCGACCAATGAACCAAGAGGTCCCTGGTTCAATTCCTGGTCAGGGGAGATGTCCAGATTCCCAGTAGGGGGTGTGCAGGAGGCAACCAATCGATATCTCTCTCTCATCGATGTTTCTATCTCTCTATCCCTCTTCCTTCCTCTCTCTCTAAAAAATCAATTAAAAAATACCATATATATAAAAGCAGGGGTCCTTGCAGCAGATAAAGTCATCATGGCTGATAGAATCAGCTACCCTTTAAGCCCAGGGAGATCCTTTTGAGCAGGAGTAGCACAGTCTCCAGTAAGCCAAGAAACTTCCCACATACTTATTTGGCTCAGGTCTCCGAGACCAGGCACCAGACATCAAGGTAGCATTGCTATTCTATCAGGTAACTGGGCAGGTTGGCATACCCCATTGGAACTGTGGTTGAATAAACCAATTAAGAGCATCTTTTTTTTTTTTCTTTTTCTTTTAGGGCCATATACTGAGACTCTAAAAACAACCGTCTACAGATTAAAAAAAAAAACTTTCAAAGATCTAACATGAATATTTTTTCTACAAGTTTTAAAATATATATTCTTCAAGAACATTTAAAAATGCTACTTTTGAAGAACTCTTTTTCCATATGTAGAGTTATCTACTGCCATTAAAAAAAAAAAAACAATCCAAGAAAAAGGCAAGACCTTAACTGGTTGGATTCCAAATTAAGCTACAGCTTGAGCTAAAAATAGCTTGCCAGTGTTAAGAATCTGTTCTCTGAATTTCAATGGCTTGTCTCTCCCTCAGAGGACAACATTCACTGTGTTCTATGTCAGGATGGGACTCTGGGAAAACACACTTCATGTTTTGTCTGGACTCATTTCTACTTTGTGTTCAGAGTAAAAGCAACCAACCATAGTTTTAGGGTCTACCCATATGCGTTGCTAAGCGGAATGAGCATAAATATCTACAGCTTTTGTTAGCACTAGGGGTGTGTGTGTGTGTTTGTGTCTGTGTAATTCAGCTTTGTATAGATAATCCTAAAGGTATGCATAAGGGCCAGAAGGTATGTTCTGAAATAGATTTTAACCTTATTTTGTTTTTCAACCATGTTAACGTTTACTTTATTTTCTCTTAATTATCACTGAATGATTCTATGCTTTTTAGATTTCCAAAACAATTTCTATTTTTTCTCTGGAACTCTGGGACGGCTTTCCATGTGGGAGCAAAGACAAATAAAGCCCGGCTGGTGTGGCTCAGGCTGAACGGCTACCCAGGGACCAGGTCACTGGCTCAGTTCTGATCAGAGCGAATGCCCAGATTGTGGGCTCCATCCCTAGTGTGGGTGTGCAGGAGGCAGCCCATCAGTGATTCTCTCTCATCATTGATGTTTCCATCTCTCTCTCCCTCTTCCATCCTCTCTGGAAATCAATAAAAATATCAATAAAATATAAACTATTAAAAAGACCAGGAGAAAAAAAATAAGTTAAGTTACAGGCTCAATATGTGGTAAAAATGGTATTTCAAAATGGATTGCATTACATATATTTAAAACTTGTTTAATACCACAGAAAGTAGGAGTATATGTACAGCAGGTGAAGAACATATGTACAGCAAGAAGGTGGCTATATGCAAGCCAAGGAGAGTGGCTGCACCAGAAACCAACCCTGCCAGCACCTTGATCTTGGACTTCCACCCTCCAGAACTGTGAAAAATGCCTTTTCTGTTATTTATGGCATTCAGTCTGTGGCATTCTGTTGAGTCAGGCCTAGCAAAATGATACACAGAGTTTCGCATTTGATTTAGATCATTTCTTGGTTCTTAGTAAAGAATAGACTTTCAAATGGTCACATTTTTAAATGATGAAACTGTTCCTACCCCTTCAAGCTTTGCTTTTCTATTTAAAGAAGTGAGGTTGATTCCATTGCTGTGTTTTATTGTTATAGCACAATTGCCTGGTAATTGAATATCCATTCATATTTACAATTTGCTAACTTCTATACAAATATTCAAAAGTCATCCTTATAGCACACAGTGAATTTAGGTAAAATGGCTTAATAATAGCAAAAAATTAACATAGTTGTTAACAGTGAGTGCTTACACTATAGCAGACAGTATTCTAAGTGCTCTTATATTTAATCCTCACAATAATCCTGTCAGAGAGTTGCTATCATTGTCCCCATTTCACAGAAGAGGAAACCAAACACTAGAAGGTTGAGCAACTTGCCCCAGGTTTTAAAGTTAGAAAATTCAGAACTGAGAGTGATACAAATGGAATTGGCCTAGTTCACCTAGACATCTGTCCTTATTATTAACATCATAAGGAAGTGTTACTATTTGACAATGTGTTAAGGACAATTGGCTTACTTTCAGGTGCACCTCAAAATTTAAATAGAATATATAAGTCCTGTAATGAAACTTAGTGCTCCATGTGGTGTTATGAGTCAACAGCAAGATATGAGTATTTGGCTTCAAACTGAATTCAAGATTTCCTTGCCTCTCTCCACCCCAGTATCACTGAAGAGAAAACATGTTACATTCTAATTTTCAAATATATGACCAAAACATCCCTCACAAAAGTCTGTTTAAACCGAACATGGAAATTTCTGGGCCCATAAAGCTAAGGACTACTCTTATGACCCCTGAGAGCCAAGTTATAAAGCTATTTGAATGGTCTATTGATCTCTCTCCAGCACATCTCTATTTTATTCTCTCTCTAACTCAACACTGCCTTTATTATCTTTATTGCAAAAGTCTGAACGGTGCTTCTGTGCCAGGACCCTGTCAAGTTCCATTCTAGACTGAATTTTCTAAGTCTAGTGTACAAACTTGGAAAACCAAAGAACAAAATCTTCTCTCTTTTCCTTGTTGAGTAGTTCCTCAGGTGATAAATAAATTGTAATGTGACACACATAGAAGATTCTCAATAAACAGTTCTGAGCTGCTGAAAAAATATTCTTGGCACCATTCCCAGAATTAACAACAAAAAAATTTAATTTTATATTTGAATGGTACAAATGGATGTCGTAGAATAGGGAACATAAGGAGGCTTAAGGGAAATGGAGGAAAATTCTGTGAGCAACTCTTTTTTTTTTTTTTTAATGTTTTTATTGGTTTCTGAGAAAGGAAGGGAGATGGAGAGAGAGAGAGAGATTCATCAATCAGGATGGTGCACTGACCGGGTATCGAACCACGACCTCTTAGTTCTTGATGTCATCATCCCTAAGCCACACTGGTCAGGCCTGTAAACAATTCTTTAAACTCAGAGGATAACAATGTGGTAAGTATGTGCAGTGTTCTGGAAAAAGGGTCTTCAGCATTTCAATAGTTAAACGTGGAGTGAATGCAGGCAGCAGCTGGAGAGAGTGTTTACAGTGCAAAGCAGGAAGTATGGAGTCAATGACTTTTGCTAGCTGGAAAGAGTGGAAGAGAAGGGGGAGGGAGAGGAGAGAGGATGTCTGCAGGGGAAGGTTTCTAGTTGTTTTGGGCCTGGAAGACTTTCTCTTACAAACTGAAGCCAGATATTGGCCAGAGATCCTCTCCCATTGTTGCAGAAGGATGAAAACGTGCTGAGTAGTGAAGTCAAAGTGGGGAGATACAGGCATCGTGTACAGAATATACATTTGGAACTTCCAGCATTTGTATGGAGAGACATAAAAATAGGAATTAAGAGGCTTAGACATCTAGAAATATAACTGGTAAAGCCTTCTTAAATAATAATCACAATACCTAACATTTATTTAGCAATTTTTACATGCCAAGATCTGTGTTAAATATTTTATAATTGTTATCTCATTCAACTCTCAAGAACCCTATGAGGAAAGTCTTTGTTTTAGAAATTATTCATTTTATAAATGAGCCTACTGAGGCTTTACAGATTAAATAATTCGCCCAAAATATAAATTTAAATAATTTGCCCATGTCAAAGTACAAATCTTTAAAAGTTAGAAACATGATCTTTATACAGATATATCTGTCCAAGATTTACTTGCCTCATTTATGAAGAAACAAGCTGGTTCAAAGGGGGAAAATAGGAGATTGTGTGTGTTTGTATGCGTGCCTGAGTGCGTGTCTGCGTGCATGCCTGCGTGCATGTGTGTATTTCTTAGCAAAGGAAGAAAAGAATGCTGAGTAGATTGCAAAGTAAGATAAAGAATAGAAAAATGACTTACGTTCCACAGCACAATAAAACCAAAGGATTTCTATTGGACATGAATAATTTGTATCTCTATTAGATGAAAATAATTTATACCTTAATCATCTAGAAATACACACACACACACACACACACTGAGTGGCCAGATTATTATGACCACCTGATGTATGTAGACAAATTAGCCATACACTGCATCGTATGGGATATGGAAGCTGAAGGCCTGTTTGAACACCTTTGCTATCTGCAGTTACTAAGATAAAATGTCTCCAATTCGCACAGGAACACAAGGATTAGACCGTTGAGCATTGGGGAAAAAAAAAGTCATGTGGTTCGATAATCACGTTTCCAGTTGCATCATGCAGATGGCAGAGTGAGAATTTCACAGAAACAGAATGAAAGCATGCATCCCATGTACATGCATGAGTACAACGCTTCAAGCTGGTGGGGGCAGTGTTATAGTTTGGAGCATGTTTTCCTGGCATGACTTGGGACCTTTAATTTGTGTGGAACAAACATCTGAATAACACAATATACTTAAGTATCATTACTGATCAATTCATCCTATCATGTTGATGGCATATCCCAATGTAGATGGCTTCTTCCAACAAGACAATGCACCATGCCACGGTGCTTGTATTGTGCAGGAGTGGTTTCAAGAACATGAGGGAGACTCTATCTGGCTTAGGTGTTCCCTACAATTACCAGATCTCAATCCAATTGATCATTTGTGGAACGAAGTTAAAAGAGCCATCAGGCAGCTGGTTCCACAACCATTAAATCTCAGAACTGGACAGTGCTATTCATCAGACATGGTGTCAGATTCCTCCCATCACCTTTCAACATCTCTTGGAGTCAATACCAAAAAGAATTGCCACAGTATTGAAGGCAAAAGGTGGCCCAATGAAATACTGATGAGGTGATCATAATAATCTGGCCACTCAGTGTATAGGTATATCCTATGTAATAAAATATGCAAATTAGCCATCACTCCACTACACCCAAAAGCCATGCCCACAAACCAATCAGGAGCGGGTATGCAAATTAGCCCCAACCAAGATGGTTGTGGCACGGAGTGAGCAGAAGGGAGGCTTGGGTTTCCCCAGTGATGGAGGAAGCCAAGCTTTCCACACACCCTAGCCAGGCACACTCCTCCACTAAAGGCTACAAACTTTCAATTATAGAAGAGAAATAAATCCCAACAAAAATGGTGGCAGCCATGGAGCTGGAGAGAGCAGGAGGCTAGAGTTGCCCCTGGCAATGGAGGAGGCCGAACTTCTGCAACCCTGGCCTATCTTGGCTCCGCTCCAGGCTACAAAGTTTCAGTTGTAGAAGATAAATAAATCCCAGATACGAGGGCCTCCACTTGGGTCACTGGGGACACGGTCGGCCTGAAAACCACCACAGGCCCCTCACCAGGCTGCCCCATGCCCCAAGGGAACCCCTATTCTGATCCGAGACACCCTTCAGGGCAAACCAACTGGCCCTCACCCTGCACCAGGCCTCTATCTAATCTAATAAATGAGTATTATGCAGATTGTCCATTACTTCAACACACAAGATAGCTGCCCCATGTTGTCAAAGATCCTACCCCCATGTGGACACAAGATGGCCACCACAAGATGGCCAGCAGGAGAAGACAGTTGCGAGGGACCAGGTCTGCAAGGGAGGGCAGTAAGGGGTGACCAGGCCAGCACAGGAGGGAAGTTGGGGGTAACCAGGCCTGCAGGGAAGGGCAGTTGGGGGGGGGGGGACCCAGGCCTGCAGGGGAGAGCAGTTGGAGGGGGACTAGTCCTGAAGGGGAGGGGAGTTAGGGGTGACCAGGCCTATAGGGGAGGGCAGTTAGGGGTGATCAGGCTGCAGGGGAAGGCAGTTAGAGGCAAACAGGCTGGCAGGGGAGCAGTTAGGCATCAACCAGAGTGGCAGGGGAGTGGTTAGCTGGTGATCAGGCTGGCAGGCAGAAGCAGTTAGGGGCACTCAGGAAGGAATTCTGGTGAACAGTTGGGAGCCAGCAGTCCTGGATTGTGAGAGGGATGTCCAGTAGGATTGGGCCTAAATGGGCAGTCAGGCATCCCTCGAGGGATCCCAGATTAGAGAGGGTGCAGGCTGGGCTGAGGGACACCCCTTGCCCCCTGTACGAATTTCGTGCACCCGGCCTCTACTATGTAAAATATATATATACATCTTTTTCAAAGCCTGTTATGTGTCAGGTTCTTCCTTGTTTCATCCCTCTAATAATCCAGTGAATTGAACATTATCTTCTCTCTTTTGATAAAAACAGATTCAGAGTTCTTAAGTAATTAGCCCAAGGTCGCACAGCTCTCAACTCTGTTGCCTGCTGTACTAATTCTCTGTGAGCTCCACTCAATAGTTCTCTCTGTACTTTTGAAGTTTACCTGGAAAAAGTCTACTCCTTTCCTTTGGTGAGAAGACTGAGAGAGTAGAGGAGGAAGGTGCCAGGTCAGGTCCTCAGTGGGAAGAGGCTTTCTAAGAGAGAGCAGTCTGACAGAAGTAAGCAAACCAGGCAGGTGAGAGGCTGGCTCTGGAGGTGCAGAGCTGGTGTTGGTGAAGCCAGACAGGAGATCTGAGCTGGTCACACTACAGGAAGGAGAGCCAGAAAAAAAGAGCCTGAAGCCAAAGAATCCGTGAGCAATGGGAGTTTAGGGAGGGGCAGATAGTGCATGCGTCAGAGGGGCGTACTGGTTTTCTTCACATGTCTCTGAAACTTGGTACGTGGGAAAGTCGCAGGAAGGCGTGGACACTGTTCCGTACAGAGTCAGGCACCAGCTCAGGGGCTCGATCAGTTCTCAGAGATGGATTCACTTTCATAAAGTTGCCCATAGGGATTCATGAAGAAATGCCTCTTACCGTTAAAATTCAAACAAAACAGAAAATTGGAGAAAGCTAACACAACCCAGTGGGTGTTTCAAATAGTAATTTTTCCCTCCTTTGCCTTTTTCCCACACCAGCAATTTCTCCATCCCATGAAGATGTTACTATTGGACATATACTAATCCATTCATTTAAAAATCAAACTATAATCTGTTTGAATGCACATGAAATGATGATTACTTGGGAAGATATTATGAAGCTGGAGAAATTCCAAAGTAGAAATTAAAAAAACAAAACAAAACAAAAAAAAAAAACAAGGAGAGAGAATGGCCTCCAGGGCTTGAACTCTGAGCCAGAAGTCTGTGGTGAAGACTCAGGAGAGGGGCCCAATGTAGTACTGGAAGTCAGGAAAAAGATGAACTGTGGGGTCAGACACAGAATTTTTCATTAGATTCCATACCAAGCGTGTCCATGATTTGAAGCTTAAATCTTACATTTAAGATGCATAAAAGCCTTATGCTATAATCTTACATCCTTGGTACTAAGTTTATTGAATCTTTTATCCAAGAAGTGGTTAAGACTGAATATAGAAATTGTTGCAAAAAAAAAAGATTTATATTCCATCATGAAATCTACAATGGGTTATTAAGAAAATCCAAAGGATATGAAAGTTGGAGCCAGTGTAATATGACTGTAATATTATCACAGTGTAATATGACAGATCTGCTCCGTTGGAAACATATCAATTAACCATGTTGATTGATAACTCCCAAATTATTCCTTAACCTAATTTACTAAGATCACTTACTTTTCAAGAAATATAAAATATTCCTTTTTGAACAGACCCGTTTTTTCCCTTGCCTACAAAATTGAGGTAAACTAAGTCTTCCTACTGACTTTACCAAAATGATTTTATGAAATGCGACCAGCACCTCCTCACACTTTATTCCCCAGATAAAAACTGTAGCATATTTAGAAGTCTACATACAGTTTTTTTAAACCCAGTAATTAAAAGCAGAG
Source organism: Antrozous pallidus (assembly GCA_027563665.1). Taxonomy (NCBI): domain Eukaryota; kingdom Metazoa; phylum Chordata; class Mammalia; order Chiroptera; family Vespertilionidae; genus Antrozous; species Antrozous pallidus. The sequence continues at coordinate 40,075,168 of CM050514.1, forward strand.
CTGCAAAAAAGGGCGGTGGGGTGTCAAGAGTTCTTTACTGTGTTTTTCTGTGAAGTAGAATTTTATCAAACTGAATGCGTTATGAATTTTAAATATATTTGATGCTGAAAGGGAAAAATAAGTATGCTGTCCTTTCTTGCAGGCTTGTCTTTAGATGTGTCTGGTCATTACCTTGGCAACCCTTACAAATGCCAAGTGACGTCAAGAAAAGAGGAAAAACACTGCTGAGAGCATACACTCCATGCATTATAGATCATTCCGGGGACTAGCATTCTTAGGCACATGCAAGCACTAGATGGATTTAAGATGAGCACAAGAAATCTTCCACTTTACAAACAGTCTTCATACACTTTTTAAGGACTTACAAATCTGAAAAGAGCATCTTTGAATTTTTAGTTTAGCAAAACACAATTCAGCTATTGGCCTAGTTGTTCTGTCTCAGTAACTGCCAAGTCCACTAAAATGTTGGCACTATAAATCTCATAAACAAATGGAAACTGCCTTTTTCTTTTGAAAGTATATTTTTCCTAACAGTTTATTATAAAAAAAAAAGTTTGGTTATAGAAAGTTGAAAGAATTTTATAATGATCACCTATATACCCATCACCCAAAGTCTTCCATTAGTATTTTACTCTACTGGCCTTATCATATTATCTATCTATCTATCTATCTATCTATCCATTCATCCCTTGTCCATACCTTCAACCATCTCAGTTTTGATGCATTTCAAGCAACAAAATTGCAGTCATGAATATACTTTACCCTAAATATCATTAACTATAGTTCAATAAGTTTCCTCTTGATATAACATTTACAAATAATGAAATGCATAATTTCAAGTGTATTTTTTCTGAGTTTTTTCAAAAAAGCATAAAAACTCCAATCAAAATATAAAACATTACTGTCACCCCAGAGAGTTCCCATATGCTTCTTCCCACTTAATCCCCACCCCACTCACTCTCCATAGCAATCACTCTTCTGATTTATGAAAGCATTTTGAAGAGCCTTGTATAGGACTGATTACTCCTAAGAATCTCCTCCCTTGAACTGTCTCAAAGACGTCATCATCCTTTAGATTACAAGTGCGCATGCCCAGTGCATGTAGTATTAGAACACCCAGCATTCACTTTACCCGTTACAGCTTTTCCCTAACTTCAACCGTGTATTCACCACACACCACTTTCGGGGGATGAAAGGCAAAATCATAACAGGCTACATACTTTTTGAGGCTCAGACCCTTGTTCAAAACTTACTAAGAATTTCAAGATGGCCCTGCATTAAAATAAGTACAAGACCCTCTGAGCACAGGGCCTCTTCCGTTGCAGGGTTTTCACACTCATGAAGCTGGCCCCAGTCAAAACAGTTTTTCTTCTGGAAACTGAAGTATTTAGCACAGTCTTATAAAGAAAAGTAACAAAGGCAAATGACTTAGAACTAGAAATTCTTAACTATCTCAGGATCCACCAATTTCAACGTCTGAATAAGACAAGCTGAAATGGGTAGCAAGATTGTCTCTTAGGTTTCCTTTCCTTCTTTCATAGCTCAGTCAGTGGGTATCTTTATAAACAAAGTTATGTTGAGTCAGAAAAGATGAACCATTCCTCAGGACTACATATCATGAAACTAGTTACCTCCAGACCAGTCATCTCTGTCCTGGTTGTAATTATACAAAGAAGTCACCGCACATACCTTTTAATTCACTAGCATCTTAGGGAACATATTTAACTAAAAATAAAAGCAGTTTTCTATTCAAAGAGTTAAGAACATCTAGAAGAAAACACAAACAACTTGCAATCATGAAGCAGTGAAATAAGACAGTGGTTGCCTTTCTGTCTGGAAATAACGAAACATTTTTAAATGATGACCAAATGGTTGTCAAATATACTCTTAAATGACACCCAACAGAGCAAGTTTCCCTCGATTAGGGAGAGCTTCTCAGTTGGTGAACACGTGGAGGTGCTGGGAGAGTGGCCGCCAGGAGAGGGCATGGGAACTCTGCCCCCTTTTCCTGTACCTTGCCCTGTGCATCACTCCCATCTAGCTGTTTCTGCATTCAGCTGTTGACCCAAGAACATACAAACATGCCTCTCTCCTACCTTGAAAGTTTACTCCCTTGATCACTAAGCTGTTGAGACAAGTAGGTTGTGGTCAGCTTCAGATAGTCTTAGAAACAAAGCCTCGGGTCTTAACAACGTGACCATTTTTCCTTTTTTTGTATTTTTATTTTTGCAACTTCCCCAAATTTCCAGAAAAATCGGATTTGCTTATTTCTTCTTCAATCTGACATTATGTAGATAAAATCACAGCATTTTTCTTAATTCAGGAGAAGTCAGTTATGGGTTAGAAGTTGCCTGCATCTTTCAAATGACTGCAATGCTCTCTGGTTAACAATGAATCAATAAAATGTTTAGCCATTCTATCCTTCACACAGTTAAAATCTCTTATTAATGGCAATGCAACAGGCCAAGTGACGAGATTCATAGGGCAAGGTTTTAAACAAAAAGCTTGTATTGTCTTGGAGCTTGGGGCTCCAGTGTGTCAGTCAGTAAAAGCATTCTGAATTCCTCAACCTGGAGGCTCCCCAGTCAAAACATTTAACAATTATTTTGGTGTGGCCCAATTGATCAAATTGTAAGTCAGCCATAGTAGCCAAGTTGAGTTGCAGGGTTGATCTTTTAGTAGCTGGATAGAAAGGGGAGGCCCAGGGCATATGGTGAAGGGCCAACATAGTGGGCAGCAGTAGGGTACTTGGTGGATTTTAACAGTGGTTATATAACAACTAGAGGACTGATGCACAAAATTCGTGCAAGTGTAGGTCTTTGCAGCCCAGTGGCTGCCTCCACCCCGCAGCTGCAGTCCCAGCTTCATCTGGAAGGATCTGGTCTAATTAGCATATTATGCTTTTATTATTATAGATATATATGGGTGTATCAGGATTTCAGCCTTGGGGATGTTCTTGTTGGTCTACTGACTTACTTGGCAGGTGAATCTTAGTAGCCCTTTTCTCTGATTAAATCAGGAAGTAGGCTTATAAACCATGTTAGATTAATCAGAGATCTTCACTATGATTTTTCTAATTGGAGCTACAGGAGCAGCACTCCCCACCTTCTCCCTCATGCTCCCTGCTATCTATTGCATTCTTCTAAGATTACTAAACCAGGATTTTTCAGGGTTGTCAGGCAGGAGATCAGAGTGTAGTGAGACAGTTTTTCTATATTTATGATCATTTTTTACCAGGGTATCCCCACATCCTTTTTAAAAACAGTCTTTAGAGAAGTTTAGGTTCTAAAGTATAGAGATTTCCCGTATACCCCCTGCCTCCACATATGCATACTCTCCCTCTAAATACCAACATCATGAACTAGAGTGATAAATTGTTATAATCAGTGATCCTACATTATCACCTGAAGTCTATGGTTTACATTATGGCTCACTCTTGGTATTTTATATTCTATGGGTGTTGACAAATGTATAATTGCATGTATATATCATTATTGTTTATTACAAAATAGTTTCACTGCTCTAAACATCCTCTGTTTTTTACTTATTCATCTCTCCTTCTCCCCTAATCCCTGGTAATCACTGATCCTTTCTAGAATGCCATGTACTTGGAATCATATAGTATGTTGTCTTTACAGAGTGGTTTCTTTCATTTAGTAATATGCAGTTAGTTTCCTCCACATCTTTTCATGGCTTGATAGCTCATTTCTTTCTAGTGCTGAATAAATATTCCATTGACTGGTTGTACTACATTTCATCCGTTTATCTAGTGAAGGGTGTCTTAGGTTTTTTTTTTTAAGAGGTAAACATCTGTGTGCAAGTTTTTGTATGGATGTAAATTTCAACCTATTTGGGTAAATACCAAGGAATGTGATTGCTGTATTATATAGAAAGAGTATGTTTAGCTTTATAAGAAACCACCAAAAGTGGCTGTACTATTTTGCATTCCCACCAGCATGAGAGTTCCTGTTGCTCCACATATCTGTTGGCACTTAATGTCAATGTTTTGGATGTTGGCCATTCCAATGGATATGTAGTAGCATTTCATCGTTTTAAATTTTAACTCCCTATTGCATATGCTTATTTGTCATATGCTTTTTGTCATCTGTATATATTCCTTGTTTAGTCATCCTTTTCATATGTGTATTTGTCATCTATACATCCTCTTTGGTTAGTCATCTTTTCAGAACTTTGGCCAATTTTTCATATGCTTATTTATCATCTGTATATCTTCTTTCAGGTCATTTGTCCATTTTTTATTCAAGTTTTTTATTCCTTTATGGTTGAATTTTATTTTTTTAAATAAATCTTTATTGTTCAGATTATTACAAGTATTCTTTTTTCCCCCTATAGCTCCCCTCCACCTGATCCCCCACCCCACTTCATGCCCTTACCCCTTGTCACTGTCTTCATCCATAGGTGTAAGATTTTTGTCCAATCTCTTCCCATATCCCTCAGTCTTCCCCTGAGAACTGTCAGTCCACTCCCTTTCTATGTCCCTGATTCTATTATATTCTTCAGTCTATTCTGTTCATCAGATTTTTCATTCACTTGATTTTTAGATTCACTTGTAGGTATGGTTTTTAGGTTCACTTGTAGGTATGTATTTGTTGTCATCTTGTTCATAGTTTTCATCTTTACCTTTTTCTTCTTCTTCTTAAAGAATACTCTTCAGCATTTCATATAATCCTGGTTTGGTGGTGCTTAACTCCTTTAGCTTTTGCTTGTCTGTGAAGCTCTTTATCTGACCTTCAATTCTGAATGACAGCTTCGCTGGGTAGAATAATCTTGGTTGTAGGTCCTTGCTGTTCATCACTTTGAATACCATATTTTCCGGTATATAAGATGACTTTTTAACTCAGGAAAATCTTCTCAAAAGTTGGGGGTCATCTTATACGCCGGTGTCGTCTTATAGGGCGGATGCTGAAACATCCGAGCCAGACTGGAGAATCTGCGGTCACCGCATATGGTGAGGGGTGCCTAAAAACGGCCGCGGCCACATCTCCGCCATATGTGGTGACTGTATGAAGGCAGCAAGGGTGGCGCTGTACAAGTATGGTAGAAGAAAATCCACTCACCAAGATTCATGGAAAGAAGTGAACACAATCCCGATGACGAGGTAAGGGGGCGCATCACCGGGAAGGTGTAAGTGAAGGGTGGAGCAAGCTGCAGGCATCCGGGTCGCCCGGGGGTATGGAAAAAAGAGATAGAGGGCGCTGTGCCCAGAAAAACACGCCTCTTTCACCCATCTGGCCTGCCCTTGTCTCCTATTACCACTTGCACTGTTTTATGTTTACATGTTTGATGACAAACAGCCTTATGTTTATAAGTGACAGTTTTCCTGCTAAGTACCTGCATGTCATAAGCATTTGAATTAAAATTACCATATTGAAATCAAATCTGATGTTTTTTTTTAGTTTTTATTTGGTGTGTGTTGGAAGAGGGGTAGTCTTATACAGCGACTATATCCCAAATTCTATATTTTAACTGGAAAAGTTGAGGGTTGTCTTATAGGCCCAGTCATCTTATATGCTGGAAAATATGGTATTTCTTGCCATTCCCATTTGGCCTGCATAGTTTCTGTTGAGAAATCAGCTGACAATCATATGGGTGCTCCCTTGTAGGTAACCAACTGTTTTTCTCTTGCTGCTTTCAAGATTCACTCTTGGTCTTTTGCCTTTGCATTTTAATTATGATGTGTGGTGGTGTGGTCCTCTTTGGATTCCCCTTGTTTGGGGTTCTCTGCCCTTCTAGGACTTTTAAGTCTATTTCTTTTATCAGGTAGGAAAAGTTTTCTGTCATTATTTCTTCTAATAGGTTTTCAATATTTTGCTCTTTCTCTCTTCTTCTGGCATCCCAATAATTTGGATGTTGGTATGCTAAAAGTTGTCACAGAGGCTCCTTACATTATCTTAATATTTTTGGATTATTTTTGTTTTGTTTTTTTTGTTTTTCTGGTTGGGTGTTTTTTGTCTCCTCATGTTTCAGATCTTTGGTTTGATTCTTGGGGTCCTTTGATGTATTGTTGAATTTCTGTATATTCTGCATTTCAGATAGTCTGCCTAATTTCTGACTGGTCCTTTTCCATTTTCTTGGCATTCTCATTAAGGTCCTTGAAGGGTCTCATCAAGTTTCTTGGCAGTTCTAAGATTCTTGAGTAACCTTATAAATGTGGTCCTAAACTCTATGTCCAGTAGTCTGCTTTCCTTCATTTCTTTCATTTGTGATATGTTTCTTTGTCTCCACATTTTGCTGCTTCCCTGTGTTGATGGAGAGGAAGAACTGCTGCACTGGCAGTGATGTGCAACCTTTTGAGCTTGGTGTGTCAAAATTCACCAAAAAACTGATCACAACTCAGGTGGTGTGTCACTTCAAGGAAAAAAAAAACATAATTTCATGATATCTATACTTTAAATAACAAAAATGTATAATTGTAATATATAACTGTACTTAATACACAAATTTTGTGTACTATACCTTTATAAAACTGTAGTTACCCTTCCCCATTCACAGTTTCACTTTCTCTAGTTTTAGTTGCCCACAATCAATCACAGTCTGAAAACATTAAGCAGGAAATTCCAGAAATAAACAATACACAAATTAAAAATTGCATACCATTCTGAGTAGTGTAATAAAATCTCGTGCCATCCCACATTATCCCACCGCAGCCGTGAATCATCCCTTTGTCCAGCACATCCTCTGGTTGTATATACTCTGTACCTGTTAATCACTTAGGTTGGTTATCAGCTCTACTGTTGTGGTATAGTACTTGTGTACAAGAGTAGTGATGTTAGCAATTTGGCTATGACAAAGAGAAGCATAAGATACTTCCTTTAAGTGAAAATGTATGCATGTACAGGACAAAACAGTATATAGACAGTTTAGTGCTATCCACAATTTCAGGCATCCACTGAGAGCCTTAGAATGTATGTTCTGCAGGTAAGAAGGGCTACTGTAATCCCTTCAGTGAACCTTATTTGATTTATCTTAATTTGACTGTGCAATCTGTTTCCTGTTAGGGCTCTAAGATTGGATAACATCACTTAGGGAGTAAGAAGAGATAAAAAAGGAAATAGATTTAAGAACTGACTGCTAGAACACTATTTGCTGGGAAGAGAGGTTCTGCAAAGAGGAGATCAGTGAGACAGGAAGAAAATCAGGAACATGTGACACCTGGGTGATGGCTCAGAAGGTAGGCTCAAGAAAGATCTCTATTTCCCTGGGACTCCCACAACCTCTGTTATCCTTGCTTATCACTCCTGACTCCTCCTTGCAAATGAACTATCTCCCAGGGGTCTTGAAATTGCTTTGTAATTTGGCTTTTGACATCCCCATATCAACTGATATGTTATATGTATCTGACCCCTAAGGGAGATGATGGTTTGAGTTCTCAGAGGCTCTAAGCAACTAGCTGTATAAATGTACAGATAGGGGAGAGGAAAACAGAGAGGAGCCTCCAAGGGACATGTGCTTACACACAATTATTTTTAAACCTGTCTCAAGTACTATGCTGTGAATATAGCCACAATAGAAAGTATTTCATATTCACCATTGTTGCTGAGTACCTAACATGACATTTAGTACACAGTGGCAGCTCAAAAGAGTGTTATTGTTTTTTTTTAATGAATAAATGTGTTTTTTAAGTGGCTTATTGTGATATAGTTATACTATGCTTCTGGGGCATGAAGGCCCCTTTACAGAATTGACAACTCATTCTTTGAATTGCCCTATTATAATATGTCTCTAATTATGCTTTACTATACTACGTAATGCCTGAGTGTGAATGAACTTTTTTTTTTTTTAACAGAATTGCATTGAGAAGATGACAACATATACTCTGCAGAAACAAAGACTGTGGATTTTGGTCACTTGGGCTGTGGGTGTCAGATAAATGTATTAGTACTGTACTCTAACAATGATCCTCTTTGTTTAAAGTGTGAAACTGCTGTTCACTAATATTTTGGTGCCATTCCCAGAAAGCTTACTTCATATAATTGGCTAGTTTTTGCAGAAGCTCTTCTCTATTTGCAACTTCCATATTAGTGTGCTTGACTGATTTCCTCAACTCTCGGTGTCCTATCCTAACTCAGTATAGGGGAAAAATTCCTTCTTTTATTAAGTGGGGTTTGAATCCTGGCTGTGCCACTTTCACAAGCTATAATTTTCTGTTGTTTTTTAAAAAGTCTTTATTGTTGAAAATATTACATATCTTTCCCTTCTTCTCCCATAATCCCCTTGAGACTGCCCCTCCCTCACCCCAGACCTTCACCACCTTATTGTCTGTGTCCATAAAATTTTGTGAAAGATCTTAACTGCTCTGAGCCTTAGTTTCCTTATCTATACAATGGGCTTAATAGTACAGCTGATCCTCATTATTCACAAATTCCATATTTGTGAATTCATCTAACTGCTAGAATTGCTTTGTTATCCCCAAATCAACACTTGTAACACTTCTGTAATCATTCATAAACAAGTACAGTGCAATGAAAACTTTGAGCTGCCCAACATGCATTTTCCCAGCCAAGTTCAGAGAAGGTGATGCTTTGACTTCTTGTCTCAGCTCATACTGTGAATAAATAGCTTCTTCATGGTCTATTTCATGCCACCTTTCTGCATTTTTGTGCTTTTTCATTTAAAATGACCCAAGTGTCATGCTAAAGTACTGCCCAGTGAACACTTCTTGAGCACAAAGACTGTGACATGCCTTATAAAGAAAATACATGTGTTAGACAAGCTTTGTCCAGCAATGAGTTATAGTGTTGCTGGCCGTGAGTTCAAGGTTTAGAATTGACACTATATTAAATAATATCTTTAAACAGAAAAACACATTAAAAGATTATGTATTGATGGTTGATGAAAATATTGTGATCAGAGGCTCACAGTAATTTAATCCTACATTTACCTTAGGAATAATCATTCATAATTGGCTAATTTAGTATTTTCAATGAATTTATAAAAGATAGGATTTAGATTGCAACCCTCATCAAATATCTCATTTTAACTTAATTACCTTCTTAAAGAACCTGTCTTCAAATATACTTGCATTCTGAGGTTACTAGGGGTTAGGGCTTCAACATATAAATTTTTGAGAGACCCAATTCAGCCCATGACACAAACCATTCAATTTTATTCTCCATATCTGATACTAGCCAGCCAACTGGCTATTTGTCTTTTCCTTGCCTTTGGGCTTTGCTCATAATATGACATCCTTACAGTATCCCCTTTCTCTGCATGTCAACGTCAAATCTACCTTTCAAAAATCAGGCCGTGCACTCGGCCAGTGTGGCTCAACAGATTGAGCATCGTTCCATGCACCAAAAGGTTCCTGGTTCGATTCCAGTCAGAGCATAGTGCCTGGCTTTTGGGCTTGATCCCCAGTAGGGGGTGTGCAGGAGGAAGCTGATTGATTTCTATAAATCAATAAAAACAAAGAACTAGTATATGGATGAGCATTCTTTAAAGAGATAATTAAGTTAAAATAAGGTGATTAAGGTGGCCTTAATCTAATACAACTAGTGTCTTTATAAGAAGAGAAAATTCGGATGTGCATGCACACAGAGGAAAGACTATGAAAAGACAAAGTAGGAGGTGGCCATCTGCAGGCCAAGGACAGTGGCCTCATAAGAAACCAACTCTGCCAACACCTTGATCTTGGACTTTCAACCTCCAGAAATAAATTCAGTTGTTTTTTACCCAGTTAGTAAAATTTTAGCAACCCAAGTGGAATACAGGCAAATGAGTTTGGGTTGAATTCAGTAGTTAATGTGAGCAACTGAACATTTTTTGGTTTGCTAATCCTCACCCAAGGATATTTTTTCCAATAGTTTTAAAGAGGGTGGAAGGGAAGAAGGAAGAGGGAGGGAGGGAAAGAGAGGAACATCGATGTGAAAGCAACAAATGATCGGTTGCCTCCTGCAGGTTGCCACAGATCAAACCTGAGGAAGGTGCCCTTGACCAGGAATCAAACCTGAGACCCTTCGGTGAATAGGTTAACGCTGTTACCACTGAATAACACAAGTCAGGGTGAGCAACAAAGGGTATGTGATCTATGCTGTGCTTCAAGAAAGAAACCGGAACCACCTTCTGAAGAGAATAAGCTGAAACAGGGAAAGGTAGAAGGCTGAGATTATTACTGTTGTGGATGATTCTTACAAGTTTATATAATACACAGTATTGGCCGGTACACAAAATTTGTACACACTAAAAGGGAATTAATTAGAGAAAATATTTTAATGTTGCTATTTGCCCTTTCTCTACAATAGAAGTGTCAAAGATGAAAGAAAATTAGTAAAATGTATATGAAAATAATATATAAATTTATTAATAAATAAACAATCACAGCATGATATAACAACAAAAGCATGATGTAAAAACATGATACAATGACTAATAAATTGATTAAATTTATTCTACTATCTCCCTGTATACCACATTAAGAGTGAAAACACTTTCAGAGTGCTTGACTAATTTCCCTTGTGATGCAGTATTTACAACTTTAATGTCACATGTTCTTTGAACTCGAGAGAAAGAAATATATGTGAAAAAAGGTTCAGTTTGTATTCTGTCTAGAGTTTGTTCTTGTGATTTATTAATAGTCATCGCAAATACTGGCATCATGAGAAACTGTCTTCGAATTAATTTAAATGGAAGGCTAGTGTCAGATAGGAGCAAATCAATTTTTGGAATCAGAACAACCTCTCCTTCTGCAGATTCTGTTAATACTTCAGCTTCAATAATGTTAGGTCTAAATCTTTTGATAATAAATCTAGTACCATTACAAAGACCCCATTTACTATTAAGATTTCTCAGTAGCATGATGACTGCACCCACCCACTTTCAATTTTAATTTATGACATGGAATTCCCAAAGGAGTAATGCTATTAAGAAATTCGATGGGAAAATTTTCCTTTTCAGCATCATCCATTGAATCAATGGAATCATCACTTAAATATGTGTGAAAATCTCCATCGAGTCTATCCAAAATTTCTTCATTTAATTTATGAACATGCTCATTTTTAGGACAAAGAATCACACCTTTATATATATTTTAATATCATCTATAAATATAGTATTTCCAAAGGTAGTTTCAATAATAGAGCCATTACAAATCATTTCATAAGAGTTCAATAATATCCATTCCTAAATGAAAACTGCTATCCAGTTTGCCATTTCCAAGTTTTACTAACCATTCCCTATAAGCAGAATCCTCTGATCTCATATTTGTTTTAAGAAACAATTTTCTGAAACATTCCCAAACATTACAGTACTTTAAATTTGTTTGCACTATGGCTGGTCGCATAGCATGTGGCACAATACTGAGACATTGTCAAAAATCCCCTCTGAGAAGAATTTTTCCACCAAATGCAACATTCAAATTCATAATTTCTCTTAGTAATCTGTCTGTGGCATTTATAGCAGGACTGGATGCCATGGTGCATTCATCAATAATGAGAAGTTGGGCCTTTTTAATGGTTTAGCAACTTCACTCTTTATATCAAGTCTAGAAATTGAAGTTTCATTTAATGGAATTGGTAAATCTATTGGGAATAAAAGTTTCTTCCACCGAGAAGTAAATTTGCAGCAATTCCTGTAGATGCTGTGGGTAAAACAGTACCATCATGATCTCTAAAATAATGTATTAAAACTTTATAAAGAATGTCTTTCCACTACCACCTGGACCATCCAAGAAAAAGCATTTGGGGTGGACAGTTTGATCTCCAATGGCTGAAGTTATAGTCTGAAAGGCTGCCAACTGTTCATCGTTCAGAGAATTGATCAAAACCTCCGCCTGTTGTTGTTCACATGATTCATTACATGTACTTGTATCTGTTAATAAAGGATAGTTTGGAAGTTTGAACTGTGAACATTTCATTCCATGCAACATGAATACCTCTTGAATTTCGTTAAGGGCATGCATTGTTTCCATCTCTCCATCCCAGTCTCTCCAATCTCTGTCTCTCTTCATTTTTCTTAGCAGTCCTCCAGGCTTCACTCCCTGTCTTCCTCTCTCCCTCTTCCTCTTTCCCAGCTGGGAGGGGGAGGGGCCAGTGGGGGCAGCTCCACCCTCTGCCTGCCCTGGGGCCTCATTCTGAAAGAGGCTCCTGAGAGTGAGCTGGGCGGGAAGAAAAGAGAGAAAAGGCTGTGAGCTGGTGGGTGCTGTGTGTGTCTGTGCATGTGTGAGGTTGTGAGTGAGTGTGAGTGCAGGCCCTGCTTCCCCCATCCCTACCCCCCGCTGCTACAAGTCCCCACCCACCAGAGCCTGCTGTGCGCACAGCCTTCGGTCTTCGTCTTCGTGGATGTTACACGGACCCTGGCTCTTTATGTATATAGATAATAGAGGTTTATATAGTGTGGTGTATTGTTAAGCAATACACAACAAAAGCCTGTTGAGAATATTAATGGAACAAGAGGGTCATAGTGTCTTGTTCTCCTGGGGCAAGGACAGGAGAACACTCTCTAACAAAACAGTGTTATCACATGTGTTCCAGAACCCTTTTGCAATAGCACATATGACATTTTCATTGGGGCCCTGAGGACTACATATGAATTTCATATCAATGGCCACTGAACATAAGATGTCCTATTTCCATGGGGTGTGAGAAATACTGAGACTTAACTTGTAAATAACATCTCTAGCAGGCATCCAACTGAGAGTCCGGAGCCGATGTACATGCCTGGACAAGAGGTAGCGACCTAAAACTTACTTCAATTTGTGACTTCTCAATTCATTTTGATTTTGGCTTCCTGGAGTGTGATCATCCAAGGGAAATGGAGGCAACCATTGCACACGTCTATAAAACAGGTTAATAAAAGCTAGAACTAGTCACTGTGTAAATATAAGGAGGGTATAATTTGGAGAGGCTTTACAGGACCTACGAACTTAATTGGGTCTGAAGATACAGAGGAGACTGAGATTCTCTAGAATAACTCAGTTTGAATTTTGGAAGAGAAAAATAATTTCAATTTTGGACGTGTTGAGATTGAGGTACATTTTCCAACTTGGACATGTGAATGCAAAAGTCTAGCTGGCCAAGACTGGAATATATAGATTTGAGAGCTATTTGTCTATGGATAACAGATATAGCCAAAGGAATGGATGAGGTATTCAAGGATCTGCACTGGAAGGAGAAAAAGGTAGAGGCTGTGACTAGCTGTCCCAGGCTGTAGAAGGAGGAAGTGGAGGCACAGGAGTGGAGACACAGTTCCTTTTATATTTCATAAATATAAAAGAAACATCAGGACTCAGAAGCCTCAAATGGAGGAACAAGTAATATGGTTAACTTTGGAAAGAGATGAGTAGATGAAAACAAATAGGAATGGGGTTAAAGAGGAGGAAACTCAAGACAGATGTATTTGATTTCAGAGACGTGAAAGACTAGCTCATCTTGGAGAATGGGAAAGGAATTAGTGAGAATAGAAAATGTTTGGAATAATGACCATGAGGAATGTAATTGGAATAAATACAGCTGAACAAAGGACTGATGATCCCCATGAGGATTTCGTTGTTATCCTATAGCGTGAAAATATAAGGAAAAATGATATAAATTCCGGATGTTTCCGTTAATGCTTTACAGCTGTTTTGTTCAGAACTTTTTCAATTGCAAGTGACAGAAATCCCAGTTCAGACTAGATTAAGAAAAAAAAAAAGGAAATTTATTGCCTTACATAATAGCAAAGCCTAAAGAGTAGGATCCAAGGTATGATTAAATCCAGGGCCTCAAACATTGTCATGAAAAATATGTTTTTCTCTATTGCTTGGCTCCACTTTCTTAGATAGTCCCTGGCAGTTCCAAGAATACAGACTGCCTGCTTTAGCAAACTTTTACAAAGAGTACAGCTTTCCCAATTTTTCCAGCCAAACCCCATGGTATACTAAAATTGGCCCAGTTCGGGTAATACGCCCAGTACTGGACTAATCACTGGGGTTAAGAGGATGGGATAGTTTGATAGCCTGGGACTGGCCATACATTTGCCCCATGAATCATACAGACCCAAAGTGGGGAAGGGAATGCTGGTCAGGCAAAATCAGGTCCACTAGAGGTTTTCAAAGGAATGCTGGTCAGGCAAAATCAGGTCCACTAGAGCTTGAGAACATGGGTGGAGAAAATAGATGGTAGGACCAGTACCTGTCAGGATAGGTTAGATTATGCTATAAAACAACCCCTAATCTCAAGGATTTACAACAAAGATTTTCTTTTTTTTGCTGCATGTCCATTGTAGAGTATTTGGAGCCACTTCCTTTTTCTTTTTTTTTAATTGATTTCAGAAAGGAAGAGAGAGGGAGGGAGAAATGGAAACATCAATGATGAGAGAGAATCATTGATTGGCTGTCTTATACATGGCCCACACTGGGGATGGAGTCTATAACCCAGGCATGTGCCCTGAACAAAAATTAAACCTTGACCTCTTGGTTCATAGGTCGATGTTCAACCACTGAGCCACACTGCTCAGGCTCACTTTAAATTTTAATAGAAGTTGGGAGGGGCGGATGCAGGCTAGAAGAGGTCAGTGGCTGGTAGGGGACAGGTATGTCTATAATGCTTTCAACAATAAAGATTTTAAAAAATAAACTAATTAATTAATTAATGTAAGTAATAGCTAAATTCTCTCAGAAATATATGCTTATATTTCTGATTCCAAAGTGCTTTGAAGTTATGTTTGTCAGTCTGTAAAAATAATTGGAAACTCATTCTGAAAAGATCTGAAGAGAGTTATAAATGACAAATGAGAGATGATAAAAGAAAAATTGCTTTAAAAATTTTTTGAACTGATTCGAGAGAGAGAGAGAAAGGAGGGAAGGAGGGAAGGAGGGAGGGAGAGAGAGAGAGAGAGAGAGAGAGAGAGAGAGAGAGAGAGAGAGAGAGAGAAACTTGACTTGTTGTTCCACTTATTTATGCATTCACTCATTGGTTGACTCCTGTCTGTGTCCTGACTAGGGATCAAGCCTACAACCTTGGTGTGTCCAGTTGATGCTCCAATCAACTGAGCTACCTGGTCAGGATGGAAAGTATTGCTTTTTAGAAATAGCTATTCCATGTATTTACTTTTGCAAGCCATTCTGTATAGGTTATGAGGAAATTAATTCTGCCAGGCTGGTGTGGCTCAGTGGCTGAGCATCAATCCATGAACCAGGAGGTCATGGTTCAATTCCAAGTCAGGGCACATGCCCTGATTGCAGGCTCCATCCCCGACAGGGGATGTGCAGGAGACAGCTGATGGATGATTCTCTTTCATCATTGATGTTTCTTTCTCTCCCTTCCACTCTCTCTGAAATCAATTTGAAAAAAAATTAAAATTTTTTAATTCCGCCAAAACCGGTTTGGCTCAGTGGATAGAGCGTTGGCCTGCAGAATGAGGGGTGCCGGGTTTGATTCCAGTCAAAAGCATATGCCTTGGTTGTGGGAACATCCCCAATAAGGGGTGTGCAGGAGGCAGCTGATTGATGTTTCTCTCTCATTGATGTTTCTGACTTTCTATCCCTCTTCCTTCCTCTCTGTAAAAATCAATAAAATACCTATTTTAAAAAAAATTTTAATTCCTGAGAGAGCAAGAAAAATCTTGCGATAATAAATTTTCATAAACTTCAAGAGAAAGTATTTTTAAAGTTTAATGAAAATTCTACATTGTCCTATAAATTATGCTACAGTATCATCCTCTAGGTCTTCTGAATCAGTTTATTTTCATTAAAAATCACTAACTGTAATACTTAATTTCATTACATATAGACACTGTCCTCCCCAGCTGTCTCCCCTGCCTCGTCAAATCTTCCAGAATGGTATTTGAAGCATGCCGTGATTGAGTTCAGGCATTTTGAAAGTATGAGCAGCATTATCTTCAGAAGGCTAGTTGGATTTTTCTTAATGGTTGTTTTTTTCTTTAGTGACAAATACTTATGTATACAAATTCCACACACAGAGAGCTATTTGGAAAGGAATTTAATTTGGCAATGCTTCTGTCAGCCTTTCAGAGACAGTGACCCCACAACCAACAGGGCAAGCCAAGAGGTCACAAGTTGCAGCCAACAGTGAGAGGCCAGTTCGGAGGGCACGAGCCGGTGTGGAGTCCGGACAGCCAGGCGAAGTGGGCACTCTGAGTTCAGCTGTGCCTGGCTAGCCAGGGCACCGGACACAGGCATGTGGAAGCTGAGTGGGGAGAGCCGGGCCAGGCAGGATGGAGGCGGTGTCCTTCAGTGTTCCAGTCAGAATTGCAGTTAGCCAGGACACAGAGAAATTCAGCGGGAGCCCCAGAAGATCACCTCGGTCCTGCAGCTGAAGCACAACCGGGGCAGGGAGGCTGAGTCCCAGGAGCCGCTAGCCCCTCCCTGCTTTGGTTTTAAGCAATTTTCCTGATGTAAATGGAAAAAGGATGAGCAGACCCATCAAGAACTGAAAAATTCAGCACAGGGCTAGATTTTATGAAAACCTGGTTCTTTGTAGCTATGAGTTGGATATTTTAACAAAAATGAGCTAACCACCTTTTTACACATGATACTAAAGGCAAAAATCATAAAGAAAAAGATTGATGTATTAACATCAATATGATTGTGTAAGCTTTTACATATCAATAAATATTCATAAATATGCAAAGACATACATATCCAAGATATTCATCACACTAGATAAAACTATGGTTTAATTTATATAAGTATTAATAATAGCAGAAAATTAGAAATGATGGAAATGTCAATCAATAGGCAATTACTTAAGTAAATGATAAAATATCCCTACAATGATACTTAAAGGCTTTCTTTCTTTTGTAAAAGTATTTTAGGCTTGTGGATCATAAAGGCTATTTTACAACTACTCAGTCCTGCAATTACAACACAAAAATGTCCACAGACGACATGGAAACAGAAGAGCAAAACTGTGTTCCAATAAAACTTAGAGCTCTATTAACAAAAATAGGTGGCTGGCCCTCACATTATAGTTTTCTGACCCTATTCTAAACAGTAATTTTAAAAAAGTATTTATATCTAGCCCTGGCCGGTGTACTCAGTGGTTAGAGCGTTGGCTGGTGAATCGAAGGGTCTAGGGTTCAATTCCTGATCAGGGCAAATACCTGGCTTGCAGGTTGGATCCCCATCCCTGGTTGGGGTTCATAAGGGAGGCAACCAGTTACTGTGTCTCTCTTACATCAATGTTTCTTTCTCTCTCCCCTCTTCACCCTCTTCCTCTTCCACACTTTCTGAAAAGCAATGAAAAAAAATATCCTCAGGTGAGGATTACCAAATAAAAATGTTTTTAATGTATGTATATCTTTATACAATATTCTGGAAACTTGTCAAAATTATATTAAGAGAAAATACATGTTTCAGAGCTGAATATGTAATTATATAGTAGGTTATTCTTTTATTAACTATATATTAAATTACATAAATAAAATTATAAAACTATATTTTATTACATATGAAAATATTGTAATTATATGTAAAATCATATTTATACTAGAGGCTCAGTGCATGACATTTCTGCACTCAGGGGGGTTCCCTGTGCAGTCCGGGAGCCCTCATGGAATGTCTGACTGACAGCTTAGGCCTGCTTCCTGTGAGCCCAGCTTCTTGTGCACTGACCACCAGGGAGCAGCTCCTGTGTTGAGCATCTGCCCGTGGTTGTCAGTGTGTGTCATAGCAACATGTCTTTCTGCTGTTAGGTCTATTTGCATGTTAGCCTTTTATTATATAGGATTTTTCATAGACGGAGAGATAGCACAAGCTAAGAGAAGAAGCCTGAAATAATAATACCAAAATGTTAATCTGAAGATTAAAATCCCAATTTAGAATTGTACATTATTTTCTTACTGTAAATTTTTATTTTATTTTTACTTTTTGACCTTTATTGTTGAAACTATAGGCCCAGTGCATGAATTTGTGCACAGGTGGGTTCTGGCAGGCCTGGCCCCAATTGGGGCAAATTGGGACTGGACTTGTCAAGAGGAGGAGATGGTGGGAGGTTAGCCAGCCAGCCTGCCTGCCCTGATTGGGGCCTGATCAGGGCCAGGCCAGCTGGGGAGAGGGGCTCTGAGTGATTGGCTAGTGGACCCTGCCCCCAATTGGGGTTGAGAGGCTTATCAGGGGCAGGGACAGCCATGGGGAGGGGCTGTGGGCTGATCAGGGTGGTGGTGGCCCATAAGGAACAGGGTCAGCTGGGAGGAGGGGATGCAGGAGGTTGGCCGGCTGGCCCCGCCCCCTATTGGGGTGCAGAGTGTGATCAGTGTTGGGGCTTGCTGGGGGGGTATATATATATATATATATATAATTAAAATAGTTCTTAAAGTATAGTAGAAGTGTAGAGGAAGTGGAAAGGAAAAAGTGTCTTAGGAAGTATGAAGAGTATGTTTGATGGGTCAGTCAGCCCTACTTTCTGATCTGGACTCTTTGCAATAGCTGTGTGATGTTGGGCAACTGTAGCACTCTCATGGGGATGTTGTGTGGATTACATAGAAAATATTATACACTAGAGGCCCAGTGCACAAAGATTTGTGCAATAGGCCTTCCTTCCCTTGACTGCCAACACCATTTTTTCTCTGGCACCCAAAACCCAGGCCTTCATGCCGGCCACAGCAGAGAAGCCAAGCCTTGAGGTTTCTCTGCTCCAACTACAGCAGAAAAGCTAAGCCTTGAGGCTTCTCCCCTCCAACCTCAGTGGAGAAGCCAAGCCTCTTCAGTCTTCAGTCATTTTCAGTCTTGACTCCGTGCCTGCGTATGCAAATCAAGCCATCATTTTCATTTGGTTAATTTGCATACTCACTCCTGATTGGCTGGTGGGTGTTGCGGATATATGGTCAATTTAAATACTTCTCTCTTATTAGTGTAGACTAGAAGCCCGGTGCATGAAATTCGTGCACAGGGAGCAGGGGTGTCCCTCAGCCCAGCCTATACCCTCTCCAATCTGGAAATCCTCAAGGGATATCCAACGGCCTGTTTAGGCCCAATCCTGGTGGGATCGCGCCTAAATGGGCAGTCAGACATCCCTCTCACAATCCAGGACTGCTGGGTCCCAACTGCATGCCTGCCTGCCTTCCTAATTGCCCTTAAAAGCTTCTGCCTGCCAGCCCGATCACCCCCTAACCACTCCCTTGCCAGCCTGATTGCTGTCTAACTACTCCCCTGCCAGCCTGTTTGCCCCCAACTTCCCTCCTCTGCTGTCCTGGTCACCCCTAATTGCCCTCTTATGCAGGCTTAATAACCCCCAACTGCCCTCCCTTGCAGGCCTGGTCCCTCCCAACTGCCCTCCTCTGCTGGCCATCTTGTGGTAGCTATCTTGTGTCCACATGGAGGCAGGATCTTTGACCACATGGGGGCAGCCATCTTGTGTGTTGCAATGATGGTCAATCTGCATATTATTCTTTTATTAGATAGGATAGAGACCTGATGCATGGGTTGGGGGCCAGCTGGTTTGGCCTGAAGGGTGTCCCGGATCAGGGTGGGAGTTCCCTTGGGGCATGGAGCAGCCTGGGCGAGGGGCATGGGTGGTTTGCAGGTTGGCCACATCCCCTGGTGACCCAAGTGGAGGCCCTGGTATCTGCGATTAATTTATATTCTACAATTGAAACTTTGTAGCCTGGAGCGGAGCCAAGCCTTCTGCTTGCTCTATGGCTACAGCCATTTCTGTTGGGACATTTACCTTCTATGATTGAAATTTTGTAGCCTGGAGTGAAGGCCTAGGCCAACCAGAGTTGCAGAAGCTTGGCTTCCTCCATCGCCAGGGCAACTCTAGCCTCTGCTCTCTCCAGCTCTGTGGCTGCCGCCATTTCTATTGGAATTTATGTATCTTCTATAATTGAAACTTTATAGTATTGCGTGGAGGCCTAGGCCAGCAAGGGCAGGCGGAAAGCTTGGCTTCCTTCATTGCCGGGGAAACCCACGCCTCCCTCCTGCTCTCAGTGGCTGCAGCCATCTTGCTTGGGGTTTATTTGCATATTTGCTCCTGATTGGCTGGAGATTGTGACTTGTGGGTGTAGCGGAAGTGCAGTCAATTTGCATATTACTCTTTTATTAGATAAGCTAAGGCACATTTCCTGCCATCACACATATTAGGAAGTCAGTAATTTGTAGTCATTATCATACTAGAAGCCTGGTACATGAAATTCGTGCATGGGTAGTGTTCCTAGGCCTGTCTGGTGACCAGGGCTGATCAGATTCCCTGCCTTCCAGCCTCCCCACTTCCTCCTTCCCTCACTCCCTCAGCGCCCCACTGCCTCTGCTTGTTGCCTGCCATGTTCTGCACTGCCCCCTGGTGGTCAGTGCACATCATAGCGAGCAGTCGAGCTCCCAGGCTCCTGGTTGAATTCCAGAGGGGGCAATTTGCATATTAAGCTTTCAATTCCAAAATAGTTTCAAAGGTTCTAAAGGAGCACTACAGAGCAGGAACCTTGGACTCTGTTCAGTGTTGCTCCTTAGGTTGTGCAATGGCCCCATGCATGGCACTGGCACTGACTTAGATCGGTGGAAAGCCCATGACTTGCCCAAAGTAACCCAGGGCAAGTTACTTTACAGCACCAATTGATTAAATGTTGATGTTTCTTACTCATCTGGTGACTTCTCACAAGAGCTCTGTCAAGTGAACATAGATTTTAAAAGTGATAATGAAATAACAATAAAGACTTGTAATGTTATGGCAGAATGCATGGGAGAAAGATCAGCTAGCACTCTGAGGGAGGAAAGTTTAACCTTTATTTCACAGATCTGGTAGTCCAGGGGAATTCAGATCCAGAGCCTGAACTCATAGAGAGGCTCTGACCTATATATCTCCTCCAGTGGCAGGCTCCTGAGGGTCCCCCACAGCTCTGCCCAAGTCAGTCAGAGTGGGGAAGTAAAACTAGTTTTAATCAGATGCTGAACTAGGTTGCCCCTTCCCCCATTTTCCTTTTCAGTAAAATCCACACAGCATCTAGCACTTTACCTTTTTCCATTTTTGTCTTTAAACATTGTTAATACAAATCTATTACAAATCTGTTTGTATATTATAAGTTACCAGCTATGGTCAAATATAATTTCATTTGCTTCTTTATCTAGGTCATATTATTTGGAATGGCTAGCAGTTCTCTTACTATTCTAATGGCAAATAGATGTGAGAACCTGACTGATTATGATTATGTATCTATTAGTGAAAAACTCCACACTCCAGATATGTATCCTTTATCTCAGTGGTGCTCGCATGAGTATTATAGTTTTTGGAACTTTGATAAACAGAGTATGGTATTGCCGAAACCAGTTTGGCTCAGTGGATAGTGCACTGGCCTGCGGACTGAAAGGTCCCAGGTTCAATTCCGGTCAGGGGCATATACCTTGGCTGCGGGCACATCCCCAGCAGCTGATCGATGTCTCTCTCATTGATGTTCCTGACTTTCTATCCTTCTCCCTTCCTCTCTGTAAAAAAATCAATAAAATATATATTTAAAAATAATTAAAAAATTAAAAAAACAGTATGGTATTTATGATTCCTTATACACACACATATACACACAGAATTTATATTGAAATTTGCTTTTAATAATTGCTAATTGCATATATTTTGCAGCATGAAATAAAATCATTCTAAATGCATACATTTTTGTGTCATCCTGAACAGATGGCAATCTGAACGTTTCCTAACTTGCATTATAAGAACTGCAATTTTTCTTCAACTCTGAGCTTGTTAAAGGCTGAGACAGAGGACAAGATCAATAACATTTTGTAATGACTGCTGTGTAGTTCCATAACCTGAATTCTGATAGAGTTGGTGAAAAAAGGAATGAGGAGGCAGCATTACAGGCATGGGAGAACAGCGACCTCATGAGGCAAAACCAAGTATTGCACTTGGGTACTTCAGGAAATTTTTAAAATTATTTATTCTTATTATCTTTGTTGCTGGATGTCCCCTTTTCCCCCATTGACTCCCCCTTACCCTTCCCCCTCTCCAGGCCCTCGCTGCACTTTTGTCTGTTCTTGATGTCTGCAGATTACAAAGGACATCTAAAAGCACATTTATTTTATATGTCTGGGTTCAGAGTCAATCACTGATCATTCACTGTGGATTATACAAATTTACATGCATGTTATTTTGATATTTTTTACTTTTAGGTTGACACAAAATATGCTGGCTGGTTGCGGGGTGCAAGACTTACAAGCATTATTTTGATGTATAATGTCCTTGAGAATTGACAGACAATAACCTTGAATTGTGGTTTTATTGTTTGTTTTTCTTTGAGTTTTGTTGTTGTTAATCCTCACCTGAGGATATTCTTCCATTGATCTTTTTGGAGAGAATGGAAAAGGGAGGGAAAGACAGAGAGAAACATTGATGTGAGAGAAACACATCGACTGGTTGCCTCCTGCAGGAGCCTGACCAGAGCCTGGGGTGGGGAGGAGCCTGCAACCAAGGTACATGCCCTTGACCTGAATCGAACCCGGGACCCTTTGGTCCACAGGCCAGTACTGTATCCACTAAGCCAAAGTGGCTAGGGCAGTTGTTTTTTAATCTGACTAGCTATCAATTACATTAACGTAGGTAGAGCAAAGACTAGAGAAAACATTAGGTACTGAGGAAAAATATTAAAGGAAAAATTCCCTCAGATATTTTCTATTTTGTACATTTTGCTGGGTATTTTTCTTTTAATGTATGTTCTACCACTTTTCCTAATTACGAAGAATGGAAGAAAACACACATCCAGAGTATGTCTCCCCACTAAGGAAACAATGTCTAAGTTACTGTAATTTCTTAGTCCCCTGACATGTTTATTTAGGATGCTGAATAGTTTCCTTTCTCACCAGTTCCTTCCTCCAGCAATTCAATACTTCAGAGCCAATGATCTTAATATCCTGTTACATTTCTTGCTGATTAAAATTTATGAAGGGCTTAAAAGTGCACTTTTATCTGCATTACCATGTGTTCAGATATACTCTGAAGTTCTTTTCATTTGAAGGTCCGTTCAATGGTTTGTTAAAGCAACGTGCCCAATGATACAACAAGAGAAAAGGCTAACCTGAAATTATATTAGTGTATGTTTTCTAGT
This sequence comes from Antrozous pallidus, assembly GCA_027563665.1. Taxonomy (NCBI): domain Eukaryota; kingdom Metazoa; phylum Chordata; class Mammalia; order Chiroptera; family Vespertilionidae; genus Antrozous; species Antrozous pallidus. The sequence continues at coordinate 40,098,160 of CM050514.1, forward strand.
ATTTTTCCAAATTACCACGTGAAGCAAAGCCCTTATTTTAAATAAAACACCTAATAGTGACTTTCCAATATTTCTTCAAGATGTTTTCTTTGTGTTATCAGATTGAAGATACCCCTTTACTCCAGTGTGTTCTCCATAGAAGACAATCATCACAGCATCCTAAGCCTCCCTGAAGGCTAGGGGTGTAGTCCTCATTAACCCTGCTGAACTGTTTCATTTTCTGATGAGCTCTGAACTACTGGACAGCTAGAGATAGTATTGCTGAGAGATATCTGCTAGTGTCCTATTTAACTTGTATGAGAAATACTATATATTTTTAAGATACATTTTTATTGATTTCAGAGAAGAAGGGAGAGAGAGAGAGAGACAAAGAAATATTAATGATGAGAGATGAGCGAGAATCATTCATCTGCTGCCTCCTGCATGTCCCCGACTGAGGATCAAGCCTGCAACCCAGGTTTGTACCCTGACCAGGAAGCAAACTGTGACCTTCTAGTTCATAGGTCGACGCTCAACCACTGAGCCAGGCCAACTGGGCAAGGAATATTGTACTTTAAATGGTAAATTGAGCCTGGCTGGTGTGGATCAGTGGTTCAGGTCTGACCTATGAACCAGGAAGTCGCGGTTCTATTCCCAGTCAGGGAACATGCCCCAGGAGGGGTGCACAGGAGGCAGCTGATCGATGATTCTCATCCTTGATGTTCTGTCCCTCTCTCCATCTCTCTTCCACTCTGTAAAATCAAGAAAAACATAAAAAATGGCAAACTGATTTCAATGGATTACTGTGTATTGTAAACAAAATACTATCTCTTCAATATTTATTACCAAAGTAACACATTTAAAATTCGTCAGTTTTTTTTAAAATATATATTTTATTGATTTTTCACAGAGAAGAAGGGAGAGGGATAGAAAGTCAGAAACATCGATGAGAGAGAGACATCGATCAGCCGCCTCCTACACACCCCCCACTGGGGATGTGCCCGCAGCCAAGGTCCATGCCCTTGACCGGAATCGAACCCGGGACCTTTCAGTCTGCAGGCCGACGCTCCATCCGCTGAGCCACGCCGGTTCTGGCTAAAATTCATCAGTTTTATTAGTCACATAAAATACACTGTATATATGGACATATTTTTGGTATTTGATATCTACAGTGAGAGCTTTAATCATGAGGGGCAACAACAGTTAATATGTAATAGTTAGGTGCACTGTGCTAGATGCGTTGCATAAATTATCTCGGGGGTCAGTGAGCTTTTTCTATAACAGGGGTCTAATAGTAAATATGTTACCTACTGAGTGGGTCACAGTTTCTGCTGTAATTACTCAACTCTACCCTTACATTAAAAAAAAAAAAAAAGCCATAAGTGAATAAGCTTGGCTGTATTCCAAAGAATCTTAATTCATGATCACTGAAATGGGAATTTCATTTTATTTTCTATTGTTATTATTTTTTAATTCTTACCCAAGGATATTTTTGCATAGATTTTTAGAGAGAGTGGAAGACAGAGGGAAAGACAGAGAGAAATACCAATATGTGAGAAACACATCAAGTGGTTGTGTCCCGAAGGCGCTGGGCCCAGAGGCCTGGCAGGGGAGGAGCCTGCAACTGAGGTGCATGCCCTTGACCTGAATTCAACCTGGGACCCTTCGGTCTGCAGGAAACTGACTAGGGCACAAACTATTATTCTTAAAAATATTTTTAAAAGACCATTGAGAAGTGGGAATTCTTAGCTCACAGGCCATACAAAAACAGAAAGCAAGATGAATGTGGCACAGGCTTGTGGTGTCCTGAACTCCGCATTATCTCATCAGGTTGGGGGTGGGGGAGGGTTCCTCAATGAACAGATAATATGGCAATTATACTGTCAAGCCAGTGGGAAAGAGTTTTCTCTCTAGCTTTGTTCCCCACCCTGCTATCAATTACTTTCTGCTACAGTGCTGGCTCTGAGACCAATATTGAGGGCTTTTATTCAGATGAAGAGCAGCCCCTGAATGTCTAGACTCTGACCAACCAATTGAAAAACGGCTACCAACTGCAAGGATATACCACTAATCTTGAGGGTTTGAGTTGGAGTGCTGTCACAGAGTCGCGTTTGCATAGGCCAAGTTACCTGCAGTGTGACGGAGGCAAAGCCACAAGCTGTTGCAGTGACCCGGGGGGAGACCACGGCTCTCTCAACCTGACTGGCAGGAGAGGACGGAGACCCGCGGGAGAGGTGTTCAGGATTAGGTACGCATTAGGATGAGGATGAGGACTGGTTACATTGTTCTTTATGTCTCACAGGGTAAAAGAGACTGATGACGCTTTTATCACTTTTATGTAACTGAAAATTTTACAAACATGATTTTAAAACAAACAAGTATTATCAATAATAAAAATAATTTAATAACTGCTACCTAAATTTAGCACTTTCTTATGTTTATTATTCATAACCATTTTAAACATTACAGAATCCTACCTCTGATTTACTGATTCCCTCACCCCAGAGTGGAGCACGACTTCTTTATTACTTCAGCCTAGAAGTTCATTGAAAATACTTTTTCTGAAAACAAAACACACCTGAATCGCCACACTCTTCAGCCGGAAATCACCGCGTGGAGACACTTCCCCCAATTTCCAGTCCTTTTTCGTAAGCTCACCTGGCCGTAGCGAGTTCCCACGGCCCTTCCGCGCCCAGCAACACCCACGGACCCGCCCCTAACCCGTTTCTCCTCCTCGTCCGGCTCCCACCGCCGCCCTCTCCCGCCTCCCGAGATAGCTCCGCCCCCTTCAACTCCGCGGCCCAATCCTTGCTCCCCTTTTGTCGCTTTCCTTCTCCCCGCCCCGATGGCTGCCTTCGACTGGCTAAAACGACAGGGCCACGACAGGATGCCCCGGAGCCCAGTTATGATTGGCTGAAGGATAGCCGGACCCCTCCTGATTGGCTGAAAAGAGCAGACAGCAAGTGTGACTGCGCACCGGGTGTGTGGACGCCGCTTTGTTGCCGGAGGGGGGTGGCGGTGGAAGTTAAGGGGGTCAGAGGCTAGCGCTTCTCCGGACCCGCGATCGCCGTCGCCGCAATCACGTCGCCCGGTAGCCTTCCGCGGAGGAATCGCACCGAGAGCAGCCATGAGCGGCGGCGTGTACGGGGGAGGTGAGTGAACGCGGCCGGACCTGTGCGCGCCGTTTCAGTGCGTGGGGTTTGTAACCGCCGCCCCCCGCCCTGCGGCCCCTCCTCGGCTGTCCCTTCCGGCCTCCGGGTCTCGGCATCCCGCCCCCGCGCCATCCCCGCCTCGCGCTCTGCAGGCTCCCGGTGCCCGCCCGGCTTGCGGAGCGCCTCGAGCTCGCCGAGTCTCCGCCCCCTGCGGCCCCTTCCAGCCCGGGTCCCCGGAGGAGCGGGTTGGGGGGCCGCGCGTTGGCCTGGCGGCGGGAGTGAGGCTCCATCCAGGGGTCGCCGAGCCTATCCCCCGCCCCCCGGCGGGACTGACCGGCGGGTCCCAGGGTCGCGTCTCTCCTGTGCCTCCGTAACTCGGCTGCGTCGCGGGTGCGCGCGAGTTTCAACTTGGGAGTTCCCGCAGTTTGCGAGCGTGGAGGGAGCTTTCGGCCGCGCCGGGGAGAGGGCGCGGCGAGCGCGGGAGGTGGAACTGATGGGAGAAGTGTCTGCCGGTGTGCTGACCGGGGACCCTCCCCGTTGTGACTTGGGGCTGCTTTCCCGGGGAGACTGTGGTGCAGCAGCAGAGAGATCACCGGGGAGTTTCCGGACCTGGGTGGCAATACCAGCCTCCCCATTCCTGTAGTGCTTTGGCTTTGGGCCGGGGACTGACTTTTCCCAGCTCGAGGCTCCTCGCCTACGAGGGTTCAGAGCCAGGTGTTCTCAGTAGTATGCGGATTATTTAGAGAGAATGTCAATTGCAGCTTCAGGCTCAATTGAAACTCCTCCTCCCTTTAGCTGCCCAGAAGAGCTTGAATCAGGGCCCCTGCCCATCTTAGGAGGTTATCAGCCATGGTCTCTTTCTGGCCCACCTGTACGGCACAGCAGGCTTTTATTTACCAAACATCTGCTCTTTCTGTCATCCTGCAACGACTCTTTTGAAGCCCCCAAGTCTTGTTGCCTCATTCCTAGCTCAGAAGGACTTATTGACCCGATACCCCTGTCTGTCTTTGAACCCCTTGTGCATGGGGAGGAGAGAGGGGTGTCTCAGACTCTCAGGTCTGTGGGGTTCCCATACAGATGTATGTATTAAATTTGATTATTTTCTCCTGCTAACCCGTGTCATGTCTATTTGATTATTAGACCAGCCAACAGAATCTTTATGGGGGGGGGGGGCGTGTGGTGGGGGGAAGTTTGTTCTTCCCATGTTGGCCAATGGGGTGCTGTGGGGGGGATTGTTCTTCCCCATGTTGGCCAATGGAGTGCTAGCGAAGGTGGAATGAGATAATGCCACACTTGCATCTAAAGTGTGGTGCGTGCATCAACAGTTGAACATCACCTGCAGGCTTTTTCTAATGCAGACTCTCACACCCCAGAGTGAGTCTACTGAGCCAGAGTCTCCATTTTTTGCAAGCCGTCTAAAAGAAACACAAGTGAGTTTCTGTTTGATGAGTTGGAGAACAAGGAGATAGAAGCAACCTGTTGCTGTTGTTATTGTGTCTAGTCAGGATGCTGTTTCTGGACAGGGTGGCATTTTATTGGTAGGGGATAAAAATAAAGTTTTCCAAGTTATTAGTTTTTCGAGAGTAGCTTGAGTCTCTCTTGAGGTGATATGCTGACCCTCCCTGTCTTAGTCCCTATTTATGTTCTTGGTTTTGACTTCTCAAATGTGAGCATCCATAGTTGCCCATTTCCCTTTGGAGGAAGCCAGGTGGATCCTCATGACTTACTTCCCCGTCTGAAGATGCAGCCCTGACGGAAAAAACTGGAGCGGTGTGCCTGTGCCTCTGGGAGGCTGTTGACCATTTTGACCTTTAGGTTCATTGACCCAAGGATCTAGAGGCTGTGCATTGAGTATTTCCTTAACAGGAATAATTTAATATGGGTAAGGTAGAAAGGGATACTGATAATGCCAGCAGCTAACATTTATTGAGTGTACACTGTATACCAAAAACTGTTCCAGAGGTTTTTCATGTGTTACATTTAATATGTCCATCAACAAAGATATTCCACAACTATAGGCGGTGGTACTACTATCCCCATTGTAGTAAAGAAGAAAATGAGGCATAAAAAAGATTAAGTAATCAGCCCAAAGTTAATTAACTTCCTCATAAATGGGGACTAAGACTACCTAGGATGAAAAAAAGGCATTTCCGTAAATCATTTTTCAAGTATATAATCACAGCATATTCATGTTATAGGTATTCAGAATAAAAATCTTGTTTCTTATTTGCTGGGTAAATCGGTCTTAAAGCCTAGTTTGCATAAAAATATTTAAAATTCACAAAAGTTATGTGCGTAATTTTTTGTTTGAGTTACTGTATGGCCAGTATCTTCTATATAATAAAAGGGTAATATGCAAATTGACTCTAATGGCAGAACAACCACTTGAAGTCACTATGAGGCACACTGACCACCTCTTGGTCCCTTTCCCTGGCCAGCAGGCTCCCATCGCCTGATGGTGAACTGGGAACCAGGGGTGGGGGCGGGGGAGGCAGGCAGCACCAGGCTAAGGCCACCAACCTTTCGGTCGCCCCCCACACACAAGGTGACCCAAAGTGGGGGCAGGCTGGCGAGCGGGTGGGAGTGGCTGACCTCTCAGTCCCTCCCCCTGGCTGGCAGGCTCTGATCGCCCAATGGCGAGTGGGGAACTGGAGGTGGGTGGCAGCGAGGAGTGGGGCCAGCTATGGGCAGCCTGGGAAGATAGCCCTGATCACAGGCCAGGCCTAGGGACTGTGCCGCACACAAATTTCATGCGCTGGGCCTCTAGTTTACACATAGTGGTCACATTTTCCAAAAGGTTTACTGTGAAAAGCAATTAAACTTCTCACCTAAATTTTGTGTAATTAACAGTAGACTATTCTTTTAAAAATCAATTTTTAAAGAGACAGGAAAGGAGCCGAGACCGGTTTGGCTCAGTGGATAGAGCGTCGGACTGCGGACTGAAGGGTCCCTGGTTTGATTCCGGCAAGGGCATGTACCTTGGCTGCGGGCACATCCCCAGTAGGGGGCGTGCAAGAGGCAGCTGATCGGTGTCTCTCTCTCATCGATGTTTCTGACTTTCTATTCCTCTCCCTTCCGCTCTGTAAAAAATCAATAAAATATATTTAAAAAAAAAAAAAGAGAGACAGGAAAGGAGAAAGAAACATTGACGTGAGAGTGAAACATTGATCAGCTGCCTCCGGCACGCCCCCTACCAGAGATCTAGCATGCAAGCCAGGCATGTGCCCTGACTGGTCCTGGCAAACCTTTCGGTGCGGCTGACCCACACCAGCCATGGCTAGGATGTATTGTTAACTTGTGTGCTTATTAAAAAGATCTTTGTAGTTAAAAATTTTTAGTTTACAGATGTCTCATCCCAATAATAACTTTTGACCAGATTGGACACTGATCTTTAGCTTTAGGAATAATGCATAATTCATCCAGATTTCTGTACCTTGTAACTGGTTTTTTATCCTACTCGTTGCTCTTGTGACCATCTTTAATAGTTCTCCTTTACTTCAAACTCCTTTGCATGATAAAAATGTCCATACAAAAAAATGAGCCAATCTCCCCACCTCCTCCCAAAGCCACTAGCAGTCAGTGTCCTATGGGAGTGTTTAAGGCCAGGCTAGAAGACTGCCACTAGTGCTTTGTGCTTCCCAAAAAAGAAATCACAGCTTTTTAAAACTTGGAAGCCATTTACTCTGGGGAAAAATATCAAAATCCTCAAAATGTCAAAACAGTAGCATTTTTAGTAGTAAAGGGATCCAACCCTTGGTGGTTATTACCCATTAGAATGCCTCCTTAGTTTTTAATTCCAGACTTGTGAGGTTTTGATTTTAAGCCTTCTATCTTCCCTTGCCATTCTCCTATTTCAGATTCCTTGGTGCTTGGTTTTTAACAAAACAAGGTACAAAAAATAGACACTTCATCGGGCAGGAACTGACCTATGAACCAGGAGGTCATGGCTCCATTCCCAGTTAGGGCATGTGCCCTAGTGGCATGCTCGATCCCCAGTAGGGGGCATGCAGGAGGCAGCTGATCATTGATTCTCATTATTGATGTTTCTATCTCTCCCTTTCCCATCCTCTCTCTGAAAGCAATAAAAACATTTTTTTAAAGAATTTTTTTTTACCTGACATCCTTAATCAGTGTTAAAGTTTACTAATTTATACTCATTAGTAAACTTTAATTGCTATTTGTCTTTGAATTTACATGCTATGGTAAAAGCAAATGCAGTGTTCTGCTTTCAGACAAAATTATTTGGACCAGAATAATTTATAGAGAAGGATTAATTACTTTGTGGACATGTATCAATTACAGAAACGTACTTTCAAATTAAAAATAAAAATAAATGTCCCTGATTGGTGGAGTATTGTCCCATACACTAAAGGTAGCAGGTTCCTTTCCCAGTCAGGGTACACACTCAGGCACACTCAGGCTTCAGGTTCCATCTTCTATCAGGGCATGTGTGGGAGACAACTAATTGTTGTCCCTCCTCTTTTTTCCCTCCCCTCCCCCTTCCTCTCTAAAAAATAGAACAACAACAACAAAAAAAGTCAGTGGATCTTCATTTTATTTAAATAAAAATGAGATCATTATTCTGTAAAGGTACCATCTCTCAACTATGAATATTTGTAGTGTAATAATTGATTTTTTTCTTTATTCTAAATTTCATTATTTAATTTTTAAAAATACTTTAAACAATAAAAAATATAAAAGTTTGTATGTGATATTTGTATACTAACTACTTAGTTTAAATAGTATAATATGCTGTATATTTGCCTCAGATATTTTTTAAAATATATTTTATTGATTTTTTTACAGAAAAGAAGAGAGAGGGAGAGGGAGAGAGAGAGCTAGAAACATTGATGAGAGAGAAACATCTATCAGCTGCCTCCTGCACACTCTCTACTGGGATGTGCCTGAAACCAAAGTACATGCCCTTGACCAGTATCGAACCTGGGATCCTTCAGTCCACAGGCCAACACTCTATCCATTGAGCCAAACCAGTTAGGGCATGCCTCAGATATTTTAAGAAATAAAATGTTAACTGTTATAGAGTTCTTCTCTCTTCTTCTTTAGCAGTAAACACTGAACTGAAGTTGGTATGTATCATTCTCAGACGCAATGCATATTTTTATACTTTTAGTAAGTATGTATGTATCCATAATGAATTAAGTAGTATCATGTTTGTGTAGATACACACACCACACATATTGTAGTAATTAACTTTTTAAACTGATACTTTTGGGTTTATTCACGTTGGTACATTGTAGATCTAGTTTACTCCTTTAACTATGTGTATTTTTCTATATGGATAAACTGTGGTTTGTCCACAGTCTCCCTTCTGAGAGAGCATTAGATAATTTTTACCTTTTCCCATGACAAAATATGATAATAATAATCATAGCAGTTACCATTTACAGTGTTTGTTATGCGCCAGATATTGTTAGAAGGGCTTACATACATTTAATCATTTTAGCATCCTGTGAGATAGGAGACCGAAGTAGAGATGTTAATAAATTACCCAAAATCACATAGCTAGTGAACATTTTCATAGGTATCTTTTTATATATATGTGAGAGAGTTTCTCTAAGGAAGGTATCTGTATTTTCTGTGTATGCACATTTTCAGCTTTACTAGATGATGAGTAATTGCCCATAGTGGTTATGCTAATTTACAGCTTTTACTAGCAGATGTATAAAAGCTCCTCTTTCCCTGCATCTTTGACCACACTTGGTCATATCAGACTTAACAATTTTTGCCAATTTCTTGGGAGTTAATAGTGTGTGTGTATGTATATATATATATATATATATATATATATTTTTTTTTAATAATTGAAAAAAATCCTTTGAAAAATCAGTGCCTAGAAAAATCCAAGTGTTCCGGTTTAGGAAGCGTGCTGTTTGGGCTGAAGTAATTTTAAAGTATAATTAGAGGCTTTTCTATGAATTTGAATGTGAAAAAATTTACTAGCTTTCTCATTTAGCAAGAAACTTGATGTCCTAAAAACTTTGAAATGTGCAAACTTTGATGATACCTTCATTTTAATGGTTTTCCTTGACCTATACCTTAAACTCTTATTCTTCAGGGAACCCACTTGGGATTTTGCTAAGTTTCTTCGCTAATTGTATGAAATATTTCCCTTAAAATATGAAACATGGTACCTAAGTATACTGGATATTTTCTGTTTACCCCTTCAGATTCAGCTCCATCACATTTTCACCCTCTCTGTGCCTTTGAAGACTGAGCCATGCAGGCTACATCTGTGGGCTCCCTTGACATCTAGTTTGAGCAATGGTAGAGTAACCGTACTTCCTGGTTTGTGCCTCTTGTCCTGGTATAATTACTAATAGGGATCCTTTTCACATTCAGAAGTAAACCAGCTTATATGAGAAATTATAGAACACCTTAGCCCATCGGGAGAGGAACTAGAGAGGTTGGTATGTTTATTAGCCTGGCTCCTTCCCCAAGGGATCAACCAAGGCTAACTCCATCCCTCAACGCAAGGTCACAGCTCCTATCATCCGTTGGAACACAACTCTCTGGGCTCTGGAATAAGTTTCTTCTCCAGTCCTTCAATTCTAAGGGTGGCAACATATCTCTGCTATTATAAGTTGTAGGGTATGGTACTGTCTTTTTTGTTTTAATATTATGAGCATATCTTTGTAAATAGTCCCCTTAATAAGTATACTCTCATCAAATTACCCAATTTTAGTGTAGCATCTCTGTCTTGATTAAAACTTTATTGATATACCATGTACGACATTATAATTTAAATGAATTTTTAGTTTAAGATGTATTTATTTGTTACAGATTTTTTTTATTGATTTCAGAGAGAGAGAGAGAGAGAGAGAGAGAGAGAGAAAGAGAACATTAATGATGAGAGAGAATCATTGATTGGCTGCCTCCTGCACATTGCCTTGCAACCTGGGTATATGTCCTAACTGGGAATCGAACATGACCTCCTGCTTCATAAGTTGATGCTCAACCACTGAGCCACACCAGCTGGGCAAGGTGTATTTAAAATAAAGCTAGGTTCAAGATACTAATAGTATGAATATAATGCCTGTTTTAATTTTTATAGAGCTTTCACATATATTCTCATTTTAAGCAAATATGCTTTTTATATGTTGCTTGTAAGTTTTAAATGTTAATTATCTTCTTATCTTTCAGATGAAGTTGGAGCCCTTGTTTTTGACATTGGATCCTATACTGTGAGAGCTGGTTATGCTGGTGAGGACTGTCCCAAGGTAAGATGTTAGCGGTAATTGGATATGTAAGGGCCATTCTCGTAGAATTAAATTCATGCAGAAATTCTGACTCACATATGACAAAATACATTAGTTGGGGGAAGGAGGAATGATTCCTTGATAAAAGCAGATAAAACTAATACATCATATTTTGGACTCTTACAGGTGGATTTCCCCACAGCCATTGGCATGGTGGTAGAAAGAGACGATGGAAGCACATTGATGGAAATAGATGGTGATAAAGGCAAACAAGGCGGTCCCACCTACTACATAGATACTAATGCCCTGCGTGTTCCCAGGGAGAATATGGAGGCCATTTCTCCACTGAAAAATGGGATGGGTATGATGTTGGTTTTTTTCCCCTATGTAATTGATTATAAAATAGACTGTACTGGGTGCATTTTAGATGTAAAGCAACAGCTTTTTTTTTTTATTTAAAATCAACAATTTTTCTGTTATTTATGTGTTTTTTATTCCACAACCTGATGTTCAGGCACTGAGAATACAAAGATGCATAAAACACGTCCCTTTTCCTGAAGAAACTCATAGACAGGGAGGATAGATGTATATATACAAATGTGTAGATAAATGCTATAATATAGCTATGTCTGATAGACTGAGGGATTAGAGAGGAATAGCATTTAACTCTGTCATCAGGGATCCGTGATAGTTTTCACGATGGAGGTAACGTTTGTACTGAATATTGACCAATGATAAAGAATTAGCCTGACTGACAAGAATAGAAAAAGCAGAGCAACCAGCATGTGTGAAGAGATGGAGTTGTGGAAGAAACTTATATGTTAATAAATGTCATCAATCATGTATGGCCGTAGCATTGGGTACCTTATGGCCAGTTGCAGGGAAGGTAGGCAAGCAATCATAAAAGGGCTTTTAAACTGTGCCAGGGGTATATTAAGGTAGTAGTAAAGGTAACCCCAAAGGATCTTAAACAGAGATGTGAAATGTTTATATTTGCCAGCTGTAATTGTTACTCTGACAGCAGTAGGTAGATTGAAGGGAGAGATACTAGAAACAAGAGATTCAGTTAAGAGACTTGGGAGTCAGATGGAGAAATGAGAATTTAAATTATAACACAGATGGTGCATCCTGAGTTGGCTTTCAGAGATATCCAGGAGACAAATGGTACTTCAGTGATAGGAGGGGTAAAAAGAAGAGTTAAGAAAGTCTTTTAGATTTTTGATTGGGGTGACCAAATTGAGGGTACTATGCACTGATGTAGGAACAGAAGGCAAAAAAATAAGTTTTATGGTCTTAAAAAGTAAGTGTAGCCCTAGCTGGTTTGGCTCAGCGGATAGAGTGGCAGCCTTCGGACTGAAGGGTCCGGCGTTCAATTCCAGTGAAGGGCACACGCCAGGGTTGCAGTCTCGATCGCCAATAGGGGGCGTGCAGGAGGCGGCTGATCAATGATTCTCTCTCATCACTGATGTTTCCACCTCTCCCTCTCTAAAATCAATAAAAATATATTTTTTAAAAATAATAAAATTAAATTAAAAAGCAAGTGTATTGCTAATACCCAAGATCACTCTGAAATTCAGTTATTCCCCAGGACCGTGGTCGGCAAACTGTGGCTTGCAAGCCACTTGTGGCTCTTTGGTCCCTAAAGTGTGGCTCTTCCACAAAATACCACGGCCTGGGCGAGTCTGTTTTGAAGAAGTGGCATTATAAGAAGTTTAAGTTTAAAAAAGTTGGCTCTCAAAAGAAATGTCAGTAGTTGTACTGTTGATATTTGGCTCTGTTGACTAATGAGTTTGCCGACCACTGCCCTAGGAGGACAGATAGGACTCAGCATATAGTTGTACTCATGGCTAAGATTATTACACTAAAATGATACAAACAAAATCAGCAAAGGGAAAAGGGGGGGTGTGAAGTCCAGAGGAAACCAGTACAAACTTCCAAGAGCCTTCTCACAATATAGTTATACAAGAGGATGTGCGTAATTCCCCCAGCATCAAGTTGTAACAAGTAGGAGAGCTCACTAGAGATTGGATACCCAGGGTTCTCATTGGGGGCTGGTCTTGTCGGTACCAAGATCCCAGACTCCCAAGAGGAAAGAAGGTGTTCCTCATTCTTTGTGCAAACAGTTTAAGCATAGTGAGCTGTGTTTCCATCTAGGCTGTGTTTTATGTCACTGTAGAGAACTGTTTTGTTTACCAGTCAAGTTCCCAAATGCTAGCCAGGGTTCAGCCTTGCAGCCAAGCCTTTCTCAGGCCTGCAGTAGGAAATGAATGTGCTACTGAGTCAAAGTGTTTGAACATAGGTGCTAATGTTTTAATACCCTTTCTGGATATTATATTACCAGAAAGCATTAGAATTATAAGTTAAGTGTTGAAAATGTGGTTCCTTGTGAAAACTTGTTCTGTATTTAACTGATAGAGAAGAGGCGACCAGAAAGATGAATGTGAAGGAACATGTAGGGATGTAGGAGAAAATTCAGGAGAAGGATAAGATGAGGAAAAACAGTGTCAAAAAAGATGCTGTGTATATCTCCAACAGAGCATTGTTTTGAAGGTATTTTTATATTCTAGTTGAAGACTGGGATAGCTTCCAAGCTATTTTGGATCATACCTACAAAATGCATGTCAAATCAGAACCCAGCCTGCATCCTGTCCTCATGTCAGAAGCTCCGGTGAGAAGAACAATTTCTTTTCTAATTTTTTTCTCATTTTCCAATCCCAATTCATTTGAAAAATGTTTCCTTTTTTTTTTTTTTCATAGAAATTCATATATTCTTGTTTGAAAATTAGGGAAATGGGTATTAATTTTTAAATGATATTATAAGCTTAACATATTCAATAAATAAAATATTCAAAGAATAATACCAAAACACTCTTAATGGGTTTTGGTAGTTATTTTATCTATGTTTTTCTAGGGATGTATTTAACATTAGAATCCTTAGGCTGCTTCCCATTTTGATTTATGAATTGTCTCGTGTCACAAGTGTAGTGTGTATCTGCTTTCTTTATTAATTTTTTAAAAATATTTAGAAATTATTTTAGAGTATTAAGTATTTTATTTTTTTTAATATATTTTTATTGATTTCAGACAGGAAGAGAAAGAGGGAGATAGAAACATCACTTGCCTCCTGCACACCCCCTACTGGGGATCGAGCCCACAACCTGAGCATGTGTCCTGACTGGGAATCGAGCTATGACACTCTGGTTCATATGTCGATGTTCAACCACTGAGCCAGCCACAGCAGCCAGACCATGTCTGCTTTTATACTCAGGTCTCCAGGAGAGATGTCAAATACTGAACAAGGGCTGCAAATTGCTAGACTGAAGTCTCTTGTGAAACGCATAAATAATCCATTTTCTGTTACTGTTTCTAATCTCTAGAGTCTTTTAAGAGTAGCAGTTGTAGCCTGGCCAGGGTGGCTCAGTGGTTGAGCGTGGTCTTATGAACCAGGAGGTCACTGTTCCCTCTCTGAAATCAATAAAAATATATATTTTTTAAAAAGTAGCAACTCTAAGTTGGTGGTTTAAAATTCATATTTATGATTCTGATTCATAGATTTAAGATTTAATAATACCTTAATTCCTTTAATTGAACTAGATATTACAGAATTGTTATTATGAAGGTTATTTGTGATGGTATTTTAGTGTACATTTTTGTTAATATAGTGCTATAATGATCTTGAGATAAATCAACATTTTAGCTTTTAAATAAGCAGTGACTTGCCTTTCTTTTTCCCTCTCCTCCAGTGGAACACGAGAGCCAAGAGAGAGAAACTGACAGAGTTGATGTTTGAGCACTATAACATCCCAGCGTTCTTCCTTTGCAAAACTGCAGTTTTGACAGCGTATCCTTGAAAGAGTAATGCTTAGCTGTTCTCTGAAAGTAAACATGCAGTGCTCCTTAAGCACAGACATGAGCCAGTTCTCGCTTGTTCAAACTGAACACTTTGGGGTGTTTTCTCTCTTGCCTTTTTTTAAAGAACTTTATTGATTTTAGAGAGAGGAAAAGAGAGAGAGAGAGAGAAAACATCGAAGTGAGAGAGAAACACTGATCAGTTGCCCTAACTGGGGATTGAGCCCACAACCCAGGTACGTGCCATGGCCTGGAATCAAACCCACAATCTCTCAGTGTACAGGACAACACTCCACCCAACTTGAGCCACACCAGCCAGAGCTAGTTCAGTTTAAAATACCAGCAGTAAACATATTAATGTTAACATTTTTATGAAAAAGGTAAGTTATATTTTGTAAAACAAATAATAAGAAAAGTAGCATATTTTTATCTGACTTAATGGATGATAGATGAATTCGCATATCTTTCAGCCACACTGTGCTCTTGACACCTTAAGCTATTAAGGAAGACTTAGTTTTATGCTGTCCAACTCGCATACTTTGGAGAATGCATTTAGTAAAAAGGTGCCAAAACATCAATTGAGTACCAGTAATAGCAAAGATAAATCACTCCTTTCTGACCATTTAATGCAGCGGTCATCAACTGGTGATACGCGAGGTCCGAAAGATTGGCGACGCTGATTTAATGTTCTCAGACTTCTTCCCTCTGACCATCTCTACCCAGTCCTTGTTCCTTTTTTCTTTGCTTTGTGTTTTTGCCCTTAGTTCTTCATCTCTCTTGGCATGCTCCTTCTGCCTTAACTTACTCATTTTCTTGGCTTAGGTACCTGTTATTTGGTGACAAATTCCCAGATCTTTCTTGTGAGCTCCAAGCTTAGCTGCCAACTAGTATATTTTCTGTAAGCACTTTAAACTTATATCCAATACTGACTTTATCTTCTCTCCCCTCAAATGTATTCCTTCTCCCTTTGTGGATCATCCTACTTGCAGTTGCCCACACCAGAAATCTTTCCCTTTAATTCTTCAAGTGTATCAGTCATCAAGACCTATGTGTCCCCTCATCTCTCCATCCATTTATTTCTCTCTCTCCACTACCCTTGCATTAGGTGCAAGCTCTTTCCAGGATTACTGCTACCCTTCCTCTTATCTTGGCCACTCTTCACACTGCAGCTCTTATCATCTTTGTTAATTGCAAGCCTCTTTAAGCTAGAATCATCTTCCACATTCTTCGTTCTTCTATTAGGCTATATTGAACTTGCATTTCCTTGACCTCACCTGCTCTCCTGCCTCCTGGCCTTTGTGTTCCTGCTCTTCCCCATGTTCCCCTCCTCAGCTTACACTTGGATTTCCCAGGGATTGGTTAGGTGGTCTCTAAGACCCCACAGTGCATCCTGAGCTGTTCTTTTTACAGCTTTCTTTGCTGATCTCTACTTCACTAAACAGGGTATTCTTTAGGGCAAAGGTAGATGGTTCACCTTTGTCAGTCTTCTGTGCTTAAGAAATGCCAGCCTTTATTGAACATCAAACTCATCACTGGACATATAATAGATGCTCAGCAAATATTTGAATGGCTCTATTCCCATACAGTGGTTTAAGATGTTTCAAGCAAAGCTGTGGAAAATGGGCTATGCCTATATTCAGTGCTGTTGATGGAAACTGCCACTTAGTTGCCACATTGCAGACATACCTCTTAAATCCTTTGTAACAGTGGTTTTAGTTCCTAGCTCAAGGTCCACAGCGTCCCACTATTCTTACTAAGTTCCTGTGCATTTGAAATAAATGCTTCTCAGTTTGTTATAAGCCATTTGATGTGTCTCCAGGGACTTTGTGTGACTGTGTTGATTTTGACCAACTTAACAGATGTCTCTCTTCAGGAGAAAGGTTTCCCCAAATTCCTCATACCACCACTCTGGAAGTCCGTCCTGCCTGTTGTCATTTCTTTTTAAATCACAGTTATGATTTGATACCAATTTTAACCCCTAGATTTACTTGAACACATTTTAAGCCATAATGCCTCTGTATACAAACAAAAACCTTAATAAAACCTTTCCTTCGTAATAAACTTTATTTTTAGGAGCCTTGATCCTTACTTTCCCTTAATGCTTTAAATTAGATTTGCTAATGGGCGTTCGACTGGGCTCATTTTGGACAGTGGAGCCACTCACACCACTGCAATTCCAGTGCACGATGGCTATGTCCTTCAGCAAGGTAAATGTATTTAACCCGCGTGCTCTGAGACAGTGTTCGCTGTCATGAGGATACAATACAGATGAGGACACTGGGCTGTCAAAAGCCTACCAGGTCCAAGTAATACCTTTTTTAGAGATATTTTTAAAAATTGTTGGTATGTGATGTAGATTTAAAACTGATGCGTGGCTTCATGAATGCTTTGAGGGATAGTTCTGTTATTTATACTTATAAGTAATTATTCACACATAAATCTGCAGAGGACATTTGTCCCAGGGAATTTAAGCTGAATACTCTCTCAGCCTTGTTTAATCTGTTTCATAGGCATTGTAAAATCCCCTCTCGCTGGAGACTTTATTACTATGCAATGCAGAGAGCTCTTTCAGGAAATGAATATAGAACTGATTCCTCCATATATGATTGCATCAAAAGTAAGTGATGACTGGTGGATTTCCTCTTTGGAATTTATCTCCACCTCTTCACCTCATGTTATGGGCTCTGTTAACCCAGCCCATGCTCTTGGCACCCAGGAACCTGTGCGTGAGGGATCACCAGCAAACTGGAAAAGAAAAGAGAAGTTGCCGCAGGTCACAAGGTCTTGGCATAATTATATGTGTAATGTAAGTAATCTTATCTTCTTCATGACGTATAGGCTGTAAGCTTTTGAATACAATATGAATATTTTCCTGTCTTTAATAATAGCTTTTTGGGGGGTGGGGTGGTTTTTCATACTTGCCAAACAAATGCGTCAACAAACTGCTATGTATTCCTTTGGATTACTGTGGTGAGACCTAGAAGGAACTTCGGTTTGGGGGAAAAACAAGCATTATGTTATTCTGAATACTTTTTTTTTGGTGGTGAAATGGTTTTTGTCTATAGCAATCTCCTGGTGTGTGGCTCAAATATGTTCTCTTGTCTAATACCAGTCAGCCATATAAAAAATGTGGATTATTGCCCTACCCCAGTGGTCGGCAAACTAATTGGTCAACAGAGCCAAATATCAACAGTACAATGATTGAAGATTTTTTTTTGAGAGCCACATTTTTTAAACTTAAACTTTTTCTAACACCACTTCTTCAAAATAGACTCACCCAGGCCATGGTATTTTGTGGAAGAGCCACACTCAAGGGGCCAAAGAGCCGCATGTGGCTCGCGTGCCGCAACTTGCTGACCATGGTCCTACCCCATTTGGCTCGGTGGATAAAGCTTGGCCTGTGGGCTGAATAGTTTCAGGTTCGATTAGAGTCAAGGGCATGTACATTGGTTGCTGCCTCGATCTGAAGGCATCCAATCTATATCTCTCTTTCACTGTCTCTTCCTCACTGCCACTCTCTTAAAAGAAAGAAAAAGTGAATTTTTTCTATATCAGGGAGCCAACGAGAGATTAAAATTCCATTTCTGAACAAAGCATTTACACAGATATATATTCAATTCTCAAAAGGATATTAAAGTCATAATTCACTATGGCAGACATATATCCTATTTGACATTTTTGTACCTAAAGATAAAGGGGTTTTTTTTGTAGGTGTTTGGTACAAGGAAAAATTTTGGAAATGATTAGCAATTTTGACTAGATATTAGACAATATTTATCCTTAGAAACCCAGAGGACATGTATTTCAAAGTAAATTTTAAAATTTTTGTGTCCTAACTGGTTTGGCTTAGTTGGACAGAGCGTCAGCCTGCAGACTGAAGGGTCCTAGGTTTGATTCTGGTCACATGCTCAGGTTGAGGGCTCTATCCTCGCCAATCAGCGATTCTCTGTCATCCTTGATGTTTCTATCTCTCCCTCTCCCTTCCTCTCTGAAACCAATAAAAATATATTTAAAAATAAATAAATAAATAAAATTGTACAGTATATGAGTCATGTAAAGTTACATCAAGTGCAGTATATATGCATATACTTGCAGGTAATGAAATCTAGCTTCTACTAGTAAGTCTAAGCGTTTCTTATAGTAAAAACAGTGTTTTGAAACTTTTTTTGTAGGATTGTGTGATACAAGGGTTCCCAGTTTTTCATTTCATTGTTTCATACTGTTATGATCTAAATGTTCTGCATTTTAGCTTCTAATTCAAATGCTTATAATTGGGGTTTCTTTGATAATCAAGAGTCTTTGCTGAATAGATTTATACCCTTGAAATTCTTACCCATCCAGAAACATGGCCCAATTTCCTTAAGAAAAGTATTTCATATAATATGTTACAAAAGTATTGATTGCAAAGGCAAATCGCAATAACTTTGTTTCTTAAACTTTCTTATTTTTATCCATAGTGTGTTATCCAGGATTTTCAAGCTTCAGTACTTCAAGTATCAGATTCAACTTACGATGAACAGTATGTATTCTTATTTTTATTGCAAGAGAGAATTTAATAGCTCTTTAAAACCTTCATACTAATCTTTTAAAAAACTGAGTACTTCCTAAATGAGGTAGGAAGTTGATTTGTTTAGGTAAAAAAGGAATTGTAAAATATGCCTAATTGCTTGAAAGGTAAAGACTTACATTAAGAAATATGGAATAACATGTTAAAAGAAAATAGATATTCTCACTCTGCTTTCATATAAGTTGATTCCTTAGTAGTCTATCATTTTTGAAGAGGATTGTTTGTTTTTTCTGTCTTTTGTTTAATGATGTTTACTGTGTTTTCAGAGTAGCTGCACAGATGCCAACTGTTCATTATGAATTCCCTAATGGCTACAACTGTGATTTTGGAGCAGAACGGTTAAAGATTCCTGAAGGATTATTTGACCCTTCCAATGTAAAGGTATGAAAACTTATTTCATAATTAGCCTGGCTTTTTCTGTGTATGTGGAGAGCTTGTGTGATTAGAATACCTATGTAATGCTTTTCGACACACTTTGTTGTTTAACGTCTCTGTGTCTCTGTTCATTTTATTTTGTTGTAGGGATTGTCAGGAAATACAATGCTGGGAGTCAGTCACGTTGTCACTACAAGTGTTGGCATGTGCGACATTGATATCAGACCTGTAAGTGCCGTCTCCTCTTTATGGCATGGAGGTAGCTCTTTGGGTACTGAAATGCCCCAAATCATTATTTAAGTTGGCAGTTTTGGTCATTGACTTTGAAGTCCACTTTATAACAGAATATGTAAAAAAGATGGGAGTACTAGAAAAGGAAAAATACAAAACTCTGGACCTTTGGTGTCCAAAATTTGCTACATGGTGCAATTTAAATTAAAACAAATGCAAATTTCAAAGTCGGGTTTTCAGTTGCATAGGCCACAGGATAAATGTGGCAAGTAGTTACTGTATAACAGCGCAGATATGTAGCATTTTCACCATCACATAGTTCTTTTGGATAGTGCTATTCTAGACATTTCCTAAAAGGAGACAGACCAAAATATATATTATGGGTAATTTTTCTAGTATATATAGTACAGTTTTCCTTTTATTATTCAAGAAGGTGTGGGTTAAACTTGTATAAGTGTAGTGATTTCTTTCATATTTTTATGCTTTTCCAAGTTTTAAGTACTCTATATTATAATACCAATCTGACTACTAGGTTGATTATATCACATTTTAACCCTAGGTTCAATTTGTAGCCAATACAGAGGTGAGCAAAAGGAGGTTTACGTTTGTTGGTAGAGAAAGACATGCAGGTTATATTATTACCAAAACCTTATTAACTCAAAAGAATATCACTCACAACTGCAATCCTTCCTTTTCCCATCCCTGTATCCTGCCTCGATTTTCTTTGAGTTCTTTTTTTTTTTTTTTGCTTAGAGCATAGTTCTTATATCTAAGGGGGAATTTAGTAGCCATGTTGTTAAAAAACACTTTTGGGTGGCCATGAAAAATGTTCTTTATTTCCACTGGTCATCTGTCAGGCGTGTTGCTCACTCCAGGATGATAGGGTTATAAGTATGGAATTTTTTAGTACAAACTCAAGGCCACTTTAGGGGGAAGGCAATTGACTTAAAGTACATTTACTATAAGAGAGTGATAGCTTACTATTTTTAGTGAAACTCCTCCTTTTAACTAATATTGGTTGCAGAGGATATTGTTGTATATTCCATTTTCTTTCAAAAGTTACATGATTTATACCTTAGAAATATTTTTTTAAATATGAGCTTATCACTAAAAAGGCAGGGTGACATTAAACTTCCTGATGCACACTTGAAGGTTAGCAGTACATGTACTCCTTCTGTGTAGGAATTAATTTTCATTTGCAAAATCATTATGTGGATTTTGTAAAACTCACCATATGATTCCGTTGCACACCCACGCAAAAGAGAAAGACAGCAGTAGTTTTTCAGGAATATTGTGAGAGTGTGCATTATCCACCATAATCATTAAATAGTGACAGTATCTAATTTAAATACCAGAACTTCTGGATGAGCATTCTAAGCTGAAGTTATTATAAAGTATACGTCTTGCCCTAACCAGTTTGGCTCAGTGGATAGAGCGTCGGCCGGTGGACTCAAGGGTCCCAGGTTCGATTCTGGTCAAGGGCATGTACCTTGGTTGCGGGCACATTCCCAGTAGGGGGTGTGCAGGAGGCAGCTGATTGCTGTTTCTCTCTCATCGATGTTTCTAACTCTCTATCCCTCTCCCTTTCTCTCTGTAAAAAATCAATAAAATATATTTTTTAAACATATATACCTCTAATTAAATATTGGCAGCTGTCAGTGTATATTGACAGACTTAATGTATATTAAAATCATCTGGAGAGTTGTAAACACCTAAAACAAACTAACCGAAAATGTCAAGCTCTGTCCTTATAGCTCACTTGTCAGACTTATCTCAATGTGCGAAAGTTGCAATGCCCAGTCAGTGAATGCACAAATAAGTGCAACAACAAACTGATGTTCCTCCCTCCCTCCCTCCGTCTCTCTCTCACCCTCCCTCTCTCCTTTCATTCTTTCCTTCTTCCCACCTCCCCCTTCTTTCTCAAATAAATAAACAACATTTAAATAAATAAATTCCCATCCCCAAAGATTTTTATTGAACTGCTCCAGGCACTTGTGTTTTAAAATCTGCCTAAATGAATAGAATGTGTAGCCAGTATTGAGAATCACAGGACTAAGCTATTAGGTCTGTATAGGAGTAAAACAATTTAAAAAGAAAGGGAAATTGTAGCGGTGGAATGGATTTATTTGTAGTTGTGTTTAAAAACTGTTGGAACCTTTGGCACTAATTTGTTTTTGTTTTGTATCCTAGGGTCTCTATGGGAGTGTCATAGTGGCTGGAGGAAACACGCTAATACAGAGCTTTACTGACAGGCTGAATAGAGAGCTCTCTCAGAAAACGCCCCCAGTAAGTTTCCTCTGTTCTCTGTAGTAGTCTCCAGTCACAGGTATTCACACTGGTGGGATTTCATAGTTAAGGTTTGTTTTTCATTACAGATATTTTGTATATACCTGGTACAGTATTACTTTAATAAAGTTAATATCCCTTTTTTAAAAAAAAAAGTATGGGCTTTTTGTTTGTTTGTTTGTTTTTAGAGAGAGAGGAAGGGAGAGGAATAGAAACATTGACGAGAGAGAAACATCATCTGTTGGTGCCTCCTGAATCCCTTTTGACTAGGAATCAAACCTGTGACCTCTTGATTCCTGAGCCACACCAGCCAGGCTTAATGCCCCTTATTAATCAAATTTTCCTAGTAGATGACGTCTATTTGTTACTCTTGTACTATTTAAATATCATTTTAGTCATTGATTCCATAGCTAAATACCTATAGTCTGCTGGGCACTGGAGATATAAAATATAGTCCCCACCCAGCATGTGCTGAGTCTGCAAGGATAAGTAGTAGACATGGACAAAATGACTAGAATGTGCTCAGGGGTTCAGTATGTCATGAACCAAGTGGCCTTGGGAACAGTCACTGACAGAGTTAAGTAATTTACAAAAGGTCATCTAGGTGAAGGGAAAACCATGTGCACAACCTGAAGGGAAGATGGTATATTCCAGTATTTCCAAATGGTTGGCTTATCATCTGTGCATAAGTGGGGAGAGTGATATGGCTGGTTAGATGGCTGATGTATTAGATTCCTAGGGCTTGCCAAAACAAAGTACTGCAAAGTGGGTGGTTTAAAACAACAGAACTTTAAAAAAATTTTTTTTAATACGTTTTTATTTATTTATTTATTTTTAAATATTTATTGTTGAAAGTATTACATAGGTCCTCCTTTCTCCCCATTAACCTCTTCCAGCCTGCTCCCATCCCTCCCACCTAGGCCCTCACCACCCCACTGTCTGTGTCCACGGGTTATGCATTTAACATTACAATAAAACGACAGAACTTACCTTTCTCTCTTTTCACCATGTAAGGACACGGAGAGTTCGGCAGTCTGTAAACAGGGAGCGTTCTCACCAGAAATGGAATCAGTGGGCTTCCATCCTCCAGAAGTGTGAGACAATAAATTTTCATTATTTAAGATAAAAAACAAACAGAAAAAGTGGAAATTTATTCTCTCTCAGTTCTGGAAGCAAGAAGTCTGACATTAACATGTCAGCAGAACATGATTTCTCTGAAACCTTCATAGGAAAATCCTTCCTGCCTTCTTCCTAGCATCTGAGGGTTTGCCGGCTTCCCATAGCATCTCCTACCCTCAGTGTCTGTCTCTATGGTCATATGGCATTCTCCCCTTGTGGGTCTGTTCTTTTCTTATGAGAACACAAGTCATTGGATTAAGGGCCCACCCTGCTCTAATATAACCTCATCTTAATTACATCTGCAAAGATCCTGTTTCTAAATAAGATCACATTCATAGGTACCAAGGGTTAAAACCAGTGTATCTCTTTGGGGAACACAGTACAGTCACAGATATGTAGCATGTTGAATTGCGTATTGTGAACTTAAAGATCGAATTTGGCAGAGGACTGAAGAGCTCCTATGTTTGTTTTTAAAAGGTCACTGTGTGCATTGTGGTAACTTAAAAGGATAGAAGAACCTGGTTTGGGGAGAAGGTAGTTTACATGGTAGATACATTGATAAGAGTAGCAGTCATAACCTTTAGATTTTAAAACTTCTATCACAATTTCTTTTAGGTATTCTAAACTAATGTTATTTTAAAACACTTCTTAGGTGTTATATAGACCCTAACTGTATTTGCATATTTGATAGTCTTGATTTTTCATATAAAAGAATATTTTATGTATTCTAAATTTTTGTAATTGTGTTATTTAAATATTGATATAGGCACCAATTGATTCTTGCCTTGTATTTACTCTATTCTTGGAAATACAGTCTGATCTGGAATATATCTAAATTATCATTGGATTTCTTAGAAAGTCCCAGAATAGTGAATATAGACATGGGCTGTCAAGACCAGTTAGATATTAACTACCATTATTTATTAGGAGGCAACTAAAAATTAATGGAATAATAGGGGAAAATTCCATTGTAATGGATACCAACCAGTTCCTCACCTATGAAATCCTTTGTTCATCCCTCCTCTTCCCAGGACCCCCTCCCACCCATATGATAGTCCACTCCTGCCACACTTTTATTTCACTGTGCAAAAGACTCACACTGTGTTCCTATCCTATCTAATAAATAGGTAATATGCAAATTGACCATCACTCCAACACACAAAATGGCCACCACAATGTTCTGCATGGGAGGGCAATTGGGAGTGAACAGGCCTGCAGGGAAGAACAGTTGGGGGGATGGGCCAGTCCTGCAGGGGAGGACAGTTGGCGATAATCAGGCCAGCAGGGGAGCAGTTAGGGGTGATCAGGCTGGCAGGCAGAAGTAGTTAGGGGCAATCAGGCAGACAGGCAGGTGAGCAGTTGGGAACCAGTAGTCCTGGGTTGTGAGAGGGATCCCAGATTGGAGAGGGTGCAGGCTGGGCTGAGGAACACCCCCCCAATTCCGTGCATGAATTTCGTGCACTGGGCCTCTAGTTTAGAATAATTAAAGTACCAAAAATTTGTGAAATATTCCCAGTAACAAATTTCTAGGTGGAGAGTAAAAATCTCTTGATTCAGGAAGTGAGAGTGATAGTGCTCAGGCAAAAAAACCCCACAACAATGTTTGTCAAAAGAGTGAGTAGAGTGTCGGCCCATGGACTAAAAGGTCCCGGGTTTGATTCCAATCAAGGGCATGTACCTTGGTTGCCAGCACATCCCCAGTGGGGGTTGGCAAGAGGCAGCTGATTGATGTTTCTCTCTCATCAATGTTTCTGACTTTCTATCCCTCTCCCTTCCTCTCTGTAAAAAAAATCAATAATATATATATATTTTTTAAAAAGAGTGAGTTCAAAACAGAGACACTAATTAAAAAGGAAAGCGGTATGAATAAAAAATTTACCTGAGAGCTGATGTCTGCATTTTGTTTTCTAAGTGGGACTGGGTGTGGGCTGTGGAGGGGTGAACTAAGATAGAATTAGGAAAGCATGCCGAAGCCGGTTTGGCTCAGTGGATAGAGCGTTGGCCTGCGGACTGAAGGGTCCCGGGTTCGATTCCGGTCAAGGGCATGTACCGTGGCTGCGGGCACATCCCCAGTAGGGAGTGTGCAAGAGGCGGCTGATCGATGTTTCTCTCTCATCGATGTTTCTGACTTTCTATCTCTCTCCCTTCCTCTCTGTAAAAAATCAATAAAATATATTTAAAAAAAAAAAAAAGAATTAGGAAAGCATGAACCCTAAAAGAGAAGTAGAAAATTGAGGACTACTGAAGGAGCCACAGGTTGGGATAACTGGACTTGGTGATGGAAAGCATGAAGTCCTATATGAAGTATTTAGCGCCGGATTTGATTTATATTAAGCATTAATATATGTTTGTGGTTATAAGATATAAAAAGTATAAATACCATACTCTTTGGTATGCAGTTTTCTAAGATTTATGTAACTTATTTTCTTATTAAATATTATACATTTAAAAGCCAAAGTTAAAGTATTTTATACAGGTCAACCTATACCTACAAGTATAGCTTTTGCAAAAAAAACCATGTATAATCTGTTTTTAAATCAGTCATTAAGAAGTCCTCAAAGGTAAATTTCCTAATTTAAATCACCTGTTGTATTTAATATTTGTAAATAATTCTTCCCTCTGAATTTTAGAGTATGCGGTTGAAATTGATTGCAAATAATACAACAGTGGAGCGGAGGTTTAGCTCATGGATTGGTGGCTCTATTCTAGCTTCTCTGGTGAGTAAACTACTTGGAAAAATGCCTAACAATTTGTGTTGAATGATTTAACTTAAATATACTACTGAAAACACTAACTTTAATAAAAAGACTTAAAGTAATTCCAGGGCACCATTTATCGTTGTATTTTATAACTATCATAAGAGTAGTTTCCCCTCTCAAACTGGTGGGAATCTGTTAACGTATTCATGCCCCTCCCAATTGTACTCTCTTTGGACATACCTGCAGCATATTTAAAATTGAGTCAATCCTTCTCAGGTTCTAGTTGCTCCCTGGCCTTTTGGTGAGATAGAGGAAATCAAGAATTGATTCTTGGGGCAGATGGTGCAATTATGATGCTGGCTTTTACAAGTTGCTTAGACTGGCACCTGCCTTGTATCAGGAGAAAAAGCCCTTATACTTATTTGCACCCTAGACTGGAGAATGTTCTCTTCCCTTCAGAGCAATCAAATAAATGTCACCAAATACTTATGCTAACCATTTTTAAGCAATTAGATGTTTGGAGCTGTCCATGCATGTATTTCTTGCCTATGTTCTATTTTCAGTTTTAGGAGATCTCAGACCAAAATGAGATACCTTGTCTGAATGCATCTGAATAGCCGTGTAGTCCAGGTTCCTTCTTCCTTTGGTCTCTTTTCTCCTTCTACCTTGTGTCTTTGTTGAAGTGCTTGTTATCGTGTGTGTACTTGCTAAATTTTATCCTACTTCCGTTGAGCACTTTTCTAAACATTACCATTAATCAGTCCTAGACCATCTCTTCAGTTCTGTACGTGGTTCAAGCCTTGCACCAGTTTCTGTTGTTGCCTTAGATTGGCACTAAGTCATCATAGCCAAACCCTCCACCTTTCTTCCACAGCCTCTTTATCCGCATGACAGCGTAACTGGTAGAAGAGGGCTTAATATTCTTTTCTAACCTTAAGTAGTGTTTGTGGGTGTTCTGGAGGAGGGCAGAAACAAGAGTTCTTCACAGATTAGGAGTTGTGAAAATAAAGATAAAATGTTTTTCATTTTACAGGGCACCTTTCAACAGATGTGGATTTCCAAACAAGAATATGAAGAAGGAGGGAAGCAGTGTGTAGAAAGGAAATGCCCTTGAAAAGTGTTCCTACACCTCCACCTTCCTGTCACCTTACGTTTCATAGCTTTAGTACACTCAGGAAAAGAATGACCATCTTTTGTAGAATGTTTGTACATTTTTGCATATTTCAATTTCCACTTAAAATTTTCAAGGCTTTAACTGGCTCTATAAACTAAAATAAGTTTGTGCTTTCCTTGGGATGCACTTATTCTTATTACAAGCATTTTATAATTTTATATAAATGTCTATTTTCTCTAAATATTTTACTTTCAGTCAAATGCTTTCCAACTCTGCTTAGGATTGATAGAATTGCTTTTTATTGATGAGTAAAACGTATTGCCTATGCTTTTTACCTTAATAAAAATTGCTAGCCATCCAGAAACATTTTTGGACTTACATTGTCTTGTGACTTGATACTTTAAACACTAAATGTACTTATGAGCATTTTCAGTGAAAGTACTCATTGTTTATTATCAGCAGTTAATCTACACCACCTCACATTCTATTAACAACAGTAATAAAAATGTTAGTGGAATTGCTTTTGCTATAATAGTAACTTTACTTTCCACTGTAAGATAGAGATGATACTAAAGTCTGCTTAGATGTCATTTGTATATATAAAAGGCTAAGTGACCAACTGTCTGTCTGACCATCTGGTACATAAATGCGAACTGGCAATCCTATATAATAAAAGAGAAACATGCAAATTTGACCATACCTTTGCTCCTGATTGGCTATGCTATCAGCCAATCAGGAGCAGGGGCAGGGCCAAGTGGTGTGCACACCGGGCCCCGGGGGTGGAGATGAAATGGCAGTGGCAACGAGTGCCCAGCCCCCGGGCGCTGTGAGGGGGAAGAGGTGGCAGCAGCAGTGATGGTGGCGGCGGCAGGGAGCGCCCGGCCCCTGGGTGCTGTGAGCAAGAAGTGGCAGTGAGCACCCAGGCCCCGGGGCTGGGTGATCACAGGCACCCGGGGCTGAGCTGAGCAGGGTGATGGCTGGGTGCAGGCTGAGGGTGAGCCATCAGTTGGACATCCCCTGAGGCCTCCCAGTATGTGAGAGGGGGCAGGTTGGGTTGAGGGACCACCCGTGCACTGGGTCCCCAGTCTATATAATAAAAGTTTAAGCAACTACTATGATGGAATGACCAGAATGACCAGCTGCTATGATGCACACTGACCACCAGGGGGCAGGTGCTCAATGTGCTCCCACAGAGGGAACACCACTCAGCCAGAACCAGGCTCAAGGATGGTGTGTGCAGCAGCAGTGTTGGGAGCCTCTCCTGCCTCCACAGCAGCATTAAGGAGCAGCGAGCAGGCAGGTGGTAAGGAGCAAGGGGTCCCAGACTGTGAGGGAGCAGGCTAGGCTGAGGAATTCCTCCCCGCCTCCACCCAGTACACTAATTTTGTGCACCAAGCCTCTAGTTTAAAAATAAATTTGAAAAAGATAAAAAATGTTGACCTGTGCATGTGTGATACATATAAAGCTCTCATTGGCGCCAATTGCATCTCTGTTTTAATTTTATACTACTACTAGAGGCCCGATGCACAAAATTCTTGCAAGGGGTCTGGCCCTCGCAGTCCTAGCTTCATCTGGACAGTCATCCAGATGGTTGCTCTGCTGTTCAGTCTAATTAGCATATTAGCTTTTTATTATGTAGGATATTATATATACTATTTTGAAATGCAATTTTTTGCAGTAATGTAATTACTGCACAAGTTTTCTTCTAATTAATTTCAATGTGCACAATTCCGTGTACCCCACCAGTAGTAATTTATAAAATGGGAATATAACCTGAACTTGATACCTGATTTTTAAAAAATCTGATAGAAGCATGACCATTTCCAAAAATAGCAGGTCATATTAACACTTAAAACAGTTGATAGTCATTTGAAAGAAACATGGTTTCTTTATGAACCACTTGACATATAGTTATTTTTGTATACAGACTGTTTATGTAAGAAAAAATGGTAAATTAAGAGTTCAGATATCTTAGATAAGACTTGACTTCTGGGCTTCAGAAAGATGTGGAAACTTTTCCTGAAGAAGCTTTGCTTTCTTTTTCTCTAAATTTCTCTTCCTTATTTGGATCCGGGTGTATTTTTCCATTTTCAGTCTAGAATAAAAGTAACACAACAAATTATACAGTAATCTTTCTCTGTTAGTCAATGCTATCAAACTATGTCCAAATCAATTACTTAAAGCCTAAACTGTGACAGTCTCGATATTAGGTGTGGCATGTATATTATAAAACTGGAACAATCACTATAAACCTACAGGTCAAAGATAAATGTGAAATCAAAGGATCTGTAACCCTGCAGCAATTCTTATTTCCTGTCTAGAATGAATGAACAGATCTGACCCTGTAAAGAATGAACTATCTTATTTAAAATCACTATAATTTTACTGACTACATAAGATTTTTTACATCTTGCGTTATATCCTGAGACTTTCGGGAATTCCCTAATTTTGAATAGTACGCAGTCTAGCCTATCCTTTCTCCTACAACAGAGAAAATAAAGCCATGTCTAGAGATGATGCTTAGATTCACACTCTAAGTGAGATTGCATTACCCATCAGCATTCCAGAGTATGAGGCATTTTGGACCTCAGCTAAATTATGTTCACCTCTATGATCACGTAGGAATTGCCAAAATTACATGGTAAATTTATGGATGCCAAGCCTCTACAGCACTGACGCTAATATAAAATTTAATACAGAAACAAGTAC
This sequence comes from Antrozous pallidus, assembly GCA_027563665.1. Lineage (NCBI taxonomy): Eukaryota > Metazoa > Chordata > Mammalia > Chiroptera > Vespertilionidae > Antrozous > Antrozous pallidus. The sequence continues at coordinate 40,127,457 of CM050514.1, forward strand.
TGAATAATATGTCAGTTCTATGGTGGAGGTCACAGAAATTGGAGATGAGGGTTACATTTGTGAGAAGACAACATGTATATCTAAAAAAACCCCAAACACATACATGATACTTTATAAATTAAATACAATGTAAGATTAAACAAAGTTGAATTCAGATTACCCTCTACTCAGTAATCTTTGCTCTAACTACATTTTGGCCATTTATAAGAAATAACCATATCTGAAAAAATAAAGGTTGGTTATTCTTAAGAATACTCAAGAGATTACAGTACATGCTTTGAAGGCTAAAAAAGGTAGTTTCAAAAAAAGAATAATTAAAACGAGTATAAAGCCTGTAAGAGTAACACTGGGTTCAGAATTTCTCATACATTGTTTTAACCCTTTGTTTGCCATACGTGTCTATAGACACAAGCAGTGGACCTTCCCCACACACCACACGCATGTATAGCCGCAAACCTCGCATATCAACTCTGGTCACCCAATTTTAAAATCAGACTTGTTAGTGACATCTCTGAGTTTGTAAATAAAATTATGGTAACTTAAATTTGTAAATATTCCAGCGCATATGGAAGAAATAGGGATGTTTCCGTTTTAGATGTGTGGCAGTTAACTGGTTAAAAGTCATGTTATTTATAGCTTTTCCTCACATGACTGATGGTGGAAAGTTCAAATGGGAAAACATTAGTCTTGGCAAAAAACAAGAGCCAGTGCAGTTAGATTATTTTCAATCACTTAGCATCTGAACTGGGTCTTAAAATGTGCACAGATGGAGAGATTTCAAAGCTGTAGGAACAGGAGCAGCAAAAGAAAATGAACAAGTTATGTCTAGGAAACCAGGAGAAAGGTCTGAACAGCACAGCTACAGTTTTAAGGTCTGAACAGCAGTGATGTGATAAAAAGATGTGAGGAAAATTAGTCTGAATAGAAGCAATATCTGAACAGACTGAAGTAAGGAAGATGTTCAACAATTCCACCTAATGAAGAGGGACTGCAGAAGAGCAGAGAGAGTGGGAGAAGGGCGGGCAGATTTTGGAGACATTTTGCAAGAAAAATTAAATCAAGGATTGACAATCTAGAGTACCAGTGATGAAAAAGATGAATGACACTTAGTATTGACTTAGAATGGTTATTCTATATAATAAAAGGCTAATATACAAATAGACCGAACAGCAGAACGACAGTCACTGTGACACGCACTGACCACCAGGGAGCAGACGCTCAATGCAGGAGCTGCCCCCTGGTGGTCAGTGCGCTCCCACAGAAGCCAGGCTCATGGCTGGTGAGCGCAGTGCCGATGGAGGGAGCCTCTCCTACCTCCGCTGCAATGCTAAGGATGTCCGACTGCTGGCTTAAGCTGTTGATCGGACATCCTCTGAGGGCTCCTGGACTGCAAGAGGGCATATGCCAGGCTGAGGGACTCCCCCCTACCCCTCCTAGTGCACAAATTTTGTGCACCGGTTCTAGATCTAGTACTGTACATACAAGGGTTTTGGACCCAATTTCACTGGGGGTGGGATTTCCCACACCACCAACAAGCAATGGTCAGACACCAGCAGGGTGTGGAGAATTTGACTTAATTCTGATACCTACCCAGGGACAGTGCCAGAGGTTGTCACCTATACTTCTGGTGCCTCCTTGGACTTCAAACACCAGTCACAAATCCAAGTTGTTACCTGTATTTCTAACTGACTGGCTAGAACAGATCACAGAACTAAGGAAACCTGTTTACTCACCAGCTGATTTGTTATAGAAGGATATCACTCAGAAACAGCCTGTCAAATGACATGCATAGGACAAGTTTTGGGGGGAAGGGTGGAGTTTTCATGGCCTCTCCCTCCAACCACCACTCTCCCCAAATCCCATCTGCTCACCAAACCAACTCTCCACCCTGTCCTTTTGGATTTTCTCTTTATGGAGGCAACATCACATAGGCACTACTGATTAAATTATTGACCACTGGCAATTGATTCAACCTCCATCCCTTTCCCTTCCCCAGAAATCAGGGGATAGGCCTGAAAATTTCAATCATCTAGTCAAGGTTGTTTTCCCTGGCAGCCAGCCCCCAACCTTGGTGACTTCCAAAAGGCATAATTAACGTAACAAAAGACATTTTTCTCTTCCTATTTTTCTGGCATTAGATGGTTTTAGGAGCTCTGGGACAGAAACAGGGATAAAGTAAACACATATTTCTTACTATAAATCACACCACCACCACAATGGATAAAACTAGAAATAAGGAAAGATTGCTAGTTTGGTAGGGTAGATAAAATTTAAACTGATTCTAAAGCATACTAAAATCGCTTTAAGATCAGTTTATATGTTTCAATTATTTTTTTATTTTATTTTGAGGTATGGAAACAAGCTTCTGGGGGAGAAAGTCAGTATTTAAAGAAATCTTGCTGAAAGTTGGACGTGCTATCTAAGGCAGTTCTCAAAAGCTGTGGTTCTTGTGCTGCTAGGATTTCCCCTTAAATTTCCAGCTGCTTTCCTGCCTAAAATTCTGACCTCTAGCATCTTTAGCCAGTAACCCTGTAGTTTCCACATTCTTGTGCTTTAAGGAGTTGAGTGGCACCCTTTCCCTGGAAACTACAAACTTGCAATTCTTCTCCCTTCCAATAGAAGTTCTGGGGATTTCATCAACCCTGCAATAACATTAGCTCACATTTTATGCAACTAAAGTATCTAGACCTTCCTTTTAACATTACAGAAAGATTTAACCATTTACTTACATATAGATTGAAGAACTGAAAAGCAATAAAGCTTTAAGAGGATACACACTAGAACAGCGGTCGCCAACCTTTCACACCTCACGGACCACTAGTGGTCCGCAGACCACCAGTTGGCAAGCGTTGCTCCAAAGTTTTCCTTAAACCAGTGTTTGCCAACCTTTCAAACTTCACGAGCCACTGGTTGGTGACCGCTGCACTAGAAAGTTAATAGAAGACTATTTCTGGATGGTGAGATTATATAAAACTTTAATTTCTTTTTTACTTGATTTTTTCCACAACGAATACATATTTATTTGTGTAAAAGCTTAAGGCATGTCATCTGATGTGAGGATGTTTCATTAGTAAGGGTGCTTGTGCTCACCTGTCAAAATGTTCCACATAGGGCATTGCAAAGAATCGTTTCCTATTGTACCTTTTATTGAGGTACCAAGGTATGGGCCACTGCTTGAACTTGTGCCTGCAAAGAAAGCAAGAAGGTGTTGCCTTATAGAAAACACTTAATACATTTGCAAACAGAACAGGGTTTTAGCTTTCTTTGGATTAAATATGTTGTCAATAAATCGAAAGCAAAATAAAAAACCCTAGAAGAGAATAACCCTCCTAAGAGATTCTAAAATTGACACAAATTCTCTCCCCATTCCCTCCCTTTCCAAATTGACTGCAACTGGATTAATCCAAATAAGAATTAGTAGAAAATAAAATAGTTCAGAGAATTTAGTTAGATGTGTTAGCAATTTTCCTCCTGTCTGCACTGATTACATCACTAAAGAGTACACAGCTACTCCTCTAAATGTGGCCCAACCTCCACTAAAGAACTCATCAAACGAGCAAGCACTATTATGTAATAATACATAATATTACAAAATGCCTTCTCCATTTTGCTGGCCAATTTTTAAAATTCTTTTAACAATGTTTCCTTTTGGCAGCCCAACCTAAAAGTAAATAAACCCCAGAAAGAGACAGAACTCACTGTGTCTTTTCAATTATTTCTATCTCAGTATAAATGTTTAATATCAGATCTTTTCCCAAGGTCTGGTAGGACTTTAGGAACCGGACTTAGGAGACAAGATTAAACTGTTTCATAACTTGTTCTAGGGCTTATCATGTGGCCTTATTCCTCAAAAACTTCTTTTCAGTAGTCCCAGGTTCTCAATGAGTAGAGGACAGGCATGTGTCCTAAAGTGAGCTTCATGGCATTTATCACCCTCTGAATTACATATACACTATACATTTTTCTGGGGAAAGGATCTATAACTGTTATCAAATCCTCTAATGATCATATGATCCCATAAGAAGATTAAGAACCACTGTGATAAAGCACCTTTAGATAAGTGAATTATGAGAGTGGGATGCCTGGACTATTAGATAAATCCACCCTTGTTCATATTCTGGAGCTCCAAAGGGGTTTTGGGACCTCTGTTTATGATAGATATATCTCTAATATAGCTAATACACCTTATACAGTGAGATATTGGACAGGGGAAGCAGGAAGGGACTTCCACTCTCATCTTAGAAAAGCCACAATGTCAACTATGTACCAGATGATTCTTCCAAAGATGTCTTTTCTCCAGGCACCAGGTCTAGGTTTTTCTTGACCAGTCTGAAGGAGCCTTAGGGCATCTTCTCGTTCTTGGACAACTTTATCTAGTGCATCCATGGATTCTATTACCTGAGAAGAGAATATAAAAATATAATTTCAATCACCTACAACAGAATTCCAGAGAAAGAGAACATATAAAGGTTATGCCACAGAAAACCTATGACTATTTTTGTCCAAGAACCATTCCATCAAATATCGTCTGCAATTTCACCCCTATGTACTACCCAAGAGAAATAAAACACATGTCCTCCCATATGTTGGGAGCTGCAGGGAGGAACGGGAGGCGACTGCAGATGGGCATGAGATTCCGTTTGAGGTGATGCAAATGTTCTAAAATTAGGCAGTAGTGATGGTTATACAACTCTGTATATTTACTCAACATCAAGCAGAAATAGAAACACATCTATTTGACAGGAAATACAGGAACCATTCACTCACTCCTGTTAATTTCATCCCACACACAGCCAGCCTCCTGCAGCCTCACCTTTTCAAGCCGCTCCGGGCTCGGCATGGGTAGTATCTGCCGCTTGGCCTCCTGCTCCAGAGTTAGGAGCATGTTTCTTTCTTTCAGTAGGACATACCTATATCAAAACACAGAGCTTGTAGTGCTATTTTGTGACAACATTAATAAAATTGCAATTTATTTTATTTTATTTTATTGATCTTAGATGAAGAGAGGGAGAGGGAGATAGAAATATTAATGTGAGAAAGAAACATTCATCAATTGCCTCCCACATACACACCAACCAGGGATTGAACCCAAAACCTGAGTATGTAGTCTGACCAGGGAATCGAACCTGTCACCCCTCAGTGTACAGGATGATGTTCGAATCAACCAAGCCACGCTGGCCAGGGCTAAAGTTGTGATTTTTGACATAAAAATCAATCTGTTCTCAAAAGTCTTTTGGAAATCTCGATATACAGAATATCATTACAAAGAATAATCCTTTAAACAGAGCTATATCTACTCTTACTCATTTGTTCAATAAATTCCCCACGTATCACATATTGCATTAAGTGCCAAGAGAGTTACAAAAAAGCATAAAATATAATCCTTATATTCCAAATGGCGAGAGATGAAAGATAAATGATTCAGTCAGTGCCTGTTATATGCTAAGCAATGTGTTACACACTTCACATAAGTTTCATTTAATTCTTACAACTACCTTTTATGGTCATGTCCACTTTCTAAGTGAAGAAACCAAGGCTGAGAGAAGCAGGGTATTCTCGAGCACATAACTACTAGTAATTCAAGCTTCAAATCCTGGCTCCCAGTGTGCAAACCTTCTCTACTTTGACTCCACCGGGCGGGCCCCAGAGCTGCAATGAAATGTGGTGAATGAGTGGTACAGACAACAAGGACCAGAGGAGTAAGTGGGGGAGAGGGGACGTTTCTTCTAGCCAATATGATCAAGGAAAGCTCCACAGTGATGGGATTTGTTAGACTGGAATGGAAAGGAAAGAGCAAAATCAAAGGTACTGAGTGGCAAAGCTGAAGTGAGGGTAGGTTTGGTTAAGAATTCAAGCTAAGGAAAGGAAAGGAAATAAATGTGGAGAGCACTGAACAGGAGACAAAGGAAGTGGGGCACTTTTATGCTATGAAAGAAAACAATTTGGAGGCAAGCAATGGCAGAAGATAGTTTGGTTTTTGCCATGAGAAAATTTTTTTAAAAAAATTGATTTGAGAGGGAGAAAAAAATAAACACATCAATTTGTTATTCCTCTTATTTATGCATTTGCTTGTTGATTCTTATATGTGCCCTGACCAGGGATCTTGGTGTATCAGGACAACATTCTAACCAACTGAGCTACCTGGCCAGGGCCAGCAGCCTCGATGAATACTGAAACAGCCCTAATTAGCCTTGTACTAACGACTCAATGTAACAATGCTTTAGGCACATGTCGTAAATCTTTTTTTAATATGACTTATTTGTCTATAATAAGTCTGTGCTGTTTTACTCAGAACACTTCTGACACCAAATGAATGTTTTCCCCCCCTCTCTGTCCTCACCCCACCCGCCATTAACCCCTTTTCTGTCCTCTTGACACCAAATGTGTTGTCTTTCCCAACACCGCTTCTCCAACTCTGACACTACCTGGAGTTAGCACCAGATTCCACAGAGTTAAGGGCTCACTCCACACGACTGGCCCCACTTCAGATGCCAACAGCAAGCTCTAGGGCTACCACACATCTGACTGACCAACTGAAAGTGGGAATTCCAATGACCACCTCCTTGGGTTCAGGAATATGATAGAATAGCTCACAGAACTCATTAAAGCACTTTACTTACTGTTACTGGTTTAGTACAAAGGATACAACTCAGGAATAGCCCAATGGAAGAGATTCAGAGTTGCTGTGCTTTTTCAGGACTGACCCCCTCCATGTGTTCAATAACATGGAAGCTCTCCAAACCCAACTGCTTAGGGTTTTTTATGGAGGTTTCATTATGTGGGCATGATCAATCAAATCATTGGCCATTGGTGACCAAACTCAATCTCCAGTACCTGTACTCCTTCCCAGAGGTGAGGGTGGTGGTGAGCCTGAAAGCTCCACCCTTCACTCATGCCTTGGTCTTTCTGATGACCAGCAACCATTCTGAGCGCCCTCCCTCCCCCACCAAGAACTGCCTAATTGGAACAAAAGACACTCCCATCACCCAGGAAATATCAAGGGGTTAAGGAGCTGGGGAAAAAAATCAAATAGGTATTTCTTATTGTATCAATGATACACCTATAATATCAGTGGTTCTTACAAGCATTTTATAATTCTGTAATCTGTCCTGAAAGAGAAATAACCCTGTAAATAGAGGGATAAAACTTTAAGTGCCTACTACAGTGCTTAGCCAGATAACAATTATGAGTGAGGGGAGCTTGGTGGAAGAAGAGGATGGGTGAGAAGTGGCATGCACTGCTCCGGGCAGAGGCTTCATAGACCATGTGGCCAGTGCTGCCAGATGACAGGTCTGATTATTAAAAAGCAGCCAGAAATATTTATTTTTGTGTAAAAGCTCTCAATTTAAAAAATATAGTAAAGGCCAAACAAAATGTATCTTTGGCTAAATATTGTCATTTAATGTAGGGGATGGGAGGGTGGGCAAAATATGTGAAAGGGGTCTAAAAGTACAAATTTCTAGTTATAAAATGACTAAGTCACATGTCTACAGTTAATAATATTGTACTGCATATTTGAAAGTAGCTAGGAGAGCCGAAACTGGTTTGGCTCAGCAGATAGAGCGTTGGCCTGTGGACTAAAGGGTCCCTGGTTCGATTCTGGTCATGGGCATGTACCGTGGCTGCAGGCACATCCCCAGCAGCTGATCGATGTTCCTCTCTCATCGATGTTTCTGACTTTCTGTCCCTCTCCCTTCCTCTCTGTGAAAAATCAATAAAACATATTAAAAAAAAAAAAAAAAAAAGAAAGTAGCTAGGAGAATGGATCAAAAAGTTCCCATCTCAGGAAAAAAGATTTATAACTGTGTGGTGATGGATGTTACCTGGGCTTATTGCAATGATCACTTTGCAATATATACAAATATTGAATGACTGCATTGTGCACCTGAAACTAATGTTACATCAATTATACCTCAATAAAAAAAACATATATATGTGCTTACATATATATATATATGTTTTATACATATATATAATATATATAAAGTCAATTAAAAATACAACCATGTCTTAAATCCTCTCAACTCTAATTCATCAGGAGAAGCTGCCCAAAAAATCTACATAAATTCCCAATTAAATGCACCCTCCAACACACTTTTCCAAAGATAAGCTAAAGATTTCAAATCATGCCAAAGGTAATAAAAGGAGGAATAAGGCCTAAATGTGACCAACTCTTCTCCGTTTCATTGTATTAGCAATTGGAATTGTTAATGCAAAGGTGAAGGATGACTGGTAGCAATAAAATTTCTAAACTCCTAACTACTTGAGAACTCTGGTACATCTGTCTTAATATAACTTAACCTGTCATATTTATAAAATCTATAATGATCTTATGTACCATCCACAGAACTGTGAAACAAACCACTTTATTCAATTTCTTATGGCACATAAAGTTTACATCTCCTTGTTTTTTTTGTAGTTGTTTTTTTTAAATATATTTTGTTGATTTTTTACAGAGAGGAAGGGAGAGGGGTAGAAAGTCAGAAATATCGATGAGACAGAGACATTGATCAGCCGCCTCTTACACACTCCCTTACTGGGGATGTGCCCGCAACCAAGGTACATGCCCTTAACTGGAATTGAACCTGGGACCTCAGTCTGCAGGCCAACACTCTATCCACTGAGTCAAACCAATTTTGGCTATATCTCCTTGTTATACTAAACTGCTTCAAACACCTAAATCAAGCATGTCAAACTCATGGCCTGCAGGTAGCCCACAACGAATATTTTTGCGGCCCAGCCAACATAACAGTATGTAAGAAACATTTAAATAAATTTTTGTAACTTAATTTTTACAATATCCTGTTATACATAATAATGAATAACGAACTACAATGTTCGCTAATGACTGATTACTATAATCGTGTTGCGTTCATCTCCTTTATGCGCCTTCGACGCCTTCCACACAGGTGTACCACCTCTCTCCACTGATGCTAGCAGCGAATATTTTAGCAGCAGAGTGCCACCTAATTAGTCTTGGACTCACTTGGTTGGTGTGTCCAACAGGAAATATTACGCTTTCAGAGAACAAGAAAAATAGGTTTATTTGCATTACGCTTATTAATTTGTGCAGTTATTCAGTGTCTGGTAAGTTAATGTTCAAGAAAAAATATTAATTTTTATTAAAATATTCTACTATTTTATATTAATGATGACTCATTTATTTCAGCCCTTTGTATTCAGCATGTCTCTATCAAACAAACCTACGTTTCTATGAAAATTGGAGCTTTTGTTTCTTTGCAGCCCACATAAACCTAAACCTTGTTTACTTGTTCCATGTTAGTCTTTAAGTTTGACATGCTTGATCTATATGTTCATGTACTCAGTATACTTACCAAAGTTTGTGTAAATCTTCATTACTTTTGTTCCTTAACTGCTGACAGGTCCATGCAGCTCCTATTAAAATAATAAATTCATAACATGAAATAATTTTCTAGCTATATGTCCTTTGGCAAATTACTTAACCTTTCACACGTTTCCTTATCTGTAAAATATATTATAGCTTTATTATATTACAGTATAAAATGCAATTAGAATTAAATTGGGGTTAAATTAGCTAACACATGAAAATATGAGACTGGCAACAGCATTCAAAAATGTTAGTATGACTACATAATGTATTTTCATAGTTTAAGCTAAAAATACATCATTATAAATTAATTTTCAATTATCTCTAAAATATAAAATTTAAGCCCTGATCAGGTAGCTCACTTGGTTCAAGTGTCATCCCAAAACAGCACAGTTGCAGGTTCAATCTTTGGTCAGTGCACATATAAGAATCAACTGCTGGCCGAAACCAGTTTGGCTCAGTGGATAGAGCGTAGGCCTGCGGACTGAAAGGTCCCAGGTTCGATTCTGGTCAAGGGCATGTACCTTGGTTGTGGGCATATCCCCAGTAGGGGGTGTGCAGGAGGCAGCTGATTGATGTTTCTCTCTCATTGATGTTTCTAACTCTCTATCCCTTTCCCTTCCTCTCTGTAAAAAATCAATAAAATGTATTTAAAAAATAAAAAGAATCAACTGCTGAATTCATAAACAAGTGGAGCAACAAATCTATATCTGTCTGTTTCTGTCTCTTTCCTTCCTTCTCCTCTCTCTCTCTCTCTCAATTAATAAAGTAAAAAATATGTATATTTTTTAAAAATAAAATCTAAAACAAATCCAAACATTAATTTAGTGAAAAAAATTAAGCCTCCTCCTCTTCTAAACTTTATGACAAGCTGCCAAGGAACAATTAATTCTATTACATTGTCCTTTTAATTTTCACAGGAAATTTTAAAAAAAGAAATGCCCAAGTAATTCCTAAACTGGATAAATAATCCCAATATGATGGATAGTTCAAAAAATATATTTAATACCAATCAACCCAAATACCTCACCAGATTTCACTTTTTCTTCTCCCCAATTCTTTGGGTCATCAAAAAATTCTTCCAGTCCTTTTCTTGGTAACGTGGTATGAAGTATTCTACACTGGTGTGAAGATGTGACACTTGGTACATTCTTCGGCAACAGAATAAGGGAAAACCTGCAATTGAATACATATAAACAATTGCTACCCTATAATTTCAGCGGTAGTATATTTACATTTATATTTTCAGGTAACATATGTAGATCATTCATAAACTGCTAGTGGGCATATGAGTAAATTAAAATTATTCTGAAGGTTAATTTTACAGCATGTATTAGAGGCCCCAATGTTTCTTCCCTAACTCATTAAGTCCACATCTAGAAATTTTAACTAAAAAAAGTCATAGATGGAAACTGATAAATTTAACTATCTATTAAAGCATTATATATGGTATTAAAAAGATGATATTATAAATGTGCAACCATGAGTGGTTTAAAAAATTATATATCCATATGACAATCTATTATGCGGTAACTTAAAAATCATGTTTTTAAAGAATATTTAATGACCTGGTAAATAATTTAAAATACAACAGTGAAGCATGTCACAAGTATTGCATTCTTACCAAAAAAAAAAAAAAAAAAAAATTTAACCTGAATTTAATCATGAGGAAACAGACAAACCCAAATAGAGAGATATTCTAAAAAGATTGATCTTATAAAAAACATGTCAATGTCATGAAAGAATAAATGAAGCATTCTGGATTTTTAAAGATTAAAAAGACCTGACAACTAATGCAAAAAATGAATGTTGTTTGGACCCTGAATAAAAAAAATAAGAAAAAAAATTATCAGGACAATTGAAGACATTTGAATTTGGGCTACAATAGTAGTGGCATAATAGTATGTATCAGTATTAAATTCTTCAGTGTGTGGATTATTGGTTCAATTGACAGAGTGTCAGCCAGGGTTTGATTCTGGTCAAGGGCATGTACCTGGGTTACAAGTTCCGCCCTAGCTTGGGCCCTGGTCAGGGCACGTGCAGGAGGCAACCAATTGATGTGTTTCTCTCACATCAATATTTCTCTTTGTCTTTCCCACTCTCTCTGAAAATCAATGGAAAAAATATCCTCAAGTGAGATTAAAAACAACAAAAACAATGTTCTTGTTCTTATGAGATATATGCTGAAGTGTCATGATGCTTGCAATTTGGATGTGCCTCAAACAGTTCAGGGGGGAAAAAGGCCTGGATATAAAGAGATAAAGAAAAAATTGTAACAAAATGTGAAGAGTTGATTAATATAACGAGTATACAGTTATGCTTGGTACAACTTTTCTGTTGTTCTGAAATTCTTAAAAATAAAAAGTTGGAGCCCTGACTGGTTTGGCTCAGTGGACAGAGCATCGGCCTGTGGATTTAAGGGTCCCAGGTCTGATTCCGGTCAAGGGCATGTACCGTGGTTGTGGGCACTTCCCCTAGTGGGGGGTGTGCAGGAGGCAGCTGATTGATGTTCCTCAACGATGTTTCTAACCCTCTCTCCCTCTCCCTTTCTCTCTGTAAAAAAATCAATAAAATATATTTCAAAAAATAAATAAAAATAAAAAGTTGGAGAAACAAGGGTAGAGCACAAGAATGCATATATGTAAATATAGTCCTTATTTTATTTTAAAACTAGAGGCTCAGTGCACAAAATTCATGATGGACAGGGTTCCTAGCGGCTGCTGGCTGGGGCCTTCCTCTGTTCAGCGTTGCTCCCTGGTGGTCAGTGAGCATAATAGTGAGCGATTGAGCTCCCAGTCATAGAACTCCCCAAGGGTACACTTTACATATTAGGCTTTTATAAATGCAAAGTTTAAAGGGGAGGAAATCTGTTTATCTCTGAGTGGTAGAATTAGAGTTGATTTTTGTTTTCTTCTTCAAAATACTTGACCCTATTTCCAAAGTGTCTACAAATGAACATAGTTTATTCTAATAAAGAAATCTAAAATTAATTTTTAAGGAAAACGACATGGGAAAAAACAATGGATTCAAGTTTACCACCTTGACCAAGTTACAACCTCTGAGCCTCTGCAAAATAAAAACAATATTGCTTATCTCTAGTCACATGTAATATGTAGGAACACTGTAATATAACAGATGCTCAATAATTGTGCTGGATTCAAGAGCACATACATTACTTCCTTTTAGGAAAAAAACACCCGGACATACCCAGCTATTTATAAAATTCAAATCATTACAGACAAAAGCCAATAAGAGGGAAGAAACATATACCCTTCTAAAGTAACAAATGATAGGTCTGATTGAAACTCAGAACAGTTGGACATTGAAACTGAGACTCAAACATTTTTTGTTCTTATACATTTATTTCTAGTATGCAGAGGCAAGATATTTTTGAAGAAAAGAAACGGGGGAGAGTGATTGATATAGAGGCAGGGAGGCATTGAACAGGCTGTCAAGCTACAGGGGGAAGGCTGGATGGATGGGAGGCGGGTGCTGTGGGAGATCAACTGAAGGACTTGTATGCATGCATATGAGCATAACCAATGAATGAAAGACACTGGGGCGGGGAGGGGGGCAGGTGGGGACATAAGCTGGGGGGTAGGGGAGGCTGGGGGGAGGGTAATGGGAGGAAAAACAGAAAACATATGTACCACTATTAAATCTAAGTTATACTGAAAAAGTAAATAAATAAATAAATAAACAAACAAACAAATAAATAAATAATTTTTAAAAATGATCGGTCTGACCAGAAGACAATCTGACTTTCCAGAAACAATGAACACCATATGTAGGATGTTCCTTTGTCCCACCTGCATGGGCAACTTTTCATTTACTTGGCTACTTTCATTTATTCGCTGAGCATTACTGAACAATCGCTTTGTGACATATCCCAGACATAATAAGGCCCCTTCTTTACCCATCCAAGCTTGACACTTGCAAAGCCAAAAACTCTTCAGTGACGTTTTTCCCCAACTCCCACAGCCAAACGGCTGCTTCTATACCTCTGCCTTTAATGCAACAAGTACTGGGCATCTGCAGACCCCATGTACAGCCTAGTTCACAGTGGGTGACAGCAAAATGAGGCAGGAGGGGAAGCGTCGTCCGTGGACGCCTTGTACCAAATCACTCATTCCTCGCAGAGTTGGCTTCGGGCTCAAGCCAGTCCGGCGACCTTTCCATCCCGGAGCCGTTCTCCGCCTCTTTGCCACCAGACAAGACCCCAAGTTGGAGAGGGACAAACCTCCTCCTCACATCACTTACCCTGTGCCAGCAGGGACCTGGGGGCTTATTAATGACCTGGCCATCTTCGCGGCGGCTGACACTTGCCTGCAGAGAATGGCTAACCTGGCAGCAGCCATTTTTCTCGCGTAAGCAAACCGCGTTCTCGTCAACGATGCGTCACTTCCTGTACGTCACTCCCTGTGCGTCACCCCGACCGGAAGCAGCGCGTGGAAAAGCGTGTGCCCTCACCCGGCATGGCTGCCGTCCGCCTTTGCCCCGGATGGTGAATTGGCTCTCTCGGCTCCCGTAGCCCTCCCCCGCTCGACCTCTTGCCCGGAGTAGCCATGGCGGCCATGAGCTTGCTGCAGCGGGCTTCGGTCACCGCGCTGGCGGCGCTGGCTGGCCGCCGCCTGGGCTCGCGGCTCGGGCCCGGGGGCTTTCTCACGCGGGGCTTCCCGAAGGCTGTCGGTGGGTGCTGGCTTTGGGGGAGAGTGCTCTCAGGGGAAGCGGGGTGAGCGAGGACTCTGCCAGGGTGACCTTGGTGGGACCCGGAGGGAGCCGAGAAATTGCGGGCTTGGGCTTGAGGGTTTAAACTACTCGTTAGCATTTGGAAACACTTTACCATCAGCCTTCCCAGGGGGGCTAGTTTCTGGATGAAGCTGAGGTCGGAAAGACCTTTGGACACCAGGTTCGTCCTTTCCCCCTGAACCAGGTTCTAGTCCCCCAATGCGGCAAGTTACGGCGCTGGATGCCCAGTGATGCTAAGTGATGCGTGGACAGGCGCAGAGGCTCATGAGGAGGCATTCTGCATCGGGACTTGCTGGAAAGGAGGGAGGACCGTCAACAAATTTCCCGCAGGCATTAGAACCTGTCATGAAACTGCTTTTCTAAGAATATGCCTTGACAGAATCCCTTTGTAAGCCATTTCCAATGGCACATATCCATCTCTTTAAATATTCTCCAGGATGGTCCTTCCTCACGTCTAGCCGGAGATGAATTGTCCCCCTTTCTTGGAGTTCTGGGGGGGGATCGTGGCAGGTCATCTGTGCCCTTTCCATTGCGAGCAGGAGAGGCTCTAATAGCAGCGCCAAGGGTGACTGTGTTTCAGCTGTACCTGCTTTTTTAAAGGCATTTTGCACGTGAAGCCTTACCTGTCACCGTGCAATGAAAGGTTTTAACCCGTTATATTATTGTTTACGTCTGTCCCTAGGAGAACGTGAGTTCCAGCAGAGTAGAGAGGCTTGTTTTGTTTCCTCTGGAGTTAGATTGCCCAGGTTCCAATCCTGGCTCCGCGGTTTAGTAGCTGTGTGGCCTTGGCCCTTCACATCTTGGAGGCTAACAGGAAGGCACTTAATGGCCTGAAACTTGTATTTTTTTCACCTCTGAAAGAGAGGATTCTTATTATAGGTATGCTTGTTCTGTTGACTTGACAGGGAAATAAAACTAATCTTTCTTCCTATTGACAATTATTTTAGAACCCTGAAATGTATTTGGTGTATTTCTAGAAATGTCATTTCAAAATGAGCTTGCTTCTTACCATTAGAAGTGAGGGGGGGGGGGGGAGAATGTTAATTTTAACCTACCTTATAAGATAGTTGTATAGAGCCAGTGGGAAAAAATCTATAGCACCTAGCACTAGCCTTTTACAGGGCCCTGTGGCTACATCTTTCTTAAATAGCTAATACTGTTGTGTTACCCTCAGTGGAAACTTTTCTTAGAAAACAAGAGATTAAAATATTTTCTCTAATTAAAGTATCTATAAAATGTCAAATAGCAAGAGGTTCAAGGAATGAGTTTAAGTTTCCTCCATAACTGCAGTGAGTTTTAATGTTGAAGGCTGATGTGCAATATTTTGGTTTTTGTTTTGTGTTTAGTGTGCATATTTTTGGTATTGAATGTAGGCAGTAACTGAAAAATAAAAATGTAAATGTTTTTTAAAAAGGGAAGTTGGGACCTAATTGGTGAAGGGAGGGAGTTGAATAGAAAGCCAAATTATATTATCTGTTTTGTAGGCAATAGAGAGTTTTAGCAAAAGAGCAGCAGTTCTAGGAAAATGCTTGTGAATATTGGGATGGTTTCTAGGGGATGTTCATTCCTTAAACCATAGATGTAAAGTGACATTAACTGAGAATAGTCTGAGAACGAGGGAAAGAAAATGACCAATTTTCAATTTCTTGGAAACACACACACATACTTAAAACCACACAGTATCTTATTTGATCCATACAAACACCACAGTTGTTAAAACATAACTTTCCTGAGGTTATTTGCATTTTAAAAAATTGTTATTGAAACCTAGTTGCACATAATTAATGAATACTTAAGAAATTCCAGGCTTTATAAAGTGGTGGGAGATGCCTGTTTTTGTGGCACCAAAAGGACTCCAGTTCAATTCCTGGTCAGGGCTCGATCCCCAGTAGGTGTGTGTAGGAGGCAGTCAATTGATGTTGCTCTCTTCCTCTCCCGTCCTTTCTCTCTAAAATCAATAAAAACAGATTATTTATTTATTTATTTTTAAGAATGAGTGCTTGGAAATGGAAGGAAATGATTGAAATTGATGTGTTGGTAAGGTATGTCTTTTTATCCTAAGAGAGTCCATATATTTAGATTCTTTAAGGAAAAATACTTTAGAAATCCTCTAGACCAATCCCTCCTGTAGTATACTAATCCCCATTACTGATACCTGAATAACTACTAATGGAGAGTTAGGCTAATTTTTTAAAAAATTATGTTTTTGTTGCTTTTCGAGTAAGGAAGAAGGATAGAGAGGAGAAATATGAGACAGAAACATGGATGGATGGACTGCCTCCTGCATGCCTCCTACTGCGGATCCAGCCTGAAACCCGGGCAAGTGCCCTCACTGAGAACCGAACTGGTGGCCTCTTGGTTCATGGGTTGAATGCTCATCCACTGAGCCGTACTGGCTGGGCGGTCCAATTTTATTTTCAACCACTGAAATTGTTAACAACTTCTTCCTTGTATTAAGCTTTAAATTACTCTTTCACACATTGGAAGGTCTTTGCTTCAGCTCAACACAGAATAGTCTATGCCCTTTTTCATGGGACAGCTCTTCAGTTCCTTAAACCAGACTTCATTTTTGTAGACCAATCAGCTTCAGTTCTTTCAGTTTCAACATGTTGTTTTCCAAGTTGTTTTTAATTCTGGTTGCATAAGTGGGGAGAGGCTCCAGGTTGCCACTCTAAAACTCTGGGGACACCTTCTGGAGATGAGAGGGCAGGGATTCCTCCCATTTTGACCTTGAGCTTTTAATACATCATATTAAGATAAAATTACCTTGACTTTTTCTGGTAACCACATTATGCCAGTGACTCTTTATTCTAAGTTTGTGAGCCACTAAACTTTGGGGTGGGGGTCCAGGCAGGACTTTCCACTTACATTAAGTCATTTTAGATTCAGCCTTTTGTAAATGTGTATGAAGACTTTTGGGAGATCCTATTTCATCATCAGTGTAGTAACCACTCTGTGGCAGTAGCTTTGTGCCTTGTCAGGAATACCATCATGCAGGCCATTCAAAGACATCTTGACCCTCCAGGGCTATCGAGACAACTCTTTGACAGGTTACTGCGTTAACTAATCAGTACCTTTTGAGTGTAATCAGTCAATCACCCATTTCAAATTCATTTAACTTGTATTTCTCTCAGTTTATAATGTGCCTTCCTTGTATCTCCTTGCAACCTCCCTCCAGCCCCTCACCCACACACAGACCATCCTGTCTAAACAGGAACTTTACTTCTGGGCCTGTTGTTTTCTGACAGTGCGTCCTGTTTCTTTCCTTTGTTGTCCCTGTAGATTTGTAATTATGTTAATCTGTTAGTGTCTTGCTTCCAGTAGGGTTTGTCTCTATCCCTCTTGGAAATAGGCCTAGCAAAGGATCTGCACATAGTAGGCACTTACACTATTATCCAGCCCATTTTTTTCCATATAGCTCACACACGCAAAAAATTCTATAACTTTCAAGTGATTTGCTGAAATACATACTTTGTCAAATTCTCTGATCTTGTTACTGTCACAACTTTAGTAGTATGAATTGTACTTAGTGAATTCATATCAGCTTCTAATTCTTTTGTGAATTAACCTCCTGAATTCATTTCAAGCTGCTGCACATGATACCAAAATTAAGAGAAGAGTTTCTCTTTCACACATTTAAAGTTCTTTGACATTTATATTTTATTGGAAGAATGAAGGGAATTAGACACCTCCCTAGAATATATAGCAATTCTAAGGTAAGAGAGTTATCATCTGGTTGGAAGAATGTTGGTTTCTTGGAGGATATGGTATCATCTGGGCCCAAAGAACAGATTCCAGTAGAGGGGAGCGCATTCCAGACACTGAAGCTTGAACAAAGGATAGAGAATGTATTTACACAGCCGAAACAGCCTTTCCTGCTTCCAGGAGAGAGGGCTTAGAGTGCTCATGTGAGCTTTTCAGGCTTCCAAGGGAGGAAATGGTGTAGAAAGAAGATCCAGGAGTTAAATTTTGCCTCACTTTATCTCCAGAAAAGTTTGATTAAATACCATCATCTGGGGAGTATTTGAAAAGTAGAGTGTTGGGAATGAGAAATGGCTTACAAAGGAATTTTATCAAAATACGTAGAGTGTTTACTTTTGTAATAAGTTCAAATTCCTGCTGGATAGATGTTGAATAAATGTCTTTCCATCTATTTTGTAGCAAGTGTTTATTGCCTCATACTGAATGGCATAACTTAAATTTATTTCTTTTGCACCATTAGCAAAATTTATTGCAGAGGGTAAACAAAGTAGCCCACCAAGAGTATCTGCCTTTCCTGCCTGCTGTTGAAACATTCAAACAATTGTTTAGGTATTTTTTTTAACATTGAATAAAAATGAGGAAAGCTATAGTAAAACAGAACACCAATCTCTGTTTAAGGAAATCCTACCTGCCCCATCTTTAATGCTTAAAGAACATGCATTTTGAAAATCTTAATTAAAAATTTATGCATATATGTTTTCTTATCATCTAACTTTATCTCAGAATATAACAATATACAGATATGAAACTTTTATTAAACAGGGTAATTTAATATTTCCAGCTCCTGTGAGACACAGTGCAGACCATGGGAAAAGACTATTTGTTATCAAACCTTCTGGATTCTATGACAAGCGTTTTTTAAATTTACTGGTGAGTTAAGATTTTTGTTGAACTATTTTCATATAAAGAGGAAGACCATTTTAGCCTATGTAGAAAACATCTTTCATTTTTTATTTTCATATGTCTTTTCTTAAAGGTCTGATTAGTTACTAAATTTCTTTTTAAGTTAATTAACCTTTTTTTCCTTCAAAAAAGGATTTATGCTTATTGGAGGTTAAAAATTGAGCCATTTCTTTCTTCTTTCAAGTATGGGGTTTTGAAGTCTTGTGTTCCCTGACAAAAAATAAAAATCTATAAGTTACAGAATTTTGAAAACAGATTTATTTGGGGATAATTATATATATTATTAAAATATTCTTTAAATTTCCAAAGAACTAACTGAAGTCTTTCTTCAAATAAGGCCCTCCATTATTATGAGATATGATTTTATTTCTATATTGCTTAGGAACATTGATTCAGAGTGCAGCAGGGTACTGATTGTACATTATTCATGCAAGGTTCTGTAATGGAAAGTAGGCCGTAGAAGATGGAGGACTGTCTGGGCCCTTTGTCACTGTCCAAAAGCTGTGCCCCACCACTGAGCATGGCTGCCCCCAGAGCTTCTCTCGCTCTGTCGTTGTGCTCAGTGCCCCTCTGCATCATCCCCTTGGGTGAGCGCCCACTGTTCCTATCACGGCCAGCTCAGATTTTATACAGTGGCTGAAATCAATTGAAGTTTTTACACTTTCCTTTTTTATTGAGTTTATTGGGGTGACATTGGTTAATAAAATTACATAGGTTTGGGTGTACAATGCTATATGTATTTTTCTTCTTAATATAAAAACTAATTTTCATTACCTTGTTTTAATCAAAAATGAAAAATCACACGTATATTATGTAATACTTGTACAATTAATCCCCTTTTTCTTTCATTTTTGGTGTTAAATTTAGGCATCTAAAAACTAGAGCAAAAGAAAATCACAGAAATAAATCATTTAATACTGCATTTCTAATTTGGCAAGTTTATTTTATAAGTAATAAAGGAAATCATATAATAAGGACAATTTAAGGGTGGGAAAGAATGTTAGGAAATGGTTATTGAAAATTTTTTTTATTAATCTTGACAGAAATTCTACGTTTGTTTGACTGGGATTCCAGTAATAATTGGCATAACTTTGGTGAATGTATTCATTGGTAAGTCCCTCCCTCTGAACAAATCGATACATTTAAGAAAACCCATGTACATTAATAAAAGAAAGAAATTATGGGTAAGGAAAAGCTCTTTGAATAATAAAATAAACATAAGCATGGAAATTTATTTTAAAATAATTAAATCTTAATGATTTTTTTTTTTTAATCTTGGTTTACTTCCTAAAGCTTTAGGTCATCTGTTCTGAAGGGGCCACATAAAAGACTTCATAAAGCCTTGTCTTCCTCCTCTTTTTCCAACCCAGCTTTGATAAGACAGAACAAGGAAAATAGAGATATGTGGAAGAGAGGCTGCAGGATGGTAGAGGGTTTTTATCTGTCTTAGAACACATCCCATATAGTAAAAAGTTCAGTGACCGAACAGCAGAACCACTAGAACAACCTGTCAGCCAGTCGCTATGATGGGCATTGACCATCAGGGGGCAGATGCTCGAGGCAGGGGCTGCTTGGCTGCCCAGGATAAGCAGTGCTTCCACAGCTAGAGCAGCTGCTCAGAGGGCAGGTCCACAGCAGCTCTGCTGACCGGGATGAGCACATGCCGACAGTGGTCAATCCCCACACCAGTGCACGAATCCTGTGCACCAGGCCTCTAGTAAACTTATAATCTTCTAAAGAAGAATGGAATTGTGAATGACAGTAAATATTTGATTTTTATAGGAAATTCTGCTCAAAGTACTTCTAACATCTTGAATCCTAGAATATTTTGTTTAGTTGGTATTGGGAAGGCCAGAAGGAATACTATGTCTTTTATTATAGCTTGGTATACTGTATAAACACAAAATGGGAAATTCTCATATAATCCTGCAGACAATGTCTTACATGTAGAAGACATACCTAACAAATGGATTTTCAACCATCTAGAAGTGAATTTAAAACATTAGATATCTTCATCAATACAAATAAAAGGTCACTTTAAAATCATAAGAGATTAGTTTCTTACTTACATAGTGCAGACTCAATGTTATACACTCCTGATGCTGAAGTTGAACATCACTATTTTCTCTTATTAGGTGAAGCTGAGTTAGCAGAAATTCCAGAAGGCTATATCCCAGAACACTGGGAATATTACAAGGTTAGTATAAATCACCACAAGTTACGTTCTGTTAGCTGTCTTATCAGTGCACTAGTTAATGTCTTAATTCAGCAATTAAGATAGGGGTTTATATTCAGTTTTTAATATCAAGTAGATGAGTATATTTTCTGCTTTTAACAAGGAGCTTCATTTGGTAATTTTCTGCATTGTTTTATTATTTTAAGTTTTATGGTTATTCATTTTGTTAATCATCACTCAAGAGTATTTTTTTCCATTGATTTTTAGAGAGTGGAAGGGAAGATGGGGGGAGAAAGGGAGAGAGAAAGACAGAGAGAGGAACACAATGTGAGCGAGACACATCGATTGGTTGCCTTCTGCATGCATTCTGACATGGAGCCGGGGATCGAGTCTACAACCAAGTTACTTGCCATTGACTGGAATCGAACCCAAGACCCTTCATTCTGAGGACCAGCACACTAACCATTGAGCAAAAATGGCTAGGGCAAGTTTTATGGTTTTTAATGGATGACTGTGGTGTGTTCTCGAACAAGCAGACTAATAGTCATAATTTATCCCAAGTTCAATAATCTAGGAAAGACTTTATAAATATTAATGTTAGCTGTCATTTATTAAGCATCTACGGTGTAGCAGGTCCTGTGGTGTTTTGCAAATATCTCACTTCATGTCAAAGGTACTGTATTATTCCCACTTTAGAGATGCGGAAACTGCTTAAAAGGGATTAAGTGACCTGCCCAAGAGATAGGGCCAATATTTGAACCCAGGTAGTCTTGACGTTAGAGCCTGCACTATAAGTCATTTTACCACATTGTCACTGCTACTAAAATCCAAGATGGGTTGTTACTTGTCTTTACAAGTGTGGTAGTGAGTATCCTTATTAGAGTATTTCCTATCAAGTTTTATTATCTGAGTGAATTATATTTTGGGAAAACATACTTCATTATTAAATCTTAATATAAGCCATACAATTAGTTGATCTTTCCTAACTGGTAGAAAGAATTCCATTTTTTGGATCACTAAACCCTGGATTTAGCTCCTAAATCTGCCACGTTAGATACTCAGCACAGGTTTTTGGAGTCAGACAGACCTGGTTTGAGTCCAGATGCTGCCGCTTAGTAACTATATAACTTTGTGCAATTTGTTTTCTATTAAATGGGCAGAAATAGTATGCAGCTAATGGATAAAGTAGTTGGCACATGGTGAGTATTATTAGTTATCTGAGATTGTCATTTTACAGAATAGTAAGCCGGAAAGGCAAAATATTATTCAGAAACTAATTTTACACAATTTTTCCTCTTGTAGCATCCTATATCAAGATGGATTGCCCGGACTTTCTATGATAGTCCTGAAAAGAATTATGAACGAACAATGGCTATCCTTCACATTGAAGCTGAAAAAGCTGAATTACGGTAAAAAGTTGGGGAGGGAAGAAAATCCTTTAGTATGGTCAAATCATAAAAAAATTAATAAAACTAGTTCAATGCTATAGGCTGCTCTATGTAAAGGAATGAAGGTGAAAGCCTGTTTAGAGTGGAGACTATGAGCTGGAGACAAACAATCCTATATAATAAAGAGGTGATATGCAAATTGACCCTCACACCCTCACAAGATGGCACCAGCCGACGGGTTAGTAAGGGGCAACCAAACGACTGAATGAGCAGGCTGTGTGGGGTCACCAAGCTGGCAGGGGGTTAGTGAAAGACACCTGAACAAGCAGGCTGTGTGGGGCGACCAGGCCAGCAGGGAGGTTAGTGAGGGACGGCCAAACAAATGAATAGCAAGTTGCAAGGAGCGACCAGGCTGGCAGGGGATTTAGTAAGGGATAACCAAACGACTGAACAGCTGGCTGTGTGGGGCGACCAGGATGGCAGGGGATTTAGTAAGGGATAACCAAACAACTGAACAGCTGGCTGTGTGGGGCGACCAGGCTGGCAGGGGATTTAGTAAGGGATAACCAAACGCCTGAACAGCTGGCTGTGTGGGGCGACCAGGCTGGCAGGGGATTTAGTAAGGGATAACCAAACGCCTGAACAGCTGGCTGTGTGGGGCGACCAGGCTGGCAGGGGATTTAGTAAGGGATAACCAAACGACTGAAGAGCTGGCTGTGTGGGGCGACCAGGCTGGCAGGGGATTTAGTAAGGGATAACCAAACGCCTGAACAGCTGGCTGTGTGGGGTGACCAGGATGGCAGGGGATTTAGTAAGGGATAACCAAACGACTGAACAGCTGGCTGTGTAGGGCGACCAGGATGGCAGGGGGGTTAATGAGGACAACCAATCGACTGAACAGCAGGCTGCATGGGGTGACCAGGCCAGTAGGGGAGGCAGTAAGAGGTGACAGTAAGGGGTGACCAGGCCAGCTGGGGGGGGGGGGGCAATTAGGGGTGACCAGGCCAGCTGGGGGGGGGAGTTGTAGTTGAGGTGACCAGGGCAGCAGAGGGGACAGTTGGGGGCAATTAGGTTGGCAGGAGGGGACAGTGAGGGGCGACTAGGCTGGCGGGGGTAGGGATCAATTGGAGGTGACCAGGCCAGCAGGAAGGGGACAGTTGGGGTTGACCTGGCCAGCAGTGGGAGGCACTTAGGGAAAACCAGGCCAGCAGGGGGGCAATTAGGGGCGATCAGGCCAGCATGCAGAGGCAGTGAGGGGTGATTAGGCTGGCAGGGTGGGACAGTTAGGGGGACCAGGCAGGCAGGCAGGTGAGCAATTAGGAGCCAGCGGTCCAGGATTGTGAGAGGGATCCTGGTTGGAGAGCGTGCCAGCTGGACTGAGGTGACTCCTCCCCCACCCCCCCTCACAAATTTCATGCACCAGGCATCTAGTTAGGATATAATATCTGTCAAAATAAATTTCTTTTTAAATTTTCTATTCCGCTAAGAGCAAGGTAGTCCTCTCCTCCCACCTCCCCTCCCCCAATTTATTTTCCTCCTGCACCCAGTCTGTCCTTAGAGGTGACCACTACTTAATGATTTCCAATATATGCTCCCTTCCCAAAATTTTATGCATTAAAACTACATTTTGTATATCATTTGAAAACATTAACACAATGGAATCCTCTTATAAACATGGTTCTGCACCTATCTTGGTGATCTTTCTGATAGTATATGCCTCATTCTTAATGGATGCATCATATATTTTGCTAAATAGATGTACCTTAATTTCTTTTAACCAGTCACCTATTGTCAGTACTTGGGTTCCTTCCAGGTGTTTTTTTTTAATATTCTGCAAAGTGCTGTGAATATTTCATATGTACATTTTTGCATATTTATTCAGTATATCTGGAATATAAATTTCTAGCAGTAGTATTGATAAGCCAAATGTTACACGTTTTAAATTTTAGATGTGTATTGCTAAACCCTTCAAAAAAGTTGTGCCAGTTGTCTTTTCTGTCACCAGTATGTGATAATTTCTGTTTTTTCATACCTTTCTTAGTAATGGAATTTATCAAACATAAACATTTTTGCTTGATGAGATTGTTGAAAAATGTTATCTCATCATTTCCATTTTGTATTTTTGTAAGGTTGAGTATTTTTTCATGTATCTGTTGGTTGTTTACATTTTTTTTCTATAAATTTCCCATTTTTCTACTCATCTATACATTAGTTAAATTAATTTTTGTTTTTCTTACACATATGTTTTTCTGGTTTGTCATTTGTCTTTTGACAGTATAGAATTCTTTGGAATGTAGAAGTGTTTTTATATTTTTATTTTAAAAAATCCAAAATTATTTTTTTAAATGGTCAATCAGTTTCCTTCTGCTGCTTTTAAATTTGATCCTATCTGAGATTTATTTGGGGGGTTGGAATGAGATTTACATACAATCAAATGTACACATTAAGCTCAGTGGGTTTTTGACAAAAGTATATAGCGGTGTAACCACACTGTCAGGGTCACTTCGATGACCTAGTGAGTCCTCCTCCTCTGCTCTTGGCCGCATGCTATCATTGGTCTGCTTTCTGTTCATTCTGATTTAATATTAATATTTATAATATTTAAAAGAACATGTGATTGGCTTATTTTCTAAATATGTAATTATGTACTGGTATATAGGGTTACCACATACAGCTGTCACTAAGTGTTTAAGAGCATGGAAAAATAATATGGCTCACACTTAGTAAGACTGGACTTTTTTGAACTTCAGACATATACCTGTGAGTTCCAATTAAAAGACCAGATCCCAGAATTCTTAAACAATTTGAAAACAAAGTAAAAACAAAAATCAAAACACTGACTTCTAACCCCAAAGGAAAGATGCCAGTGTGTAATCAGGAGTACCTACAGTTGTTATAAAGTATATTAGAAGCCCAGTGCACAAAATTCTTGCATGGAGGAAAGGGGGTTCTTTAGCCCGGTCTGCACCCTCTCCAATCTGGGACCCCTTGGAACTGCTGGCTCCTAACCACTCAACTGCTTGCCGGCCTGATCCCCCTAACTGCTCTCCCCTACTGGCCTGATCTCCCTA
Organism: Antrozous pallidus; assembly: GCA_027563665.1. Lineage (NCBI taxonomy): Eukaryota > Metazoa > Chordata > Mammalia > Chiroptera > Vespertilionidae > Antrozous > Antrozous pallidus. Next base: position 40,152,855 of record CM050514.1, read on the forward strand.
TCTGCTCTCCCCTGATGGACTGATCCTCCTAACTGCTCTCCCCTGCCTTCCTGATCGCCGCCTCCAACTGCCTCTGCCTCAGCCCCACCACCATGGCTTTGTCTGGAAGGTCATCCGAAAGATGTTCAATCTAATTAGCATATTATCCTTTTATTAGTATAGATGCCACCTTGTTCTGAAAATGCAGATTGTGCCAAGACCGGTTTGGCTCAGTGGATAGAGCGTCGGACTGGGGACTGAAGGGTCCCGGGTTCGATTCCGGTCAAGGGCATGTACCTTGGCTGCGGGCACATCCTCAGTAGTGGGCGTGCAGGAGGCAGCTGATCGATGTCTCTCTCTCATCGATGTTTCTGACTTTCTATCCCTCTCCCTTCTGCTCTGTAAAAAATCAATAAAATATATTTAAAAAAATAAAAAATAAAAATAAATAAATAAAAATGCAGATTGTTAGCAGGTTTTCCTATCATAGAAGGGGAGCCTGCAGTAGCATCCTGGGTTCTGACCAGGGCTTATGCACTTGTGCTTTATCTCAGCAGATGAGATTCCTAGAAGAAGACTCTTGGATATATATACCTTGAACATCTCTATCGAATTTGCCAAATCATCCTCCAAAAATGTTGAACCACTTTGAACTCCCACCAGCAACCATATGTGTGCCCTCTGCCCTAGATTGATGCCAATATCATTGATTTCTCCCTAAAAGCTTCCCTCCCATCAGCCAAGACTGCTTGGTACTTGAGCCAACCTCACTGGTCAGCTCAGGACTTGATTTCCTGAGAGAATTATGGAGGAGGAAAAATAATTTTCCTCTACCCTTCTGAGTTCTTAGTGGAGGCCTTGTAATGAAAGACAACACCAAGAGAAAAACAAAAGGTCATTAACATGAGTACCTCGTGTATATGTGGGAGATCCCAGGGGAAAATGAGTAACTCCCCAAGGTGGCTTAGAATGCAGATTTAAATACCTTCTTCCTAGGGAAAGGGGACGGGAGATGTAGGCCTGTTAGAGGAGAGTAGATGATTTTTTAGGAAAGATGAATGGGCTGGGGAGAGATAATTTGTAACAAAGTCTGGGTGTGATGTCAACTTCTAGGCTCCTGTCCTGTGACAGGAGTCAGTCTTTGCTGGCTGATGACACTTTTCCCATTGAGGGGACCTTTGACATTTAAGCTCCTTTTGGGGGATCCAATTTTAGGCAGATCAGGAGACTTCAGTGAAAGCTTCTTCTTGCATTTGCTGATTTTCAAGCATCTGCAGCTCAAGGTCATCAATATAACAATACGGCATATGTTGGGTTGGCATGTTCTCTGACCTTTACAATAAACCCAACAAAAGCTTGTTTCCTCTCTTAGATGATTTGCCACAGTGGCATTATTCCTTGGAGACGGTATTCTGACCAAACCTTCCTGGGAGTGGCCATAACATACCCTGTGCTTGTAGAAAGGTGTTGGCCACAGCACTAAACAATCCAGGGGCAGTTTTCTCATCTTGTGGAAAGGGAAATAAAGTTAAGATAGTTTATCTCCCTTTCCACAGGTTTCCTGTGGGTTTGTGTCTCCACAAATGAATTATTTAAATGTGATAAATTTATAGTCATATGGAAAAGCTGATATGTAGTCTATAAATTGTAAGTAGAAGATTTGATGGAGAGGGACTGTTTAGGAATGTGTGGTAGTTTGTACAAAGGCTTGGCTGTAAGAGAGGAAAGTATCTTGATAGAATAGAGATTATTCAGTTGTGAAGAAGGATGAGGACAAGTAATTAGATCTTAAATTGGAGGATGTTTTTCTTAATCCTGGTTTTTCTTTCTCATTTTCTTGCTGTTGAATAAGATACCATTCCTACTCTCAGTGGTTTTCTGTCCTAATGGTGATGGACAGCCAGTATAAACTAGGGGATATAAGCTCCTCCAAGAAGCCATCTTCATGTTTTAATTCCTAGCACTTGGCACAGCATATGGCCATAATCATAGGCATTAAAGACAGAGAATGCATTACCACTGTTCAAGTGAAGGTGTTCTGTCCAGACAAAGCAGGGACAGAAGGAGAGGACTGATTACCAAGTCAAGTAATGTTTTAGGAATTAAAAACAATATGTGTTGGGCAACTATATAAACAAGATAATGAAAGTCAAAAATAAGTCCTAAATTTTGCTTATAGGTATACTACCAGGATCGGGCCTAAACGGGCAGTCGGACATCCTTCTCATAATTCAGGACTGCTGGCTCCAAACTGCTCACCTGCCTGCCTCCCTGATTGCCCCTAACCACTTCTGCCTGCCAGCCTGATCACCTCCTAACCACTACCCTGCCACCCTAATTGATCTCTAACTGCTCCCCTGCCAGCCTGTTTGCCCCCAGCTTCCCTCCTCTGCTGGCCTGGTCACCCCTAACTGCCCTCCCCTGCAGGCTTGATCGCCACCAACTGCCCTCCCTTGCAGGCCTGGTCCCTCCCAGCTGCCCTCCCCTGCTGGTCTGATTACCCACAATTGCCCTCCCTTGCAGGACCTGGAACCTCCCAACAGCCCTCCCCTGCTGGCCATCTTGTGTCTACATAGGGCAGGATCTTTGACCACATGGGAGCAGCCCTCTTGTGTGTTGGAGAGATGGTCAATCTGCAAATTACTCTTTTATTAGATAGGATAGAGGCCTGGTGCATGGGTGAGGTTTGCCCTGAAGAGTGTCCCAGATCAGGATGGGGGTTTCCTTGGGGTCAGGGAGAGCCTGGGCGAGGGGCCTGGGGAAGTTTGCAGGCCAGTCACACACCCCAGCAACCCAAGTGGAGGCCCTGGGATCTGGGATTAATCTATTTCTACAATTGAAACTTTGTAGCCTGGAGCAGAGCCAAACCTTCTGCTCGCTCTGGGATGGCAGCCATTTCTGTTTGAAACTTTGTAGCCTAGAGTGGAGGCCTAGGCTGGCAATGGCAGGTGGAAAGCTTGGCTTCCTCCATTACCAGGGAAACCCAAACCTCTGTTCTCTCCAGCTCAGTTGTTGCCACCATTTCTGTATCTTTTATAATTGAAACTTGGTAACATTGAGTGGAGGTTTAGGCAGGCAATGATAGGCAGAAAACTTGGCTTCCTCTGTTGTCAGGGAAACCCAAGCCTTCCTCCTGCTCTCAGTGGCAGCAGCCATCTTGGTTGGGGGTTATTTGCATAATTTGCTCCTGATTGGCTGGTGGGCATGGCTTGTGAGTGTGGCAAAGGTATGGTCAAATTTGCATGTTACTCTTATTAGATAGGATTATTTTTATGCATACTCATGGATCTGTAGCTGGACATTATTCTTACGTAAAGCAAAAAGCTCTCTGGTTTTTTTTATCTTAGTAATTCATTAAATTTGTATTTGGAAATGTTAGAATCACATATTGCTATTTCATTTATTACAGGTTAAAGGAGATAGAAGTACGAAGATTAATGCGTGCGAGAGGTGATGGTCCCTGGTTTCAGGAACCAACCATTGATAAGGAGCTTATTGATCATTCTCCCAAAACACATCCTGATGCCTAATTTTTTATTTCTCTAAATACAAAGTACATTCTCTTTATGGAAAAATGAAGTAATAAATATATTTCGTGCTTTTGCTCAGAGTAATGAATAAAAGACCCTCTTCCATTGCTTTATTTCTCAGTGTTGGTTTAGACTAAGGCTTTTTCCATGTGTGATCTTAATTTTTTTCAGCTTTATGGGGCATAATTGACAAAAATAGTAATATATTTAAAGTGTTCATTGTGATTATTTGGTATGTGGATACACGGGGTGGCAGATGAAGGCTGTTGACTTGGAAATTTCAACTTCCTCTTTTAAGAAGGTTTAAACAATGTTTTAAAACTTGGTGAGATAGGAATTTTCGAACTCTTTAAAGGTGCAACTTTGCAAGGTTAATGTTTTACTTGCCTGATAAATGGAAGTGAGAGAAATCTGAGTATGTTAAATATCGGGAAGCATGGTAGTTTATGTCTATATTCTAGACATCTGGATTGTTTGGGGGCAACTCAGAGTTTTGAATTATACAAATACTGAGTCCACTAAATAAAACATTAACACCTTAATAAACATTTTCAGTGAATAAATCTCAGAGTTTGTTTCCATGGTTTTTAGCCCTCTGCCATGCTTTTTAAATACACACACACACATTTTTTCTTAGCTGCAATTTCTACGATTCTTTAGAGTCCTTTGCAAACACTGGAGAAGTTATTCCAAAAGGAAAATGATTACTGCAAAGGTTATGAAATATGAGTAAAAGGTAAAGTAATGACTGTCACTTATTAAGCGTTTACCGTCTGCTGCATATGACCTTATGTGACATTTCTGTGAGTTACAAATGAAAAACTGAGGCTCAGATTTTAAACAAGTACTCAAGATTTACCAATATAAACATTCACACATCAACTTTCAAAATGACCTTTTAGCTTTAAAAAAAAATTTTTTTTTTTTTCCAGCGAATACCTTTTGAGAGCTCTCTAGCCTTAAGGGCCCTAAGTGCCCTTTACAATTTACCAAGATCCTTTGAGGTGGTTGCGTTTTCTTATTTCCCCAGCAGAGGGCTGCCTGTGCCAGTTCCCTCCAGATTTGGTTCTGCGAATCACTGTGGGATCTAATCACCACCTCATAATTCTGCTCAAGGATTTGGAAGAAGGGCCTGCTGTCTCTAAGCCCCTGTTTGTACAAACCTTTCAATTTTGTAGAGGAAGGGTAAGGAGAATGAAAGCAGATAATCTTGTAAGTGGTAACTGTAAACTATGTTCACTCCTTATAGACTTTACAGGTTGTTTTTAGGCTTTAGATTTTACTCATATTCTCCTTTCTACTACTGTAGATAGAAGAAAAATAGGAAATACTGACAATCCCACCATCCATAAAGACATTTAAAAAATTTCCTTCATGCCAAGACCAGTTTGGCTCAGTGGATGGAGTGTCGGACTGCGGTCTGAGGGGTCCTGGGTTCGATTCCGGTCGAGGGCATGTGCCTTGACTGCGGGCACATCCCCAGTGGGAGGCGTGCACGAGGCAGCTGATTGGTGTTTCTCTCTCATCGATGTTTCTGGCTTTCTGTCCCTCTCCTTTCCACTCTGTGGAAAATCAATAAAATATGTTTTTTAAAAAATTTCTTCGTCTTTGTATTTTTCTTTAACATAGCTGAGATCACAGATAAGAGTGTCCCCCTGAAATGTATACACACACTTTGAATAATTATAAAGGCAATGTTTATTAAAATGCATTTCATTTTCAAAATTGAGCTATCAGCTGTTAAAATGTATACTTTTTTGGGGGTCAATTTGTGTTTCTTGGAAGGAAACATTAATGAAGCATATATATAAACTGATTTTTATGCAAACTTTTTTTCCTGTTCAAATGTTTAAGCTTGTTCTATATCATTCACTATGATACATACTGGGAGTAAAGTGGCCATCACCATAGACATGTTCCCTCTAAGGAATGTTACTCTTTTAACACAGATGATAGATATTAAATCAGAAATGATACACATGGGTTTGATAGGGGAAGAACAGGGCAGTATAGCAACCTGTGGGATCCCAAGCTAGCCTACGGGTATATGCAATGACTAGATTGTTTCATAACATCTGGACATAGACACTGAATAAAGATCTGAGTAAATGATACAGGGATTTAACTTTATTTTGGGTTATCTTTTTTTTTTTTTTTTGAAGTTGTACAGGCTCTAGCATGGTCTTATAAAAAAGCATGGGCTTAGAGAGAAGCAAAGATGGTGGCATAGGTGAACACCTATTGTTCTGCCCCACGCAACGATTTAGGAACTACAACATAACAGCAGAACAGACAGCACCCAGAATCGCCAGAAAGCTGGCTGAATGAACACTCCACTAACTGGAGTGGAGGCAGGACACTGAGACTCAGAAGCGGCGGGAGCGCAGTCTTTCAGACGGAAACAGGTTAGGAGCCGTCCTGGTTGCGCGTGCACGGGCTGGGGCTGGAGCAGCAACGCCCGTCCCACTGCCCAGATTTCCCAGCACCAGGCGAGATCTGTCCCACTGCCCAGATCCCCCAGCGCCAGGCAAGGTCCGGCCGAGGTCTGTCCCACTGCCCAGATCCCCCAGCGCCAGGCAAGGTCCGGCCGAGGTCTGTCCCACTGCCCGGATCCCCCAGCGCCAGGCGAGGTCCGGCCGAGGTCTGTCCCACTGCCCGGATCCCCCAGCGCCAGGCGAGGTCCGGCCGAGGTCTGTCCCACTGCCCGGATCCCCCAGCGCCAGGCGAGGTCCGGCCGAGGTCTGTCCCACTGCCCGGATCCCCCAGCGCCAGGCGAGGTCCGGCCGAGGTCCGGGGGATGCACCCTGGAAGCGGGGCGCGGCAGAGGCTCCTGAACTGCGAGTTTCCGCGAAAGGGTCGCGCAAACCCGCGACTTGCCCCCTGGAAACTTGTCTCCGGGTTCTGGAAACCATTTATTTTTACAATCCTGGGCTAGACTTTTGGTGTGCAGGCACATTTGGGGAAAGGCGGAGTGGTCTGGCAAGGGGAAGAGACTAGCGGCTTTCTCTTGGAGGTGTCTGCAGCCGTCCCCATCCAACAGAGACCCGCGCGCGCGAGCGCCGCATAGGACGCAGCTGACGCTGACGCTACCTTCACAGCTCAGAGACTCCGCCCATCCAACCTGAACACAGTCTCCCTTCACAGCAAATTGGCCTGGAGGTCAAACCCTCCTAGGGCTAACAACAACAAGCTGGGTTTAAATTCAAAAATACTGAATACAACCCATAAAGGATTGCAGTAAGAGCACCCACCTCAGGTAACTGGGGAGGCTGAGCCACTGTCCCTTTGAGGATATCCACCACATAAAGCAGCCACCATGCAGAGACATGGAAAGAAAGCAGGTGTGAAAGAAATGGAGGAGAAAAGACGACAAGACATAGAGCTCAAAACCACGCTTATAAGGCTTTTCAAGAGACTCCTACAAAAGGCCGATCAACTTAATGAGAATTACCAGGAAATAAACAAGACCAACCAGGAAATGAATGAGAATTAAAAGGAAATGAATGAGAACCTCAAGGAAATGAATGAGACCCTCAAGGAAATGAACAAGGCCTCTGAAGATACGAACCAGACCCTCACAGATAAAAAAAAGGACCAACTAGAAATCAAGCTTACACAGACTGAAATAAAAATTAATACACAAAGTCCTAAAAGCACTCCAGAGAGCCACAAGAACCAAGTCAAAAATTTGAAATACAAAGAAGCAAAATCCACTCAGCTGGAAAAGCAAGAAACAAAAAGAATTCAGATAATTGAAGATAGTGTAAGGGGCCTCTGGGACAACCTCAAGCATGCCAACATCCTAATTATTGGGGTGCCAGAAAAAGAGAGAGAGCAAGTTAATGAAAACCTACTTGAAGAAATAGTGACTGAAAACTTTCCCCACCTGGTGAAAGAAACTGACTTAAAAGCCCAAGAAGTACACAGAACCCCAAAATATAGGAATCTAAAGAGGACCACACCAAGACATATCATAATTAAAATGCCAAGAGCAAAAGATAAAGAGAGAATATTAAAAGCAGCAAGAGAAAAACAGTTGGTTACCTACAGGGGAGCACCCATACGATTGTCAGCGGATTTCTCAACAGAAACGATGCAGGCCAGACGCGAGTGGCAAGAAATATTCAAAATAATGAAGAGCAAGAATCTACAACCAAGATTACTCTATCCAGCAAAGCTATCATTCAGAATTGAGGATCAGATAAAGTGCTTCGCAGATAAGAAAAAGCTAAAGGAGTTCATCACCACCAAACCAGTATTATATGAAATGCTGAAAGATATTCTTTAAGAAGAGGAAGAAGAAAAAGGTAAAAATATAAATTATGAACAACAAATACACATCTATCAACAAATGAACATAAAAATCAAGTGAATTGATAGGCTGATGAACAAGATAAACTGGTAACTATAACAGAAACATGGTCATAGAGAGGGAATGGACTGACAATTCTTGGGGAGAAAAGGGTTGTGGGAAGTACAGCAAGAGATTGGACAAAAATCTTGCAACAATGGGAGAGGACATTGGGGAGGGGGAGGGGAGGGTGGAGGGTGGGATAGGTACAGGGTGGAGGGGAGATATAGGGGGATAAAAAGGGGAAACAATGTAATTAATAAACTGAACAATAAAGAAAAAAAAAAGCATGGGCTTGAATTGAGCAGACTTCAGGCCAAATTCTGAGCTTGGCAATTACTACAACAATAATAATTATGACCATCGATTTACTACTTGTTATCTCTGCCAGACACTACACTAAAAACTTTATATTTAATCTTAACTTTTATCTCATATTACAAAAGTTCCTTCACTGCTTGGAGTCCTGTCTCCAAAGTGGGATTGTGCTCTTCATCCCATTTTATTGTTGTGACAGTTACTGGAATAATGTATGTAAAGTGCCTACTACACTGGTAAGTAGTAGGTGATAGACTTTTTTCTGTCAACTAAAATGATGCAATTCTTTTTCAAGAAAATTACGGACCCTTCAGGCTTATTGAGGAATGGAGTTATAGGAGACTATAGCCAATGGGCAATGTTTTTAAAACTACTTTCAAGTTATAGAAGAAGTCAACTGTACCAAATTCTACAATGTAAATTAGCCATACTGTTCTCTTTTTTTTTTTTTTCGCCTTTGAACATTATTTTTTTTTGCAGTATAACTTATATTTAATAGTAGTACATGTTTTCCTTTCCCCCTCCCCATTATCCTCCCCCCAGCCTCGCCTACCCCCCAGCACATGTCCCCACCTGCCCCCCTCCCCGCCCCAGTGTCTTTCATTCATTGGTTATGCTCATATGCATGCATACAAGTCCTTTGGTTGATCTCCCCCAGCATCCACCTCCCATCCACCCAAGCCTTCCCCCTGTAGCTTGACAGCCTGTTCAATGCCTCCCTGCCTCTATATCAATCACTCTCCCCTGTTTCTTTTCTTCAAAAATATCTTGTCTCTGCATACTAGAAATAAATGTAGAAGAACAAAAAATGTTTCAGTCTCAAGTTTCAATGTCCAACTGTTCTGAGTCCCAGTTTCAGTGTCAAATAATTCTTCAAGTGTACATGTCAGCAATGGTATCCAGATGGTGGACACATCGTGGCAATACAAGATCCATCCTCTCTGGTTTGGTCCTGGGCTGCCTGCAGCCATGCCCAGCTGCCAACTGCTAGCATGGCAAGGTGTTGTCAGCGTCCCCCATCTCTGGACTGTCCTCATGACTGGAACAGATCCGTCAGTTCCTCACAGTCTCAGGAACCCACATGGTCTTGGAGTTGTTCTCTGAAAACACACAAATACATTCTCGACCAAAAGTTAACAAAGGGATCCTCTCTGCAAAATAGATTTGGGATTCTTTTTCTTTTTGCCTAAATGATTTTCCCTTGGCTTATTTTGACACCATGGGTGTTTTTTCATGGGTGTCCTGCAGTTGGTTTTACAAATGGAATCTACTGGAGTAAGAATTTTCTAGATGTATTTTACTTACAGGATATTTTTCCTTACATGATATTACCCCACTGCCGCCGCCCCCCCCCCCCCCCCCCGCCCTTTTTGATTAATGGAGGCTTTTGGAAATTTTATATTGCAGTCTTGGTAATTTTAAATTTTAATTTTTGCACACAAATATGACTGCTTTAGGTTCTTTGGATGTTAGGCAATTTTACAGTGAGATGAACTACTAATAGATATTTTAGTTAATGTTTTAGGGAAAGCTTTTTGTCCAGTACACTTAAATTTTCTTGAGTATTCACTTATTTCACTTGGCCAATTTAAATTAATCTGAAAACTTGATTACTATTTTACTGTCAATTTTAATACTCAAGCAGAAATCTTAGTTTACCCTGTAAATACTAGTGGAAAGAAATATTTGCATTTTTGAGTAGGTCCTGAGCATTCCTGGTAATAGACTAAATTTAGATATAGAGCAGCTATTGCTGGCCGAATCTCTGTCTGCCACCTGGGTCCCCGTATGAGTTGTGCATGGGAGACAAAGCAGCCATGGGGGTAGGAGACCTCCCTCAGGAGGGGTGAGAATTCAAACCCCTGCAAGGTTTGTGGGTGAGGGTCTGTGACCCACCTCTGTCGACCTTTTAGTTCTTTCCTGTTGGCCCCTCTGCGACTGTGCCTGTCTTAGGTTGTTCCTTCCCTGAGGAATCTTACCCATCTCTGGCTAACCAGCCATCCTCCGGGGCCAAACAGGGTGATGTGAGGTTCAGTTCTGTCTCCTTTGTAGTCTATGCCCCCGTGGCCTCCACCTCCAGCACCTGAGCCCTACTGTTCTCATTAGTGACAGATACACTCTGCTGGAGATCACAGGTTAGTAGTAAGTTTCTGGGCTCAGCCTCTTTCCTTGTATTACTTTCCCAAATTTCAGTCCTCTGTTTCAGCCAACTCAACTCTATTTTTGCCTTCACATATGATATATAACTAGTGTTTTTAAAATATATTTTATTTGATTTTTTTTTTTTTACAGAGAGAAAGGAAGAAGGATAGAGAGTTAGAAACATCGATCAGCTGCCTCCTGCACACCTCTTACTGGGGATGTGCCTGCAACCAAGGTACATGCCCTTAACCAGAATCGAACCTGGGACCCTTCAGTAAGCAAGCTGACACTCTATCCACTGAGGCAAATCAGTTAGGACTGGCATTTTCTTTGAAGATTTTTTAAAAAGAGAAAGAAAAAAACGTCATGCCAGATTTTTAAAAGGAAAGGACAGGACTAGATCTAAAGTCACTAGGAAGCAGGTTTTATTTGGCGCATCTCTCCCAGTGCCCGCTGCTCTCCTTTCCCATGGAGATGTATAATTTGTCTAACAATCCCCTATTTGGGGACCTTTTTATTGCTTCTAATCCAAATCTTTCCATGCATTCTGAATGGTTCCTTAAGATAAATGGGAAGGGAGCCCAGTTGGCATGACTCAGTGGTTGAGCTTCAACTTATGAACCAGGAGGCCACGGTTCAATATTGAGGGCACATACCCGGGTTGTGGGCTCGATCCCCAGTGTGGGGCATGCAGGAAGTAGCTAATCAATGATTCTATCTCATCATTTCTCTCTCACTCTTCATCTCTGAAATAAATTTAAAAATATATTTTTAAAGATAAACAGAAATGGAGATTTTGGCTAAAGAATATGTCTTCAGGCTTTTGATATATATTTCAAAGTTGCTCTCCTAAATGTTGTGCCAGTTCACACTCCCACTGGCAGCATCAGAGGGGAACAATTTTCTCCAGCCCCAAAGTTTTAAAGTCTTCAAGTCTCTTGTCAGCTCGATGGTAGGATTTTGTGACAGTTTCTTTCAACACCCCCAAAGGCTTGAGAAAAGTATAATTCTCAACATATTATTTCCCACTCATCACAGACCCTATATTATTGCTAAGCATTCCAGAACTTGACAATTTAACTGTTTACTAAGTGCAATTGCAATAAAAGATGATTAATGCCAACAAAATAAATTTCTTCAGAAAGGTATCTTCTGTTCCCTGCAGATATTTTAAAATTAGTTTTGCATTTATTTGAACATGATAATCATAGTAATTTTATATTTTGTGTTTGAGAATTCAAATATCTGAAATCTTGCAGATATGTTTTTTGTGTATTGGTTGTTTCAGCTGTTCTTATTCATTGTGCTTTTTTTCTGTATGCTTAATTATTTTTTCTACTGTGAGATTTTGATTTCCCTTGCATCTGTTTCTGCAAAGCATTGCTAGTCCCAAAGCATTTTTAAAAAATATGTTTTTACTGATCTTTAGAGAGAGAGAAAGGAAGGATAGAGATAGAAACATCAATGAGAAACATTGATTGGTTGCCTCCTGCATGCCTCTACTGGGAATAGAGTCTGCAATACAGGCATGTGCCCTGACCAGGAGTTGAACCAGTGACCTCTTGATTCATGGGTCAACAATCAACCATTGAATCACACCAGCCAGGCCCAAAAGCATTTTAAAGATAAAATTGATTTCCACCACAATCAGGTTACACTTGTACCCATTGATGATAGGATGGGGCACAACATTTGGGTTAACAAATACACAAACACTGACAGCATTTTGAATTCCCTATAGCAAACTGTTTTTGCAAACTACTTATATTTGATGGGGCTATCAAAGTGACAATAGTAATAATACAGTACAATTTATGTAGTCTCTTTATTTTAAAAAATTTTTTATTGGTTTGAGAGAGAGAGAGAGATAGAGGGAAAGAAAGAGAGAGATTTGTTGTTCCACTTATTTATGCACTCATTGATTCTTGTATATGCCCTGACTGGGGATTGAACCATACCTTGGTATGTTGGGATGATGCTCTAATCAGTTGAGCTACCTGACCAGGTTCCCTAGTGTGGTCTCTTGTCATGTCATCATTTCAGATTTCAAGATAGAAAACAGCAGACTCTTGTACTCAGTGGTAAAATAGGTCAAGTTAGCACTTGTGTTATTTGAAACTCTGTACTCAGAGCCATAAAACTCTGGGAAAAGGTGACTGTCCTGGACCCCAGAAAGCAGGGCATGTTGGGGCTCTGTTTTAAAAGACACTGGGTAACTCAATGCAAGGGGTAGACATGCTCGAATCATTACTCATCAAGGAATCTCAGGATACTTATAGTGACCATCTATATATATAAAAGTCTAAGTAATTGAACAATTGAACAACCAGTCGACTGGTCATTATGACACACACTGATCACCAAGGAGAAGACACTTAATGTAGGAGCTGCCCCCAGTGATCAGTGAGCTCTCAGAGCCAACCTCTGGTGGCCCCTCCTCTGGGTCTGCCCACCCCAATAGGCACTGATCCCAAATTGGGGTGGGAGATAGCCTCGATCAGTCCTGAAGGACCCCACCTGTGCATGAATTTGTGCACTGGGCCTCTAGTGATAATATAATTACTTCCTGCTTATAGCTATAGAATGAGATTCTTAAAAATCAAGTCCTATTGCAGAAAATGCTATCTCACTCTCTTACTTTTATGTTCAATTTTGGCATGAATGAGAAGAGTAGGAACCCCACAATTGAAATGAAGAAATCTAGGAGTATGTAGGTTCTGAAACACTTCTGAACGGCTCCCCTCACTCTTTCCTTCTCCAAGGAAGCCACAATTCCTTTTAGAAGCATATTAGCATTTCCTTCATTATCTAGCCTTTCAGTGTTTTCTACTAGTAATCATTTTCACTGTGGTCATTTTCACAATTCAGTGTGGTCTCCGGAGCAAACTGCAGAATCAGAGTTTAGCAATTATGCTCAATGTTGTCACAGGAGTCAGCACCTTCAACAAAATCGGGCAATGTTTGTGGGAATGGATTTTGAGGATGTTCAACCAAGGATGGCAAAATATGAATTTGGATCACATCTAATTGTCCAAATGAATTTACTTGTTAGCATGGGCATGATACTGACACAAACTTGGATTGTCCAACCCAAACCTGGAGCAAATACTGGGTCCTGCTAAATGATGAGAAAGGGCTAGAAATTTGCATAGAGGAAGGCAGTCAAGATACAGAAATGCTGAATTTGATGTATCAAATACTGTATGTCTCCAATGGGGCCCAGAATCTTTCAAAGGTGATTTACATTGGGTTTGTAGCTACTTAACTGGTGAATGCATTCTCTCCATTCAGATAAACAGGTTTGCCATTACCGAGAGGATCAGTAGCCCAAGTCTGAGGTCACGCCAGTTCTCTGATTCTGGAGCATAGCACATAGACTATAGGGATCTTGACCAGCAGTTGGCAAACATTTTCTGTAAAGGGCCAGACAGTAAGCATCTTGGGCTTTAGCTCATATAGTTTATGTTCCAACTGGTTCTGAATGCTGCTGATATGAGTTGCCCAGAAGGAGGGCTTTCTGATTCCTGTGGGGCTGGAAAGAGCTCCAGATGAATACTCAGTAATTCACTGCCAGAAGCAAAGCAGCATGGATTCACAGATAACTCTGGCTACAGCTATCATGGAGTTCCCAGGAGTATAAGCAATGCACATTCCACTGAGATACCATACTCCGCCCTCCTCAGTTCCAAGTTTAGCGAGCGGAGGAGTGAATCAATTCACCACATTAGATAGTTGCAGTTAGAGATGGGAGTTACTTGGCACTCTCAGAACTCCTTGACTGGAGTGGAGGCTTGATTAGAAAAGATGCCACAGTATTGTTAAGCATGGACCCTGTGAACCTACCTCCTGGCCTTCCCTGCAGCCGCCCCCTAATAACTGTGCCCTGGAGAATGGGAAATAGCCTTATTTTTTAGAGACTATAAAACTGGCCTGGCCCAGCCGGCGTGGCTCAGTGGTTGAGGCTCGACCTATGAACCAGGAGGTCACAGTTTGAGTCCCATTCAGGGCACATGCCTGGGTTGTGGGCTCGATCCTATTAGAAATAAGGACAGCTCCCAAGTCAGGGGTCTGGTAGAATACAAAACACTCAGGAGTCAGGCAGCCAGGCAAACATATTTACTTCTACATAGAAGGGTGCACACACATGGTCTGGAAGCGCATGCACACCGAGCAGCCAGGCTGCTCGGCTTTATAATCCCTGATGCACTGACCTTTTCTTTGCTCTTGATTGGAGCTCAGGTGCACAGCCTTTCACGATTGGCTAATTCAAAGGGAAGGGTTGGTCTTTGTGATTTCAAGATGGCGGCCCCGAGGTGAGCTATAAGTCATGTGGCCAACATGGTGGCTGCCAAGTCACACAATTCACACAATGGCGGCTGTCTAAACTGTTCTTTGACAGAAAAGATGACTTGTTTATTCTCACAATCCCCCCCTTTTCTTTATTTAAACTCCTTTCTTCAACTCAGCTGACATTCATTGACTTTCATGCTCTGCAGTGTCTAGGAGGAGACTAATTTGCTGTTTGGTCAATGCCATTTCAGTGAACCCTTGGATAAGACCTGGGATGATGTGACATTCCATCACTGTAGTTCCTACTCAAAGGGGTGAAGTGGATATCATTGCTCTAGTGCTTCAGAGAAAGGACCTTGGTCCCAAGCTCCAGTTCACTCGTCACTAAAACTGCCAGTGCCTTAGGCTCAGTGATGGCCAGTTTGCTGTGTTGTCAGAGATGAATCTACAGAACTGGCCCCAACATTACACATCTTCCTCCTTCTTCTGCCTGTTCTCCCAGGGTACCCTGCTGCTGGCATCTAGCTGTTCACTATCCCTTTAGCTGCATCTCAAGCCTAGTTAACAAGCCTTTGCTGGTTCTAGAAAATATAACTAATCCACCACATTCTTGTTCACAGTGGGCCACCAACACAGGACAGACTCAAACCCTGCATCAATCTGATTTCTAGCCTTAAACTCCTTGGCACTCCTCCTGGAACCCCAATGTGTGTATATGGGGATCATAGGAACCCCCTAGACTCTCTTTCCTCTTCCTAGTCTGTCTATCCATTGAAAAAGGTTTATGATATGCCAACATGAAAGGGATAGCCAATTGTATCAGAGTGCAAGGTCCACTCCATTTTCTGGGAAAGGCCAGAAGTCAGGGTCCCCCATGACACCACCAGACATCAGCATGGGGTATTGACAGTGCAGCACAATGGGCTTCTGTGGATACTCGGCCATTTACATATCCGGATACATTCCTCATAAACTCTGAGCACTGTTCCCCTCCTTGAGAGACAGGAGGTATAGTTTACGTCAGAGGACGAGCCAGATAGTTGTCCTAGCTCTTTACCTATGTTGAATGGGAACAACAGAGCAAGAGTCTTATAGGAAGTGTTTCCCCAGATGGTTTCCTCCTGGTGCAAGGCAAGCATGCAGTCCATCCTGTTACTGTCTGAGGTCCAACCAAATGGGAATGGGACCACTCGGGCCTCTAGCCTTCCTGCCACACAAGCGTAACAGTTGCTTTTTTTTAGGGCATGTACAGAATATTTAATCCATTCCACCCAGGCATTCGTTCCCTTATATCTTACTTCTATTCCCATGGTGGTGGCTGTAGCCTAGGGGATCTTGTCCTGTGACATCTACTCCTAAGTCTGGTCTTAGCCAACCTTTTGACCTAAAGGCTGAAATATCCAAATCATTCAACTTATCTATAACCGATAACTGAGTAAGCATGATCCAGATTGTACACAGTTCTCCAGCCCACATTGTAAGCCTCTGCAATTTTCCAGATTCTTTAAGCAAATAGAGCCCAGTACATGATGGTTATTAAGACAGCTCACAGTTTTTAGCATCACTGTCAAGGGGATATGTCCCAGTATGGCTGTTCAAGTTGAGGTGTGTCTGCCCTTAACCCCTGATGATGGGTCCAACCTGGCTCTGCAGTCCAAACAGCAGTCTGCAGTAAGCAAGACAGGTAAGGTCCTTCCCTGTTCCAACTTGCTTCCTTTCCAAATCTTGATTAGGACAAACGTTGTCTTCCAGTCGATGGCGATAAACTGGAAACTCAAGAGGGCCTTGGGTCAGGAGGGCCTTGTAACCCGAGAGAGATTAAAGCAGAAGAGATACCCAGCACACAGTTCTTAAGAAATTGGTCCCTAGTTTCCATTGTAGGAAAATCTTGAGGCATTCCAGAGCCTATTGGAATTACTGACAGCCAACTCTAGTTAAAGAAAAGCAAAAAACTTTTCTTAAAATTCAAACCTTAGGAAGGTTGTCAAACTTGATTTTACTAAAAGATTATATATTAAAGTGTATTAGATAGGAACATATGCCAGCAATCTTCAGTTCCTATGATTAAAAGATAAAGATAATCTTTAATTAAATACCTAATAAATATAATATAATTATTTCACTAGAAAATAACTGACCAAAATAAGGCTTATTTCCTAACTTCATTTGTCCTTCCTTGGGTGTGGACAACAAATGACACTAATTGGATTTCTCCCATCAGTCTTCCTAAGTACTTTGGCTATTTACCCTATGTTTGCAAAATGCAAATCATTGACTCTTAAGTATCTTTGGTTAGGAAAGACAGAGTTTGCTAGATGGTTGCAAACTGCTATTTTAATATTTCAGTTTCCCTGCTCTGTCCTGGCTTACTGGCCTGTATCATTTAATAAATTTCCTTTTAACATTTCTTTTTTATAAACTTCTTGTAATTTCCACAGACATTCTTACAACTTTCAAAAACATTTTTACAATTTTCAGAAATAACCACCATTAGAAACCACCTTCTTTTTCCTTCAAAATGCATAGCCATGCCTCAGTCCTTCCATTAAGCCTCTCCAATCTGATATTCTTTCTTTTTGTCATACCATCAGCAATTTGTACAGAACTTTTTTCTTTGTTGTAGAATTCTTCATTATTAAAAACCTTAATTTTTCAATAATTTACAAAAAGTAAACATCCAGCATTTCTTAGATTAACATTTATCAACACACTTTTAAAAATTATTCTAAATGACATTAATTAAATTTAAACCGGTTTTTTTAATATTAAATAATTTGGTTCAGACCAATTAATACTCTTTTTTTTAAATCAGGCCAATAAAATATTATATCCCAGGTGAAATTTTACCACACATATTACACATAATGACTACATTATATTTTGAACTAATTTTCCAGAGAAATTACAAGATTTTTCTCAAAAATGAATTTCTATACTTTAGGCATTTTTACAACCATATAATTTCTCCCAACTTAATTTGAACTTTTAACTCTTAGAAGCCTCAAATTTTAGGTGGCAAGTTAAATACTTAGCATTTGTCAGATTAGTAATACACTTATATTTTAAGGATATATCTCAAATAGAATAAAAGATATATTTAATTAATGGATTCATATCTATCCTCTAGATTTTTCATGAGGCAAATATATTAATACTTCATTTAGAAATTCCTAGATATTTAATACATTTTATTATTTAATTCAGCAAACTCCAAAGTTTTAAGTTACCAAAGACTTTGGAAAATCATGTATAAACTGCTACATTCTTCCTTAGAAATATCACCTAAGGTCAGTGCTGCCACTTGTTTCTGGCCTCTGGGCAGCCCTTCCCTAGGCCACTTTCTTGAGCTGTCAGACCAACTATTGGTGACAAAATGTAATTTATAATATTTCTTGGCCCAACAGCTCCTCAGGGTCTGGCCCAGAGTACTTTCTCATTTGATTGTTTAGTCTTGGTAAATTCAGAAGGCCCTTCTTTGCCTTGTTGAATATTAAAGGCTTTATTTAGGTTCTGAGACTGGCAACTGCTTTCCTATTCCTTTAACGATTAGCTCCCTAAGGTCTCTCAGGTGCCCTCTATGGTCCGTGCTAAGTTCCCACTGAGGCTCCCGGGTTTGGAAATTTTACACCTGCTGGAAGCACACCAGGGCTAGTAGCTAGCTACAAGCTCCCTTTCCCAGATAGCCATAGCTGACTTTCAAATCACTCCCCCTTCTTTTAGTCCAACTAGTCAGCTGGATCTTCCAGTAGCATTTTTAACTCTCTCTCTCTCTCTCTCTCTCTCTCTCTCTCTCTCTCTTTTTACTGCTCCAACTCCTTTCACAGCCTAGAAAAGCTGGTTTCTGGTGGTACAGTGACCTTCTGGCAGTTGGAGCCTTATCAAGATAGCTCTCCTCCCGAGGGGGAGGCGGGGATTATAAATTGCCATCTTGGCTTTTCCCTCAGATCGTTTCTGGTTCCCATAGGGTGCCTGTCCACCCTTATTCTCTTTTAGGCTTTTCTTCTCTAACAGGGATAACTCTATGTGAAAGTACCATTCTATTTTAATTATGCTGTTAATTATGATTGCCTTTTCTGTTCAAAGAAAGGACACAGTAAGCTGGCTGGGAGTCCTATGCCTCCAGGACCATCCTTGGAATGCAGTCCATCCTCATTCAAGAACTGCCCATTCTCTTGCTGCTGTGCCCTTAGGGTCAGCCTTAGTCGGACACCCCCCCCCCCCCCCCCCCCCCCCCGCGCCCTTGGCTGGCCTGGGTGGGTCTGTGAGGGCACAAGCAGGGCTCCGGCTACCGGCTTCCCATCCCAGTCCCCTTCTGGCCCTGTTCCAGTTCCATTCCAGTCCCAGCCCGATTAATACCAACGCTGACAACTGGATATTTAATGGACATGATGCTGGGCGGGGTTTTGCACATTTCTCCACCCTTCCCAGTTGGGCAAGCACCCAAGTACTGCCTTCCATTGTGCCTCTTGGAAACCTCCAGCCTTTTTCTTTCCCCTCCCACTTTGCCTCAGGTGGGGAAGAGAATGGTTTGTTAACCACAAGCAGTTATCTTCCTTTGTTTTAAACTCCCCTGGATTGCAACCTTTACAAATGTTGCACTTTTAAATTCCTCTAAGACACATAGACAGAAATTTCACTAGCTAAGTAAACAAATTAAACAAACAAAAATCCCAGGCCTAAAACATCAACACACACTCTCCTACAGCCAGGCAAACACTGAAAGTTCACACCAAGAGCAATGTCTCTCTCTGTCCCTGGTTGGGAACTTGCCTCCCCAGAACCTCAGCATTCTCCTATGGACTATTTCGGGGGAATGTATTCCCTAGGCCTAGAATTTCTGTTTCCCAGGCTCCTCAGGTCCCTTGTGACTATGTACTCAACCCCCCATGTTGGAAGTTTATCGTACTCCCCAAGATCTGCTTCATCCCTCTCTGGCTGCTCCCATCACAGGAGAATGGAACCACAGATCAGAACTCCGCATTCGCTTTATGTCCAAGACACACCCCAGTCACATCTGCCCGACCTTCGAGGACACCCGATCACCAAAGCAGTACTCTATCCATTTCCTACCTTGGCTCATGCATGAGGTAACCTGATTGCCGTGGGTCTCGCTTGGGCCCTTACTGCACTGCTGGCTGACTCTTGATCCCAAGCTTGTAGTTGGCCCAGGGTTAATGGCTGTCCCTCCTCACCGAGGACGCTGCAACTTGGCAGCGGGGTGCACCGCCTCAGGAGAGGGATCCACTTACCCTGTGGTGACAGACGGTATCCCAGAAGCGCCCCAAATTGTTAGAAATAGGGTGAGCCCCCAAGTCAGGGGTTCTGGTAGAATACAAAACACTGGGGAGTCAGGCAGCCAGGCAAGCCATTTACTTCTACATAGAAGGGTGCACACACATGTTCTGGAAGCGCCTTTCCTTTGCTCTTGATTGGAGCTCAGGCGCACAGTCTTTTGCGATTGGCTAATTCAAAGGGAAGGGTTGGTCTTTGTGATTTCAAGATGGCGGCCCCCAGATGAGCTATAAGTCATGCCGCCAACATGGTGGCTGCCAAGTCACACAGTTCAAAATGGCGGCTGTCTAAACTGTTCTTTGACAGAAAAGATGACTTGTTTATTCTCACAATCCCCAGTGGGGGGCATGCAGAAGGAGGTTGATCAATGATTCTCTCTCATCATTGATGTTTCTATCTCTCCCTCTCTCTCCCTTCCTCTCTGAATTCAATAAAATATATTTTTAAAAAAGAAAAAAAAAGAGAGAGAGACGGACTCTGATGGAAACAATAGCCTATTGGAATGCCACTCCTATTTGCCAGAGTGGAGGTTTATTGGGAGAAAACCATATAAGGGCTTCTGACCCTTGCACACTTCATGGTAGACTTGTGGCTAGTACTTCACTTCCTGAAAGTATTATTGGATCACATAACCTTAACACACTGTAGAATCTCCACGTTGGCTCCCTGATCTGTGGTAGGAAGGACCAAGAGAATTGCCATCAGGGTCCCCTCTTCCTAACGAAAGTTGTACATGAGACACAACTGCACTTGTGGTGAAACGGCAGGGATTGTGCCAGACCAGGCAGACACAGGCTTGGTGGTTCCCATGATACCTCCATTCTTTTCCCCACCACTTCTCCCATTAGAATGGAGAATGAGGGTGGACTGTGGTGAAGGTAACAAGGTGGTGATTTCAATTTGGTTGCTGTTCCAGAGATGATCTCCGTACAAAAGCAGATTAACACATCTCCCAGCATCTGGTTTGTAGCTTCTGATCTGGTGAATGCATTCTCTCCATTCAGATAAACAGGTTTGTCATCACCTGGAGGATCAATGGCCCAAGTCTAAGGTCACACCGGTTCTGTCATGCTGGATCACAGGACATAGATTGTAGGGATCTCGACCTGCAGTTGGCAAACACTTTCGTAAAGGGCCAGACAGTAAGCCTCTTGGGCTTTAGCCCATATGGCTCCTGTTGCAAAGACTCTACTTTGCTGTTGGAGCACTAGAGTAGCCACAGACGGTGTGTAAGTGGATGAGCGTGGCTGGGTTCCAACAAAACTTGATTTCCTAAAGCAGGGTGCAGGCTGGATTTATTCCAGGGGCCACGGTTTGCCAACTCATGATCTTGACCATCAGCATCTATGAGACATGCTAGGCCTTATGGCGGTAACAGTGTGCAAACAGGGCCTGGGAACCAGGTGGTGGCAGGTGCCCAGTGACAGAAGGTGGTGGATATAGTCTGAGGAAATGCAAGAGCTTGTTATCCCAGTGAAACTCCAGGGGCAGTTTAATAATATAGAAAAGTGAAGGTCAAATTCTTCATCTGTAGTTCCCTGTCATTAAGAACATCTGTAATACTTTAAAAAAATATATATTTTTTATTGATTTCAGAAAGGAAGGGAGAGGGAGAGAGAGATAGAAACATCAATGATAAGCGAGAATCACTGATTGGCTGCCTCCTGCATACCCCCTAGTAGGGACTGAGCCGGCAACCCGCGCATGTGCCCTGACCGGAAATCAAACCGTAACCTCCTGGTTCATAGGTTGAGGCTCAACCACCGAAACACACTGGCTGGGCTGTAATACTTTTAACAGTAAAGCTAAATTTTGTTTAAAAAAAGAATGAGGCACAACATTTGGTGACTTTCTTTGGATTATGGAGCCAATATGCATCCCATTTAAAGCTAACTTGCTTTGCCCATTTACTGTTTACTAGGAAACCTGAAAAGCAGCTTCTTCTCACCTGGCTTTTCTGCACATGAGCAGAGGACATGTCTACCTGTGTGTGCATGGAGCTGTTGGGCCTTAGTAGGGATGGTGTCAGATTGACCTGAAAGGCAATCTCCCTACTTATCTCGGTGAGTAACTTGTGAGTCAGGCTTCTGGAAGGACTGCGGTGAGCATTATACATTATGAAACCCAAAATGGTGAGCAGAGATCTCAGGTTTCCTCCTAAGCTGAGAAATAGCTTACTTCATCTTGATGTTAAGAGCTATTCAGGGAGTTCACTAGTTCCAATATGAAGCTACCCCCTAGTTCAGCAGATTCTCTATGAACCTAACAACAGAAACCTTTTCAATGGGTGGCGAAGGGGACAAGCAGGTAAGAAAGGACAGGTGAAAGAAAAAACCGATATGATCAGTGGTAGTGTAAAAGTTAACATTTCCCCTTACTCACAAGAAGAAACGGATACTGGCCCAGCCCGTGTGGCTGAAATGTTGAGCGTTGGCCTGTGAATGAGGAGGCCACGGTTTGGTTCCTGTTCAGGGCTCATGCCCAGGTTGCAGGGGGCATGTAGGAGGCAGCTGATCAATGATTCTCATCGTTGATGTCTCTCTCTCTCTCTCTCTCTCTCTCTCTCTCTCTCTCTCTCTCTCCCCCTCTCCATTCCTCTTTGAAATCAATAAAAATATATTTTTTAAAAAGAGAAATGAATACTGAATGCAAAGATTTAGGTAACACACACAAAGAAACACAAAGAATAAAAATCAAAAATATTTTTTTCACACCCAAAGATAATCACCGTAACATATAGCCTATTGCAAGCTAATACTTTTTCTTTGCTATGATTATGTAAAGATGTATATACATTTAAACAGAATAATAGTGTATATGCTCACTAATAATCAGCTCTTGAAGTTTGCAAGTATAGTGATCATTTTCCCATGTCAATAAATATTTTTATATGACATGACTTTCAATGATTACATGCAAGTTCCTCAAACAGAAAATGCCTTACACTTGTTAGCCCATGACCTACTGATTTCACATTTAATAACCCGTGTTTCTTGCAGAGGCTATCTGTGAGTTTAGAAAATGTTATGATTGTTTCCACAATAAGCTGTCACCATATATAGCTTCACCAGATCACTGAACAATTTTGGAGCACATCTGAGGTCAAGAGCTGTTCTGCTAATTGAAATAATTAAAGTGTCTCTTTTCTCTGTAGACTTCCCCAGTTCTCCTTTTTATGGCATTAGTCATAGTAACTAAAATTCATGTCATGTTTTAATGTAACCTCTGTCAGTTCTGGAAACAACATTTGTGCAGCAATAATTTTTACCTAAAAGGCACCCAGCTGGCTGCAAAACATTATCTATTACAATGTCACCAACGTGAGGCACTCATCTGGTAGATACTTACTGGGTCCCTAAAATAAACAGTGATGACTCTCTAATACTGCAAGCCCTTCCCTACCACCGTCTCCATTCCTTGCTTTAATTTTTCTCCCTCCAGCATTTGCTCTTTTGTCAGTCTCCACATTAGAGAATTCACTTGTTAATCCACCTTACTTAGTATCTGCCTTCCCCACCTAGAATGAAGTACCTTTGAGACAGATTTTGCTTTGTCCTCTGCTCTCTCTCCAATGCCTAACCACCACCTGACACAGCTAATATATGATGCCTATCTGTTGAATAAGTAGGTGGGGGTAATACCTAAAATTATCTTATTCTGGCAAGATTTACTCAACACAAACCCATTAGGCCCTGCTTGGCTTTCCCTAAGCCCCCTGCACTAACAGCATTTCTTTCCTGGAATGGCCTGTTGCTTTTCCTTCCTGAGATCAGTAAAGACCAGCTGTGGAACTGGCATGCCATTCTTCCTGACATGAGAACAGAGGCAGCCTCGTCTCCTGAGATCTTCACCTAGTGCTCTGGATGCTGCAAGTTCAATGCCTTCATGTTAGCTAACTTTTCCTTGATTTATTTTATAAATAGTGCCACCATCATCAGTGAAATGAGAGGTGAAACTTTTTTTTCAGAAGAAATACTTTGCTTAACATTCTTTACTCAACAGCCTATCTCCAAATGTGGTCTAGGAAAATAATATACAAGTTGCGTGTTTTTGTTTGATTGAGGTTACTGTTTTTCTTGCAATTCTGATGTCACATCTGGCCACTCCAAATATTTATTTTTCTTCTTTCTTTCTATAAATCTAAAATATCAGAAGCTACAGATAATAAAAATTTAATAAAAACCTGAAATTTCTCTTAAAAAATAATAAAATAAACAGAGCGATACCTTTTCGGGCAGGCAACATGCCATAAACACCGAGCTTCGACAATGTGCAAGGATACTGAAAATAGAACTTCTTCCAAAGGATTTGCTCTCTATAGAGAGGGACACGATATAGAATCAAGGTTATTTAAACAACAGTACGAAAGATGTTATAAGGCACTGTCCAATGATGGGTACAGGCAAGAGAGGCTGTCATTTAAAAAGATCAGCCCCTGCCCTAAACAGTTTGGCTCAGTGGATAGAGCGTTGGCCTGTGGACTGAAGGGTTCCAGGTTTGATTCTGGTCAAGAACAAGTACCTTGGTTGTGGGCACATCTCCAGTAAGGGGTGTGCAAGAGACAGCTGATTGATCATCCTTTCTCATCGATGTTTCTAACTATCCCTCTTCCTTCCTCTCTGCAAAAAATCAATAAAATATATTTAAAAAATAAATTAAAAGACCAGCCCCTCAGGGTTGGAGCAGTCATAAAAGGCCCCATGGAAAAAAATACTTCTTCTTGAAAGGATTGAGAAGATAAAAATCAGAGGGGAGAGCTTTCAACTAAGGCTAGGAGACAAGTACATTTATCCTTGGGGGACAATAATGTGAGCTCACCAGAAGTGTAGGAATGAGAGGACAGTCTGGAAGGATTGTTGGAGGGGAGAGGTCCTTGAATGTCAGGCTAATGAGTTCGGGTTCCGCTGAGCATCACGGGAGGCTTTTTATCAGTAGAGTAATGTGGTGGCCTGACCACCTTGGTGTGACAGAAGTCAGTTCCTAGTCTCTTTGGTAAGACTTTGAATTTATTTTATTTTAAAATATATTTTATTGATATTTTGCAGAGACGAAGTGAGAGGGATAGAGAGTTAGAAACATCGATAAGAGAAAAGCTTTGATCAGTTGCCTCTTGAATACCCCCTACTGGGCATGTGCCAGGGACCAAGATACATGCCCTTGATCTGAATCCAACCTGGAACCCTTCAGTCCTCAGGCCAACGCTCTATCCACTGAGCCAAACCAGTTAGGCAAGACTTTGAATTTATGTTGAGAAGTTAAAAGTGTTTGACCAGCATCACTTCATTCCTACTCTCTGATTGAGATCAACATGTAGAAACCAGCACCACAGTAAAAGAGTCATTTTAAATTCATATGTAGAATTTTCAAAATTAAGTTTAATAGTTCTAGTAATTGAAGTAGATTTTTTTACCTGAAAAAGCCAGGTTAAGACATTGTCTGAATTCAGTGAAGTTTCTCTTAACTTTTTGTCTTGACACATTTTTATATTATGAAACAAATATAACACTATTAAGACATTTTGAAAGCAGATACAAAACCCTATAATCAAGTTTAAGCATAGTTATTGCAATTTTGCGTCTTTCCAGTCTTGTCAAAACGCATGTTTACTTTTACCCAGTTAAAATAATATTGTATAAGCATTGTAAATATGTTAAGCTAACATACTACAATGCATTAAAGCAATCATTGTAAATATTTTTTAAAACATCTTTGAGTAGATAGACACAATTTAACTATTTCTCCATGTTTTTAGGTGGCTTCCATTTTCCCATTTTGATTAGAACTTCCCATCTGGTGTGCTATTGGCATTCTGGTGTGCAGAGGTGGGAATTCAGATTGACAAAGTCTCTCGGGTTCTTGGGAGGCTGAGGGTGGCCCCTCTGTGACTGGGCCCCCAGACTAGTAGCCTCAGACTGTGAGAAGCATCCTTTCCTGGCGGCTTCCGTGGGCTACACAAACATTATCATTTTAATGTGCCATTACAAGAAAACAATTTGGGTGCATTTTTATAGGGATGCAGCAAGCCTCTTCAATTTTGATTAATATTATTGGTTATTGAACTTAGAGTATTTTAATTACTTTTAAAATCAATACTTGCACATAATAAAAATGTAAGTTATACAGAAAGATAAAAACGGTAATAATTTCTCCTCTGACCTCAGGCATTGTGTTCCTCTCTATAGAGCTCAACTTAGTTATTTTCTTATGTATGCTTGTGCATACTTCCTAAGGCCAAAACAAACATCTATCTATCTATCATCTATCTACCTATCTATCTATCTATCTATCTATCACTCTATCTATCATCTATCTATCACTCATTGCATATATTTCTATCATCTACCTACCTACCTACCTACCTACCATTATTTATATTGACAGACAACATTAGAAATATTTACCACAGTCAACAACCACCTGGAAGGAAGACCCATAAGGGATGAACCAGAGTGTTTATTGTGTATCATTTGCCTTGCATGCCTTCCTTGTTTTCACACATTGATTTGCACTTGGCTTTTTCCCTCTAGTAATATTATTTGGAGATTATTCCACATCAGCACACACAGAACTCTTCATTCTTTTCAAGGTAATGTATTTTAACCATTTCCCGTAGATCAGTGGTTCTCAACCTTTCTAATGCTGCGATCCTTTAATACAGTTCCTCATGTTGTGGTGACCCCTAACCATAACATTATTTTGGTTGCTACTTCATAACTGTAATTTTGCTACTGTTATGAGTCATAATGTAAATATCTGTATTTTCTGATAGTCTATCGCGACCCACAGTTTGAGAACTGCTGCTGAAGAGCCTAAGATCTTTGGAAAACACAGATATTTACATTACAACTCATTAACAGTAACAAAATTACAGTTATGAAGTAGCAACGAAAATAATGTTATGGTTGGGGGTCACCACAACATGAGGAACTGTATTAAAGGGTCGCGGCATTAGAAAGGTTGAGAACCACTGCTGTAGATGGATCTTTAGGCTGTTCTCAGTCTTTTGCACTATAAGTAATGCTCCGACAATGATTCTTACACAGTATGAATTTATCTGTGGCATAAACATCTAGATGAAGAATTGCTGGAAAAAGACAGTACTGCATATGCATATACAATTATGGTTGGTGTTGTTAATTTCCTTTGAAAGAGATTTACCATTTTTGTTTTCTCCAACAATATTTATGATGGTCTATTTCCCAAACACAGGCAACTCAATATATCTTTATTAGGCTAACGCCTAAACAATGGTGTCTGCATCTAATTTGCATTTAATTTAAAATATTTAAATGTTTAAGTTTGGAATGCGTTTGAATCAAGTTTTTCCCTATAATTGGACAAGATTCTGAAACAGACACAGATACTACTAGAGGGTGATAATCAGGGGAGAATAAGTAAAAAAGCAAAAACTCCTTACAGTGTCTGCCCCAAATGGGGATATGAATAGTGTTTAATATCTTGCTTTCTGCCTCTTTTCCTTCTCCATTTCCATCAGGCAGTGTGTTGTATGCTTGAGCCTTGCTTAAGGGAATGGGAATTTAAGAGCAAGTCAAGAGAGGGGTTGTCTGTCCACTTCACTTCAATTTCCAGGTACCTCTCCTGCCTCCCTAGCCAAACCAGGATATCGGCAAAATCAGGAAGAATTATAGAAAAATAACGGAAGAAAAAAATAATTTAAGGACAATATGATCTGGGAGAGGCGTTTTGATCCACTATTTCTGCGTTCAAGGACTGGCAGCAATCACCAGGTATCCTGCCCTTTATTGTCCGTATGGTAAGGGAACTGCAATGGAATTGAACCCCTGTTTTAAGAGTTTTTTTTTTTTTTTTAATAATGGAGTATGCTGTGAGGTATTCTCTGTCCACAAATTATTCCCACACTCTCCCCACCTTCCGACCAACCCCAGTCATTATTTATTTTGAGGAACTGGAGAGAAAGACAGGAATATATATCTCTGCATGTAAGATCCCCAAATCAGGCAATTGAATGCTGGACAGGGAGAGCTCAAATCACGCCGAAAGAAATCTCGATGTAAGAAAACTCTGAGTGAGAGCAAAAACAGAGCCCAATTACACTGGGTCCTCTTCTCTTCTGATGAGCTTTACGTGATAAGTGGGGACCAAGCCTGCGTGAGGCTAACACCGAAACGCAAAGAGCAAATTTAGATTTGGGCCCGACGTTAGGGTCCAGATTTGTACTTGGAGTTCCACCCCTACCCAATCAGGGACCGTTCCTATTCCATCTTCAGTTATTTTGAAAGCAAGCGGTTTTTAAACCTCCATTCCTGCTCTTTGTGTTGCTGCCTCGGAGTTGCTTCCTCGCAACCTAACGCCCGTGGGGGAGCCCCCCGCAGGCCGCCGCCATGGACCTACAGCCTCCCTTGCCCACCCGGGGCTCCCGAGCCGACGCCCGAGGGCTAGCCCTCCTCCGCCCGGCGCCGCGGAGCCCGCCCGGCCCAGGGCCCCTCGCCAGCGCCCCCTCCCCGGCACGCTGCGGCTGGCGCTCCCCTGCGCCCCGCCTGACGCTGCAGCTGGGCCGGCGATTCGCCATTGGATTAAAAATAGCAGCGTCCCCCCAGCCCCGCCTGCTGGCCCCAGGGTCCCGGCGCCCGCTCCCGCCCCGCGGCCCGCTCTCTCCTCCCGCCGCAGCTCGACTCCGATCGCCCGCGCAGCCCGCCGCCGCCGCGGGCAGACCCAACTCCGCTCGGCTCGGCTCGGCGCGCGCCGCGGCCATGCAGCGCCGGGGCGCCCTGTTCGGCGTGCCGGGTGGCAGCGGCAGCAGGAAGATGGCTGCAGGGGACATCGGCGAGCTGCTGGTGCCCCACATGCCCACGATCCGCGTGCCCAGGTCCGGGGACAGGGTCTACAAGACCGAATGCGCCTTCTCCTACGACTCGCCGGTGAGTGAGGCTGGGCTGCGCTCCCGGCGCCCGGGGGAGGTCGCGGTGCCGGCGGCCTGGGCGGCAGCGAGCCGGGGCGCTGGGCGGCACGTGAAGCGGGCGGGGAAGATGCGCAGTGGCCGCCGGGGATCTCCTCCTCCGGGCGGCGGAGTTGGCTCTAGGGTGCTGCAGTTCGGCGAGCGCGGAGTGAGTGCCTGCTGGGGACTGGGCGCTGCCTGCAGCCGAAGGTTGGGTCGCCAGGGGGTTCTGCTCCGACAGCCTTTCTAGGCTGGCAGGGCCTCAAGTCCCCCCAGCCTGCCTCCAGCTCCGTCGCCGTCTGGAAGACCGAATTGGAGTCCGCTGATCCCCACTGCACGGTGCAGAGGGTTTGCGTCCTCCTGGAGGAGGCGAGAGCGCAGGGCGCGTAGGTGGACGGGTGGATTCCCTTGGACACCCACAGCCTTTCTCTCTTGGACCGTTTGCTTTGCCCTGGGATCCCCACTCCTGGACAATCCCAATTTCCCCTTTGAGCTTTGCTTGCCTCCACTTTCCATTTCTCCCCACTCATTTTCTTTCCGTAAGAATGTCAGAAGAAACCTCTGGTACCTCTCCTCGGGCGGCAGAAATAGGGAAATCGGGATTATTATGGTTTTCTTAAACCTCTCCCCCTTCCCCTTTAAGTGAGTCATTTGGACTGAAACGCACTCGTATGAATTATTAAAAGTTCAATCTCGAGTCGTGACCTCAGAGACTGGAGGGGGAAGTAAAGACGGATGGCCTGCCTTCCACCCAGGACACTGATGGTAGTTTTCACCAGGTTGTATGTGTGTGTGTGTGAGAGAAAGAGAAGGGAAAGGGGGGCGAATGTCCCTTTCAGGAGTCAAAATGGGCTTCAAAGTGACTCAGCTGTCTGGCGTTTATCATGTCTTTCTGAGGACCAGGTTATTTTTATCCACCCACTTTAGATCTCATGTGTCACCCTGCAGATCCCAGTGCAACTGGGAGGGGCGTGGACCGGAGGGGCTGGGGCAGGTTTCACAAGAGTCTAACACATTTTATTCATGTTGTGAAGAGTGTTGTTGGAGAAAAGACAACAACAACCCAATGAGCGGCCCATTTTCCAAAGTATCTTGTGGGTTACTCGGCTGATTTCAAAGCACTTTCATTGGTATATGGCGGAGCACCAGTGTTCATATCCCCTCTGTGACATTCAGTTTTTCTTTTATGCTAATTCCCGATCATTTGGGGGACAAAAATCTCACTTATTTGATATTTATTTATTTATTTATCTTTCGAAAAGGACTGTGAAAGTGGAATGAAACAGTTGTGTTTAATACTTAGCATATTGTGGTCACACTATTTAAAGTGATCGTCAGCAGTGGCATTAAATTCTGTTATCCACAAAGTATTTGAAAATTTCAGATTTTGTGTCCAGTGCTGGGCAGGTTTCCACTAATAGCTTCTAAGGTGCAGAAGGATGGTCTTCACTTAAGCAGCTGACAGGTTGTGAACTCTAGGAAGAAAAAAGTGGCCTAAAAAAGTCTTTTAGGAGCATAACTTGTCAACTGGGTAAAACTACTTTTCTTTGTTTGGTCTGGGTTGGTCTTCAAATTTTTTTTTTTTTTACAAATATTTCATTGGTGATCTTTACCTCATTGTATAGTGAATAGCAGGTGTGAGAAAGCTGACGATTTAAATTCACTTCTACAAATAGTTATTGGGAGCTTACTGTGTGCCAAAGCATTAAATGTTCTAGAAGCATCCTGTCCGATGTAAAATGATGATTTCATTCATTCCTTGGGGAAGACTGGGCTTATTTACAAGGCCGATGAATCAGTATATTTCATTTTTTGTTTCGGAGAGGAAGAGAAAGAGGATTTTATAACAAGTTTTACTAAAGCACACTGCATGATAATGTGAGATCTTTCCCGATGGTAGTTACTTAACACTTCATCATGAACCAAGCAAGGTTTCTTGAGCACCTACTATGTGCCAACTCATATAGGCATGGCTATAAGAATTATACAGAGCAAAATGCCTCAGTGCCAAACACCAGAAACTTTAATCCACAAGTATTATAGGATTGTTATAGAGAAAAGACCAAAACATAATTTGATTAAAAAAAGAAAGTAATCCTTGGTTTGGATACTTTTGAAAAAGGTCATAGATAAAGATGGATAGAAATAAAGGAGACCAACATTCCAAACAAGATAAATCTCATGTGTAAACACACAAAGTGTGAACATTATTTTCTTATTTGCTTGTAATGTATTTGGAAGGAAAATATTGATTTAACAAGAAGTGAGTAGAATAGTTCCTAGAACGGGATCTTGATTTTATGTACATGTAGTCAGTTATGGGAAGCTACTTAAAGTCATGTGATTTACATTGGTGTTAGAGGAAGACTGAATTGATAAACTTTTATTATGTATCTACCTTTGCTGTGCTTCCCCCTTTTTGAGTGCGAGTATTGAGTAGGATGGTATGATCATTCATTTTAGTATCTCTGTCTCTCCATTCTCTTTCTAAGAATATGTTTTCAGGGAGAGAGAAAGGGAGAAGGAGAGAGAGTTAGAAACATCATTGATGAGAGAGAATCATCAGTTGGCTGCCTCCTGTAGTCCCTTACTGGGGATGGAGCCCACAGCTGGGAATGGAACCATGTCCTCCTGGTTCATGGGTAGATGCTCAACCACTGAGCCACACTGGCCAGGCCCTATCCTTTCTTTCTTCTCACCTTCTAGGGCTTAGCACAAAGCAGCTGCTCAGTAACAGTTCTGGGATGAGTGAGAATTTGTTTTTTCATCTGCTAATTTGGTTTCATCCCAAACCCACTTTGCTACCTCTGCCTGTAGGTTCACCTCTCCATCACTTGGCTGACCTTGCCAGATCTGTAATGTGACCTTCCTGGAGGATGGGGACTATGCATCTTTGTGTCCTCAGTAGTCTGTCCAGCATCTGGTATAAATACCAAGAACTCAATGAATGTCTAGGAAATGTATAAACTACATGTGGTTACAGGTTCTGAAAATGGTAAGGACACAACAGATTGGAAACTTTGGGAAAGGAATCATGGGGGATTATGTAGAATGTGGTAACTTCATTGATTATCGGGTATAAGATTCAGACAGGTGGAATCCTAGCTCTGTTACCCAGCTCTGTAATGTCTGCCTGCCTCATTTTCTCCATCTGTGAAATGGTGCCAATAATCGAACCTGCCTCATGGGGTTGTTTTGAGGATTAATTAAATTCATATGTGAAGTGTGCCTGGCCAATTGGTAATCATTATAGAAAGGTAAGAAAGTGATTAAGAAAGTCAGTCAAGGTTGGAAGCCTGAGTGTTTGGTTGCCAGGGGTTATGCAGAAAGTTTTATGCGGTTACGTGGGGAAATTGGTTCACACTTCCGCTCACAAGTCTTCAGGGACCACCGTGTAAAATCTCCTCCATCCCCTGTCCTGTTGAGCCCCTCCTCACCGCAGTGAGCTTTGTCCCACCTCTCCTCAGCTTCCAGGTTGACAGCTCCTGGAGGCCAGACTCTATGTCTTCAACGCATGAGATTCATTTCCTTTTCCAGGACCACCTTCCTCTCCTGATCGTCTTTCAGAGCTTCCTTACCGTTCCCTTTCTGCCTCAGACTTGGTCCTTTCCTCTGGAGCCTCTGTTGTTACTTAGAGTCTGTGTCATCACCACACAGCAGTAAGTTATAGTCTGACTTCCATAGCTTGTCACTCTTTCCTTCCTTCCTTTCTTCCTTTCTTCCTTTCTTCCTTCCTTCCTTCCTTCCTTCCTTCCTTCCTTCCTTCCTTCCTTTCTTTCCCTCCCTACCTTCCCCCATTTAACTGGTAGTTTTAAAAAATATATATTTTATATTGATTTTTTTATAGAGAGGAAGGGAGAGTGAGAGAGAGTTAGAAACATCGATGAGAGAGAGTATCGATCAGCTGCCTCTTGTACACCTCCTACTGGGAATGTGCCTGCAACCAAGGTACATGCTCTTGACTGGAATTGAACCTGGGACCTTTCAGTCTGCAGTCTGATGCTCAATCCAGTTAGGGCTTAATTGGTATTTTTAAAGCCTATTTCCAAGCACCAGGTATGGGAGGAACTGGGCCACTCTTGTGTTTATATGCCCTCTCCCCACCTGTCTGGGGTGGAGAGCTTATCTTAAGCCTGGTCTTAGCTGGGTCAACTGAAAGATCGAGAGCAGGGCTTAGGCCCAGGCAGTTTATTTTGGAAAGGTATCCCAGGGAACAGAAGTGGAAGAACATCCAAGGAAACAGTGACAAAGAGAAGGAAGGAAAGACAATCCAAGAGTGACTGAGTGAGCCGGTTGTGCCTAAGCCGGGCGGGGACTCTGGGAAACTGTTGAATGTACCTCCTCACCTCCACCTGGGTCACGGAAGCGGGGAGTTTTATCCACTGGCTCCCGTGGCCCATTGGTCAAGGGCGCTCCAGGGCTGAAGCCCTCACTCTTCCAGGTGGGTGTTGGTGCGGGAGGGGCTGAGCCTGCAGCAGCTGGGAAGGCGGAGATCCTGGTGCAATGAGGCTAAGAAGGCAGGTCACACCTGCTGAGCAAGTAACTGTACACTAAAAAAGTGTCCCAAGAGGATGTGAGAGCAGCATAGTGAGTGCCCCACACCACTTCTTCCCTCCGGCATCCATCAGCACTGTTTTGTAAAAGGGAGTTTCCCCCATTCTCCGAAGCTCCAAGAGCTCTGGGTGATGATGCGATGTCACTGTTGGTTCTCTGCTTTCCAGGGAGTCTTTGTCAAACCCCAGTGGATGGGGCCTCATGGGAATGGCTGGTTTAGATATGTGTTTGGAAAATCATCATCCTAATGGATAAACAGAAACTGATATAAGATAGTAAAGTAACATTTAGTAAGCACAGATTTGTTTTTCTTTGAAGATGAAAACCTAAACTAAGCCTAAGGCTTTGAGGTCATCTACTTGTAGGAAAACTTCCTATTAAGGGCTCAGTAAATCCTTCTGTGATATTGTCCATTTGTTATAACGTACTGTATATTTGGTCTTTGTTCTTGACACAGACTTCCTAAAACTCAGAGTTTCCTAAGCGCTAAGAGGCAAGAAGGCGTTATTTGTTTTTCATAACAAGCCCATTTCAACTACACCTGTAACCACCATTCTATTTCCTGTCTCTATGTTAGGCCCCTCATGTAAGTGGGACCCACAGTAGCTGTCCTTTTGTGTCTGGCTTTTTTTCTCTTAGCATATCTTCAGGGTCCATCCAGGTTGTAGTATGTATTGGAATTCCCTTCCACCTTCTGGCTGTGATGAATAAAGCTGCTACGATCATTGGTATGTAAGTCTCTGTTTGAGTCCCTGTAGACTCTGTGCTTTTTACTCTTGTGCTACGCATGCTGCCTTCTGGGCAACGAGACTCGCCATGACAGTGCTTACTCGGAGGGGAAAAACAATTTAATTTTGGATCTATGCAGAAAAATCATCATCCTAATGGATAAACAGAAACTGACATAAGAGTAAAGTAACATTTAGTAAGCACAGATTTGTTTTTCTTTGAAGATGAAAACCTAAACTAAGCCTAATTATCAAAAGTTCCCTGCCCAGCCCTGGCTGGGGTGCTCAGTGATTAGAGCGTCAGCCCTGGAACTGAGGGGTCTCGGATTCAATTCCCCTGCAAGGGCATGTACCTGGGTTGCAGATTTGATACCCAGCCCTGGTGTACGGGAAGGCAATTAACTGATATCTCTCTCTCACGTCTCTCTCTCACCCTCATCTCTCTTTCTCTTCTCTTCTTCCACCCTCCCTCCTTTCTGCTCTCTCTAAAATCAATGGGAAAAATATCCTGGGGGGAGTATTAACCAAACCAAAAAAAAAAAAAAAAAGTTCCCCGCTCAAAGCAGCTAACTAAAAAGTTGTTTTGTAGCAATGATTCTCAAAGCTCTCTGGCCCCTTTTATACTCTTAAATATCTTTGAAGACCTTGAAGAGCCACCTCAGCGTGGGGAGGCTGGGGTCCTCTGTGCGGTTTTTTGTGATGCACGAGCTTCCTGATTTCCTGAATATGAGTGGTGGTTTCTCTGCCCCTGGCGCTCACAGCTCCTCCCAGGATTTTGTAAGCCTCCGATTTTCTGCATTAAATCCCTTCCTGCCTGAAATGCCTAGAATGGCTTGTCTTTTCTCACTAGATCTGGACCAATACACATATATTGCACCCACACCTGTAAGTCCCTGTGTATGCAGCATGGAGCCCCTATGCTTAACTGAGCCCAGGATCCCACAGAGCTGCGTCTTTTGTTTCTACCCGCTTTAGAAGAAATCTCCAGTAGCTCGTTGATGGGGGAAGGACTGCTTGGCCTGGAGGAGAACTTTGGGGCTGTGACTGCTACCTAGACAGATTTCCAACCCTTCCTCTTTCTTCAGTCCCCGTTTTACTCCAAATTCCAGAGTCACCCAGGAGTCTTTTGGAAGTCCTGTGGTGTATGTCAGATTTTATTCTGGCTTTCTACACCATGGGGTTGGCATCCAGCTTTGTCAGCTTGTCTGAGTCTTTTTAGCACTTACCCATCTGCAGTCCACGTTCCAGATTTTGTTGCTGTGGTTTATGTTTTCAAAAAATCCTTTTTTTGTCCTTTTGTTTGTGTTTCATGAAGGAGTGAAATTGATGTGTGAGCGCAGTCTGCCCTAGTTCCCCAGAGTCCCATTTTTCCAAACTAGAATCAAGAAGTCACTCTGGTCTCTTTTTGGCAGTAATTACTTTTAAAGTTGTCTCGTTTTTCAGTTCTGGGCTGTAAGTGACGCTGCTGATCCTGTCAGGGAGCCTTTCTGAGCAAGTTTGTGATCTCAGCTGTGTTGAGTCTGGAGGTGCAGTTCTGAATTCTGCTTCTCTCCCTGCCTGTGGCTGCCTGTGGCCCGACCTCACCCACAGCGGCTGCTGCCATTCAGCACCCCTGCTGGGAGGTGTGCAGTGCCATCCAGTCTCCCTCCCTCTCTTAAAAAAAAAACAAACTACGTAAAGCCGAGACTGGTTTGGCTCAGTGGATGGAGCGTCGGCCTGCGGACTCAAGGGTCCCGGGTTCAATTCCGGTCAAGGGTGTGTACCTAGGTTTCAGGCACATCCCCAGTGGGGGATGTGCAGGAGGCAGCTGATCGATATATCTCTCATCGATGTTTCTAGCTTTCTGTCCCTCTCCCTTCCTCTCTGTAAAAAATCAATAAAATATATTAAAAAAACAAACAAGAAAATGATGTAAATACACATAACACAAAGTGACCATCTTAACCATTTTTAAGCATACAGTTTAGTGGTATTAAGTACATTCACATTCTTGTGCAACCATCACCACTATCCATCCCCAGACCTCTTTTCATCTTGCAGGACTGAAACTATATCCCTGATAATAATAACTCCCATTCCCTTCCCCCTCCCCAGTCTCTGGCAACCGCAAATCTGCTTTTCTCTGAATTTGGACTGCTCCAGGTACCTTAGATAAGTGAGATCATATAGAATTTGTCCTTTTGTGACTGGTTTGTTTCACTCACCATAAGTTGTTTTTAAAGTTCACATGTTGTAGCGTGTTGGGATTTCCGCCCTTTTAAAGCAGAATAATATTCCATTGTGTGTGTACCGCGTTTTGTTTATCCATTCATCTGTGGATGGACACTTGGGTTGCTTCCACCTTTTGGCTGCGGTGAGTGATGCTGCTCTGAACCTGGGTGTGCCTCCCTCTCTTTTACACCACATCCCACTAGTGAGCAGGTGCGCAGGTCCCAGCATAGCCTCCTTTCTCCTTGTCCACTGCCACCGCTCAGGCCCGCATCAGTCCTTGCCTGGACTCTTGCGGAAGCCTCTTAACTGACCACCTTGCCTCCCTTCCTGCCTGTCACCCTGAACTCTTCGTTGTTTGTCTGAAACATGGGTCTTATCAAGCCATTTTCCTGTGTAGAAATTTTCAAAGGCCCCATTCAGACTTTTCTAACACAGCACATGTGGCTCCAATTCACTTAGCACCTGCCTTCTGCTTACATTCCGTTTGGCTCAAAAGATGTTGTGTTCTTCAGGTGATCAGCCTGGACTGCCTTTTCCCAGCCCCTTCCCTCCCACAGGAAAACCCTGCCAGTCCTTAAACACCAGCTCAGGTATTCTTTGTGAGCACACCCTCTGCCCCCTCTACTCTCTACCCTCCCCCCTGCCCCCAGCTGAGTCAGACATTCATCTTTCTGTGCTTTCAAAACACTCTGTACATCTCTGTCAGGGCTGGGATATGATTGTGGAAGACACCGAAGAGCTGAGGGCTTTGAGAATGAAAGGGGAAAGAGTAGAGGACTGAAAGGCTGCCATTTGGGAACCTGTATCCGTTAGGCTACATCTGTTCTGTTCCTATTTAAAAAAAGTAATATATTTTAGCATAAAAATGTTACTGAAAATAGTATATATATATATATTTATTTATTTATTTATTTCATCACTAGAGGCCTGATGCACGAATCTGTGCATGGGTGGGGTCCCTTGGCCTGGTCAGTGATCGGGGCCATTGGCAGGGGTTGCGGGGGGTGCTTGCGGCTGGCTGTGGAGGTTGGACAGCCAGGGAGGTTATCTGTGGGAGCTTACTGAACACCAGGGAGCAGCTCCTGTGTTGAGCATCTGCCCCCTGGTGGTCAGTGCACGTCATAGCAACCGGTCAACTTGTTGCTTGGCTATTTGGTTGCTTAGGCTTTTATATATATACTAGAGGTCCGGTGCATGAAATTCATGCATGGGGTGCAGGGGGTGTCCCTCCGCCCAGCCTGCACCCTCTCCAATCTGGGACCCCTTGACGGAACCTGTTAAGTGGAAGAGAAACTCTTTAGGCCTGATCCTGGTAGGTTCGGGCCTAAACGGGCATCAGACATTCCTCTCACAATCCAGGACTGCTGGCTCCCAACTGCTCTCCTGCCTGCCTCCCTGATTGCCCCTAACCACTTCTGCCTGCCAGCCTGATTGATGCCTAACTGCTCTGCTTCCAGCTTGTTTGCCCATAACTGCCCTCCATTGCAGGCCTGGTTCCCCACTCCCCCCCGCCAACTGCTCTCCCCTGCAGGCCTGGGTCCTCCCCAAATAACCTTCTCTGCAGGCTCAGTTGCCCCCAACTTCCCTCCTTTGCTGGCTTGGTCACCCCTAACTGCCCTCCCCTGCAGGCTTGATTGCCCCCACTGCCCTCCCTTGCAGACCTGGAACCTCCCAACTGTCCTCCCCTGCTGGCCATCTTGTGGTGACCATCTTGTGTCCACATGGGGGAAGGATCTTTGACCACATGGGGACAGCCCTCTTGTGTGTTGGAGTGATGGTCAATCTGCATATTACTCTTTTATTAGATAGGATAGAGGCCTGTGCATGGGTGGGGGACAGCTGGTTTGCCCTGAAGGGTGTCCCGGATCAGGGTGGGGTTTCCCTTGGGGTGTGGGGCAGCCTGGGCCAGGGGCCTGTGGTGGTTTACAGGCCTGCCACATCTCCCAGTGACCTGAGTGGAGGCCCTGGTATCTGTAATTTGTGTATCTTCTACAATTGAAACTTTGTAGCCTAAAGTGGAGCCAAGCCTCTTGTTCGCTCTGTGGCTGCAGCCATTTCTGTTGGGATATTTACCTTCTATAATTGAAACTTTGTAGCCTTAGTAGAGGCCAAGGCAGGCCAGGGCTACGGAAAGCTTGGCTTCCTCCATTGCCAGGGGCAACCCTAGCTTCCTCCTCTCTCCAGCTCTGTGGCTGCCACCATTTCTATCGGGATTCTATAATTGAAACTTTGTAAACTTGAGTGGAGGCCTGTGCCCGCCAGGGTGTGCGGAAAGCTTGGCTTCCTCCATCACCAGGGAAACCCAAGACTCACTCCTGCTCTCTGTGGCTGCAGCCATCTTGGTTGGGGGTTAATTTGCATATCGCTCCTAATTGGCTGGTGGGCATGGCTGGTGGTGTAGTGGAGGTACTATCAATTTGCATATTGCTCTTTTATTAGATAGAACTAGGGCCCAGTGCATGAAATTCATGCATTGGGGGTGGGAGGTCCCTCAGTCCAACCTACCCCCTCTCACATTCTGGGAGCCCTCAGGGGATGTCCTACTGATGGCTCACCCCCAGCCTGCCCATGGCCAAAGGCCTCTGGCCGAGGCTGCCCCAGCCGCAGCTCAAGCCCACCCCAAAGCCTTGGGAGCCCAGCGGATCACCCTGCCATGTGGCCGATCTGCTGGCTGGCCCTGCCCCCGCCTCCACCCTGGCCCAAGCCTGCTCCAAGGCCTAGGGGAAAAGCCTCTGACGAGGCTTTTTCCAGCCTTGGGAACCCAGTGATCGCCCTGCCATGGGCAGCAGCCATCTTGGTTGGGTGTTAATTTGCATACCGCTCCTGATTGGCTGGTGGGCATGGCTTGTGGGCATGGTTTATTGGGTGTAGCAAAGGTAAGGTCAATTTGCATATTACTTTTTTATTAGATAGGATATATAGATATAGATATTATCTGAGAAGTCATAAACTTGACTCTTAAGAATTCAGAGAGAGATGTCTTGGGGATTTACCAAGTGTTTTGCAGGTTGTGATTCTAGGTGTCCCAGGGGATGTTGGTGGACGTGATTTCCCTCAGGGAGATGACAAGAGGGTAGGTCTCTGTGGATGTAG
Organism: Antrozous pallidus; assembly: GCA_027563665.1. Lineage (NCBI taxonomy): Eukaryota > Metazoa > Chordata > Mammalia > Chiroptera > Vespertilionidae > Antrozous > Antrozous pallidus. The sequence goes on from CM050514.1 coordinate 40,192,260, forward strand.
CCCAGGCCTCTGTGCTGCTGCTGACATTCAGTATTATGGGGAGCCATCGAGGACTCCCCTTGTTCCATGCACAGGGAAGATGTGCACAGGAGCACCTATTTTTAAGGTTAGAACAGCAGGACAATGCAGTAATGGCAAGAATTTAATGATTTTGAACAGGGCAGTAGATTAGAGATGTTGCTTGAGGTGCACAGTATGTGCTTACTGTGATAATATTAAGAAGTAAACATTTTGTTTTGTATTTATTAGCAAGTATTAGTACTTAGTTAGAGCCTGGTACACCCAGTCCTGAGCTAGGTGCTGCAGGTGGTAAGGAGGGTGTATTTAGGAGGGAAGCAGAGGGTCATAGGAGGGGAGAATGACATGGCTCTCCCCTCCAATTTTCAGTGTCTATTAGAGTCAAAGAGTGTGTCAGGTACTTTTATATATATTATCTCATGTAAGTACAATAGGAATTGGCTTATAAGCGATAGTTAGTGGTGCTGCCCTGTTTTACAGTTGAGGAATCTGAGAGTCAGAGGTTAGGCAGCTTGTTCAAGGACTTGTTCTGAGGCTGGGATGTGACAGAAATGGGACTTAGCCCTGATGAGTCATGAAGCACATCTAGGATATTTAAGTTTTAAACAGTGTGGCAAGGGGACAGCACAAGGACAGTAGTTATCTAGTGTGGATGTTCTAAAGTGGAATGAGGAATCGTTGGTGAGAGGTGTGAAGTCTTTGAACAGGAATTCATTAGGAGTCTAGAGTAATTTTGGAGGAGGTGGCTTTCATTAGGATGATGATAGTGGGGGTAGAAGTGGCTGGATTGTGGAAATGAACTCAATAGAAATTTTCATGAACAGTATGACCCAACGTAATGACAGAATATGCAGTAGGTGAAGGAGTGGGAGGAGGTAAAGGTGACTTCACACCTGTAGCTTGGGAGATGAAGTGAATCCAGGATGAGGAAGGTGAGATGGTCAGATACAAGTGGTCAAGTCCTGCATGCCCACGGGGACAGTTGAGGCCTGGATGGAGCTTAGAGGTGAGGATTCAGATTGCAGAATCTGGCAGTTCCTAGTTTAGAGACCCTGGATTTGTGAATAGTCCTTCCTTGTGAAGACCCCAGGGCCCCACCGCTTTGCTCCTGAGACCTTTTCCCCTAAGTTGTAGAGGAAGCAGAGACTGGCACATGCCTCTCGCCCTCCCACCGATTGGCTTAACTCCTAGAGAAACTCAGGAGCCTGGGGCAGTATTTTTTCCAGAAGTTAGAAATTTGAACAGATAGTCATATTGCACAAGTAGTTATAGATGGGATACATGTAAACTTTAATGTGTAATATATAAAATCAGTTTAGAGGAAATTTGCTCATGTTAACCACATGGGTGATTGGCCAAGAGGTTGACTGTTCTTGTGAGTTGCAACTATGAAAACTTTCTCCTAATCAAATCAAGTGTGGCTGTAAAGTGGTGACCTGGGCATAGATGTTTCTGTCCCCAACAATTCTTAGAAATAGGCTTGGTGATCCACTAGTGGGATTAGTGGGTTGATTGACCAGGAGGAAAGAGGACATATGGGCTTGAAGGCTAAGAATGGGACGGGGAGAGGGCGATTCCTATATTGTGTCCTTTGGGAACAACTGCTGAATTGTTCCTTTGGACCCAGCATTGGGCCTCCAGCCTGAAGCTTTGGGAGGAGCCTCAGCTGGTGTGGACTTTCTCCAGGTCCTGACCAGAAGAACAGGACCATGGACAGATCCAATGACTGGCCTTACATTGATGAGGGTCGGTGGACTGTAGGGTTGCCAAACCCTGCAGCTACTTCACTAGGGTCTGGGGGGCCCCACACTTTGGATCTTGTCAGGGAGCTATCAGCCTGGGGCAGCCACCTCCCAGGGACATCAGCTGCCTGAGTTTGGGGAGTGGAGCTGGTGGGGCCTGCAGAAGCCCCCTTCCCCTGCAGGAGAGCCTGGCAGGTCACCTGGCACAAGCTGCTTGAGTGGAGTGGCTCTCCTTTGCCTGTCCCTTTTATTTTCTTGGAATGGAACAGCCTTGAAGAAAAAGAGGTAACTGCTCTTCCCCCCAGACCCCAATGATGGTGTGTGCTAGCTCCTGCCACCAAAACGACGTCTGCTTCTCAGTTGCTCCAATTAGCAGGTGGGAGGAGGGCAGACTGGCCTGGATTCAAATCCCTCCACCCCTTTACTACTGAGTAGCAATATGACTTCAGCAAGTGCTTTAGTGTCACTGGGCCTTGGCTTTTCTGTCTGTCATACCCCCCCGCAGTGTTGTTATCACGGCTGCCCCTCACCGTGACTTACTGCTTCTCATCTCTTCAGGGGCTTCAGTGGAAGGGACCCCTCGAGAAGAGGCGAAGTGGGATTTATATGGTCTTGGCTTTGCAAAAGAGACATGCTGTTCTTGGTAATTTTGTGTGAGGCTCTGCTCTGAGGGCCCGCCTGGGGCATGAGTGTGTGGCGCCTCCTGAGAGGGACGGTGCGGAGCTGTTATTCATCCTCACATTCTCCCCCTTGTGATGGGCTCTCATTATACACCGAGTCCTCATGTATAATGCAGTTTGTCAGGGGAAATGCATCCTAAAGAGACCCATCTCTTTTAGCAAAGAAGAAGACAGGACCATAAAGATTTTTACCTTTGACAGGGCGGCCTCACAGCTTCTTTTCTTAGATGCAAGCTGGGAACCACTTCGAGGCGTCGTGGCTTCATTTTAGCACTGCTGAGGACACTCACCTAGTGTCTTCAGCCTCTGATGATTTCTGTTTCGCCCACCTGTCCAGTGAGCACTAATGATAACAGCTGCTGTCTGTGCCCTGCCTCAACCCTTGTTCCCCAGCTATTCGGTGACAGCGTCCTCATTGCTCCAAACACCCAGAGCAAGGATTTGGTTTCATACTTAGGAAAAAAGTTAATGAATTTACGTTGTGTCAAAGCCTAGCTGTTCAAACCCTGCCTTTAGCCTGTGCAGCTCTGAGGTGTAGGAGTCCTCTGCAGAGAGGGAGACCTCCAAGTTGGAGCAAGCTGGAAGAGCCATTGCATGCACATTTCTAATATTTCTTAACACTTCATGGCCACAATATGCTTTATCAGAGTTCAGCAGAGAGGCCGACACCACCTTGAGATGCTACTCGGCTTATATAGCCAAGTGTATTTCAGTGGATTTGCTGTTGCAACCAAAATTTTGGACTTTGCAAATATTGTATCTGGTAGTTCTGTTCTACCGTTCAACTGTTGAGTCTTCCCTTAAACTCTGGAGGGCAGGGCTGTATTCCACATTTCCTTCTTTGGGGTGATCTGGAACCTGGTTTTACTTTCTTATGGTACATTTGCTTCCCATCTGCATGTGCTTAGTTTTTCATTTAAAAACCGTTGTCTGTTTGTTTTGCTCAGGAAGCGAGAATGTACTGGGGATCTGTACATTGGAATATTCATATCTACTATTCAGAGAAGGAAGTGCCCAGGAGGCTGAATTAATAGGCAGATGGCTGCTTACTGAGAGCCAGGGCTGGGCAGAGAGAGGTGGGCAGTCTTGTGAGGGACTGAATCAGAGCAGTTAGGAGTTGTCCTTGACTTGGTCCTTTTCCACACAACCCCACATCTCATCCGTCTCCTAGGCTGCTGGGCTCTATCCCAAATCATACCCTTAATCTGCCCAAGTTTCCCCTTCTCTGCCATGAGCCCCCTTCTCTCTTCCTCCTGCCACCTCCCCCAGGCTAAGCCATCACGTGGCCTTGTTCAGACAAGGGCTGTCTGAAAGGATTTTCTGTGATGATGGAGTTTGCCGTGTCTGTATTGTCCAGTGTGATGACCCCCAGTCGCGTGTGGCATGGCCATTGAGCAATGGAGATGTGTCCAGTGTGACTGAGAAATAAAGTTTTAATTTAACATAATTTAAATTAATTTAGGTTTAAATATTCACACGTGGCTAGTGACTACTGTATTGGACAGTGAGGGTCTAGAATATGTAATGGCCTCATAACCATACATTCTTTTGACCCCTCTGTTCCTGTAGTTCTCCCCCAGTAGCCAGAGTGACCTTTTAAAAATGTATAGTACCCTGACGGCATGGCTCAGTGGTTGAGCATCAACCTATGAACCAGGAGGTCATAGTTCAATTCCAGGTCAGGGCACATGCTTGGGTTATGGGCTTGACCCCTAGTGTGGGGCATACAAGAGGCAGCCAATCAATGATTCTCTCTCATCACTGATGTTTCTATCCTTCCTCTCTGGAAGGATACAGCCCTGCCCTCCTCTATATATACAGTTACCACGTTTTCAAAATTACCGTTCCTGCTGCAGTACACCCGGGAAGAAATTCCAAATTACAGAAACGCAGTCATTGTAGCTAAGTCTGATGCTGCGAAAAGGGCCCACCCTCCAGTGGCTTTCATCCCACTTTAGATCGAATCCAGCTCTTCTCATGCCCATGAGGCCAAGTCCTCTGGCCTCCACAGACCTCTGCTCCTCAGATCCTGCTACCTCTCCCTCTCCCTCGACCTTAGCACCCTGACTTTCTCTGTTTTTGTTTTTATTTTTGATGATGTAGCTAAGCTTTCTCTGGAGTGATGTCCTTTGCACATGCTTTCTGTCTAGCTAGGGTGTTCTTCCCACTTTGCTTGTCTGGCCCTCCATCCTTGAGCTGCATAATATCCCCCAACCCTCTTATCTCTCCACCCTCCCTCAGGCTTCTCTATCACCATTATTGCTGCTGGAAAGTATCTTCTGTGTCTCTTGTTTGTTTTCTGTCTCTCTTTACCAGGATGCAAATGTCATCAGGGCTCCAACCTTGCTTGTCTGTCTCTCTGTGCCGAGTACACCCCTGCCCCGAACCCCCACCAACTTCTCTTGCCCCCAGAGAAGACAGCACAACCTTATTCTCTTCCTCAATGTCTTTTCCAGACTCCTTACGACTGTCCAACTGTCCCCCGGCTGGAAGCTTGGGTGGCATCCAACTGGGATACGGTGTCCTTGATGTGTTTCGTTTTTTTCTGTTGTAATCACATTCGAGTCTGGCTCCCTGAGATTACAGTCCTTCTCTCTTCTCTTTTACTTGTGTGTTCCCAAAGTTCTTTAGCTACACATTTCAAAAATAATCTCTTAGTTATTTCAGACCTTCCTTTCACTTTGAGTAACGAGACTACGAAGCCCCTGAAGGCTGTGAAGGTGGCTTACCAAAGCTTAAGGAACGCTTTGGTGAAGAAAGGGGAACACTTGGACGACACCTATTCTGTTCCATATACATATATTTGGTTCTAAATACACTCAGTGAAGGAAAATCTTATTGTTTTGGAAGAAACATTGGAGGAAGAAAACAGCCCCACATTATCTCGTCATGCTGAGATAACACCGTGCCATGCAGCGTCACAGGTATTATGACATCGCACACACAGTTTTATCACTGGCTCCCTCCCTCAGAAATACCTCTCAGTAACTGCTCATCACAAGTCAATTTTAAATGGCCGCCGAGCGTTAACTTTTACGGTTATGCCGTAAATGACTAAACACATCTGTTGTTGGGCATTCCGGTTATTTCTTTCACTATTATAAGTACCTAATTTCCTTAATTTCTTTTCTTTTTTTTTTTTAATCCTACCTGAGAATATTTTCCCATTGATTTTAGAGAGAGTATCAGAAAGAGGGAAAGACAGAGAGAAATGTCCATGTGAGAAAACGCATTGATTTGTTGCCTCCTGCACAAGCCTGGACCGGGGCCCCGGCGCGGAGGAGCCTGAAACAGAGGTGTGTGCCCTTGACCAGAATTGAACTCGGGACCCTCCCCCTCCCCCCTCGCAGGCCCACACTCTATCCACTGAGTCAAACTGTCGAGGGCTTATTTTCTTTTTTAAAAATCAGTGTTCCAGAAAATACTATGTTCTTGTCCTTTCATGTCCCTTTTGCATGAGTGTGGGAGTCACAGTCTTGCGGGGTGGCGGGGAGGGGGGTTAGTATGCAGTTTGTCCTGTACGTGGATTTGTGATGACTCCGTCTACCCACATCATGTTTCTCTTTGTGGCGATGACCGCTTGTTTTCCACACTGTCCCCTGGTTCTAAAAACAAGCGTTACGCAGCTCCTCTTGCTGCTCACACATGCTGGCCCTGCCCTCCTGCCTTCCAGCGGAGCTGGTCCCCAAGAGCACGGCATCGTAAACAAAGTTCTCCGAACACCTACCGATTGACAAAGTGGTGTATTTTAGTCCCTGGCTACCCTGAAACATGTTGTAACCTTGACCTTTACATTCGCCATCGTTTTTAATGTTCTTTTAAATGCCAGGCAGTATAACAAAAAGGTGACTTCTTCCGTGATGTTACTGTTGAATAGTATGCAGCATAACGGAAAGCAGTAAATGAACGGCCACGGATATATCGTGTCTATATTGAAATGCACTGAAGAGTGGGTTTAAACCATGGGCTTCTGATGCTGTTCTTCTCTCTGATGGTTTGATCGTGGGATGGGAGAAGTTTTCCAAGGGAATCATTATTCAGCCTCAGAGAAATCCTGAGTGATTTCAGGTTTCTAAATCAAGCCTTGCATCTTGGTCAAGTTTCTGTTTAGTGCATCACGAAGATGATAATTAGAATCTTATTTAGCTAAGAACATGCAGAGAAGCATACTCTGGCCATTCTTGGCTGGGTGGCTTCTGAAAGTGGGAGCCAGACGAGTGTCCAAGGTGGGATGGGGTATGGAGATGGCAGTCATTGTCCCAAAGAGCCATGTGAGGCTGGCTTGGTGATAGAAGGTAGGAGAGCTGGGGCAGTGGGGTTCAAGTGTCCAAGCTGCTAAGAGTGTGACTTGAGCCAAACAAATCAGAAAAGCTAGTATTCCTGCTGGGGTGTCAGGCTGTATGTCTATGCATGACCCTCAGTTTTCTTTCTTTATTTTAATCATCCACCAAAGACATGTGTTTACTGGTTTTTAGGGAGAGGAAGGGAGAGAAAGATGGAGAGAGAGAGGAGGAGAGAGAAAGAAAGAGGGAGAAAAGGTGGGAGGGGGAGACAGAGACAGAAAGAGATAGATAGAGAGATAAAGAGAGATTGATTGGTTGCCTCCTGAATATGCCATGACCAGAGATCAAACCCAAAACCTAGGCATGTGCTGTGACTGGGAATCAAACCCACAACCTTTTGCTGTACGATGACACTCCAGCTAACTGAGCCACCTGGCCAGGGCCAGTTTTCCTTTGATGATCCCCATTATTTAGTTATGCCAGATTTGAAATGGAGCCTGTGCCAGCAAGTAGTTTAAAAAGGAGCACCGAGGTCCCACTAGAGAGAATTAAACTATGTAACAGCATGACAGCAAATGACACAAACCTGCCATTGATTCCACCAATGTTCAGTCTGCTTGGTTCCACATAGGGTCTTTGGAACTCAGTAATGAGTGAGATACACGTTTTCTGCTCTCACGGAGAGGCTGTGCTGCTCAGCTTCTGAATGCAGTGGCCCGGAGTGAAGGAAGCTTGGGTTTCTCGCAGCTATTGATTTCAAACAGCAAGATGCTCACAGTTGTGAAGTGGAAGTGGGTCTGGGCAGAAGGGCTGTCAGCACAGACGGATGAGCAGGGAGATGAAGGAATTGGTCATGGGCAGAGGCTGGCAGGTGGACGGGTACACTGGTGTGGGGTCTGCGGGGCACCCATGGTTGTGCCGACATCGACATGGGTAGCTGGCTTTGATGGGGCTACTCTGAAGGCGTGAGGCCTGAGCTGGTGTTCCCAAGGTCCTTGAGGTGACGCTTTTCTGACAGAGACGAGACACTCATAGGATTGGGCAGTTCACCCAGCCCTGGACTAAGGCTACACAAAGGGAAGCCAGCCGACTGGGCCAAGAGATAAGTACAAGCATCGAGAGTACGTGCTTAGAAATTTCTATAGCACTTGACTTTGCAGCCACCTCCGAGTGCTTGAGCAGCAGACCGGTTTGTCTGAACAGGTTGCAGACCCTTTCGGGTTTTGTGGGACTTAGATGTGTGAGTGTGAGTTCCTTCACATCTGGCTGGAGCTGGGAACCAGTCCTGCGCAGGGGGCCACGTATCTCTCCCTAATGAATAGCAACAAAACAAAACACCGAACAAAACAGCACTGGAGGTGCTGACCCTCAGTTGGTTGGAGCGTCATTCCATAGAGCAAACGGTGGTGGGTTTGATTCCGGGTCACAGCACATGACTAGGTTGTGGGTTTGAGCCTTGGTTAGGGTGTGCTCAGGAGGTCACTGATCAATGTTTCTCTCTCACATCGAGTGTGGAAGTAATGGGAGTGAGGCTGTGGGCCCCAAGGTCAAGGACTTAAATAGATCTACAGCCACTTAGCACATCCCATTTTCAGCTCAGTCTTCATCAATGTATAGACTCATCTTCCCCTCTTTCCCTTCCTCCTTGTCATCAGCATGTGCTCTTTTTTCTTAAACATTATTTTCCTGTGCACATCATATACAATTCCATACCTGTGTTCTACGCACATTACACATAATGCATACATGCAGCATTTTAAATAAGGTTAAAGTATTTCATTGTGTTGATATGTCACAGGTTCTTAGCTCCTCTACATGGGGCCGTTGCTGACTTTTCCTGTTATAAATAGTACATCCGTGAATATTTTTAAACAAAAGTTTTTTTTTCTATTTCTTTTGGGTCCCTGGAGTCTGGCCCCAAAGGTCAAATACCGTGCCAAAGGTCACAATTTTATTGCTCTGTAGAAAGACAGAATCGATTTTTATCGTTGGAATCTACACACAGACTTTTCTGTGGCTCCAGGCTGTGCCATTATAACGCGTTTTGTTATTTTAGTAGGCTTATACTAGTACACTCGCCTGGAAGTTGTTTTCATGTGCTTACTTCAGGAGGTGGTGAGGATGTGATGATCTGAATTTAATATTTTCTCACCCGTAAAATTAATCTTAACAGAAAAACTCTTACCAAGTTGAACATATAGGATGTTGAGATCTTGTAATTTTATCAGTTTTATATAGTTTGCATATAAGCTTTTCTTCATTGTCCTTTACAGCTGTACCCATTCTGTTATTGTTGGTCTTTATTTGTTTCATTGTATTTTGTGGTGTCACACTTGTTCATTAGTGTTTACATATTTGTACTCAGTTACGCCATCTCTTTTGCGATTCTATATTTTTTGGATTAGAAGTTATTTCCCCCTTTACAAGTGGGATAAACATGCTATTCTGCTCTTTCCTAGCTTTTAAAATGTAATCTCTTGGATCTATCTGAACCTTATTATAGTGTTTGGTGTAAGATGTGGATCTAGATTAAATTCCAAAGTCAGAATGTTAACAGTAACTTCGGTTAATGATTTCCCCCTCATTCTTTGGGTTTGACATATTAAGAGCTTTTGCCATATGGAATGAATATATTTTTTGGAATCTCCATTGTTATGCTAATATATATTTCAAAAGTTAACCCAATATATAGAAATGTCATTTGTAATCTATTTAATAAAACATTCCACCACCATGACTTGAGAAAAGCTTATCATTTTGACTAGGGGCCCGGTGCACGAAATTCGTGCACTGGGGGTGGGTGGTCCCTCAACGCAACCTGCTCCCTCTCACATACTGGGAGCTCTCAAGGGATGTCCAACTGATGGCTCACCCCCAGCCTGTGGCTTTAGGCCTTGGGCACCCAGCCATCACCCTGCTCAGCTCAGCCCCAGCTGCCTGCAACCACTCGGCCCCAGGGGCTGGGTGCTCGCTGCCACTTCTGCTCTCAGTGCTCAGGGGCTGGGCGTTTACCGCTGCCACCACCACCGTTTCATCTCTACCCCCAGGCCTGGTGTTCTGCCACTTGGCCCCGCCCCCGCTCCTGATTGGCTGGCAGCATAGCCAATCAGGAGCCAAGGTACAGTCAAATTTGCATGTTTCTCTTTTATTATATAGGATTTCTTTCCTCTTATTTTTTGAGTTGTATTTCATAGTCAGTATAGTTCCCTAAACCTGCCTGATTGAAAAAAAATGCTTAATTTTTATTTTCTTCTGAAGACATATTGCATGAACTCTTAAGACAAAGGACATTGGACATTAAGAAAGAGGTTCACCCTCGTCATTACTGTCTAGTGCGGTTACTGATCTTCTTGTGTGCACTCTGCTGGCATCGTTACAAAAGCCACCATGGGAGCCTAGTCTCCTCAGTTTTAGCACAGTGCCTGTCGTACAGAAGGCCCTGCCCGATCGCTTCCTGCGCTTTTGGCCCCATGAAGGCAAGTGCTTTACGGTGCTTTCTTGAAGCAGTGATTTTAGTGGGGGAGTGGCTGGTTCATGAGAGATTGGGGTTGAGGGTTCGAAAGCCTCAAGAGTCAATCTGCTTATCTCTGATTCCAGGCTACAAACCGTTCTCTGTGCTTTGGTCACAAAGGAATTGGGAGAGATTTGTCAGCAGACTTGTCTTCAATAGTGAAACTGTACCCAGCATGGAGCGTTGACTGTGAATGTGAAATAAAGTGTCTTTATGGGACCAATATTTAGACATTAGTAAGGCAAGAGGGAAGAAAGTGTACGTCCTTAGACTGGCGGGTTTGTTCTGTATGGGGTAACTTTGAAAGTGTTTTCTGTCCCCGTGTGTCCTGAGTTTTTGGAATTACTGGCAAGTTCCCTGGGTGGTGCCTCCATCTCAGAGCTGCTAGCAGAGGGGCATACGCTGCCTCACAGGTCAGTCCGTGTGTGATGGAAGAAGCTGTGGGCGTTTGTCATAGAATCCTTCCCTGTGTGGGGCCATTCGTCTCTGAGTGCCATAGCATATTTCACTTTGATTATGGACTTGTGACAATATCAAGTGACTCCAGAAATTGAGAATGAATATTTGGTATATTAAATTTTTATCAAACTCTTGACAATGAACAAGTGCTTTTTTTAATAAACATTATGAAATGTTTGATTATGGAAATCAAAGACTGTATGATTATTTTAGAGACCAAAATCTCTTGTATTCTGTAGCTAGTCTACACTTGAACCTTTTTCTTTTCTTCTGTTTAGTAATTTTTTGGGTTCTTCCGCTAGTTCCTAATACTTTTTTGACAGATTATTGTTTGTTACCACTAGCCTGGGTGGCGGTCAGATTCACTTTTTTCTTCTATCTGCTTGCTTTCCCCCTTATAAAATAATTGAGATAATAGGAGATGCATATAGCACACAGAACTTTTAGCTTACAACGAATAATTACCAACGTTTATGTAATGCGTTACAGCACAGAATGTGTTTCATCTTCTTTGACTTCATGAAACCCTGTGAGGAGGGGGAATATTGGTACAGAGATAGATACTGAAGTGCAGAGCCTTAGTTTTCTCCAGTATATCTTCTGGTTTTCCTTCTTTTGAACAGAATTACATTTTATTGGAACAGAATTAAAGTTTTTAAAAAAAATCATAATGTGTGTTGCTCAATGTAATATGATTAATGAATAACTAACCATTATGATGAAGTAATATTTTTCTTAAGAGTTATGACTACACAAAAGAATATGTTTATTATTTAAAAAATCTTTTGAAAATATTTACCTAACTTATTGGTCAAATGAATATAATATGAAAAACTTTTCTAATATTATTCAAATGATTTCATTTAAGGGAAAAATGTATCCAGAAGCACAAGCTATAAAATTTTTGGCTATTTTGTAGTCAAGTTTTAAAAATTTCATTTGAAATTATTTGTTGCCAGAATATAAAATTGAAATTGATTCTTATCTATTTAACTATCCTATTACCTTGCTAAATTCATGTATTAGTTTCACTAGTTGTCAGTTTTAGTTGTTTGTATATTTGTTAGGATTTTCCATATAGACTATAATGTCATCCTTATGCCTTTTTCCTCCTTGAGTTTTGCAGTGTATATGCTGCAGTGATAGGCACCTGTTTGAACAGTGCTGTTATAATGTTCTCATTGTGTCAAGACATTATGTCTGGCTTATAAACCATAGATACACTGTTGGAGGATTTTATTAGAAAATGTTTAAATAACTAACCTTGACCTGTTAGAACGTTGAAAATTATATTTCATATATTGGTAATGAGCATCAATGTATATTTTGACATTATAAAGCGGGGGGGGGGAGAGATAAATGGTGATGAAAGGAGACTTGATTTGGAGTGATGAACCCACAATATAATATACGGGTGATGTGTTATAGAATTGTACATTTGAAACCTATATAATTTTATTAACCAATATAATCTCAAAAATTCAATGACAATTAAAAAAATGCAATGTAAGGAATTTTGATAGATGTTCGTTGCCAATTCTGACAGGCATTTAAGTATTTTGTTTTATTTTCAGGGGTGTGACTAACAGGATCTTAATAAAAATCCACACCCACCGAGGCAGTATGACTAATTTTAGACACTAAGTTTACAGAGAAGCATGTTAAGCATATTGAGAGAAAAGGGGAGATGAGACGGAGATAGAAACTCAAGTATTTAAAATGTGAACAATATTTTTGACTATTCATTGTAGCAGTATGTCTATAATGAATTAATATTTGAAATATTGCATAAAGAGATAAAAAGAGAAAAAGATTCAGATTTAACTCTGACACTCTCAGGTTGTGTGAACACGGGCAAGCAACTTATCCTTAGTTTTTAAAAGATTTTTTAAAGTGGAAATAATAATAAGCAGCTTGCAGTATTGTTTGGATTAGACATAATATATGTAAAGTACCTAGGCCTGCAATAACATGTAGTTATGATTATTATAGGACTTGATCCTCTGGCACTTACTTATTAAATTATTATTTATGTATTAAATTACAACTTATCAATGGATACCATCAAAAATCATATCTTCAAAGAATAATACCTTGTCCTAGCCAGTTTGGCTCAGTGGATAGAGCATTGGGTTCAGTTCCAGTCAAGGGCACATACCTCAGTTGCAGGCTGGATCCCCAGCCCTGGTCAGGGCTCCTGTGGGAGGCAACCATCGATGCTTCTCTCTCTGTGTCTCTCCCCCTCCTTTCCACTTTCTCTAAAAGTCAATGGAAATATACCCTTGGGTGAGGATTAACAACAACTGAAAAAAAAGAAAAAAGAAAAATCTCTTTGAAGATGCTAGTGCTGGTGCGAGAAAACTGCACGTTTCTGGAGATTGCATCGACAGATGAGGAAGTAGCCAAGATAAATCACTGCAGTGATGGTGGTTGGATCGTTTGCCAATTTTCTTCTGTCTCTTGTTGTCATTTACTCCAGATTGGAGAGTCAGACAAACACATTTCCTTCCCCGGGCCTCTGAGGATCTCAGGCTATGAGACTATCTTAGTTGTCCGGGAGCACTGGAACCCGGGCTGTGGAGTCATGGGGCCCACCACAATGACTGGCAGCCAGTGGCCCTGCCAGGCTTTGTCTTCTTGTTCACCCTCCTTCCCCTTCCCTTACTCCGAATCCAGACTGCCGGGTGAGGCATTCTTGGCTAATGTTGCATCCTGTCTCTTTCTTCTAGAATTCTGAAGGTGGACTCTATGTTTGCATGAATACGTTTTTGGCCTTTGGAAGGGAACACGTGGAAAGACATTTTCGAAAAACCGGACAGAGTGTATACATGCACCTGAAAAGACATGTGCGAGAGGTGAGAGAACTGCCTTGGTATCTTTCTTGTGACGCTGTCTTACTGTGTGAATCGCATGGAGACTTTGCTGTGCCCACGTAACTTCTGAGTCTCCTCGATGAGGGGAAACAACAGGACTGTCGGTAGAAAGTCATAGTTTCCGCCCAAATCTCACCTTACACAGTTTTATTTCTCTCTCCCTCTGAACCTCTGCTTGGAGTTAAGAAGACATGGGTTGGAAAAAAAAAATACAGGAAAGTACAAAAAATAATAATAAAAACACTCATGGATCCAAAAATCAGAAATAAAAAATATTTGGATATTTTTGCTTCAGATTCATTTTTTCCTGTTTGTTTCCCTCACTCCCTCGAAGTAACCATAGCTGTGAATTTATTGTTTCTCACTCCTATGCATGGCACTGTTCATAGGTATTCACCTTCTATATGTGGAATGACTGTGTGTTTTAAAGATATAGATAAATACTGTTGCTTATGATTCTGTCTAAAGCTTTCCCTTCAACATTGTTTTTGAAATCTGTTCATGTTGATGCATTTGGTTGTACTTAATTAATTTTACTAGTTGGTATTCTACCTTGTCTTTTATTATTTTATTTTCCTATTATGAACATTTAGATTGTTTCTATTTTTCTTTCTTTTTTTTTTGCTTCTATTAGCAATGCAACAATTAACATTTTCAACCTTTTCTCTTGGGAGTACACATGCAAGATTTTTAAAGGAAATCTATGTAGAAGCGATAATGCTGGCTTGTGGCTGTGCTTCTCCTTGCTTTTATAGATATTTACAAGTTGTCCCCCAGATTGGTTGTACCAATTTATACTCCTGTCTTAAGTGACAATGAACTCCCAGATTTCCATAACCTCACACTTGGTCAGACTTTTCCTTTTGCCAATCTAATGGTTGTGAAGTAACATCTAAATATTTGGCATTTCCTTCTGGGAGACATGAACATCTTTATATGTTTATTGGGCATTCTGGTTTTCTCTTCTCTGAGTTGCCTATTTATATTTTTGATCTATTTCTCCATGGGCTTATCTTTTTTCTTAAAAGTTTTATTTAGCTTTTTTTTTTCACATTCTCGATATAAAAACAGTTTGCTTTGTTGTTTTTTAAAATACATTTTTATTGATTTCAGAGAGGAGGGGAGAGGGAGAGACAGAAACACCAATGATGAGAGAGAATCATTGTTCAGCTGCCTCCTGCACACCCCGCACTGGGGACCGAGCCCACAACCTGGGCATGCACCTTGACTGGGAATCAAATATTGACCTCCTGGTTCATAGCTCAATGCTCAGCCACTGAGACACACCAGATGAGCAATTTTTTGCTTTGTTTATGAATTATGGAATCGAAGTTTTGAAGTTTGATGTACTAAACATTTCTTACAAATGGTGTTTTTTGTATTGTGTCTGAGAAATTGTTTTCTGACTCAAGGTCATACAGATATTTGTTTTAGTACTTTTACTTTTTTAGAAGTGTGTGTGTACTTTAACATTTTAGGTCTTTAATCCACCTGTAAGTTATTTTTATATTTCTGTGAAGTGTGGGGATCTACACGTTATTCTCCATGTTGATAGCCAGCCGTCCCGCTATTCCGAGAGTTGTGCAGCCTTTCCCAGTGACTTGCAAAGCCATCTTTTTTTTGTACTTTAACTCGCCATTACCATTCAGGTCTGTTTGGGGGCTCAGTGCTTTCCTGCTCATCTTATTTTTCTATCTCTGCATTGGTGCGACAAGCCTGATATCTGGTAATGCAAGCACTGTTTCCATGTAAATTTCCCCCAGAACTTTCCTGGGTTTTGACACTGATTTTTCTTTGTGGATTTTGGAATCAATTCAACTAGTTTTAAAAATCCTGTTGAGATTTTGATCAGGATCACATTTATTAAGTAGATTAAGTTATATTCGACGTCATTGTGTTAGTTTTATGAGGGCAGGTATTTTTGTCTGTTTTGTTCACTTCTGTGCCCTCAGCCCTAGGTGCTTCGTAAATATTTATTGAATGGTTATTCAACGTGGCATAGCTTTCTGTTTATTCAGGGCTCCTTTATGTCCTTCAATAATATTTGGGAATTTTCAGTAAAGGAGTTATATTTAGTTAGCTTTGTAAAAGGGTCTCTGTAATTTCTGTAACTATTGTAACTGCTGTCTTTTATTTCTTATGCATTTTAACGTGATTGATGGTGTGTTATTAATTTTCAGATGTTGATTTTATATTTAGCAGCATTTGTTGAACTTTCACTTTAGCCCTAATGGTTTGGACTGTCTTGGATCTTCTAACTCATCAGTGCTGAGTTGAAGTGCATGTAATCTCTCCCTCTAGCCTACTTAACATGTCCTCTGTTTATTTTGGACAGTGAGGAGAGATCCCAAAATTAGACAGTGGGGACAGTAGGGGGAAGAGGAGGAGAAAGGCCAGGAGGTCGGATAAGCCATAAACTCAGTGATGATATTTGCCTAATATTGCATGATTTATATTTACTACTCCCGTCAGTCAGGACATAGAAGTTCTTGTGCAGTCTGCTTTGTTCCACACATGTCTTAGTATAAAGGATGGATTTTACAAAACAGGGGGGTGAGGGGGGAGGCACAAATGAAACAGGCCCAGACATTTGAAGTAACTTGCTCACAGCTGCAGAGGCAGTGGCAGGATTGTAGGATGTTGGGAATCTTGTACAGTTAGCTCTGTCTCCAAAATGTTAGATTAAATAGTTCACTCTGACCACAACCTTCTCTTGGGTTAGCCCTTCTACTCATCTATTCCAATGTGGATCTGTTGTTCTCCACTGACAGCTCCAGGCCTGTGACATGCCCAGGCAGCCCCTTCCCAGCTTGGTGAGTCTGTATATCAGGATCCCTCTTTTTTTTTTCTTCTTATAGAAAAGGTGGAGATTTATTGAAGAACAAGTACAGACTCCCACATGGGGAAGGGGAAAGAGTCCCCCAGGATTTCTGGTTTTAAACATCCCCTTACCCCCAATACCCTCCACTGACCCTCACCCCCGTGTCTTGCCTCCCTAACTGTTCTCCAGAACTCCTACCAGTCGTGGCATTGGCGTCATCCTCTGCTTTCATGCTCACACCGCTGGGAGCCCGCACTGCATGAAGTCTGGACCCCGTCCTGTTCCTGGCCTCCCTCTCTGCTGGGCCCGTCACTGCCCAGCAAACATAGTCAGTACCCTCTCCCACTCCAGACTCTGGTTGCTTTCCTCCCTCCTGATTCTTGGAAAAGGATTTGGCTTGTACTTCCCTGAGAAAACAGGGGCCCCATGGACAGGGACTCCTCGAGCTTCTTTCTTGCCCTCTGGGAAGTCACCTGCATCCAGTCCCTCCATCTCAGCAGAAAGCTGTGTTCTCTCTGTCCTCCCAGTCTTCTTTCCTCCAACCTGGGAAACTGCTCCTTCATTCACTCCACTCCTTCTGACACTCCCAACCACTCCCTCTCCTGGCTGTTTATTCTCCCACCCAAAAAAGAACACACCACGCCCCAGCCAAGTGGCTCAGTTGGTTGAAGTGTGGTCCCGTATACCAGAAGGCTGTGGGTTCAATTCCTCATCAGGGCACACGCCTGTTTCGGATTCATTCCCTGGTAGGGGCTCGTATGGGAGGTAACTGATTGATGTTTCTCTTTCTTCTTCCCTTCCTTTCTCTCTAAAATAATCAGAAAACAAAAAACAAAAACAAAAAAAACTCAACATATCCTCTGGTGAGGATTAAAAAAAAAAGAACACACCACAAAATTGTCCCTCTAATGTGTCCTCCTTTAGTCACCCCATCCTTTAAAAACTTTTCTATTCTCATCACCTCAACTACACCTCCTTCTGAGATCAACGTTGCAGTCTAGTCTCCTGTCAGCCCATTACGACTGTGACATTGGCAGTTTCCCAGGTTGAAGGAAAGAAGACTAGGAGGACAGAGAGAACACAACTTTCTGCTGAGATGGAGGCCCTGATTTTATATGATGTTTTGAGCATTTGTACTTGTTTTTCTTTTGCAGCTGTTCCTCCTTGCTTTCTTGGGCACCATTCTTCCCTGGCTGCCTCCTGCCTTTCAGAGTGCCCTTCCTCATCGCTTTCTTCATTCGGTCCTTAGTCATCGGCATGTCCTAGGATTCTGCTTGACCCTCCTGTCTTCTTTCTGTGAAAGCTGCCCCTCCTCCTCACTGTCATGGCCGTCTGTGTCTAACCACCGTCTCTGAGCTGATGCCTCCAGATCAGCTCTCTCCAGAGCCAAATACCTGGCCACCTGGATCTGATCTGGCTTTTTCTACTCGAAACATCTCCAGAATGAATGAGTTATCTGTCCTCTTTCTCAGAGTTGTCCTTGGTCTTGAATGCTGAAGACCTAGGCAGCATTTGGATCCTACTTTCAGCCTATGACTGATGGGTGACCAAGTCTTGTTATCTGGGCTCCCAAATAGCTCGGAAGCCTGTCCTGTCCTCTGCACCCCTCTTCTTCCTGTCTGAATGCTCAGCACTCCCTGAAGGACTAGTGCTGCTGCTTCCTGAGGGACCAGTCTCCTTCCCTCACACTTGCCACCTCCAGCCCACCCAGTCTGCATGCTGCACCCAGAGTAATCTGCTCATCTGTGGCTGAAATCTCTGATGTCTCTCCCCTTGTGGCAGGATGAAGCCCAAACTCGTTTGCACATGATTAAATGCCTTTCTAACCCCCCATGTGGCCTTTCTAACCTTCACTCTTACTCTGCCAGTTTTGTGCTCTAGACATAGCAAACCGCTTCTTGGGACACATTGATTTCATGCCTTTGTACCTTTTTATTTTTTCCTTTGTCTGGGATGCTCTACTTCTACCTCCACTCCTCTTTCACCTGTTGCATTCCTGTGGTCAGCATATCGATCTATCTGTTCATCATTCACCTATCCACCTACCCATCATCCCTTCATCCATTATCCATCCAACAAATACTTGCTGAGCAGCTGCTATACAGCAGAGCTGCTGCTCTTCTTACCTGACCATCCCTGGCCACACCTTCCACCTCCAGAAGAACTATCCTTTCCTCCTTATGATATATTATGGAAGGCAGTAAGTTTGAAGGAAGAATGCCATGAACTTATAGAGAGATTTCAGTGACCTCCAGGACTGTTAAATGTGCCTTCAGTACAGGTTTGTTTTTCTGCTTTTTCAAGGCAGGTAAGTGGAGGGCAGAGGACCAGAGGCTCTGAGACCATGGAGGAGAGGGAATCCAAGACAGTGATGTGAGTTTGGCATTAGTATTAGGGAGACAGGTGCCTGAGCGAAAGTGTCCAACAATTTTTACATTCCTAAGACGTAAACTAGAAACTCATACTAAAGCTGTAAAAACATAATGTGGGAAACACAAAGAGGAGTCAGCCTTCAATACCAGAAGAAACAATGCGGGAAAGGAGACCGAGCACTACGAATGGCACAAACTGAAGAAGCAGCGAGGCCATGACATGTGACCATGTGAAAAGGCATTGGGATTCGACCCGCATCCCGTTGTGTGTTGGAAACGTGCTCTCTTCTGTTCACTGAAAGAACATACAATGTGGAGATGTTGCTTTGGCCGTTGGAAATAAACATTTTTATAATCCTATTTGAGAGTAAAATATTTTGTGTGTCAGATGGTAACGCATGACCTCTTTTGCATGAACACTGGATGGGTGTTTATTTCATTGCTGCTGGGGATTTCCATGGTAGGTAGAAAATGCACCGACATAGCTAGCTACAGTGCTCCAGAAATGTTTAAGGAAGTTAGATTGATGTAATAGGACCGAATATCAGTGACTATGGATTAATATTTATTAAGCCTTCCACAATAATTGTTGGCAGGCTCCAACCGCTGGGGACCTGGTAGGAAGCGGGGGAACCAGAGCCTCCCTTCTGTGAGGTCATCCTCCCAGAGTCCCTTCAGCGCTGGGCGTGGCCCCAGCCTCTTGGGAGAATGTGCCCATTTGAAGCTGGAGCATCTACTTCACTTTGATGCCTGGTTCCACTTCCCTTTCCAGAGTGCTTTCTGTACAGCTTGGTGAAAATAGTCAGGTGGAACAATAGCGTTGCCCTTCACTTACCCCCATTGACCTGGGTCAAGTTCCTGTTTATCTGGTAATTCTCTAACCCAAGTTGAATATTTCCTCTGGACTTTTATAAAATCTGGGAACCTTTGAGATGTACTCCCTCCCCATTCCACCCCTACCCCCACCCCCACTAGTCTATTTCATGGGCTGCATTTTAACAATTTCTTTTTTTTTCCCCCCCAGAAAGTAAAAGGGGCATCCGGTGGAGCTTTACCCAAAAGGAGGAATTCCAAGATTTTTTTAGGTAATGTGCATAGTTATCAGTCATGTGCCCATATAACTGTGTGTGTGTGTGTGTGTGTGTGTGTGTGTGTGCGTGTGCGTGTACACAAGTGTGTGCATGTGTGTGCTTCATTTGGAGTAACAGGCTGTTTGTTGATCTATAAGGTAAGGATGAGCGGGACAGTTTAACTTGAGATGAGCTGACCCTGTTTCATGTTTACCTGGTGGTGAAGGATGTCAGCACTCCAGTTTGGGTTAGTGTTTTGAAGCAGTTATGCTTACAGGGCCCGGAGAGTAACTGCAATTCTGCCTTTGGTCTTTTCCCCCACTGCTTTTAAAGAAGAGACAGTTTTCATATTTTAACATTAGCCAAACTACAGAATTTGATCAGATTTCTCTGTTTTTTCCCCCACTAGTGTCCTTTTATGTTCCAGATCCCCATGTTTCCTTAATCCTGTCGAATCTGTGATGGTTCTTCACTCTCTTTTCGTCTTTCATAGTCATGAACTGTGTGAAGAGTAGTGGCCAGTTATTTTGTAGAGCAGCTGCTATACAGCAGAGCTGCTGCTCTTCTTACCTGACCATCCCTGGCCACACCTCCCACCTCCAGAAGAACTATCTTTTCCTCCTTATGATATATTATGGAAGGCAGTAAGTTTGAAGGAAGAATGCCATGGACTCAGGTTGGGTTTGTTTGATGTGTCCTTATAAGTCTGAGGTTATGCATTTTTGGGAAGAGTACCACAGAGTGATGTGTCCTTCTCTGCATGACATCAGGGGCATAGGATATCTTCATACAGGTGATGTCAACCTGATCACTTGTTCAAGGGTGTCTGGCGGGCTTCTCCCCTCTAATGCTGCAGTGTAACTAATAAATGTGCTGGGAGTGATAGTTGGAGACTATGCTAATAACTCATTTCTCCTCAAGGTTTTCCCCTCTAATTTTATCATCCATCAGTGGTTCTTGCCTGTGCAGTAATTACTGTGGTGTTTGACTAACAGTGATTTGATCTCCTTCAGAAGAGCTAGCTTTGCTTATGCAAATGAGTAATGGTTTCTAATATTATGTTACCATGATCATATATCATACTGAGCTTCTGAGATGGTTGTCCAGGAGAAAAAGTGGTTTCATAATGCTTTGTCAAGCAATTTTAAATCCCTAAATGCCTAGGATTAGTGTTTGAAAGAAATTTCAAAATTGTTTGCATATTGCAATTTCATTTTGCTGAAAAAAAAGATGTATACACTCATATACCTGTATACAGTTGTTTGTCTTGGAAATAATACAATAATTAATAAATAATAATACAAGAATAAACTCTGTGTTTCGTATACTCACAACTGTAAACCTACTTTTGCCCCATCTTGTATATATAAATATGCCTGTGTATGTGCATGCATATCTATATATGTGTGTACATACATGTATGCAAATATGTATGCACGTACATTTATACACACATGTGTGCATATATGACTGCAAGTGTGGAAGAGTCTGGCAGAATATACTCCAAATTGTTCAAAGTAGCTTTTTTCTGATGGTGTGATTGAGGTGATTTTTATGTTCTTCTTTTGGCTTATTTATTTTTAAATTTTTTCCATAACAAATGTATGTTACTGTTGTAATACAAATACATATTTATTATTTGAAAAGGAAAACCATTGGAAACAGTCATAGAGCTGAGTTTCTTTCTGCTTTGATTCACTATCTTGTCCTTTAACTTTGTTTTACTCAAAAGACTTTTTGGGGTTTAATTTCTTTAGTGACCATTTTGATGGTAGATGATGTTGTCAAGTAACTGTTTTAAAAAATTAATCCAAAGGCACGCACCAAGGTTTTGTGTTTCATTTGGTGTGGACCCCTGTCATGGCTTCCTGGGCGCATTCCCCGGCCAGCTCATTTTGGTGGGACTTGTCTACAGGCTGCCTTTGTGTTCACTCAACAGTCCATATCTCAGGAGACACAAGATGTGACACTGATGTGACAGCCCCATGTTCTATTAGAATCTAGACTCTTCCCATGTTTGCGTTTCAACCGCCATCCTGGCCTGTGATTTCCAATATCATGGTTACTTCCCGGTGCAGAATGGCTGCTGGAACTCCAGTCATCACCCCTCCATTCGGGAAAGCAAGGAAAAATGAAGGGGGAAGGATAAAAGTCTAATCTCCCAATGGAGTCCCTTGTTTCTGTCAGCTTTCTCACAGATTCTCAGTAGCACTTCAGTTTCCACCTCTCTGGTCAGAACTTGGACACATGGCTACACCAGGTGCTGCAGAGGAGACTGGAAAGTAAAGTCTGTTAACTGTCTTCATTAAGTAAATCCTGTTACTAAGCAAGAAGGGGAGCATGGATACCAGGGGGCAGCTAGTAGCTTCTGCCACAGATTCCTTCCCTAGAAGAGACACTGGGGTTGTCTCTTCATGGAGAGGAAGAGAACCAGAACTCTCTTGCCAGTCTCTCAGCAGTGCTTTTCCGCTGATGTTGAAACAGGGGCATGGTGCCCTTTCTCCTTCGTGAACAGAGGCAGACAGAGACTAATGCTTTCTCCTGGAGGGAGGCTTTCATCCACATCCACTTGATTGGTGACTAATGCCTCTTCCTTCAGTTCAACAGTCACATTGAAACCATTGAATCACTCAGTTATGACCTTCAGTATTGATTTTATAAGGGAAACTGAGGCCATTACTTGGTGCGGAATGGCTTACCTCCAAGTCTCCTGAGCACTATCTTGCCCTCAACAGTCAAGTTACTCTTCCAATTACATTGATGCTCATCAATGAAATCACAGTTAAGGATTCTTCCTTCAGCTCTAGTTTTGGCTGGTATTTTTTTTTTTAACAAATAATGAAAACTGTGGGTAACATTTGAATCACTTTCATTTTATGCTTCATTTTGCATTTAGGATAAAAAATATTTTGAAAGTATAACATATGGACAAAGCTTAAATTTGCAAAATTATAAGTGGCTCTATGATGAAGAGTAAGTTTCTTTCTTTCCCTTCCGTATCTCCCAGCTCCCTGGTCAGTCCCTTCAGAGACAAATAGTATTTTCTATCTGTCCTTATATATCTTGTATATTCTTCCCGTGATAGTCTATACATATTCCATACTCCATATTCCATTAACACTTTTGGTTCCCAAACTATGCCTGAGTCATCCTGGGGTGCTGTGGCAGATTCAAAGGTGCACCTCAGGATGTTTCAACTCTTCCAGGGAACATAGTGATGCTTGAACACTGCATGGACCATTAGCTCTTGTAGTTTTACTGTTGGAATATCCAATATTCCTTTCAATGACTTCATTTCTTTGTGAAGCTGGTTTTTTGGTGGTTTCTATGGCAAAAGGCAAATACCATGTGAAAATAAATGTGGAATGGGAAAAAGGGAGGCAGCATCCAGTCTGATACAAAGAAAAGTTGTGTATTCATCCCGCAAGTAAGGAATTGTGTTAAGAATGAAATAGAACATTTTTTTTTCTTTCAATGTATATGTATCATTTTTTTTCAATAAGTAGTTAGAACATAAATACTTAATTAAGTTGTTTGGATGTAACTACTAAATAAGCAGAACTATGCCGAGACCGGTTTGGCTCAGTGGATAGAGCGTTGGACTGCGGACTGAAGGGTCCCGGGTTCGATTCCGGCAAGGGCATGTACCGTGGCTGTGGGCACATCCCCAGTAGGGGGCGTGCAAGAGGCAGCTGATCGATGTCTCTCTCTCATCGATGTTTCTGACTTTCTATCCCTCTCCCTTCTGCTCTGTGAAAAATCAATAAAATATATTTAAAAAAAATAAGCAGAACTATTAGGCTTTTCTTGGCTTCCTGCTGCTGTGTGAAAATTGCTGGGATGCTGCAAACTGAGAAAATGCTGGGAGCTCTGCGTTACTGCTTCAAGCTAGAAAGGGACACTGTAATGGAAAGATAACTTACCACAATATGATAGATTGTGAATTTTGGCAATAAGCTTATATAAAATGTGTTGTTTAATAAGATAGAAGAAGAGAAGAGCAGATGTAAAGGAAATTGGGATCTTCAAAGAAATATCCCAGGACTTGGGATGTGACTCTGGTCTAATCTTATATAATTTTTATAAGAAAGCTACAAAAGTGTATAGATGTATGAATAACTGCTAATGCATTTCATAAAAAATACAATATATTTGGCACGTCATAAAAATAGTGTTAAATATTCCCATATTTGTATTAAGCACTCCTCCCCCACAACATCCATAGAGCAGAGTAAATGAGTTAGGGTCTTTGTGTCTGAGGATGGGACTTCAAAGAGCCATCTCAACCTCAGAGAGCATAAAGTCCTTTTTTTTTTTTTTTTGGCTTTAGCCTTGGCACTCATACTTGATGAGAAACAGGTTGCAAAAGAGAGCATTTGGGGCGAGATCCAGGAGTGGGCCTGTTCCGAAAACTCCCCTGTGCCTTTCATGACCAGAAGAGTCTAGTGGATTCCATGTTGCCTTTCCTTCTGAAGCTGGTTTCAGAACAGGGTCTGCGCTCAACAGCTTTCCCAAAACTTCCCCTTCTTTTGAGGATAAATGGCTGGTCTGATTTCACAGCTTTGGAGCAGCCAGACTGCACACCTCCAGGGCATGAATTGTGGTCAGGCTGAGAAGATGCTGAGCTGGGATCAGAGCCCTGGTTTTCCTTAGGGATCCGTTCCTCACTGTGCTGCTTAGAACTTTAGGCAAGTTACTTTCTGGAAATGGGTGTGGTCTTAGCCGCTTCTTTCAGGGATCTGAGGATCGATGACGTAGAGCTGGAGAAGTGGTATTTTTTTTTAAAGATTTGTACATTTATCTATCTATCTATCTATCTATCTATCTATCTATCTATCTATCTATGTTGTTGTTAATCTTCACCAAAGAATATTTTCCCATTGATTTTTTAGAGAGAGTGGAAGGAAGGGGGAGAGACGGAGAAAGAGGGAAATATTGATGTGAGAGAGACATATCCATTAGTTGCCTTCCGGCTGGGAATCAAGCCTGCAACTGAGATATGTGCCCGTGGCCATTATTGAACCTGGGACCCTTCATTCAGTTCACAGGACTATACTCTATCCACTGAGCCAGACTGTCTAGGGCAAAAAAGGTTTTTAAAACTTAGGAAAAGAGCTCATCCAGGCATTACCAGTTATTAGTCATGATGGGAAGTGACTGCTGGGAGAAGTTGGGGCTCCCAATCCTACTGGTCCCTAGGGCATGCTTACTCTGTAGGTTTCTCAACTGTATATTTTTGGGGTGGTGAGAATCAGAGGAATTTGGAAATTATAGATTTATACCTAGGATTGTGGGGTCATCTATATTCAGGAGAAACCTTAGGTTTGTCCCTTAAAATCAGAGTGTAGGTTCCTTCTGTTGACTTTCTTTAATTTGGATTAAGATGTTTGTGAAAGATCATGGTGCCTTTCCATTCCATTGAATTAAAAATGAAAGTGTTAAGAAGCCCAGTAAAGTTCTGCTTTGTTTGTTTTCTATGACAGCAGTCTTGCTTCTTCTAAAATACACGTCAGTCACCAATGAAAAAAAAACCCCAAACCCTGGCAACTCTTCCGATGCTCTTGCTTTGTTGTTGTCCTTAGCCTGGTGGAGTTTTTAACTTCTTAAAGTCTCATCTCATACACAGTTAGTGAGTGTGTGATGTATGGTGTGTGCAGGGGCTGGGGACATGGAAGGTGAGTGCAACCTGTTCCTTGCTCTTGCAGCTTACTCTGCACACATTTTGAAGTTCAGTCCTTCTCCATGGTCAGATCACATGGCAGACCCCCACATAATATTGTGGTCTTCCTGAAACTTATTCCAGGATTGCTTTGGAGCGGGGGAAGCCAAAAGGAAGGGAAGGCACTTTTGAACGTGTTGTTAGGAGTGGAGAGAATGTGGTGATGATGGAGGTGATGGCAGCTCCTGTCTGTGGAGCTGAGAAGCCTTGCCAGGTCCTGTACGAGGTGCCTTAAAACCTCAACAATTGTGTGGAGTACACAATCCATAGCTTACTCCTGAAGAAAATGAACTTGAAAGAACTTGCCCAGCGTTACATAGATAGTAAAGGTCAGGGTGGCATTTCCTTGGACTTAGTTTGCCATTGTGTTTGGACAGGTAAGATATGAATTAGCATTAAATGAGTATGTTTTCTATGGAAAAGAGACACCTATATAATATCGATATATATATATAATAGGCTATTACGCAAAGTGTCCCCTCAGGAGTTCAATCAGGATACTGGGAGTTTAATCGCTCACTATGAAGTGTGCTGACCACCAGGGCAATGGCGAATGAACGAAGGCCCTAGCCGGCAGCCAGCAGCTGAGGAAGGGAGGCCCCGTTTGGCAGCCGGAAGGCCCCAATGGGCCCTGATTGCTGGCCAGGCCTAGGAACCCTCTAGTGTTATATAAGCAGTCTTTATACATAAAAACAAAAGATTTGTGCTTCAGTTATGTAAAATTGTTATAAATAATATAATAAAGAAAAATTTAAAGATAGAGAAAAGTTCACCCACTCACTGTTTCATTTGTCTATATTTCCTTCCAATTCTTATCTAGCAGCATAACTTCTACAAAGTTGGTTTTATAGTGAAAATGATGTTGTATTTTTAGCATTCACACAGCATAGACATTTTCATGTTTCTATTCTAAATAGATATTTTAATAATAGTCCGTTGGGTTGAACCCTGCCTATTTTGAACGTTTAAGTTTTCATTTTTTTATTATAGACTAGAGGCCCAGTGCATGAAATTCTTGCATAGGGGGTGTGTGTCCCTCAGCCCAGCCTGCACCCTCTCCAGTCTGGGATCCCTTGAGGGATGTCTGGCTGCCCCATGGATCCCCCTCAACTGCCCTTCCCTGCAGGCCCAGTTGCTCCCAACTTCTTCCCTCCCTTGCAGGCCTGGTCCCTCCCAACTGCCCTCCTCTGCTGGCCATCTTATGGCAGCCATCTTGTGTCCACATGGGGGCAGCCATCTTTGATCACATGGGAACAGCTATCTTGTATATTGGAGTGACAGTCAATTTGCATATTACTCATTTATTAGATAGGATATTTGGGCATCTTTGAGTCATTTCCTTGAAATAGATGCCTTTAGTCACTTTTTAAACTCTTAGAATCTTTTAAAAATATTTTTATTGATTTCAGAAAGGAAGGGAGAGGGAAAGAGATAGAAACATCAATGATGAGAGGAAGTCATTGATCGGCTGCCTCTTGCACACTGCCCAGTGGGGATTAGCCTGCAACCCATGCATGTGCCCCTGACTGGAACCGAATTGTGGTCTCCTGGTTCATAGGTCAACACTCAACCACTGAGCAACATTGGCAGGGCTGGACTCTTCTTTAATGCAGCTTTTTCTGAAATAAACTTCTTATGGTTATCTAACAATGTTTTTGTTGCTCTCTTTTGGCATTTCTGAGTCTTGTCATTCAGGTTCCTTCATAAACACACTTACACTGTGTTTTAGCTGTATCTCATTTTCTACTTAAAATTGCCCTCCCATTAGGAAACAAGAGCAGAGCTGTACACAGGAAGATACTAGATTTTTTGGTTGGAGGCAAACAATAGAGTAATAACAGAATCTCGATCCTTTGGTTTCAGCTGGCTGCTTTATCTTGTACAATAACTTTCTCCAATCAGCAGAGCCCATATTTGTGTACCTGTTTCTGTGTGGCTTTGTGTGTGAGTGAGTGGAACATGGCTCAGTAGCTCTTTGTCACCATAGTCCCAAACACCTAAATATACAAACATGATCGAGCTGCTGGCATCATGTGAACACAAGGCTGAAATGTCCATGTAAATACTGCGACAAGCTGTTTCCTGAGCCTTCACCTAAACTTTGCCAGAGATTAGCCAAGCAAAGAGGTGACGACTTAATAGACATTAGCCTAGATGACCTCATTTTCCTTATTGAAGATCCCTCACAGCCCGAGGACCAATTTACATTACGGAGTTTCCCCTCTGGTGTGCTATCCAATATCCCAACAACTCTCAGAGGCGGGGAGGAGTGAGAGAGTGCGAGAGAGAAAGAGGGGCATTGAGATTTTATTTTTCACTAATAGCTACTATTATTGACCACCAGGTCTGTGCCAGGTTGCTTGTCTACAGTTTCTTATTTATTCCCCATATCAAGTGTATGAGATATTATTATCTCCATTCTACAAAGGAGGCAACTAAGGCTGAGAGAGTTTGTGATTTGCCCAAAAGTAACATTAATTTTTGAAGCCAGAACTGAACCTAGGGTTATCTACTCCGAAACCCATGTACTTTCTTCCAAATTACAGTGTCGGGATACACATTCCAACCCATTCTTGTGAAATCAGGAACCAGATACCCAACAAATCCTAATGAACAGTCTGTTCCTTTACACATGGTTAAGAATGGGATATCTGGCACTTATGTTTCACTGTAAAGCTGTCTGATGTGACTCAGTCTTCTTTGTACATCTGTCACTTATCAGTAAGTGTTTGTAGCTTAGGCAGATGGAAGGGCCTCTCACCCCGGGTTTGGGCCGGCGGATGGTCGGTCAGAGGAGGGAGTGTGAGTGCGCTGCCCTCGGTCTGGTCCCTGTGGATGTCTGGCTTCCCCAGCGAGTGCTGCCTTCGTGTGGGATGTTCTTTCTTCATGTCTTGTTCTTTGTTTTTGTTTTCTCCTCAGATCTAGATACTGATGACGATTTAAATAGCGACGATTATGAATATGAAGATGAAGCCAAACTTGTTATATTCCCAGACCACTATGAAATAGCACTACCAAATATTGAGGAGTTACCTGCCCTGGTCAGTGAGTGTGCACGGCTGCTAGCTAGATGCGCGTGGCTCTCTGTGTCAGGTGTGTGTGCGTGTGCCGTGTGCGTGCACGTGGGGGTGGGGAAGGCGGGCTGAATGCGAGAAGAGGAGAAGAATGAGCACGGGCACGAGCATAGCGTTCCTTCTCGGCAAAGAGGGCTAGCAGGGTTCCATTTAAGGAGCTTGGCTTCTCACTGCCTGTGACTCCCAGTCTGTTGCTTAGATTTTTCAAGCCACATCCCGAGATGTGCAGGGCTTTTCTTCCGATCAGAGGAACGACTATTATTTTATGTTCTCTGCATGTTGGCCTTTCGTGTAAGATTTTGTTTGGGATTAAATAAATGAGTCCCGTGACTGCAATAGCAGCAACACGATGGCAAAAATAACCAGCTATTTACACGTCCGGGACAGCAGCAGCTCTATGAACCCACTTTTTAGTTTAGCTCCTCATGAGGACTGGGATTACTGTGAATTTAGATTTAATGGTGAGGTTTATTTATTTATTTTTTTCTCTTCCTTTCCCTTCATTTCTCCGTGGAGCAACTTTCATCTTCCTGAACAACTTCAAACTGGGGAGGATGTGGGTTGGGGGGAGGAACCAGGCTCTGCTTCACATCCATTCTCGAATCCTGGGAATGGGCAGAGTTCCCTAGGACACCCTAACCATTTTCCTGTTCTTTTCTCTTTTTCCTGTATTGTCTCTGCCACTCACTCCTTTTTTTTCCTTTTTCCTCTTCCCCACTCTGTGTACACCCTGAATTCTCAGAGTCTGGCAACAGATAGCAGTGGAGTCAGAGGTCAGTGGTCAGGGTCACTTGGAAGGTAGCCATGTCAGTTCTCTTCCTCCCTCTGCCCCTTCCTCTCTGCCCCCTTAAGCTCTGCCAGGACCAAAGCCAGGTCTTTAGGTCCCGGAGTCTTCAGGACTTTGTGTGACCCTATCTACAGCCACCTGCTCACCTGCTCTGGCCGATTTGTGTTTGGGGTTCTCATGTCCTTAGGGGCCAGGTTTCCACCAGCCCACCTCTTCTTCCCCTGATTTACTTTATACCTAAATAGAAGACCATAGGAATGAATGTTTCCTGGATTTAGGTATTGTAAATATTTTCTCTAATGATTACATGTAACATATTCTTTTTAAGTACTAAGTGTACACCTTTAGGAAGGCATACAGTGTTAAATTTTCTGCATTCTCCAGTTTCCCATGTTGATCCGGGCTGTTACCAAGAATAAAATATAGGAGTGGACAAATGGTCGTGCCTTGTCCCACTGCCTGATTTTATATACTACAGCAGATAGCTTTGCAATACTGAGAGTTCTCATTGCCCTTGTCTAATGTAACTGTGCCATCAGGAAAAGAAGTAAAAAAGCATTCACCTATGAAGGAAAAGTCATAATGTGACAGAGTAAATAAAAAAATCTCTACAAGCTTTAAATTATTCCTATATTCAGAACATAATTCAAGGTATGAATTCCTTTATTTAAAAGTACAGTGACATAGAAATCTAAACCCAGCAGTGTAAGTCAGAATTTTTACTATGTAGTTTTTTAGAATTAAGGAATAGTTTGAGAATTAAAAAAGAAGAGAGAATTATTTGGAAGGGGAGCCTGAGGGAAAAGCCTGGATTTATCGGATGGTAACTAATAGGATTTATCTATACTACATTTTCTTTTCATGCTTTTAAATAACAGAGTTATTGAGCTCAAAATCTCTGAACTAGGTCATGCTTCCTTTATCATGAGCTTCTCAGCACTGGAAAATTTCAGTTTCAGGTAGTTAGTTACTAGATTCTACCAAAAAGTGAAACCACCTCTTAGCAATGCAGGTCCACAGAGACAGAGTATTGGGGGCTCAGTAAGGATTTTATTATCTGGAACTCAGTATCTTGCTTTAGACTTCAGGAAGTCAGCAGTGATATGCTTGTAAATGGTTAGCAACCACCTCGCTGGGGGAAAAGTCCTGCTTTGTAGAAGTTACTGGTTTCCGTGTGTGAATACTGCCACCATGGCTGATTTCAGGCTAACAAAATGTCCCTGACTGCAGTGTTGGGAAGAACTATTTTAAAGAATTTCCACCATTCACATACCATAGATGTAAATAACCTCAAGAGAACATGGATACTAGTAAGATATAGTAAAACCATTACAAAGTGTTTTTGCATATTTGCTACCTTTAAAATATATAGTTTATTTAATGATAAGTTTATATAATTTAATCCTATATAATAAAACCCTAATATGCAAATCGACTGAACAGTGAAACTACCGATCACTATGATGCACACTCTCCCCTTCCCGTCCCCCTACAAGGGAGGTGACCAGAGGGGGCAGCGATAGCGATTGGGGGGCCCGGATGGCCAGCCAAGGCCTGTGCCAGGGGGGTTGCCCCACAGATGGCTCTGACTGCCCACCAGTCCTAGGGACCCTACCCTATATATTGGGAAGAGTCTCTTAGATTTAAAAATTAAAACCTAGCAAGGCTACTCTAACACTGAAAAAACAAGATGATGCAGCGATGTCATGCATGGACTCTGGCTTGCACATTTTGTGGTCAGCCCTGATTCTGAAACTTCTAACTCTGTGACAAAGCCAATTACTTAACTTCTCTCTGCTTTAGTTTTTCCACCCATAAGATGGGAAAAATGGTACTACCACCTCAAAAGGATCACCACAAGTGCTACCATTCTAATTTTCTGTACTAATTTTTATAATCAGGGCAAAAAAATGTAGCTGCCCATACAACAGCAAGATGCTTTTCACCTGTATGAAAAATATGGTCACTGCTGCATGTAGCATCCTGGATTATGAGGGGGGGGGGTGTGTGTGTGTGAATTGCTGGTTTAGGCCCAGCATCACTGGGCCTCTAGTTTTTAATAATGGCAGTGTTTAACCAATATCTTACAGAATTTCTTAATATTTAATAATTGAGTCCATGAGCTGGTTTGAGTAGATTCTAGGACACCACTGAACTTGAGGACCTGGGATGAAGCCAGGACTAGTAACAAGGTCTCTCACTTCACTCCAGATAGCAAATCCAGGGAAAGCTAATACACAGTCTAATTACAGGGTGGTGTATCTTGACCTTCAGCAATGATCCATAAAAGAGGCCTCAAAGTGATTTTAGACGATGTTCTGAAAACACAAGATTAGTGTATTTTAGTGGCCCAGAATTTAAGGAAGTTTTGTTGAGTGTCATAAGGAAGGATAGTCAGAGAAAATAAATATTATATTCAGATCTTAATAAAAAACATTGTGTATTACAAACCAGAACACTTCTTTAAGTGTTCTAGTGGGGTAGGTACAATTCAGATGAGGAATGGGAAGGATTGAGGAAGATGGTGAAACAAGAAGGGGATTATGACAGACCAGGCTAAAAAGATTAGGATTTGTAGCCGGAAGTGCGGAGACAGTTTAAAAAATCCACACAAATCAGGAAGGGGTTGGTGGTGACCTCAGCCCCATTCTGTAGGGCCAGCCCTAGATGGGGGTAGGAGATGAATTTTGATAATTAAGAGGAGAGGGTAATGTTATATGTGATGAGAAAAGAATAGAAGTATTTTTTTTTAAAGGTTGTAAGTGATAGTTGTGGATGGCTCATCTATCACGCACTAAAAGCTTTTTGAGGGCAGGGGCTTTTCCTCATTCCTGACTGTGCTTCGCCCAGTGTCGTCAGCTGATAGTGTTCAGTTATAACTTCTAGGTAACAATTGCTGAGGAAGGATAGGATCTGATATTCAAAGCAGATCACCCTGGCTGCTGCAGGAAGTAGACTGCTGTGTAAGGGCCATTGGGTGAGCTGTGATGTTATTGGAACTGAGATAGATGTGCCCAAATTGAGAAGAAATGGATTCCAAATAGGTTTTGGATGTAGGACTGATAGGAGTTGCCCATGGGCTGGATGGGGGCAGCTGAAGGAACTTCCTCCATTTTCTCTTAATTCTGGAGTCAATCAATGGTACCTAGGGGAAAAGATTCTGCATGGAGTTCAGCTAATTGTGCAGGATGTTAGTGATGCAGAATACAAATGTTTGCTCAAAATTTTTATTTTTAACAATTCAGTGGCTCTTATTATATTCAGAGTTGGGCATCCATCACCACCATCTCATTCTAGAGTTTTTTCCCCCCATTACTTTTCAGAGAAAGTGGAAGGGAGGAAGGGGGGTGGAGAGAGAAATATCGATTTGAGTGAGACACATCAATCTGTTGCCTACTGCATTTGCTCCTACTGGGGGTAGGGAGTGAACCCACAAACTGGGTACTTGCTCCTTACCAGAAATCGAGCCTCATACCATTCAGTGTACAGTCCGATGCTCCAACTACTGAGCTACATCGGCCAGGGCTCATTCTAAAATATTTTTATTATCCTACCGCTCAATTTCTCATTCCTCACCCCCTCCACCCAGCCTATGGCAATCACTAATCTACTTTCTGTTTCTATGGATTTGCCTATTCTGGGTATTTCATATAAATGGAATTATGTAATACATGTTTATTTGTGGCTGGCTTCTTTTCACTTAGCATATATTTTCAAGATGCATCCATGCTGTGCATGTATCAGTTCTTGATTTCTTTTTATTGCTAAATAACATTCTGTGGTATGCATGTATGACATTTTTATCCATTTATCACTAATGGACATTTGGGTTGTTTCTTCTTTTTGCTATTGTAAATAATGCTTCTATGAACATTGATGTATAAATTTTTGTGTGGACACATATTTATATTGGGTATTTTCCTTGGAATGGAATTCCTGGGTCATATGCTAATTTTGTTTAACTGTTTGAGGACTTGCCAAACTATTTTCCAAAGTGGCTGCACCATTTTGCACTCCCACCAGAATATGTTTTTAAAGACAAACAGAAATAACATATCATTAAACAAATGTGATGATGGGCATATGTCCAAGGCCACTTGGGTTTGGGAGAAAGCAGAGAATCTGAACACCCCCCCGTCCCGCCCCCTTGTTCGTAATGTGGATAGATCTGGCATAGAGACACCAGGCATGTCCCTGGCCAGGGTCACATTTGCACCAGATTAAGTAATGAAGCTGCTGCTTGCATTCCATTCAAGTGCCCTTGACCACATGCCATTGTGTGATGAGTTGAGGGTATTGCATATCTGGGTGTATTTGTGTTAGGAGGAAACCACAACCCTGGAGTATTCCCTTGGCTAATTTGTAAATTGTTCACCTTATACTTTTCACTCTGCTTGCTAAGGGGTAGGAATTTGTACATTTGGCTCCTGCACTTGGGCTTACAAACTGGATTTGGCTCCTCGCTATCTTGTGCCATTGTCAATACTGTAAACTGGAGGCCAGAGATAAAATCCAGCAAGAATCAGGGAGAAAGTGCTGGAATCAAGAAAGTAGGATCTGCTTTTGTGGTAACTGTACCATTTGCATTTTCTTAGATTAAGCTGTATTTACTAATAAACCTTTAAATTTATTTTATAGAAGTTGCTATTCTCTCAAACTGTTCTAATATATTACATTTGGGTTTGTCTTCTAGGTAACCATTGCTTGTGATGCGGTTCTTAGCTCAAAATCTCCATACAGAAAGCAAGACCCAGACACCTGGGAACATGAATTGCCAGTATCCAAGTACGCCAATAACCTCACCCAGTTGGACAATGGAGTCAGGATTCCTCCAAGGTGAGTGTCGGGAAAATGGACCTTTACCCTCTAAAACTCGCCAAAAGAATATCTACTCTTCTACCTTCTCTGAATTTGCAGTTAATATATATTTGTCATATGCCTTTTATTAAAAATAAGCTCATACATTCTCTCTAGGCCTTGGCCAGGTAGCTCAGTTTGTTAGAGCATTGTCCCGTTACCCAAGGTTACAGGTTCGATCCCTGGTCAGAACACATACAAGAATCAGCCAATGAATGCATAAATAAGTGGAACAAAAGTTGATGTTTCTCTCTCCCTCTCCACCCCCCTTCTCTAAAATCAAATTTAAAAAACCTCTCTAAAATTATCTAGCTAGTTTGGCTCAGTGGATAGAGTATCGGCCTATAGACTAAATGGTCCTGGGTTTGATTCTGGCCAAGGGCACATACCTGGGTTGCAGGCTTGATCCCGTTGGGGCATGTGGGAGGCAACCAATCCATGTGTCTCTCTCACATCGATGTTTTTCTCTCTCTCTGCCTCTTGCACTCTCTCTAATAAAAATAAAAATGAAATTATAAAAAAATTAAATTATCTGTACCTTAGTAGTAGATGCTGAATATAGCCAGCCCATACTCCTGACTCTGTCCCCACCCTAATGCTCCCAGTTGCAACCACCTGCAACCCTTTGCTTGAGGGCTTTCTCTGCCTGCCCAAACCAGGTAGGCTAGTGATGGGACAGTCAGAGATGCTCTGGAGTTAATGCTCCCTCTTGCCCTCCTGGATCAGCCCCCAGCCAGTGCCTGTGGAGTGGCTGGACAAATACCTGAGATCCCCTCTCAGATGAGATAACTGCCTCCAGAGTTCCCCAGCTGGACTGGGCCCCCATTGCCCAGGGCACCCTCCTGCCCTTTCTAGTCTCTCTTCCCTGTGATGCTTCCTGGGATCACCTCCCAAACATTCATATTTACATTCATATTTTTGTCTCAGACTCAGCTTCTTGGGGAACCCAACTCATAATTGGGTTGTCACTTTTTGGCTGAAATGCTCTCTGGGCCACTTGAGCATCTCCTAGGTACTGGTGTGTTTCCAGAGGCAGGTGCTAGAAGGAAAGAGCGGATTAGGAACATGTCCAGTCTTGTTGAATCCTAGTTGTACTGCAGTCCTATTCTGTATAGTCTCAGTGCAGGCACGGTACCTCAGTTTCTCCTGTTCACAGTGGGGGTGGTAGTACTTATGCTGGGGGTGTTCATTAGAATTGAATGATAGATCTTCATTCAGTAAATCCCTGGCACATGCCCGATATTTAGCCTTCCGTTAGGCTGATTTCCCTTCTACTTTATTTAGATTTGCCACGTAGTAGGGTATTGTTTAAACTAGGTTTCCTAGTTAATGCTTTTGAAATTTAGGTGTTTATACACGTGGAATCCTTAATGTTTTAAACTTATTCAAGCTCCTCTGTCCCTCACATGGGAGTTTTAATGAAATGACCTCCCCTTCTGCCCTCAGGTTCTGTGTTAGTTTTCTAGAGTCCAAGAGCCATCTTGGAGGAGTGGAAGGAGCTGATCCCCATCTGGGTGGCAGGCAGGGTACTGTGGGGTTCTGCTGCTCTGGGAGTGACTGAGATTATTCCACTGATTGATTACTGTAGCTCCAGCTTGAGGCACTCCTTCCTTCTTTTTTTTTTTTAAAAAAAATATTTTTATTGATTTTAGAGAGGAAGGGAGAGGGAGAGAGAAATAGAAACATCAATGATGAATGAGAATCATTGATTGGCTGTCTCCCTCATGCTCCCAACTGAGGAATTGAGCCTGCAACCCGGGTATGTGCCCTGACTGGGAATTGAACCCGTAACCTCCTGGTGCATAGGTTGACGCACAACTACTGAGTCACACCCATCAGGCTTGTTCCTTCTTGAGGCACCATTGATTTTCTAATTATGCCTTGCATGCCAGCCGTACTAACTGTTTCCAATGACTTTCCAGTGGTTGGAAGTGTGCCAGATGTGACCTGCGGGAAAACCTCTGGTTGAACCTCACCGATGGCTCTGTCCTGTGTGGGAAGTGGTTCTTTGACAGCTCTGGGGGCAATGGGCACGCCCTGGAGCATTACAGAGACATGGGCTACCCTCTCGCTGTGAAACTGGGAACCATCACTCCTGACGGGGCAGGTGAGTGTGCTTGTACAACTCTGGGAACCGGCAGTGGCTGCCTCCTAGATTTGAGCAATGTCCTAATCCAATGGTTATAATGTGTAAGCTCTAGATTCTGACAGCTCAGGTTTGAATCCTGATTCTGCCTCGTATTAGCTGTGAGGTCTTGGGGGATTTTTCATGTCCTTCTAAGTGTCAGGTTCCTCATCTTGAAGATAACCATGGTAACTCCCTCACAGAATTGTTAAGGTGCGTATGTTTTTAGCTCAGTGCCTGCAGTAAGATGTTGATAAAAGCTAGCTGCTTTGGTTATTATCTTTCTGTGTGTCTGTCTCTTGGCTTAGAGGGGAGAAGCACGAACCATGTACTTGTGAAGCAAATGGGAACAATCAAACTCAGTGTTAGAATAGTTGGGGAAGCCCTAGAATTCATTCTTTTAGGAACAAGTAGGTTCATTATGGAGCAGACAGGTTTGAAAAGATGGATACTGCATGTTCAGAGTCCCTGCCGCCTCTGGCAGTGGTGGTTCATGTGCAATGAGGAGTTGAATTTCTCCCTATTTACACTGTCACCTTCAGAATTGGTTTTTTTTTCTTTATGGTCTCACACAGTATACTTTAAAACAATACTTTTGGCCGTGTTTATACAGTTAATTCCTTCTATCATTTGTGAGGAGAAAGGAAATCATATCATGGTCAGTAATGAGCAATTTAAGTATTAAGCAGTGGCCATAAGACCCCATCCATCATCTAAGCATCATTGAAAATAGTTATTAAGCACTATTGGGTCAACATCTAGGGCTGTCTTCTCCATCTGTCCAGACTTGAAAGTCCATTTCTTCTTTATGTTAAGGTTAAGATGAATTTTTAGGAGCAAAATAAAGATACTAGAGGCTCGTTGCACGATATTCATGCAAGAACAGGCCTTCCTTCCCCTGGCTTCACTTCCAGCCACCCGGGAGCCGGCAAGCTCTAGTTTCCAGCTGGAACACCACTCCTGTGGCTCCTTCTGCCATTCCTCCTCCCCCTCATAGCAGGTGTCCTGCCCCTCCTAGTTGCTCTGCATCTACATATGCAAATTAACCCGCCATCTTTGGGTGGATTTGCATACTCACTCTGATTGGTTGTGGGCATAGTGGAGGTATGGTCAATTTACATGTTTGTCTATTATTAGGTAAGATGTGTCTTTTCTCTGTTTTCATTCTGAATTAGCCTGCCTCTGCGTAACTGGCTAGGATGGGTTCACTAAATGTGCTCTGGTCAACCTATCCATTGAACTGGTTTCGTTTCTCACTTGTTTTATCACTGAGGCTTGCAGTTAGGTCATTTCAAGATTCTTTGGATTCACATTTTGGGTAATTTTTCCGAGTTAGAGGACTCATTAGAGTAAAGTAGCTGCAAGAGGCCTAGGTGCTTGTGGGGAAGTGCGGGACTTGGTTGGAAAGTGTGTAAGGAGGATTCTCCGAAAGGTTGGGGGTCTCTAGGGAGACCTTGCCAAAGGTGACAGCCCCTGCCTTGACTTTTCCAAACAAGTCTGAGCCCCCAGGTGTTTTGCTGGAATCTCTGTGTTTAGTCTTTAGACTCAACCTTGTAGAAGCATTTGCTTTCTCAAGGATACTTACCCTGCTGATTGTATCTAGAGATTAATTTTAGTTCAAGCTATTGCTGCAATAAAAGCCTAAAGAGGCAGGGGAAGGGGGCTGCTTTGTTCCTGAAGCCAAGCAGTCCCTTAGCCTCTTTTTCACAGAAACATGTGTCAGAGTAATCCTTTCATCCATTGCTCAGGGTCAGTACTGGCAGGTGCTGATGCTAAACATCCCCTCAGCTTCCCAAGCAAACAGAACTCTACACAAGCCAAATCAAATGCTAAAGCTTCCAGGATCTGAAGAGAAAGTTCAGTATATGCAGCTGGACTAGGGCTCCAGCCAAGTGTTTGCCGATCATTGCTCTGTTGATTGACTGCTGTATAAGGCAACCATCATCATCTTTTTATGGGACCACAGAGAGAAAGGTTTGTAATATAGGCATTCTATTGGATAAATTTTAAAGAGATAATAATTTATATGTTTCTACCTTCTGTGCTTATGTAGTGCTTTGATAGAGCCTGTTCAAGACTACAAATGTTGATGTACATGTCTTAGTTACACACTTTTAGTTGTTTGAAGGCTGGACTATTTCTTACTTATCTTTGGGTTCCATACAAAATATTATACATAGTAGGCACACATACTTTTGTTAAATGAACCAAATGGCATATAAATATTTAAATAATTAGATTTTTTTTGGCTTGGTCAGCATGGCTCAGTGATTGAGCATCAACCTATGAATCAGGAATTCAAAGTTTGATTCCTGGTCGGGACAGATGCCTGGGTTTTGGGAGCTGATCAATGATTCTTTCTCATCATTGATGTTTCTATCTTTCCCTTTCCCATCCTCACTGAAATCAATAAAAATATATTAAAAATAATAAAAATGTTTTTATTTAAATGTGTGCCAATAATAAATGCAAAGGTTAATTCTATTTTCTTTGCATCTTTAATTTTTCAAAATCTTTTCCTCTAGAGTGAAGCTTATTTTTAAACTGCAATTTAGAGTGCATCTGAAGTTTTTTTTACCTTTAATTTGTGGAAGGGAAGTTTTTATTTGCCCCTTGATTATTCAAGAAGCAGATGTTCAGTGAAACATATTTAGAAAACAAAGAAAAGTGTAGAGAAGTAAATAAAATCACTAGTAATACACTTGCCAGAAAATCACTTCTAACAAATTAGGATATTTTCTTTAAGTCTTTTTTTTCTGTTCTAAAGCCTTGATTAGTTCTTATAAAAGCCCGCCCCCCCAACTCCTATTTTTTAAAAAATCTTTATTGTTCAGTTTATTAATTATATTGTTCCCTTTTTCCCCCCTATAGCTCCCCTCCACCTGGTACCCATCCCACCCTCTGCCCTCACCCCCCTCCACTGTCCTCTCCCATAGTTGCATGATTTTTGTCCAGTCTCTTGCTGCACTTCCCACACCCTCTTTCTCCCCAAGAGTTGTCAGTCCATTCCTTCTCTATGTCCGTGATTATGTTACATTCACCAGTTTATCCTGTTCATCACTTGATTTTTAGTGAAAAAAAATTTGTTGATAGATGTGTATTTGTTGTTCCTAATTT
Source organism: Antrozous pallidus (assembly GCA_027563665.1). Classification (NCBI taxonomy): domain Eukaryota; kingdom Metazoa; phylum Chordata; class Mammalia; order Chiroptera; family Vespertilionidae; genus Antrozous; species Antrozous pallidus. The sequence continues at coordinate 40,231,768 of CM050514.1, forward strand.
ACACTTTTATCTTTTTCTTATTCCTCTTCTTAAAGAATATCTTTCAGCATTTCATATAGTATTGGTTTGGTGGTGATGAACTCCTTTAGCTTTTTCTTATCTGCGAAGCACTTTATCTGACCTTCAATTCTGCATGATAGCTTTGCTGGATAGAGTAATCTTGGTTGTAGATTCTTGCTGTTCATCACTTTGAATATTTCTTGCCACTTCCATCTGGCCTGCATCGTTTCTGTTGAGAAATCCGCTGACAATCGTATGGGTGCTCCCTTATAGGTAACCATCTGTTTTTCTCTTGCTGCTTTTAATATCCTCTCTTTGTCTTTTGCTCTTGGCATTTTAATTATGATGTGCCTTGGTGTGGTCCTCTTAGGGTTCCTATATATTGGGGTTCAGTGTGCTTCTTGGACTCCCTAAGTCAATTTCTTTCACCAGGTGTGGGAAGTTTTCCGTCACTATTTCTTCAAATAGGTTTTCATTGTCTTGCTCTCTCTCTTTTTCTGGCACCCCTATAATTCGGATGTTGGTATGCTTGAGGTTGTCCCAAAGGTCCCTTACACTATCTTCAAATTTTTGGATTCTTTTGGTTTCTTGCTTTTTCAGCTGAGTGGATTTTCCCTCTTTGTATTTCAAATCTTTAACTTGGTTCTTGGGGTGCTCTAGAGTACTTTTAGGTCTCTATATAATATTTTTTATTTCAGTCAGTGTATGCTTAATTTCTGGTTGGTCCTTTTTCATATCCTTGAGAGTCTCGTTCATATCCTTGTAGGTCTCGTTCATTTCCTTGTAGGACTCATTCATTTCCACGTTGGTCTTGATCATTTCCTTGCAGGTCTCGTTCATATCCTTGAGGGTCTCGTTCATTTCCTTTTCGGTCTTGCTTATTTCCTTATAGGTCTCGACCTTTTGTAGGAGCCTCTTGAGAAGCCCTATAACCGTGGTTTTGAATTCCATGTCCAGTCGTTTTTTTTCCTCCATTTCTTTCACATCTGATTTCTTTCCATGTCTCTGCATGGTGGCTGCTACCCTGAGTTGGTCAATTAGCTTTGTGTGGTAGACGTCCTACAAGGGACAGTGGTTCAGCTCCCCAGTTACCTGAGGTGGATATGGGTTGCACAGTCTTGCTGAAGTTAAGCTCAGGTTAATCGTCGTTAGCACTTGGAAGGGGTTGACCTCCAGGCCAATTGTCTGTGAAGTTCAGCTGTGCTCAGGTTGGATGGGCAGACTCTCCAAGCCAAGCAGACAGTGTTAGCTCCACCCTATGCGGTCCCAGGGACTCTGTGCTGGGGGCAATGGCCACCAGCACCTCTGAGAGAGAGCCGCTGCCGAGCTCCACCGGCTGCTGGGGAATTCAGACGCTCCCCAAATGAGTCTGCACACCCAATGTCTCACCCAGGGTCGTAAAACAATGCAGTCTGACAGTTTCATGAATGAAAGAGCAAGTCACGAGCGCTCTCTGTGTGGTCACGCAGTTGCGCTGTTCCCAAGTTAACACGCACTCCGCACAAGCTCACCTTCTCCACAAGCCCGCCCTCTTCACAAGGCAGCGGACCTGCAGCACCCGAACTTTGGCGTGCCCTCCCACTGTCCAGTTTTTACCCCGTATGATAGTGGGTTCCCTGGACTTCGCCCAGAGCTGGAGAATCAGTCCAGTGGAACGTCTTTGTCTCCCCCGTTCGAGAAAACTGGCCAGTTTTCAGTCGCCCGCCCTATCCGCTGGTGCTCTCTCCAAACCTCTCTCCATGTGTATCTTCAACGCTATCCTCAGCCGCTCCTCTGAGTCACAGTGTCTTATCTTCACTTTTATTTGTGGAATTTTCACTCAGCCAGCTTTCCGGTGATTCTGGATGGTGTTTGTTCTTTTGGTAAGTTGTAGTTTTAAAATTGCTGTGTATGACGGCAAGATAGGTGTTTTACCTATGCCGCCATCTCAGTTCTCTCCCCCCCAACTCCTATTTTAAAAAAACTTGAATTACACTGTATAAAGCTTTATACCTTATTTTTCCCTTTTAACTTTAAATTATGTTTTTTATGTCATGAGAATCTCATCAGTATCCCAGGATAGTTCCATAAATCATTTCACTATTTCCCTGCGAATTGTTATAATTTTTTTTTTCTATTCTGATGAACATCCTTGTGGACATACAAACCTTTGGGTGTTTATCTATTTTTTTATGATATATTCCTATGAACAAAGAACTGAAACTTAATTTTTCAGTTGCTGAGTTTCTTTTTTACACAGTTGTAGTAATTTACATTTTCTACTCCAGTGTATGAGAATACCCATTTCACCAAATCTTGGACAACTTGGTGTATTCAGAAAATTTCAAAACCTTTGCTAATCTGTTATCTTGTTTTAATTTTGCTTTACTAGTGAGGCTGAACATTTTTTATAGTACTCTTGGCCATTCATAGTAATTTTTGTGAATTTCTTAGGCCGATTTTCTAATAAATTTATGTGTAGGTGTTTTCTTATCATTTTAAAAAAAACTTTAATTATTAAGGATATTGATTCTCCCCTTCCCCCCCCTTTTTTTTTCCAGGGCTGAGCCATAATTGGGTAGCTTAGTTGGTTAGAGCATTTTCCAAATACACCAAGGTTGTGGGTGTGATCTTCAGTTAGGGCACATACCAGGATCAACAAAGGAATGCATAAATAAGTGGAACAACAAAAACATTGATGTTTCTCTACAATCAATCAGTAAAAATTAAAAAATGAAAAAAAGAATATTAACCCATTATCTGATGTAGTTAAAATTAAAAATTATTTTTATTGACTTCAAAGAGGAAGGGAAAGGGAAAGGTAGAAACATCAACAATGATAGAGAATCACTGATGGACTGCCTCCGACACACCTCCTACTGGGGATGGAGCCTGCAACCTGGGCATGTGTCCTGACCAGGAATTGAACCGTGACCTCCTGGTTCATAGGTTGATGCTCAACCACTGAGTCATCCCATTTGGGCTAGTTAATTTTTATTTTAGAGAAAGAACTCTTAAGATTTCCTTTATTATATGACTGACAATATTTGAATAAATTACTCACATTTCAATCATAGCTGAACAAAACACTAACAATAGCAGTGTGAATCATACACTCTGTGGTGAGGGCTCTTAAATTCATTTAGCTGAAATAATGTTCACTTTTTGAAAAAAGATCAGGATTTGATTCCTGCTTATCTTGTGTAGAGTTGGTTTTAGCACAAATGATTATTTTCAGTCTAATTGTCATTTCATACAAGTGTATTTGATGCATCAGTTCTGTTTTAGTTTTCCTTAAATCTGTGTTTAATAGATTGCTAACTGTAACACTCTTTATTTAAAAGCTGAATAACTTAATGGAAACATGTGTAAAGTTTCCCTAAATATCGTATGATGAACCTGTGTATGCTGAGGCCCCAGAGGGCATGGTGCCCTTGGGGGCAGGGTGGCCACCTCCTGGTGAAGGTACCACTGCTGAGGGTCCCATATTCCACACTTGCTAAGCTAATTGAGGCTGATTCAATTCACAAGAGACCAAGTCTTAAATTCAGACTTTAATTTTTAGTTTATAACAAGAGCTATAACTGCTTGCTTGACCAGTACATTCCTTCCCTGTGGGAAGCTGAATTATATTTAGAATATTGTTTAGTAAACATGGAATCCTAGCAGGTTGTGGACTCAACTATTTAATGGTAGTGTGACCTGATATGCTGATTTCCTTCTCCCCTATAAGGATATACCTATTCAGTGACAAACTCCTACTCATCTAAAGGGTTCAACTTAGAATGAGCTCTTCCAAGAAGCCCCGATCCCCCAGACTTGGCCATTGTGGCATGGATAATAAAAATGGGCCACTATCAAATTCCACTCTGGGTCCCCATGGGTGCCACAACAAACAAACCAGGAAACAAACAGATCACCAAACAAATAAATAAACAGGAAACATTCCTTTGCGGGAGGAGACATTGGTTTGGCAAAGCAAGGAAGAGGTTCCTGGAGGAAAGGGAATGAGAAAGGGTGGGGGAAGGAGAGGGTGTATTTATCTTCCATTATGGAAACTAGTTTACTCAAGAACATGCCTCAGTTCCTTGGGTGGTTGGGAAAGAGTCTTCCAGAGTTGCCCAAGGCAGCGGTGAAAATGCCTATCCCACTGGCTGCTTCACCCGCTCAATAGATTCTCAAGGTGGTCTTCTTTGATCAACTTAACTCTTGACCTGGATATAAGCTCTCTTGAGTTCCTATCAGCCAGAGGGTTTGGAATCAAGGATTGATGACTTCATTTTAGTTTTGATCTGGAACAACAAAAAAATTGAACAACAGTGCCTCGCCTTGTACTGCTCCACCGTAGCATTTTTCACAAGACCCTGGAATGGTGGTCACCTTGGACAGCAGCTCCTGAGCACCATGTATGTGGTATACTCTCATACTTGTGAAACATTGCTTGGGTATTCCTGGGAGGATCCTCTGGGGACTTCCTAACTGTGCTTCTTGGCTCCAGTTTTTAAGTCAAGTTAGGGTAGGGGAGGGCCAGGCAATGCTTATTTGCTACAGTAGTTTCTGAGTTAAGATGGACTTTGCTAAACCGAAGTTAGAGATGAAGTGAATTTCCCAATGAAAAATGTACAAGTCAGGACTGTCAGCCTCTGAGCCCACTCCAGATTTTTTTTTCTGTGACTCCATGTTATTTATAAATTCTTCATGATGACCAAGTGTAAGGATCACAGTTCATTTTTAGATTACTTGTATGTTCCTCACCACACTGCTTTTGTCATTGGAATAAGAAATAACTGTAGTGTCTGATAGAATTATATCATATTTTTGGAGCAATGAATGACTGGAGATAGGAAATGTTACTTTCTCTATGTGGCATGAGTGTAGTCGGTTAGTAATTATCCTAATAGCTGTGATTTTTGCCTAATCCAAAACTCGGGGCTAATGTCAATGGTGCAGTTCTAGCAATTTTATTATTTTCTAATAGATCTCTAATAATGAGAAGCTTAAAGTCTCAAGTTTTCAAAACAACCCCACTAGTTAATAATAACTCCATTTAAAGTGCCCAGGGAATGTCCTTTTCACCTTCCAGTCAGTATTTGAGTGACATTTTTCTGTCATTTGTCATAGAGGAAAAATATTGTTGCATTTGTTTCAAGTTATTAGTTCAAATATTTGGTTGATGTTTTTAGTAAACTTTTTGGAAGTGTTTTCTTAATTGAGTTGGGGTTTTGTCTTTTGTTTTTGCTTTCAAGCACTGAATTATATTTTTAAAAAGTATATAAATAAAGACTATTACCCACAAATTTAAATGGGCCTCTAGGGCAGTGGTTCTCAACCTTTCTGATGCCACCACCCTGTAATACCGTTCCTTATGTTGTGGTGACCCCCAACCATAAAATTATTTTCGTTGCTACTTCATAACTATAATTTTGCTATTGTTATGAATTCTAATGTAAATATCTGTGTTTTTTGATGGTCTTAGGTGACCCTGCTAGCGGTTCTCAACCTATGGGTCTCAGGTTGAGAACTGCTGCTGTAGAGCCTAAGACCATCGGAAAACACAGATAACTTACATTACGATTCATAACAGTAGCAAAATTACAGTTATGAAGTGGCAATATGGTTGGGGGTAACCACAACATGAGGAACTGTATTAAAGGGTTGAAACAGTAGAAAGGTTGAGAACACCGCTCTGGGGCAGTGGTTGGCAAACTCATTAGTCAATAGAGGCAAATATCAACAGTACAACGATTGAAATTTCTTTTGAGAGCCAAATTTTTAAACTTAAACTGTATAGGTAGGTACATTGTTATTAACTCAATTACAGTATTCCTAAGCTGGCCTTTGCTAAAAACTCAAGGGGCCAAAGAACCGCATGTGGCTCACAAGCCACAGTTTGCTCACCACTGCTCTAGGGAAAGAGGAATAGAAGAAAAAGCTATACAATGTTTAATTAATCCTATATAATAAAAGGCTAATATACAAATTGTCCCTTCAGGAATATAAAAAAAGGTTTCCTAAAAGAGCGGTATCTAAAGTTAAAATACTTTAAAATTTGACAAACATAAATGTTTGACCACCCAAAGCCCCTCCCCCTGGCTGGCCTGGCCTGATTGGCCCTAACTGAGGTGGGCAGGCCAGACCCCCACTGGTGCAGTGCACCAATCCATGCACCAGGCCTCTTGTTAATAATATAATCTCCATGTATTTGATGACAGTAAATCTCCACGTACCTGAGTTTGGGCCAAAGGGTCATCATAGTTTCTGTGTATTACTTTTTCTTCTGCTGGTGACATTCCAAAGAGCAGGAAACTCCTTGGGCAGTCTATTTTTACTTTCCTACAGAATGATATCTTTGTCTGTTTCCTCGGTAATACATTTAATTCTTCAAATTCAGGATGAAGAAACTGGCTTTTGTCTCTCCATTTCTACTGAGGGCCTAGGATGCCACTTCACCAAGTCTGCAGGTCTCCTGGGAGGTTTCAGGAAATAGGCTGGTGCAGAGAGAAAGGATGGGGCCAGGCGTCAGAGTACCTGGGTTCTGGGCCCCCTGTGGAGTTGGAGGCAAATGACATCTGTGTGCACCCAGGGTGCACTGTGAGGTGTGGACCCCGATGTGGGACAGAAAGGAAGGAAGGCAGGTGGCAGGTGGAAGTTGGTGAACTGATAGGCCTGAGACTGTAGAGGTTCCAAGGCAGAATTGTGTTTTGTCCTGGACCTCACACCCCAAATCAGCCTTTCAGCTGCCACAGAGGGCCTGTGTTCCCCATCGATTCTCCTTGCTGTGGGCACACAGTGTCCCCCTTCTCCTCTCTCATCCTCTTTCCTCCTGAACTTAGAGTACTGCAATTGTGGTTTTAGTTAGAAAAGTCAAATGTTAGGCATTTATGTTTGTCAAATTTTAAAGTATTTTAACTTTAGATACCGCTCTTTTAGGAAATCTTTTTTTATATTCCTGAAATGTCACAGGAATTGATATATGGGTACATTTACAAAGAATATCTATTTATTATGTTTGTTGCTCATCATCTGTCTTTCTCCAGTTGAGTGTAACTTACAAAAGGTTTTTGTTTTGTTCATTAATATATCCCAAGCCAGGCATATAGTGGGAGCTCAGTAAATATGCTGAATATTGAATGACTTGATTACAGCTTCTTTTCTCTTCTCTAGATGTTTATTCGTTTCAAGAAGAGGAACCTGTTACTGATCCTCACTTGGCCAAGCACTTAGCACATTTTGGAATCGATATGCTTCATATGCACGGGGTGAGAACGTCTGCTTTTGTCCTGTTCCCATCTTGTTGGGAGGGAACTGTCTGTTTTATTTAATATACTCGTGCACTGGGGGTGGGTGATCCCTCAGCCCAAACTGCTCCCTTACACATACTGGGAGCCTTCAGGAGATGTCCTACTACCCCTCACCCTTGGCCGAAGCTTTAGGCCTGGGCACCCACCCAGCCATCGTCCTGCAATGGGGCCGATGGCTGGCTCTGCCACAGCCACCTTGGCCCCGACCCCCCTCCCCCAACCCTGGCCTTAGCTCCAGCGGCGACTGCCCAGCCCCGGGGGCACCCCGAACTCTGTGGCCTCACGTTCGCCTTGGCCCCACCCCTTGCCTCGTGTGCTTGCCAGCTGCCTTGGCCCCAGTGGCCTGTGAATGCCCAGCCCAAGGCCCCACCACCCCCTCGCGCTCGATGTCCACCTCATGCATGCCTCAGCCCCACCCCTGCTCCTGATTGGCTGATGGGTGTGGCTTGTTGGTGTAGCGAAGGCATGGTCAATTTGCATATTACTCTTTTATTAGATAGGATAATTTCTGTAACATGAATCTTCATTTTACAGGTGTCTGTGTTTGCATTTATTTATTTAAAAAATGTATTTTATTTTATTTTATTTTAAAATATATTTTATTGATTTTTTACAGAGAGGAAGGGAGAGGGATAGAAAGTCAGAAACATCGATGGGAGAGAAACATCGATCAGCTGCCTCTTGCACACCTCCAACTGGGGATGTGCCCGCAGCCAAGGTACATGCCCTTGACTGGAATCAAACCTGGGACCTTTCAGTCCATAGGTCGAAGCTCTATTCACTGAGCCAAACCAGTTCGCCTATTTTATTGATTTTTTACAGAGAAGAAGGGAGAGGGATAGAAAGTTAGAAACATCAATGAGAAACATTGATCAGTTGCCTCCTGCACACCTCCTGCTGGGGATATGCCTGCAACCAGGGTACATGCCCTTGACATGAATGGAACCTGGGATCTTTCAGTCTGCAGGCCAATGCTCTATCCACTGATCCAAACTGGTTTCAGCTGCATTTATTTTTTGAATGTAATTCATTGGCATTTTCTTTTGGTTACCAGCTTGGACTTTTTAATGTTATAATAAAAATGGCAACTTGTCAAGTACCATTTTGTTTAGTTGAAATTTACATGCAAAATCTCCATGGATGGAGAGTTGTATGAATCACTCTGTTCACTAAAGGGGGGAAGGTACGGGAGATGACCTTTAAAATTATCTGTGACCAACATCACTTTAATTAATTTAAGGAAGGGAAGCAGAGCATCTGGGGGAGGGAAAGAATAAGCCAACATATTATTGCTGATGGAAGAGCTTTACTTCATTTAATATCGTGTTTCCAGGCTGCTGCCAGGACTGTGATGTTAGCCCCCGGGAGGAGCTATTGAAATGCGCGTGCTCTGTCTTAGCCCTTTCCGAGCAGCCCAGGCCGGCTCCCCTCTCCTCATGTCCTCCCATCCCTTCCTCACTCGTGTCATGTGTTAATTTGTTTGCTCTGCTCTCCTGTAAGCCTCCTTCTGGGTTGAAACACTGTCAAGCCCCGAGTTTTCCATCACTTTCCTCTCCAATGGGCTGTTTTATCTTCTCCTGAAATTTTTCCCCCTCAATTCCTACTTGTCTTTCCTCCTATCTCCTTTCTTCTCAGTCTCTGACTTTTAAATGTTGTTTTTTTTTTATTGTGGAAAGAGAGACTTCACATAAAATTTACCACTTTAACCACTCTTTGGCATTATGTATATTTCCATTGTTGTACAGCCATCATCTTAGTCTCTTTTAATCAGGTTTTTATTCCTCTGCTTAGTTGGGAGGGAAAGAGGTGGAAAACACCATTGCTGTTAGAAATAATTCATGGGGCATGCCATGATGATCACAGCTAAAGTTGTTTTTCTTCAATGACTTTGCCCCAGACAGAGAACGGGCTCCGGGACAATGACATCAAGCCGAGGGTCAGCGAGTGGGAAGTGATCCAGGAGACGGGGACGAAGCTGAAGCCCATGTATGGCCCCGGGTACACGGGGCTCAAGAACCTGGGCAACAGCTGCTACCTCAGCTCCGTCATGCAGGCCATCTTCAGCATCCCGGAGTTCCAGAGAGCGTGAGTGTCCCCGCCGCACCCCCCCTCCCCCCATTGCTGCCCTCACCAGGTAAGCCCAGTCCGGGTGTGCCAGATAGCCTGTCTTCATTAGCTGCAGGCCATCTTGCCATGTCCTATGTGGTGTGACTTTTAAAAAAATGTTTTTCTTGATTTCAGAGAGGAAGGGAGAGAGAGGGTGACAGAAACACCAATGATGAGAATCACTGGTTGGCTGCCTCCTGCACACCCCACACTGGTGATTGAATCTACAACCTGGGCATGTGCCCTGACCGGGAATCGAACTGTGACCTCCTGGTTCATAGGTCAATGCTCGACCCTGAGCCACGCGCTTGGGCCGTGGTGTGACTTCTTGCACTGAAGCTGGGTAGGAACCCTGGCCAAGCATGATGGGGATCAGGTGAGATAGAGTGAGCTTTGCAAACTAACCCTCCCTCAGGAATTTGTCATACTGATAAAGGTTTGCATCATTAGACTGTCACCCTCTATGCCAAGAAAAAGCTTATCATATATCTTCACAGCAAGCCTGCCAGATCCCTTCCTATAGTCGCTCTGGGAGAGACTCAGTGATCTGTTTGGTCAATGTTGGTCAGCGGCATGTCTTAGAGGATTTCAGCTTTTCGTTTCTTTGCCACTCAAAGTGTGATTCACAGACTGGCACTGATCCTCACCCTGTTGGATATGAGTCTGGTACGAGGCAAGAATGGAAATGGGCAGTGAGGAAGCACTGAGCGATTTTTGTAGCCCTGTGACCTGGCCCTGTTTTGTAAGTGGCAGTTCATTTTTCGAATAATTTATTTTTATTGTCTTTTTATTTTTTTATTTTATTTTTTTTCTGCTGCAACGTGTTATGTGCCCAAAAAAACGACACCACAGCTTACTCCACACAGCTGTAGGAGAGTGCAGTCTTGCCTGCATATATACAATGAGGTCGAGACTTCACACACAGCTTCACAAAACCCACAGAGTAGCTGGGATATTCAACAATGCAAGGTCAGCTGGGAGGGGTGTGGGGGGGAGGAGGGAGATGACACTGGTTCTTTGGCACACAGCTTCCCAAAGAGGGGCAATTCAATTTTTTTTTTTTAAAAGAAAGAAAATGTCCAGTTTTCAAATCTCAGTAGCATTTCCATCCATTGCAACAGTTGCTCCATACATTTCTCAAATCAAAGAAACAAGGAAGGATACTTGTCCCCTCTGAGAAAAAGGGCTCCTGTGAGTCTTCTTCTGCCCCCACCAAAAAGCAGCCCTGGTTAGCTCAGTTACAAAAGAAAGGAGTCCTATGACTTTGTGATTAAAAATTTCTATAAACCCTCCCCCCAAATAAATGCAACTTAAGAAGGTGCAATAAACCATTTAAACCTATATACAGCAGCTGCTCAAACACCTTTTACCCAGTTTGCAATTCAAAAACATTTTTTTCTTGGTTGCAATTTTTTTCCCCTCTTCATTCGCAACTGTGAGAAAACAGTGACCAGCAGTTCCCCAGACACAAATTTGCTATAATGTTAAAAGCTGACAGGAAAGAAAAAAACAACAACTCTTGTTCCAAATGACTAAAAAACTATTTTAAGGAGTGTAAAAACAAACCGGTAAAAACCCTTGATCATAAAATATGAACTATGACTTTGGTTTAAATGAAGAGCAAAGTCTCCTTGTTGTTTCCAGTAAAAAACACCAGCAGGACACTCGAGTTTGTGCCGTTCAGGTGGGGGTTAAGTAAATGGAAAGGCACCGTACGGCACCTGCAAGAATGAAACCAACGAGGCCTGCGCATTGCAAGGAATGTAAAGGAAGCGCTTTTAATAAATAAAACTAGATGTAGACATCGTGCCAATACCTTCTGGACACGTAATTCTTTTTTTGCTTTTCATCGGCAAAATGACGAACTAAAATCTGGGAAACTACAGAGTCGCTTGGAGGGTGAGCCAGAGGGTCCTTCCCCTGGCCCAGCCTCTGCAAACCAGCCAGACAAAACTCACTGTGCATTAAGTAGTGCAGAAACAAAGACGGACTTAGCCAAGTGCAAAGGTGACTACGATCTTCCCTTGTCCTCAGGAAGCCGGCGGCTCCCTGGTTGCTAGGTGCCCAGATGGGGCAGGCTACTGCCTGGCCTGCCAGCCACGGGCGCTGCAGGCCCCCAGGCAAGGCCGGCTCCTCTAGCTGGAATCTCGGTTCTTCTGGTTGCGCATCAGGGGGCTGTGGTGGCGCAGGCCCTCCATGCTGTGCCGCCAGTGCCAGCAGCTCCGGCAGAAGTACTTGAAGCACACCTGATCTCGACAGAAGAAAGGGCCAGGCTGAGAAGTGCAGAAATGACACAGGGCGTCTTCTAGGTAGGGGTCGATCTGGACCTTCTTGGTGAACTTGGTGGTTTTGATCTCCACGAAAGCAGCACTGACGGCTTTCAGGTAACTGCGTTGATTACTGAAAGTCACGCGACCAGAGCCGATGGGATACTTGTGCTTATCTGTGTCGATCCCGGCGTACACCACTCCTCCAAACAGGTCGTTCAGGATGGCCGCCAGGGCCTCGGCATTGAGCATCCCGTGCAGGGCGCCCACAAACACCGTCTTGTGGGGGTCCAGCCTCTGGGATGGGTTGCGCAAAAAGTTGCTGTCGGTCAACACCCAGGGGATCACTTGTACCTCCTTGCAGCGCATCCTCCGGCTGGACATCTTAAAGTAGTATTCGCTCAGGCCGTCGGGGCTCAGCGGGTTGTGCGAGCAAGCCTGCAGCAAGGCCCGGACGGAGTTCTCCAGCTGGAAGACCAGGTACACGTACCCTTTCGGCATATTACCTTTGGGAGGACACCGGGGGTGCTTGCCATCCTTACCAGGCCACTCCACACTCAGGGAGCCAAAGACACGGAAGGTGTTAATCAACCCAGCTTCCGTAATATCCCAAGGAACCCCTCCTAGGAACACTTTGCAGCAGTAGACAGGGTTCTTGTAGTTCCGTGGAGGAAGCTGGCCGCTCCAGGTACAGGTAGCTTCATTCATAGCTGCCGCCTGCCGGTGCAGCCGCGCCTCCCTCTCTATGCTGAAGGGGTCTTTGGCGGCTTCCAGAAGGTCCCTGGATGGCCATACGGAAGCTCTTGGCCATCTCTTGGATGCGCTGGTTGGGGAAGGAGTGATAGCGGCGGCTGCAGCTGCCAGAGCAGCTTGCTCTTGGTCCATCCGGGACCCAACCCCCATCTTTAAGGAATCTCTGGGGCCACCGCCTGTCAGAGACAGGAAGGGCAGAGGAGAGGCGACGGGAAGGCTTGACATCAAGTCTGAGAAATGATCTGACCCGGAGCTGAAGCCACTGGTGTCTGAGTCCAAGGGGCTGCAGGAGCGGGAGTCGAAGACGGGCCTCGTGTCCAGGCGGGAGCCTCTGACGGAGGGCGCTGGGAACTTGTCCACGTCACATCCAAGGGGGTCCAGTGGCAGGAAGCCCAAGGGGGGCTTCCCCAGCACGCTGCCCAGTGGGTTGTGGAGCATGTTCAGTACGGAGTGCGTGCTGCTCTGGGCTGAGGAGTCTGCGTCCTGGATGCTCCAGATTCGGTCCCAGCCGGTGAGACTGAGCGACTGCAGGCCCAGGGACAAGTCGTTTGCATCCGGGAGGTCCCGGGGAGAATCTTGCACAGAGGCGGGGAACAGCATCCTGCTTTCCGAGTCCGGGAAGTCTGGCAAATGATCCTCCGCTTCTCGACTGGTGGGTGTGGTGCAGACTCTGCTGAAATCCAGAGTGTTCTCCAAGATGGCATTTATCTTCTGAAAGATACTGGCATTGCTGCAGGTGGAGAGGGCCTGGGCTTCTCGGGGGTCGCAGCCATCTTTTATACTTCCTGCTCCCTCCTCCAGCCGGTTCTCCATGGGGCCGGTGGGGTCCTGCTTTGCCGGCCCCAGCGGTGGACAGGCTGCGGGGCCGGCGCTGCGGGCCGGGGCAGCGAGGAACGCGCAGGCACGGGAGCTCGGCTATTGCAGCAAGCCGCGACCCGCGCCACCCCTGGACCCGCTTTATAAAGCCCCACAGAGCCGCCGCGCCCCCGCCCTCGCCCTGCCCCAGTCCCCGCGGGATGCGGAACACCTGTGTTATTGTCTTCTTTAGGTGTATCACCTGCGTGCGTTGAAAAACTAAAAAAGCTGGCTCTGCCAAGTGGAGACAGTTTGGGAGGCACTGATTGCGGGCGCTTCCTACCTGTGCGCACCAGGCTGCCCGGGTGCTGCCACAGCGAGGGCCAGAGGGGCTGTCTGTGGGTGCCTCGTTCCCAGGCCGCGCTCAGATAGGGCGCCACAGACAGGGCGAGAGGCAGGGTTAAGGCAGCACTGCTGTCAGGATAAGCTGGTCAGGAGGAGGGGCTGTGGCTGCTACAGGGTCCGTGGATGCGCAGGCACGGTTGGAAGGGTGGTTCAGGGGACAGTGTGAGCCAGGCAGCCTGGGTCCCTGCTGGGCTCCATTATTCCCTCCCTGGGGGACCTAATGAATTTGCACCCCAGTTTCTCATCTCTCAAATGGGGTACTGATCCTAATCACCTCCTCATGTGGTTGTCATGAAGACCCAACCAGGTGAGCATAGGAAACCCTCGGGAAATGGTAGTGGTGACCGACATTATCGTCGTTAGTCATTTTGGCATGATTGGAGCGACTCCTAACCTTATTTGTACTTGTGACAGCGGTTGCGACGGCATAAACGGGTGGTTCTTGACGCTGGCCACGTGCTGGGATTGCTTGGGGAACTTGTCAAAGGTTCCAAATCCGAGGTCTCAGCTTCAGACAGTGAACTCAGAACCTTGTATATTTTTAAAAATAGATTTTTATTGATTTCAGAGAAGAGAGAGAGAGAAACATTAATGAGGAGAGAGGATCATTGATTGATTCTCTGCACGCCCCACACTGGGGATGGAGCCTGCAACCATGGCACGTGCCCTGACTGGGAATTGAACCGTGACCTTCTGGTTCATAGGTCGATGCTCAACCACTGAGCCACGCCGGCAGGGCAGAACCTTTTAAAGAAACTCTTGGGGATTCTAACTCACACCCAGGGTTGAGATCCACTGATAGGAGCACACACACAGTTTAGGGAGGTCCATGCATATGGCTGCAGAAGTAGGCGCTCGGGAAACACTTTTCTCCAGGTGGATGATTTAATTTCGACTGAATGGTGAGGACTTCAGCAGAGTGATGGTTTATTTTGGTTCAGTTCATGGCTCAGTTCCGTGTTTTGACTGTCGCTTTTTCTTTCCTAGGTATGTAGGAAATCTTCCCAGAATATTTGACTATTCTCCTCTAGATCCAACACAAGATTTCAACACACAGATGTAAGTGCCTCATTACAGTTTCTTTTTATATTTTATTGATTTTTTTTTATAGGGAGGAAGGGAGAGGGATAGAAAGTTACAAACATGGATCAGCTGCCTCCTGCACACCCCCTATTGGAAATGTGCCCACAACCAAGGTACATGCCCTTGACCGGAATCAAACCCGGGACATTTCAGTTCGCAGGTCGATGCTCTATCCATTGAGCCAAACTGGTTTCGGCTCATTATAGTTTTTAAGAAAAGTCTCCAATAAAGTATTCATAGTGGTTCTGTTTGCAGAATTAAAGGCAGTTCCCTTTATTTTATGTATTTTTAATATATATATATATATATATATATATATATATATATATTATTGATTTCAGAGAGGAAAGGAGAGGGAGAGAGAGATAGGAACATCAACAGAATAGAATTATTGATTGGCTGCCTCCTGTATGCCCCTTACTGGGGATCGAGCCCACAACCCAGGCATGTCCCTGACCGGAAATCGAACCATGATCTTCTGGTTCATAAGTCAATGCTCAACTATTGATTCATACTGGCTGTGTTATTTTTATATATATATATATTTAAAAGTATTCTAAAATGAGCACATGTTACTTTTACAAGAAGAAAGAAATTAATAAAAGTGATCTATAAAGTATGGAGGAAAATTTGAAAATGGAATCAGTATCAAGTAGAGTCAAATGAGTAAGTTATTTGTGAGGAATAGAGATAAAGCAGTTGGCCTGAAAGTACCTGTGCTTGCTGAAATTCGCAGATAATTGTAACATCTCTGAAGGGAAACAACAATGACCTTTTGTTTTTGTTTTCTCCCATCCAGGACTAAGTTAGGACATGGCCTTCTCTCAGGCCAGTATTCCAAGCCTCCAGTGAAATCCGAACTCATTGAACAGGTGATGAAGGAGGAGCATAAGGTATGTGCCTGAGTGGCTGCCATGCTGGTATGTAGGGAGGAGGTGCTTTTTGCAGCTATGGACTTCCTATGATTTGGCAAATGGTGGCGTAAGCTTAACACCCTGTCAGAACAGTTATTTCATTTCAGAGTCTAGGGCAACTGTCTGCATGCTCTTAAACAGGACCAGGCAGGGTGGGGTTTCTAGTGGCAGTTGCTTCGTGGATTTCATGTGAGTGCCATCATTAATAGTCTACAGAAACAATATTCTTTTATCCTCACCTGAGGATTTTTGCATTGAGCTTTAGAGAAAGTAAAAGGGAGGGAGAGAGGGAAGAGAGAGAAAGAGAGAGAGAGAGGGAAACATTGATGTAAGAGAGACACATCAATTGGTTGCCTCCTGCATGTGCCCCAACCGGGGTCAGGGATCCGAACCAGCAACCAAGGTACAGACCCTTGACTGATAATTGAATCCCCGACCCTTTGGTCTCTGGGCTGACACTCTAACCCTGAGTTAAGTAGGCCAGGGCCAGAAACAGTATTCTTCATAAAATACAGCTGAGATGGAAGGCATAAGCTTTATAAAATGGAAACATTTCATTTTGGTATCACAATCCGGCCCTTATGGTGTCTCTCTTCTCCTAAGCCTCAACTTTGTTAGGGTTTGTCGAGACGTTGGTTGTTGAAAACAACCACACACACATCCCCAGCCCCCCTTCAGAGCTGAGGTTTCTGAATTTCTGGGGAGGACTGGGCAGGCCTCATTTTCAGTAAGCTGCCAGGGGTTTGTAAGCACACTCAAGTCTGAGAAACTCAGTTGGCCACGTAGTCACTCTTAAAAAAAAAAAAAGTATTTATATCAGAGAGGAAGGGAGAGGGAAAGAGAGATAGAAACATCAATGATCAGAGAGAATCATTGATTGGTTGCCTCCTGCATTCCCCCAACTGGGGATTGAGTCCACAACCTGGGCCATGTGCCCTTGAGTCTGCAGGCTGACGCTCTATCCACTGAGCCAAACCAGCCAGGGCAACCATGTAGTCACTCTTTAAAAAAAAATAATTTAGCCAAACCGGTTTGGCTCAGTGGATAGAGCGTCGGCCTGCGGACTGAAAGGTCCCAGGTTCGATTCCGGTCAAGGGCATGTACCTTGGCTGCGGGCACATCCCCAGTTGGAGGTGTGCAAGAGGCAGCTGATCGATGTTTCTCTCCCATCGATGTTTCTGACTTTCTATCCCTCTCGCTTCCTTTCTGTGAAAAATCAATAAAATATATATATATTTAAAAAAAATAATTTAATTTTATTTTTTAATAATTTTTTTATTGTCTAAAGTTTTACGTATGTTTCCTTTCCCCCCAGTTGACCACTCTTAATTGATAGAGTAATTAATTGAAAGATTTCCATGTTCCTGCAGGATGAGCTGCTCAGGCCTCTCTGGGTTCTCTATTACACACACCAGAGGGTGCCACTCGCACCCTGGTCTGTTAGAGTGCTGCCCTTGGAGTCCCGCAGTGCGCAGTGTGTGCGGCTGTATCTGCGGCCTTGGCTCTGCGGCTGCAGATGTCCTGGACGGAATGCATGCCCCACTTCCCAGCACCTGCTCTGCCCTCAGAGTGCCCTGTTTTGACTTAGTGGGCAGGTGCTTCCAATTCTGCTTCTCAAGTGTTTGACCTCTGTGCTCTCATCTTACATCCGTCATCCTTAACTAATGCCTGCAGACTGAAGTAAGAATTGAAAGTGAAGCAACCTCCTCCCCCCGCTTTTTTTTTTTTTTTGTAATGAAGCCAGTTAGTTGGGGAAATTGAGCCAATGGAAGAGAGATTATGCAGGGAACATATGAACATACAGAGGCAGTGTTTAGGGGTGGGGAGACGGAAGTAGGTCATTAGGAGGGTTGAGAGGGGTGTAGACATTTGAAATAGCTAGGCCAGGAGATCACAGTGTTATGACACAGGAAGACAAGTTCCCCACTTACACTGCCATCCGGCCTTGCAAGATAATGAATTCCCTATCCACTTGAGACAGGAAGACCCATATTAGGAATGCAGCTGAGGAGATGGTTTGGGTGTAGGGCTTGGGTAGCAGATATCCATGCTTCCAGCTGTAAGCCCTTGTGAAACTTTGAAGAGGTGATGGTGAAAAACTTAGTTCAGAATTTTGTTTTGATCACATTTATCCTGGGTTTCACCCAGGCAGTCTCCTGGGCCAATCTTGGACCAGGGTCCACCCTCCCTGGTGGAGGAGGAGACTTGATTGGGAGCCTGGTTCCTCTGCTGGCCTGAGAGGGGCTGAGGGACCATGGCAAGTCACAGGAGCTTCCAGGCTCAGCCATCAAGTGCAGAATTAAATAAAATTTGTTTTTTGTTAATCCTCACTTGAGGATATTTTTTCATTGATTTTTTGTTTTATTTTTAAATATATTTTTATTGATTTCAGAGAGGAGGGGAGAGGGAGAGAGAGATAGGAACATCAATCATGAAAGAAAATCATTGATTGGATACCTCCTGCACGCCCCCTACTAGGGATTAAGCCTACAACCTGCGCATGTGCCTGACTAGAATCGAACTTACGGTTCATAGGTCAATGCTCAACCACGAGCCCCACCAGCTGAGCTTCACTGATTTTTAGAGAGAGTGGAAGGGATGGAAGGATGGGGGAGAGAGAGAAACATAGATGTGAGAGAGACACATCTGATTGGTTTCCTCCTGCACATGCCTTGACTGGAGCTGGGGATTGAACCTGCAACCCAGATACATGCCCTTGACCAGGAATTGAATCGGAAACCCTTCGGTGTGCAGGCCAACACTCTATCCACTGAGCAACACCAGCCAGGGTTAACATTTGTTTTTGTTAATATCACAGAGTCCTTTTACATTAGGAAAAAAGTAGTTCTTATATGAGTAAGGCACATTATTGACTCAGTCGATGAACAATGGCTGTTTGGGGCCCTTGCCCAATCCCTGCCATTGGATTTGGTGATTGTTGTGCAGTGGGTCTGTGATCTTCAGGGGTCTGAGGATGGCTGGTGGGAACCCCTGCTCTGTTCAGCTCAAGGGGAGGAACCTGGCAGCCTTTGGGCCACTTATGTCCTGCAGGTGTGCTTTGCTTGGCTCACACATATCTGAAATTCCAGCTTTTCTTGCACACTCAGGACCCCTGGCAGTTCCGGTTCTGAAGGCAGTTGGCTGGAGCGGAGTAGCAGCCCTCCTTTTGCACAGTCCCCAGCTCCAGGCCTTCTGTAGCCATCTCCTGGCTGATGGGCTGGGTGTGTCAATGGTTTGCAAAAGCCTTTTCCTGCTCGGAGGTGCCGTGATCAATATGGCCCCTTTATAAGCTTGAATTGACCAGGTGATTTTCCTTGAGGTCCTGCAGGTATCACTGTCAAGCTTAAACAGGCCATGGAGGGATTTACTTTCTGGGGCATCAGGTTTTCACTGCAGTTGTTTTCAGAGAAATCAAATTGTGAGAGTCTTTCTTCTCTCAGGCATCAGGAGCCTTTTGGTCTTGTCCCAGGCCCTTGTGAGGTGACTTGTAGATGAGCCTGAAATGCCCCAAGAGAGGAAAGAAGTTGTGCTGAAGCAGGAAAGAGGACAGATTGCGAGAGGAATGCGTGCTGGAGGGGAGAGCGCGGGAGTGGTCAGAGCCATGTGGTGGAAATGCCTTTACACAGGGCCACCACCACTAACATTGGGAGTACCAGCAAAAGTCCAGGCTCTTCCTGTACATTCACCGAGGCTCAGAAACCTTTCTTAAAGTTACCAAGCTAGTGAGTGGGAGGGCTGGGCTTTCCACCCGGCAGTCCGGTCCCTGAGTCTGTATGTGTGACCACTGCATTAGTCTGCAGGCCTACAGCTCTTCCTGCACCTGTTTCAGCCACTCATGCCTCTGTGTGTAGATGGTGGTGGGTGGATGCCAAAGGGGATGCTTGATGTTTGCAGAATCGCCAGGTAGCCCAGTCATTTGGATGTCCCAACTCTGTCTTATATCTTGGGTCATTTCTAGAATATATACTTTCTGGTATTCAACTGGTCAGCTATAGGCCAGGGTGAAATCTAGTTTTTCTATGTGCATGCTTAATACACTTTTTCATCTGTAAAAAGGTTTGCAGTGTTTGTTTTGGGTACTGCTATTTTTACTTACACTTTTGAGTTAATTTTAAAAATTATGTCTGTGATAGATAACGCTTCCTATCAAAGGATATCTTTTCTTCTTCAAAAAGACTCTTTTTGTGTGCATTCTAAGATAGTGCTTTCACACATTTTAGGGCTGAATCCTCTAATTTTTTTCTCCTTTGAAGATAACATGTTTTAGACAATTCTGCATTCTGAACAGACTTTGCTTCTTAAGGGGCAGTTCATTTGACGTCCCATCTAAATAATCCTTGAAACATAGTTGCTGGTCTCAGTTTTTGATAAACATGAGATAACCAGTATTCTACTTGGAGGTGATGTAATTTTAGCCACAAACTAAGAGCTTTGTTTTTACTAACCTCGGTTTTCCTTGGTTGGGCAAATGTAACATTTTCAACTCACCATCTGAAATATGAAAATTAGCTAGGGGGCTGCCCTCTGTTCCTTTAGCTTGGGAGATTTGGAGTTGGATCTGGGCTGGGAACTCCTGGTCCAGGGTTTAAGTGTAAACGTTTGAATACATAGATGGCATGCACTTTTGTATTTGGGGACAGGCTGAGATGGGCCTATTTTTGTTTCATTCTTATAGTCTTACAACGTATATCTCTGAACAGGCATTGCTTTAACGTGATACAAAGCCGCAGCTGCGCTGCCTGCTTATTGAGTAAAGCATTAGGCTTGAGAATATGAGTGGATAGCGTCCAGCTGCCTTCGTGTGCAGGGTTCATCAGAAAGTCCTGCGTAAACATTGGGGAAACATTCTGAGCACCACAGTCCTCGCGGTAACTTTAGCTCCTCTGTTTCCCAATTGCTGATGGAGAAAGTACAGCATCCTACAAGTACAACAGGTTCCTTAGGTGGCTGCTGTTTTGGAGGGTATCTGGGGCCCCCTCTTACACAGTTGTCAGGATGAATCTTTTCTTTTGGTGTCTGCTCACAGTGAGGGTGTGCGCAGGTCTGACTCCTGGTCAGTTCTGGTCTCTCCCTCTCATCCGGTGCATGGACAGGTCCACAGGGGGACACTCGGGTGATGTCACCAACCCACTGCCAATCAGGAAACATTATTTTACATAGGTATTTGGTTCTTATTTTGGCTTTTAGTTTCTTGTAAAAAAAGAAACCTCCTTATCCAGAGCATGACCTTGAAAAAAGTTTATTTGAATTTGCAAAAATACACAGAAATAGAGAGTGAAGATAATAAGTCTCCATGTACTGTTAGGTAACTTCAGCAATCACCCTCCTGCCAGTCTGGTTTCATCGACCCCCCTAAACTTATCTCTTTCCTCCCCTTTCCTGAAGCATTTTAACCCAAAATTCTAGCATCATCCTTTTCACCTGTAAATATTCAGTATGCATCTATAACTAGAATACTTGCTTTTAAAAAAATATACATATCAAGTTAAAATTTTAATGTGTTAGAAGCACATCTAGATTTTCCCCTGCAGTACAGCTCTTTTAAGTCCCCCTTCTCTTTCTGCATGTATTGATTTGTTGAAGGAGCTGGATTGCTTGCCAGGATTCCTCTAAGAATTGCTTCCTTGAGCTATTGTTTAGCTTGTGTTTCTTATAAGCTGGACATTTAATTAGATTTAGGCTCAACTTTTTTTACTGACTTTCTAATATACAAGATATGAAGTGAACACAGTAATATGGAGACTGTGAAATCTCCCTTCTGAAATCAGAGATATCACAGGAGTGGGGTGAAGTGCAAGGGGACTGGGCTGGCTAATCATCAAGGCAGTCAGTGTGGAGTAGCTGAGTTTGAGCTAAAATATTCAAACCCACCGAAACCAGTTTGGCTCAGTGGATAGAATGTTGGCCTGCAGACTGAAAGGTCCCAGGTTCGATTCCGGTCAAGGGCATGTACCTTGGTTGTGGGCGCATCCCCAGTAAGGAGTTTGCAAGAGGCAGCTGATCACTGTTTCTGACTTCCTATCCATCTACCTTTCTTTCTGTAAAAAATCAATAAAATATATTTTAAAAAAAAATGCTCAAACCCAGCCATGAGAGCCCGGAGCTGGTCTGCAGGGTGACATGGAGAGGGAGAGGAACCATTTCTCTGGCTAGGATGCTTTTTCAAGTAACTCCTCAGTGATCCACAGTTCTCAAGCTACCCACTTGTCCATTGAACAGAGGATTAAGAAAGGTCAGTCGAGGGAAAAGAAATGGGCACAGAAAGAGAAGAAGTGCGGGAGGGGAATGAATGAGGCTGGACCTCAGTTCATTCTGAGTGTCTGGGGTTTCCCGGACTTCTCACCAGGGTCTCTGTTGAAACGTCTCCTCCCAGCTTTATGACCCTCTGGTGGTACTGAGCAGCTGGCAGCCGTTCAGAATTCACTGACTTGTAGAACTTCCTAAAGCATCTGCTTTCGGGGGGACTGGCGGCCATATGAGGCATGAAGAACACCATCAGGAGCAGGCAGTGAGTGCACGCTCCTGTGGGCACCCAAACAGGGACGCGTAATGCAAAAACTTCATTCACAGTGGAGCCTCCACACTGCTGGGAGTGGGGAGGTAATTGCTGGATGGCCTGGAATGTTGGCCCGAGCAGTGCACGGGCTTGAAGAGGGATTACCCAGAGTCAGATACATAGATGCTGTTGTATCCACTGGGAAGATGGACTCTGGGTCATCAGAGATGAAAACTAGTCACTTATATGCATGAAGTGGTATTAGGACACCTGAGACAGAAAGACAGAGAGACATGGAGAGACTGACTTTTCCATCGGTGATCCTGGGCCAGTTGCTTAACACTTCTTTGCCTCAGTTTCTTCACCTGTCAAATGGAAAAAATAATACTAATATTAATCACCTTATGAAGTTGGGTGAATGAAGCAAGATATACATACACAGTGCTCAGCACTATACCTGGACCTGGTAAGTATTCCTCCAAGTACCTAAAACAGTATATGACATTTTATAGCACTCAGTAAATTTCTATTGAATGAATGGATGCTAGTCATTATGCATAAAGATAAGGATTATTTCTGCATGCTTGTGTTGGCTGATACTATGGAAATCTATGGTAGCATAGTGAGTGAGAAAAGTTACAACTGCCATATAGTTTTTAGGAGGTGCATATACAGGAAGTAAAACTAATTATCAGGTATAAATTGGTCTTCAGATATCACTGGAGGCACATCTGAAGCCATGTGTGTAAGTTGGTCATTTAAGTATATGTTCCAGGTCCACAGAATTCTGATTGCTGCTGTTTCAGGTCCCTGCAGTGTCCTTTCCCGTTTGTTATAGATCTGTGTGTTGTCTGTCAGCTCTTGGAGCACAGAATCCCCAACAGTGCTCTGCAGGAAGTAGGTGCTCAGTAAATACTGAATGACTAGATCGGATACGGTTTTGCAAGACAAGAAACCCACTTGATTTTTATTAGAAACACTAGAGGCCTGGTGCATGAAAATTCATGCACTGGAGGGGGTCCCTCAGCCTGGCATGCCCCCTCTCATAGTCTAGGAGCCCTCATGGGTGGGAGGCGACCTGGTGATCAGGGGAAGGTGATGCCCCCCAATACACCTCTGCTGTTGCTGCTGCCGTGCAAGCCTTGGCCAGCCCTGGTTGCCTGCACCTTGGGTGGCCCTGGGTAGCTTGGCAGTCACCATCTGAGGCTTGCCTACACCTCGGGTGGCTGGGGGGGCTGAGGAGACTGGGCGCCACCATCTTTGAGGGCATGGTAGTCAATTAGCATACTCTCTCCTTATTGGCTGTGGGTGCAGCCATCTTTCAGGGAGGGGCAGTTGAGGGCAGGGCAGTTAATTAGCATATTCCCTTCTTATTGGCTGTGGGCACTGCCATCTTTGTATTGGCATTAGGATCAATTAGCATATTCCCTCTTTATTAGATAGGATTGCTTAGAAAATGCACATTGGAGTTATTTTATATGGAGAGCCCACTCCTTGGCCGATGGCTATGGGAGGTTTTCCATCACCTGTTGCATCTGACTGTGTGACTGTGTACACCCGTCATGGTCTCCAGACCCCAGGCATTGACTGGGGGTCCAGATCTCAAAGAAGTGTGTACATGGCCTCTTCCTGTCGTCAGATGGGCCAGAACGGGCTGAAAGTGAAAGGAAATGGGGGTCTTTGTGCCCTGAGTCCCGTGGTGGCCCATGTGGCAAGTTCTCTGGACTTCAGAGGAGGGAATGTGGCCTGGAGGCTGAGCACGTGGTAGTTTCGAGAAGTGGATACACCACAGCCACACATTTGTAGAAAGCTCATGCATTACTTGTTTGGTTTGATGGACAAGGTGAGGTTTGTGTCCCTGAGACCTACTATGTGCTATAGCTACCACTCCATGTTTGCTACAGAGAGCCTAGACCTGCATCAGAACTGGGAGTTCATCCTGGTTCTGCTCTTTGTTAGCTGGGTGATAATCTGGTAGTAAGACCACTTTCATGGAAAGGCTTACCTGGCACATCTCTGCCAGTCTGTTTCCCTAGCTAACAAATGGGGATAACAGTTGTACCTCTTTCGTAGGGTTATTGTACTGAATCAGGTGACATGTAGCCCCATTATTAGATGGGCTGAACTTGGAGTGGACTCAGGATATGGCATGTCATGAGCCTACCTCTGTCCTCAAGGTGAAGTGGTCTCTCCCCACTTGGCCTCTTCAGAGCGGCTCAGGCAGATTGCCTGGATTTCCCGTGATTTCCTGCTCATCACCAGCTTTACACAGTCCAGTTTGCATCAAAGTCAGTTTAAAGCTTCTTCCTCACCTCCCCCTTGTGCCCCCCGCCCCCCAGGAGTCTCAGAAATCAATGTGCATCATGATCAGCATTGGTACCCTCTGACATTTTAAAAAATTGTTTGAAGTATTACATATGTCTCTTTTTTCTTCCCAATTGCCTGCCCCCCCCCAAACACTCCCATCCCCCAGGACAAGCCCCCACTGCCCCAGTGCCCGTGTCCATTGGTTATGCTAATATGCATGCATACAAGTCCTTTGGTTGATCTCTTACCACTCCTTCCATTCCCCGCCCCCTCCACTGCCTTCTCTCTGAGCTTGGATGGTCTGATCAATGTTTCTTAGTCTCTGGATCTATTTTTGTTCATCAGTTTATGTTGTTCGTTATATCCCACATATGAGCGAGATCATTTGACTCTCTGGCATTTTTGTTTTTGCTTCCCCCTTTGTGCTTCCTCCCTCTTCCTCTGGCCCCTCAGAGCCAGGATCAAGGGCTAGGTAGATGAGCGGAGAGTCAGGGCCTCTAGCAGAGCTGGTGTGCTTGGCTCCCTCTGGCTGCGTGTGACTCCTTTCATGGCCAGCCTTTATGTGTGGCACATTAGTCATCCTTTAGAGATGCCTCCCCTCTTCCCCTCAGGGACCTCCATGAGGACCTTCCCTGATGCCCTATCCAGCTGACCCTGTGGCCCCCACTGCCTCCTGCCCCGAGGCTCCTCAGCCAGCCAGCCTCCCTTCATTTTGTGCAGCTTCATTTCCCAAGGAGCCAGGCTGCCTCTTTGCTGTCCTTTCAGCCCCTGGGAAAGTTCACGCATCCTTGTCCTGCCACATTGTCCCAGCCCCTCCCTCTCCTCTCTGCCATCCTGGCAGCTGCAGCCAGGTCCTTCTGCTTCCCTAGGTGAGGGGCACCCTCCTGGTAACTCCCTGCCCTCTGCTCCAGAAACAGCTGGGCAGCCCTGCAGGGGTCACCAATTCCTTTCCTTGCAGGCCTCCCAGTCTCTACCAGAGTTCTCTCATACTCCCTCATGGGGAGTGAGGAAGATGCCGCAGCACTTTCCTCCCTATCACGTCCCTAGCCTGAATTGCAGTGGGCTGGAACGACATTTTGGCTACCAGGTAGCCAGTCCTGCGAGGATGGGCCCAATGCCTCCTCTTTTACTAGTAGAAAGTGGGATATTCATCATGTCTTCAGTTTGCACTCAGTAGGAAGGGTCCCATCCTGTTCTCATAACAGGCAGGAGTGCAGGGCCTGGTATATACCCAATATCCCCTTCCACGGGTTGGGGCGTGCTCATGGAGCTTCTGTGGGCTTCCGTTTTTTCATCTGCAAATAAGGATTTCTGCTAATCCCCACTCTGCCTGCAACTTAGTGCTGTTACTGTGTACACAGGTATTGTGAGCTGGCTTTATTTATGTATTGTAGCCTCAGCAGAATGGGATCTCTCCACGCATGTTTAAGGCCTTTGTAAGCAAGAGTCATCCTGAATTCTCCTCCAACAGACAGCAGGATGCCCAGGAATTCTTCCTGCACCTGGTGAATCTGGTAGAGGTGAGTAAGCTAGCTTTAAAAATGCTCAGCAAGCTGTAAGAAGTGTGCGCTGCTCCCTTACCCAAACCCCTCACTGCCCAGGCTCCACCAGCCACTGGACAGGATAGCTCCTCATGTCCCGTTTCCCAAGCGCTGGTGAATCTGCTGTTCTCCTTTTAACCTGTACATGTTGTAGGAGTGTTTGTCAGTTATTTCACTCACTGTTCTTTTTCCTTTCTTGGTGACAAAGCTTCTTGAGAGTCCTGTGTGGTATTTGCTGTCCTCCTGCCACCACTCAGAGATGGCCAAACTTTGCTCACAGCAGAGTTGAGTCATGTTAAATGCTGCAATTTTCAAAAGCCGCTAAGAATTCATGATTAAAGGATCCACCACCCCCCCCACCCCGTTAAAACCAGCTCCTCCTTCCTCCAATTACAAATGTGTTCTTTATGGAAAATACTAGTGGCCTGGTGCACGAAATTCGTGCACTGGGGGTGGTTGGTCCCTTAGCCCAACCTGCCCCCTCTCACATACTGGGAGCCCTTAGGGGATATCCAACTGATGGCTCACCCCCAGCTTCTGGTGAGGCTTTAGGCCTTGGGCACCCAGCCATCTCCCTGCTCAGCTCAGCCCCAGCTGCCTGTGACCACCTGGCCCCAGGGGCTGGGCGCTCACCGGCGCTCCAGCCGCTTCTGCGCTTGGGTGGCCGGGGTGCTGTAGTGCTCCTGCGCTAGCTGCGCCCTGCCCCCCTCCACGCTTGGGTGGCTGGAATGCTGCGGATGGCTGGGGCATACCCCCCGGGGCCCAGCCCTTGCATCACTTGGCCCTGCCCCTCGGCCGCACCCCCTGCTCCTGATTGGCTGGTAGCATAGTGGAAGTATGGTCAGTTTGCATGTTACTCTTTTATTAGATAGGATAGAAAAGCACAAAGGAGAAAATTAAAATAAAAAATCATTTGTAATAGCAGCCCCTACTGATAGCTAGTGTTAATATTTGGATGTCTGACCCACCAGGCATTTTCCAGGTGCATTAAGAAATGTGCTGTTTCTAAGCAACGTTTTCCACATAACCTGCTGTGAACGCTTTGCCATCTCGTTCATATTTGAATTTATTTGTGTGTAATTTATTTTTTATTTGTGTGTAATTTACACGAATGCATGTTATAATGATATACACAGCCTTGGTTTTCCCGGGGCAGTCCTTTAGTTTTGCCCCTTTCTCTTTAGTTTGGCTCCCTCCTTCCTTTCTTCTAACTCCATCCAGGTCAGTCCCTCTCCCATGACTCTGAATTGCTGCCTAATATTAATTCACAGGAGAAGTCATACTTTATTAAGCCAGTCCCCCATTTGGGGACTTCCGATAAACACCAGTGTTTTGCTTTTAAAGCACCTTGGTGAAATGGCATGTCCCAGAGGGATTGTTTCGTAACATCATTTGATATTTACATGAGCTATCTTTGATTTTATGCTAATTTTTATTTATGGCTTTAATATTCACAAATTTACTGACTTGCTGTAATCTAACCTTCAGAGGAACCGAATTGGCTCAGAAAATCCCAGTGATGTTTTCCGGTTTTTGGTGGAAGAACGCATTCAGTGCTGTCAGACCCGAAAAGTCCGCTACACAGAGAGGGTGGATTACCTGATGCAGTTACCTGTGGCCATGGAGGCAGCAACCAACAAAGGTAGTGGCTCCCAAGGGGGACATGAGCAATGGGCTTCTTCCGGTGCCAGAAGCCTGGAAGCAGAAGTCATAGGAATTAGTTGCCACGCAATTCTGCTGGGCGGAGACCCGGCCCTGCTGGCCTGGTTTGCATGTCTCTTTCTATCTTTCCCTTGGTCAAAAGTTGCCTTTCAGAGAAGCAAATGCACTACAGATTTTTGTGGAAGGCTATGGATGGAACTTATTTCAGTGCCTATAAATTTGACCAACTGTTTGGCTTGGAGGCATATTCATTCTGGGGAAGGTATTTGCAAGTATACATGTGGAAAAGTCTTTAACAGTTTGATCACTCAGAAACTGTGCTATGAAGTCTGAGGGAAATGATCAGAACTGCATTTTTTAAAAAAATCTTTATTGTTGAAAGTAGTATACATGCCCTCCCCCCTAATTGACTCCCTCCAGCCTGCCTCCATCCCCCTCCCACCCCAGGCCTTCACCACCCTATTGTCTGTGTTCGTGTATTACACACATATGCATACAAGATCTTTGGTTGATTTCCTCCACGCCTCTCTTCCCTCGGAGATTCTACACTCTAGAACTGCATTCTTTGATGTGAGACATTCAAGCAGCAGCCTCTTGATATAATCCAGCTTTGGCATCCACGTTTTCTGGTACTTCTTATGGATGATGAAGTGCTACAGGCGCCAGGCCCACTGGAGGGGCTCCAGGCTTCGAAGTCAGGAAGAAGGCGGAGATATTGCTGCCAGGCTGGGGTTTGAGGGGCAGGTTCCTTCAGGCTGTCTAATCTGATTCTCCCCAACCAGAACAGACACAAGCTATTACTTAGAATTAACTTATTAGAAGCAGAAAAAGGCAAAATATGTTGCTAGGTTGCTTCTCTCCTATGAATGGGTCCTTTTTGTGAAGTCCAACAGCTTCATGTATACTCTTGTGTGTGTGTGTGTGTGTGTGTGTGTGTGTGTGTGTGTGTGGTCACTTCATTGTGCTAATTGGAAAGTGATGATTCTGGTGGTTTCAAGGTAAAATGATTTCCATTTTCTATAAGCTCCTGCAGCCGGTGACCCGTTTTTATAGTTTTATCCTTTATAAGGATAGAAATGAGGGGGAGGGCATGCGGTTTGTTTCCTTTTTAGAACTAGGCTTCATTGCTTTCTCCTGCTGACCTCGGGGATACTGACTCACATGTTCTGCTCGGTTCTGTGATCCTGTCTGACTCGCTGTTTATAATTTGTGAGGGGTAATTATTTTGTTCAAAAAGGAGATGGATCATTTAGCCTCTGGATGTTGAGAATACCAAATACCAACATCCTAGATATAAGTACATTGTAAACTGATGTTAGACGGAGAGATGAATTTTAAAAACGTATGCAGGCCTGGGTGCAGTGGCTCAGTTGTTGAGCATCAACCTCTGCACCAGGAGGTCACAGTTTGATTCCTGGTCAGGGCACATGCCCAAGTTGTGAGCTCCATCCTCTATCATGCAGGAGGCACCGGATCAATGGTTCTCTCTCATCGTTGATGTTTCTATCTCTTATTCCCTCTTACTTCTTCTCTGGAAAAAAAAATCATAGTCGGATGTGTTTAAGAAAACACCTAAGTACATGCACTGAGTGGCCAGATTATTCTGATCTCTGAACACATAATAATCTGGCCACTCAATGTATATCCTATATAATAAAAAGCTAATATGCCAATTGTTCCCTTGGCCAGGAGTTCAACCAGCAGGCAGGCCAGCCAACCGACCATATTCCCTCACCCTGGCATGGCTGGCTGGACCCCACCCAGGCATGAATTCATGCACCGTGGGTTGCACACATATGCATACAAGCCAACTGTTTGACTTGGAGATACACACACACACACACACACACACACACACACACACTCACACTGAGTGTCCAGATTATTATGTGTTCAGAGATCATAATAATCTGGCCATTCAGTGTATGTATGCCTAAAAACAGGATCAGGAGTGATTTATTTGTTTTGTTTTTTAACACAAAAGGAATTCCCAGAAAGGCCCATTCAAAATCTATATAACATTTTGACTTGCAGATGTTTTCCAAGAGCTGATTGGCTGACCTTGGGAAGGTCACAGTGTGCTCACTTCTTTTTTCCTTGGCGTTTAACCACTTACTCAGCAGGGGTAGTGTAGAAAGGCCTTCTGGGTTGGTTACTCTTCTGTCTGAGGTGCTGACTGGGGAGTTGTTTTGGCAATGTCAATAGCACAGGCTATGTGCTGTGGGTAATTGCGGTCCTTACGGCTCCTTTTGCTCCATAGCTCACATCCTCTATGGCCTCTAATCACTGAGAAGGGCCTGGGAAGAGGTGGGCCCTCGGGTTCCCTTCAGTGTGACATTCTCTGTGATG
The DNA here is from genome assembly GCA_027563665.1 of Antrozous pallidus. NCBI lineage: Eukaryota > Metazoa > Chordata > Mammalia > Chiroptera > Vespertilionidae > Antrozous > Antrozous pallidus. The sequence goes on from CM050514.1 coordinate 40,261,726, forward strand.
GGAGGGTGGCATTCTGTTAAACCAGCCTTGACCTCTGGACACATGCCAGACCAGGATCAAGCATCACTTACATCTCACACGTGATCTAAACCTCTCAGCTAGGTTAGAGTTCACAGTTCCCTTCCGTTAGTCTCAAAGGGGAACAGCCAAAAAATATGAATGGCTTGAGGAAGCCTGTCAGCGCTACTATAAAAACATGCCAAGAACAAGCGTTCTGCATGTTTTTCCCACCTGGGAAGGGCAGCAAATAAGCAACACTGCCCCAGTCCAATAGCCTGCAGCGAAGGGGGTGTTTTTCATTTTGAGACGATAAGAGCGATGGTAAAGACCTTAATTTGCTTGCTCTTTTTCTCAGATGAACTGATCGCCTATGAGTTAACGAGAAGGGAAGCAGAAGCAAACAGAAGACCCCTTCCTGAATTGGTTCGTGCCAAGATACCATTTAGTGCCTGCCTACAGGCCTTTTCTGAACCAGAAAACGTGAATGATTTCTGGAGCAGTGCCCTACAGGCAAAGTCTGCGGGTGTGAAGTAAGTGTGTGTGTGTGAGTGGGTGTGTGTGTGTGTACATGCCTGTGTGCACATGTGTGTGCTTATTTGGAGGTGGTGAATAGGAAGGCGGCCTTGAGAGGTGGGAACAGGGGTAAGGGAGAGGTGGTAGGGTATTGTATGAATGAGTCTGCGGATGCTTGCTCATATGTGGTGAGATAGGATTATGATTCACACAACCTTGGATGTTGTATACCTCACTTGTATGATACCTGTCCAATAAAACAGGTATATGCTCTATATATTATGTGCTAGGGAGGGAATGCTTTCTTTTTTAAAAAGCAAGGTTGTGGTTTATCCTCTATTAAGAATTTTCCTTTTTTTTTTGCCAAGATTGTGTAGCCAAGAACCTTCTCCTCCATGGCAAGAGTGATATGAATGAAATTGCAAAAATGCTTATGACAATGTTTAAACTCCATTGCGATAGATTTTAATCCATAATTAAATATTCGGCTTAAACATGGTTGAGTTTCTACTTGAAGGCCAGGGGTCTTGGGGCCCCTCAAAGTGGCTGTAGAGGCTCCTGAGTGCATTCAGATGAGCTGCTCGGGACTTGGGCAAGGAGGTGTTCTAGGTCCACTTTGTCAGCTCGTCAGCTACATAAACATTTCTTTCTTCAGTCGACACCTTAGTTAATTTTATATAGTGAAGTCCTTGCTGACACTTTATATAATTGGAAAAAGAGTACTTACATAGTGGCAAAATGAGAGGAAATCTGGAAGTCTCTATCTGGAGTTCCCCTACTTTTAGATTTTCTTTGGCCGTTTTTATTCTAAGCTATGTTTGAGCTCTAGTTGATGGAAAGGGAAGTGAACTATGGAAGAGCTATTGCTGGCTGTTTTTATCTCAACCTCAAGTAGCAGTCAAACTTAAATCATGTATTCTCTGTGACAGCCATCTCTCAGGATTTCTGTTCTAGATGATTGACCTCATATAACAAAAATGGGAAACAATTTATTTCAAAAGCTAAAAAAGGCAATATTAAAAAATAATTTAAAAAGGGTTCTTCATATCCAAATGAGGATTAATAATAGTTCATTCAGTTATCAATTATCTATTGCAGCATGAGTTTTCGTCCTAGGATTACTCTACTTTTGTGTGTGTGTGTGTGTGTGTGTGTGTGTGTGTGTGTGGCTTGCGCATGGCCCTACACCTGTCCTTGCAGATAATAGTTGCTACGTCAAATTTCGGTATTCACTGCACTGCAACTTGGATTTAGCTTTGGGGCAGTTAGATAGATATCTATACATAATAGCAGTGGTAGAAACAATTTCTTTAGTTATTTCCCCCCAGCTTTACTGACATATAATGGACATATTGTGTAAGTTTAAGGTGTACAACACATTGAATTGATTTTTTTAACTTTAAGTATTGACAAAAGGCTGAAGATTCCTCAAACAGTTATCCTTTATTCTGTGTGCTTTAATTCTGACTCTGTGTGGGAGGTGGAAGTGATCCAGGGCCTGACAGCCTAGGAAGCCCTCAGCTTAGGTGTGAGCTGCAGAGCATTCTTCAGAAAAGTGGATTCGAGTCTCAGAAGCCCAGGGTGTGACGTACTCCCTAGGCCTGCAGGAAGGAGACTCTGAGCACTGGAGAAAGGCCCATCTTTAAAATGGGCATGGAAGGCATTAGCTTTACATAGACAAGGAGCCTCTGACCTCTTGGCTAGTGGTCACTTCCCAGTTAATATTCTACTCCAGGGCAAAGTCACCTCCCAGTGAGTATCCTTCTCCTACCTCCCATGGAGGAACGATGCTTCCAGACCCAATTTTCTCTTCACATGCTACTAAGACTTAGTTGTAGGCCAAGCATGTCAAACTTGTGGGCCGCTGGTCACATGCCTCATTTATTTGGCCCGTGTTAGCCTTTGAGTTTGACATGCTTGTTGTAGGCAGTGCTAACATCACTATCTGTTTGCTCTAGTTTCTGTTTGCTCTAGTCCTAACCAGTAACAGTAGATATTAAACATGTTTTCCTTTATCTCCATCTTTTACATATACACATACTCATATATACGTGAAAACAATACTGGATGTATTACAATTATAACTGGTCTTTGTGGGGAAGGAGGAAACAGTGCTGTAGGGTAATAAAGCAACTATCTTTTTTATTGCATATTAATTATTCTAGGTCATGTGTTAAGCTCTTCTCATCAATTACATTTAGTCTTTTTATTACTATTATGAGGTAGGTACCATTATTCTCATTTTACAGATGAAGAAATAAAAGGAGAAGTAATTGGCCAGTAAGTAGCAGACTGGGGACTCATTCAGGTTGATTGAGTTCAAAGTTTAAGTTCTTAATTTTCCCAGATTATATAATACTAGAGGCACAGTGCATGAAATTCATGCAGGGGAGAGGTCCCTCATCCCGGCTTGCACCCTCTCTCAATCTGGGACCCCTGGGGGATATCCGACTGCCAGTTTAGCCCCAACTCTGCAGGGATCCCTGTGGGATCAGGCATAGACTGGCAGTTGGACATCCCTCTAGCAATTCGGGACTGCTGGCTCCTAACCACTCTCCTGCCTGCCTGTTCACCCCTTACCATTCTGCCTGCCTGATCACCCCTAATCCTTTGCCTACCTGCCTGATCACTTCTAATCCTTCACCTACCTGCCTATCTGCCTACCTGCCTACCTGCCTGCCTGCCTGCCTGCCTGCCTGATTGCCCCCAACTGCTTCTGCCTGCATGCCTGATCATTCCTAACCACTCTGCTTGCCTGATCACCCCTAACTGCTCACCTGTCTGCTGATTGCTCCTAACCACCTCTGCCTCAGCCCCTGCCACAGCAGCTTCATCCGGAAGGAGTCTGGAAGGTCGTTCGGCTGTCCAGTCTAATTAGCATATTATCCTTTTATTATTATAGATAGTGCCCCATCTCCCTCGTCATGCTTGCTTATACATACAGCCTTATGATCTTGTTTCTCATTATGTCTTACCATGTTTTCAATATTAGTTTTGAGGAAACCAGTTCAGTGGGTTCCTAAAAAGATCTTTTTCTTTTTTCTAGCAATATAGGCTATAACTCAGACACTATCTCTTTATTATGTCAATCTGGGGCCTTGAACTTTTATTGTGTTAGACCCAGGGTCTGAAAGTCCAGGAAAAGGCAAATGATGTCCGAAGGATCTTGGTAGATCCTGAGTCAGTATGGACTAGATTAAACCCTTCCCTTAAATGGTCCTGAACAGACAGTGTTGGGAATTTGAAATTTCATTCACTCAGCAAAGACTGTCACTCACCTAGTATGTACTAGGAAATGAGTTGAATAAGACTAGCCCTCAAGCAGCTCACAGATCAAGGGTCCATAGGGAGAGTTTTCGTTTGAGCTTTATCATTTATGAAGAGACAGGCACGCTGTGGGGCTGCAGGACACAAACTTTAGGTGGACAGGTGGCAGTGAATCCCCAGTGTCGAATCTACGTCTGTGACTTTGGCCAAGTGACCTCACTCACCTTAAATCCCTGTTTCCTTATCTGTGAACTGGGCATAATAATAATAGTGCTTTCCTTACAGGGTTAGGGGAGGGTTAAGGTGAAATAAGCCATGGAAAGTGCTTTGCACAGTGCCTGGTCCAGAGTAAATATATGCTGTAATAATTGTTACAGTTATTTTTATCTTTCCCTTTTATTTTTGCCTTAGATTATACAATTTGAAAGTGGTTGAATAATTATCATATTTTTACTATAGTTAATGGAAAGGATTTAATTGTTTTTGCTTTTTTTATTTGTTAGGTTTTTAGTATAGTAGACAATCTTAATTTTGGGGAGAGGGGTCAGCTTTTATTTTCTTAACAAGGTTTACACAATATTTTTGTCTTAATTGTAATTAATGAACAATTGATGTATTTTTTTGTGATTTCAGAGAGGGAAGGAGGAAGGGAGGGAGGAAGGGGGAGGAAGAGAGAGAGAGAGAGAGAGAGAGAGAGAGAGAGAGAGAGAGAGAGAGAGAGAGAGACAGAGAAAGAGAAATATCAATGTTGAGAGAGAATCATTGATCACCAGGTGCCTTCTGCATGCCCCACACTGGGGATCGAGCCTGCAACCTGGGCATGTGCCCTGCCTGGGAATCGAACCATAACCTTCTGGTTCATAGATCGATGCTCAACTACTGAGCCATGCCGGCTGTCAACAATTGATATATTTTAAATAATGATCATAGATTGTCAATAGACAACAGTAACGAGGTTAGACACTATTCTAAGCATTTTATATGTCTTAGCTCATTTTATTTCCTTATGTATATTTAACCATTACTACATGTGTGATTCAACTTGAGACTTGTGGAGCTTACAAAGATGAATAAAAAATATTTACTCGTAAAAGCAAATATAATGTGGACACCATCTAACTGCTTTCTGGTACTCTTAGATGGGTAGTTACTACTAAGAATGTTAAATTATGCTCTGCTCCCCTAACCCTGTCCCCTGTCCATGGTAATGCTCACTAGCTGATACTTCACCCAGACACGGACCACAGAGCAACTATAAGAGCCTGGGGGCTCCTCAACCACATTTCAAAATAGTTAATTTATTGATAATTTTTGCTATAATTAAGAATGGTGTTTATTATTGCCTCTCAGAAATAGGAAAACTTAATTAGAGATAATATGTAATTTCTGGAGAGTGAGCCAGGGTCATAATAGATCCATTCCTTAGGATGGTTAAGCTCCAGTTTTTTGTTTTTTGTGTGTGTGTGTGTGTGTGTGTGTGTGTGTGTGTGTGTGTGTGTGTTTTAAGAGCTTCCTTATGTTATTGCCTGGTCCCCTCTGTCAAAACTGTGATGGAGAATTTGAGATAAAGAACACTTCACCTCAGGCAAAATACAGATCAATGACACATTGAGTCATGTCCAAGGCCTCATGGAGTCTAGCTCTTTCATGACAAAATGATCATATTAATTCCTTAGGTATAGATAGTACATTCTAGTGTGTCTAGCAGTTTTACATAATTTTATTAACACTGCACAGTCCTAACTGGTAGATATTACTATTGTAGAGGTAAAAAAAAAAAAAAGGACCCTTAGTGAGGGTCTGTGATTTGCTCAAATTTGGAGTGAATTAAGTAGCACATTCAGGACCCACCAGAGTTCAACTCTTTTTGGTTAGTGCTGTCTCTGTACTGCGACTTCTCTTCTGCACTAGAGGGCAGCAGTGATTTGCATTTGTTTTTTGAATTCTGGGAGAATACAGTCCAGCTAGAAGGCACTGAATTAGATTTGGAAAGTGGAATTTCCAGACAGGCTCTTCTAGAATTTTTAACTTTAGCTATGGTACCTGCCTACACCCAATTTTATTTTTTATATATACATACTGCATTCACATTGATACTGAAATAGAAATTATTGTTATAACTAAGATGATAATTATTGAGAGAATGAGCTGCAACCAGGGTATGAATTAGGTATGCACGTTGAATAGTCTGTGCATAAAGTTGCCAAACTCAATTCCAGGCAATTTAGCCTTTCTTACCCATAACATATATGTATATCTAGGATCTGTGTGACCTTGGATTTGGGTGCAGCAGTATGTTAATGAGGCCCTGGCATTTCCAGCAGTCAACCTCAACAAAAGACCCCTCCTATGCCAACTTTGTGCTGTAAAGATAGCAATTCTCATTGGGAGCAGAGGCGGGAGTGTGCCAGGATTGCTTGAGAAGCTTTTACAAACCCATATACAAACAGATAATACAAAGGTAAAGGAGTTAAAAAGTACAATTTGGTGTTATAAAACAGTCACGGGGTTGTAAAATAGATCACAGGGAATATAGTCATTAATATTGTAATCAGTTTGTTGCCAGGTGGGTACTTGAAGTATTAGGGGGATCACTTTGTAAAATATGTGATTGTCTAACCACTCTGTTGTACACCTGAAACTAATGCAAAATAATACTGAATGTACCCATCCCCCCAAATAATGCGTTCATGTCCTCACACACCTACAAATGTATATACTAAATTTCATCAAGGGTTTTAGAGAAAACTGGTTGAAAATCACTTTTCAGAAATATAAAAGGCCACAGCAAAGTAAAAGTAATAATTTGGCAATGGGTCCAAAGTCATTCTCAAAGGATAGCATTCTAGCACGTTCATAAAAAGGCCAGGAGGAATGAGCAGGAGTGGCTGAATGTGTGCGCGCAGGTCTGCCTGCTGTTCCTGTACTTGGCCCCGGCGCAGACGAAGGTGTGCCTCAGACAAAGGTGATACTTCATGAACTGTGCTCACAATTCTGGCTGTTTCACTGATTCAATCCCCTTGTGTTTCCCAGAACGTCTCGCTTTGCCTCATTCCCTGAATACTTGGTAGTGCAGATAAAGAAGTTCACTTTTGGTCTTGACTGGGTTCCCAAAAAATTTGGTAGGTATCTTGTGCATGCTTTTGCTTAAAACATCAAATTAACTATTTTAAAAACATGGCATCTGAAAGAGCCATGAGTGGTTGGCCGCCAGAAAGTTCCATTTCATTCTTTTTCCATCATTTCCACCTTTCTCTTTTGAATCAGAGTATATGACAAGCACTGATGATAAAATTGGCACCTCTCGAATAATGGGTCTGGCATGAGTGGACCCTAGGAGTGAAAACAGGACCCCCACATAATCAATAAATAGTGCTTCCCAAATGTTGCAGTGCATATAGATTACCTGGGGATCTTGGTAAATTCTGATGCTGATTCAGCAGGTCTGGAGTGGGGTTTGGGATTTGTAATTTCTTCTTTTAAAAAAATATATATATTTGATTGATTTCAGAGAGGAAGGGAGAGGGAGAGAGAGATAGAAACATCAATGATGAGAGAGAATCATTGATCGGCTACCTCCTGCATGCCCCCCCACTGGGGACCGAGCCCACAACCAAGCATGTGCCCTTGACCAGAATTGAACCTAGGACCCTTCAGTCTGTAGGCCAACGCTCTATCCACTGAGCCAAATTGGCTCTGGCAGTGGTCGGCAAACCGTGGCTCACGAACCACATGCGGCTCTTTGGCCCCTGGAGTGTGGCTCTTCCACAAAACACCACATGCGCGCGCACATGTACAGTGCCATTGAAATTTCGTGGCCCATGAGCAGAAGTTGGTTCTCAGCCTGGGTGAGTCTATTTTGAAGAAGTGGTGATAGAACACTCAAGGGGTCAAAGAGCCGCATGTGGCTCGCGAGCCGAGGTTTGATGACCACTGGGCTAGGGCAATTTCTTCTTTTTTAAATCATTAAATACTATGTTTTATTTTTTACTTGTATTTATTGATTATCATTTTTTATTGAATTTATTGGGGTGACATTGGTTAATGAAATTATACAGGTTTCAGGGGTATAATTCTATAATACATCATCTGTATCATGTATTGTGTGTTCATCATGCCAAGTCAAGAAGGAGGTCCAGTTTTATTCTCTTTGGTTTTCCAAGCCAGTATCTCAGACTGTTTGCCAGTGTTTTAAACTTTTTATGTTTTTGAGCACTTAAAAAAATAACCACTCAGGGTTTACACTGGTTAATTAAGCACTCATCTGCTCATCTGAAGGGAATGGGTAAAAAGAATGGAAAATCGGCTGGAGTGATTTCCCAGAACTCTCCAGCCCTACCAGTTTACATAGCACCTGTTTGACGTAATGCCCGCTGTGACTGATTCTCTGGCAGATCTTTACTCTTCCCGTGGAATGGTTTTGTGGGCAGGGAGGAGGGCAGAGGGCAGGATGTTCATCACATAGCCTTTCCTCCATGCATCTGAGAAGAACCCAGGAAAAAAACGACTTCTAAAGGCTTTGCACTGTTTTGGACATAGTGTTCTTATTTTTCTTTGTTCTTGGAATTCCTAGAAAGGAACAAAAATCCAGATAAGATTTCATAGACTTGATGAATTTAAAGGAGTTCCAAAGCTTTCTTTAATGAACCTGAATTTTTCTGCTGAGGAACAATTGCATTGATTTTGTAGGTCAGACATTATGTTTGTTTTTGCTGCCCTCTAAGATTACAAACCTTTTTTAAACTAAGCTTTTTCTTTGGGTAGTTGTTTTAAAGTAGGATTGATATACCTGGCATCATAACGGGGCTGGGGGATCCTATGTTCAGGTTCTGTTTGCTAGGCCAAGACACACAGCCTACAACATTTGAACCCATTTATTATTATATCTGAATATCTGCAATACTAAATCTCAACAGGATATTAGACTGAGACATTTTGTATGTTAGTCAACACAAGAACAACTGAACTGAGAAGCTAAAAAAATGTACCCAGGACTTGAGATTCAACTAATTTCTTTAAAACTTCATTACTTATTACCTTAGTTAAATCACATTACTCATCATGATCTGAGAAAAGGCACAAACTAGGGGTTACAAACTCACATGTCTAATGAGGACAGGGTGATAACGTAAATTAAAGACATGAGATGGGTATAAGAGACATGTAGCTAGCTATCTTGGTCTTCGGGATTCCACTTTGAATAAAGATGTGGATTAGAAAACATTGTTTCTACTGTAAGAATCAGAACAGCACAGATATGAGGCTCAAGGTCATGGGGCAATAGGAAGTGGCAAGGTCTGTGATGGACTGTCACAGCGGGCACCCCTATGAGAAGGTGCTACAATCTTGTTTTCAAAATAAGCTGGAAATAATGCATTTCTACATTAAACTCTTGAATTTAAGAGTTGGAATTAAGAGTTGCTGAAAACATTTTAAAAACATCACACAGAAAGCATCTGGGCTACAAATGGTCTATGGGTGTCAGTGTGTGACCCCTGGCTTATCCCATTTGTTCTTGTTCAATGTGATGAACAAGGCCACCCTCTGCACTTTCCCCTGGTTCTCCACTAAAATCTAATCAGTCTTGATGAGTCTGCTGGGTCAGTGATTACTCCAGGGAACTGCAAAGCTTCCCTTAGCTCTGCCTGGACACATGCATATAGAGTCAGTGGTGCTGATTTAGGAGGTGATTGTGAGATTTTGGAGAATCCAGTGTATGTAATTGTTCTCATTTTGCAGATGTTTCTATTGATATGCCAGACCTACTTGATATCAACCATCTCCGAGCCAGGGGGTTACAGCCAGGAGAGGAGGAACTTCCAGACATCAGCCCCCCTATCGTCATTCCTGATGACCCAAAAGGTATCATTTCAGGAGGACATTCTCGACCCTTCCTGCTACCCCTCCTGCTACCCTAGTCCCAAATATTTTTGTCTACAAAGCCTTTCTGGAGATGAACTATTGCTAACATTTGTGCTCTCCATTTTCTCCCACCACTCTCCTGTCCCTTAGCTGCCTTCCTCTGATGTAACCCATCATAGGCACACACAAGTGAGGCCTGGATGCAACTGTAAACTTAAAATAGATGTGGGAAGAGGCACAGACCCATCACAAGTAGTTGAAAGGGACCTGTGGCAAAAGAGGGCAGCCAATCTCCAGGAAGTTTTTAGATTATGTTGCCTATGGCTTTGCCTTCTTCTCTCCACTTCCCCAAATGGACAAGTAAGGGAGAAAATGGGTGTTGTCAGTAGGCTCCTAGTCTAGGGGAGCTGTGTCATTCTTGGAATATCTTTGTTAACCGGAAGGGGACTTTCAGCTGTGTGTGTTGGTGTTAAACATCTGGCCCACATCTTAACCTTCCCAGCTTCCTCATTGCTTAATAGCAGGAGAGTAGTTTGAGTTTCTCATTCACTCTGTGAATGATAAGTCATTCATTTTTCATAATGCTTCACTTTTGAAGGGAAAAGGACGTGCAAAAAAAAAATAGTTGCCTCATCTTCATGGTTCCAAGGACAGACTGAAAAATCTTGGTTCCATGATTAGCTCATTTATTCTGATGAAACCAGTTTCATTCTGGCTTTGTTGCTCACCTGTTTACTGTTCACCTTCTTAAAGAGTTAATTATGTGGAATAACTCATAGAGTACTGTAGGCCCCTCTACCAAAGGCCTTTCATCACATGAGCAGCGAATGTTATTAGTGACCTAATCTGAGTGCACAAGGAGGGTAAGGTGAATCCAAGAGGAGCAAGACAGGATTCCAGATAGGCATCTTGTCCCATAGTTCTCTAATGCTAATCAAATGTGAAGGCACAGAATGTGGAGAGACCTGTACTTGGGACATTCTGGATTATGGGTATAGGTGATTCCTGAAAGGAATTCAAGAAAGAAGAGATCAGTATGAATATAACAGAAGGACAAGATGGCTTATTAGTACAGCTCCTGCTTTCTCTGAGGCTCTTAATAGAATCATCAGCTTGTAATTACCTAGAGATTTTAGGAATACAGGGAGGTAACTGATTTAGTTCATTATGATGATAACCAGAGCACCATGTTTTATCTGCTCTAAATGCCTGGAACCTGGTATTTCCCCACCTCACTGCAATGACTTTATGTTGGTCAGGGGGGGTGGTCTTTCTCTGAAACACTTTGGCATGGTTTGGTCTCATTTTATTCCCTCTTCCTTAATTTCCAGATCGCCTGATGAACCAACTGATAGACCGTATGTATCTTTTGAAAAATTTGCCAGTGTCTTACAATGGTTGTTGGCCTGACACATTTATCTGTGGGGGTTGAGCAGAAGGGCATTGTTCTGTACGTGTATATATAGCTTTTCCTCGGTGAAAATGATTCTTTGTCTGGAAGTTGAGGTAGCAAATGTAAACCAGTGACAATGGTGGTTAAGTGTCCCTATAGCTCATGAGAGTGACCATTAGCATGAGAGCGAACCAACCCTGGGTAGGAAAATTGTGCTATGACTATGTGACCTAGAATCATTTATTTAACTTCTCTGAGCCTGTTTCCTCATGAATGAATGGGGCCATTTCTTTCTTCTCTGGCCACATGAGGAGGCCTCTCCTTGCAATGAGAGCACAGTAGCCAGTCACCTTTTTGCTCCTGATGCTGGGCACATAATGAAGATACACATCTGGCATGATATGGTAGTATTAATACTCTCAAGGCTGTTAGTGTCATTGGATTGTGTGTTAATTTTATAGCCTTCTGTTTACTTTAATCCTGTGGGAGCTGATATTCTTGGTTTTCTAAAAATAAATAAATAAATAAAAAAGACACTATTTATACTAAATATTTAGATAATAATTAGGAGAAAGAGGGAGTGTTTAGCATTAAATACACTAACTATTTTTGTCTACAAAGCCTTTCTGGAGATGAACTATTGCTAACATTTGTGCTCTCCATTTCCCAGAGTTGATTACTTCTTTTGATTGCTGATATACCTTAAGGCCTGCTATAGCTTCCTGTGAGATTTAAGGAACAGCCATTTGACCTATAGATAATGCTTTTCTCTTCCAATTTCAGTCCTAGGAGAGGCTGCTGTAGAGGTCTTGAGCATGGTCTGAGAGGCTGACATGGTTCTGGGAATACACTAAATCTCCCCATACGAAATTAGAGAATTGTTTTTCAGTGCTTGGATTGACCAGGTGATTATCATGATTCCTACTGAGGGCAAAGTTTTAGGTCAACTCAACTCAATAGCTTAATATTTGGATGGCTTCAAATGAAACAAATAGAACAAAGTTAAACCACCATTTGCACACCTAACAAAATAGCACTTTCTTTGGATAGCAGATGGATAAAGGGGTGAAGAGTCGCTAAGACAGGAAGGTAGTTTACCTTTTCACACTAGAATGTCCTGCTGTGCTCTGTAGCCTCAGACATCGATGAGTCATCGGTGATGCAGCTGGCCGAGATGGGCTTCCCTCTAGAAGCGTGTCGGAAGGCTGTGTACTTTACAGGAAATATGGGAGCCGAGGTGGCCTTCAACTGGATCATTGTTCACATGGAGGAGCCAGGTAGGTGTTCAGAAATGGAATGGCTTTTGAGTCTGATGCAGATCTCATTGATGCTAATTAAGCCTTGGTCCTTCCATACTCTCCAGATCCGTTCCCCAAATGACTTTCTAATTCACGGTCTGCTGCAGTGTGCGTGTGTGTGTGGGGGCTGTCTTTGCCTGTGGAACAAAGTCACAGTTTGTCTTTCTTCTGATTTCTAAGTAGTAGCTTGGTTGAGATATAATTCAGAACACTGGAAAGATGTGGGATAAACTTCTACCGAGGAGAGGATGAAGCCTTGAAATAGACAAATGTGTGTGAAGACATGAGCCTATTTAGCTTTTACTTTTATCTACTATATTAAGATAATTCACTCACTTAAAGTGTACATTTCAATGGATTTTAGTAAACTTACAGAATTGTACAATTGTCACCACTATCTAGCATTAGAAAATTTTTGTCCCCTGGAAAGAAATCCTGTACACTTTAGCAGTCACTTTCTATTCCTCCACTCTTCCTAGTCCTTAGCAACCACTAGTCAATTTTCTAGATTTGCCTGTTTTGGACATTTCATACAAATGGAAACATACAATACAAGATTTTTTTGTGTATAGTTTCCTTCACTTAGCATAATGTTTTTAAGATTCATTTATGTTATAGCATATATCAGTATTTCATTTCTTCTTATGACTGAATAATATTTTACTGTATGGACACACTGCATTTTATTTATCCTTTTACTAGTGGCCCGATGCATGAAACTCATGCAAGAGTAGGCCTTCCTTCCCCCAGCTGCCGGCACCGGCTTCCCTCCGGCATCTGGGACCCACACTTCCCTCATAGCCTGGCTTCGTCTGGAAGGCCGTTCAAAAGGACATCCAGTCTAATTAGCATATTATGCTTTTTTTTATTTTTTATTATAGATCAGTTAATGGTCACTTGGGTTGTTTCCACTTTTTGGCTACTGTGAATAATGTGGCCATAACTATTTTGTGCACGATTTTTTAAAAAAAATATGTTTTATTGATTTTTTACAGAGCAGAAGGGGGAGGGATAGAAAGTCAGAAACATCGATGAGAGAGAAATATCGATCAGCTGCCTCTTTCACTCTCCCTACTGGGGATGTATCTGCAGCCAAGGTACATGCCCTTGACCGGAATCGAACCCAGGACCCTTCAGTCCACAGTCCACAGTCCAATGCTCTATCCACTGAGCCAAACCAGTCTTGGCTTGTGCACGAATTTTTATGTGGACATGTTTTCATTTCTCTTGAGTGGAGTTGCTGTGTCGTATGGTGACTTGATATGTTTAACTTTTTGAGGAACTGCAAAATTATTTTCAATAGTGGCTGCACCATTTTACATCCCACCAGCAATGTATGAAGGTTTCAATTTCTCCTTATCCTCACTAACCTTGTTATTACTGTTTTTATTGTAGCTATTCTAGTGGATATGAAGTGGTGTCTCATTATAATTTTGATTTGCATTTTTCTAACGACTGATGATATAAAGCATCTTTTTATATTTTTGGTCATTTATATATCTTTGGAGAAATGTCTATTCATATCCTGTGCCCATTTTTAATGAGGTTATTTGTCTTTTTATTGTTGAATTCTGAGAGTTCTTTTTGTATTCTGAATACAAGTACCTGAGATATATGACTTGGAAATATTTTCTCCTATTCTGTGGGTTGTCTTCTCACTCTCTTGATGGTATTTTTGTAAACAAAAGTTTTTAAGTTTGATGAGGTATAATTTATCTAGTTTTCTTCTTTTGTCACTTGTGCTTTTGGTGTTGTATCTAAGAAACCCTTGCCTACCCCAACATCACAAAGATTACTCATATGTTTTCTTCTACGAGTTTTGTAGTTTTAGCTCTTACATTTAGGTCAATGATCCATTTTGAGTTAATTTCGGTATATGGTGTGGGGTAGAGTTCTGCCTTTATTCTTTTGCCTGTGAATATGAAATTCTCTGAGCAGCATTTGTTGAGAAGACTGTCCTAACCCCATTCAGTGGTCTTGGTAGCCTTGTTGGGAATCATTTGACCATGGTTTTGTGGGCTTATTTCGGGATTCTCAATTCTCTTCAATTGATCTATATGTTTATCTTTATGTCAGTACTGACTGTCTTGATTATTGTAACTTTACAGGTATTCTTCCTTCTTGGCTGTGAAGTGTTGTTTATTTTAAGATTTAAAAAAAGGAAAATGTTCTGAGCATAATTGTTTTCCCCAGATTTTGCCGAACCCTTGACCATGCCTGGTTATGGAGCAGCCTCTGCTGGAGCCTCTGTTTTTGGTGCTACTGGATTGGATAACCAGCCTCCGGAGGAGACTGTATCTATCATCACCTCCATGGGATTCCATCGAAATCAGGCTATTCAGGCGCTACGAGCAACAGTAAGTGCAAGAGACTGCGTTGGATTCTCTTCTCTGATTGGAGCGGTTTGTATTTCGTCAGTAGCAACTGAGACTTTCCAATATTCTGTGATCTTTTGGGGTCATGTTTGCCTTCTCTATACACTAGCATGGCCCATGGAGATTTATTTGCATATAGTATATATAAAGCTCAAATAAATGAATGAGGGAATCATACAGAGAGTTTAAAACTAGGGAGATAAGAAAAAAAATAGTAGGAGATAATATAACTGGGGCAAGATGATTAAACTGGAAGAAATTCCATATTATCTTAATGCTTACTACCAGAGGACCAGACATTTGACCTGCAGCTTACTTGTTGTCGTAAAGCAAAGAGGGATGCATGAAATTCTGTGTTCAATAAGGCAGTTCTTTAGGGAAAATCATGCTTTTCTAATACTAAGACCTTGGAGAAATGTCCCTGGAAGACCTCCCATAGCGAAGACTGAATGGGTCCTTGGAATTTTCTGCTTCGGTTTCTTTCTGCAGAGAGAGAATGTTCTTCCAGGATTCATGAACCTTCTGATATTGTCAGGAGAGAAGGCGCAATGAAGCTAGAGGATAGAAAGAAGTTTCCCTTTCACAGTGCACATCTCTGTTTAATATTGAGGCAAAGGACTTTTTGTTGTTGTTTTTAAACCCATCCTTCCTTGCCACACTACATCCTATTTATGAGTGGTTGTCTGCTACCAATTCCTTCTCGGTGTCCTGACTGGTTGCCTGCTGGTCACCACGATTCTTAACTAGCATTCGTTTTACTCTGGGCACCTGCTTATGTCTTACTTATTTTACTTGCTTGACTCTTCCACCGGAGATTGTGACTATATCTAAATACACTCTTTGCCCCTGCAGTGATATCACAAACAGGGGGAGATGGACATGTTTTTCTGGTTATTTGGTTTGAACTGTACGGAGGTCAGTTTAAAACAATTTAACTTAACTAACCAGTGTTGTCATCATTAATCAAGGTATTCATTTTGTTCCTACTGCAGGTCAACCATTGTGCCAACATTTGGGGAGAGGAAACATTAATGTAGTACTAGCATTGGTACCCTTCTACCTGGAATAGTTATCTGCAGGAAATAAAGTTGGCAGAAAATGTAGTGTGAACAGTTACTGTGGCCTTTGGAAGGGCTGCACCCAAATACCTGCCATACTCCATGGCATCCTGTATCATTTCATTATCAGCATTAGCCTGCAGAAATACAGACTGATAGGGGCTTTGGAATGCTGATCTTCTCAGAATTTTTTTTTCCAGTGAATCTATTGACTGATCACAATTGGGAGACTTATACAATATCAAGCACATTTCATATGTGAAGTTAGAGCTTCTTACTCAGAAGGCATTTAGGACCAATGGATTCAGGTTTTCTGTCCTAGCTGCTTGACATCTTGGTCACATGGTCAGGATATAATGAAGCCTGGGGATGGCATATATTGTAAACATGTTTTGTTTTATTAGAACAGTAACCTGGAAAGAGCACTGGATTGGATCTTTAGCCACCCCGAGTTTGAGGAGGACAGTGATTTTGTGATCGAGATGGAGAATAACGCCAATGCAAACATTATTTCCGAGGCCAAGCCTGAAGGACCTAGAGTCAAGGATGGATCTGGAAGTAAGTTCTTTGACTGAGAGATTGTCTGAGCAATTGTGACTACGCATTTGGCTCACCCCCTTCCTTCCCACCACACATATTAAAACGTTTGCCATCATTCAAAAGTGAGCACAGATCTCATTCTCTCACAAATGGAACATTTTGCCACATTGCATGGCCATGGTGATCTGATAAAGTCCTGGGAAAACTCAGTTATGCTGCCTTGTAGTACATGTGCTCATGTTTAGCGCCAGCTTTGACTTTGTCCTGTGAGATAAAATCTTTTCATGAGCCATGGAAGTTTTGTGTCTGAAAGAGAACATTTATTTTCATGTGGTGGTTTTGAAAGTTGAAAAGCAGTCTTATGCCCTTGACCCTGTGATTGCCCCTGAGGGGCTATCAGGATGGCAGGAAGAGGTGTCATAAGCCAATGTTCTACCTTTGAAGAGGCAACACTTCCTGTGTGTCACTGTGTGCGAGGAACTGTTCTCAGCTCTTTGCATGTATACAGTCAATCCTCAACACACTCATTTTATAGGGGAGGAAACAGGCACAGAAAGATTAGGTACCTTGCCTGAGATCACACAGCTCTTAAGAGGTGGAGCCAAGATTCAAACCTAGAATCCATGTTCTTTCTCACTGTGATACACTATTTCTCAGACTGTCATTGCCTACAGAATAATGTCCAGGCTCTTTAGCCTGGCCTGTGTCTCCTCCTTCAGTCAGATGTCAGCCTACCTTCTCTCAGTGTCATTTCTGCCCCTCGCTCCCCACACAGTTCAGATGCCTGGAACTATAGCCACAACATCAGCCCAGTCAGTTGTCATTCACCCTCTTCTCGCTATTTCCAGGCCTTTGCTAAGGCTAATCCTACACTGTGAAATGCCTTCTTTCCTATCACTGCACACCAAAATCCTTACCGTGATCCAAAACTTGGCACAGATTCCATTTCTCTTGGCTTTCTCAGGTTCTTGTCAGTCAGTCCATCTTTACCCCATATGCTCGTAATAATTAATATTAACAACACTTTCTTTTGTGCTACCTTTAATCCTCATGATAATCCTACAAGGTAGGTTTCACAGATGAAGAAACTGAGTAAAGAAGGTTAATTGTCAAGGTCACAGCTTAGAGATGGGTAGAACCAGAATTCCAATCCAGGCAGGCAGTCTGCCTCTGGAGCCTGTGCCCAGAGCCACTCTAACATGGAGTTTGTTCCTTTGTTATTAGAGATATCAAATTCATGTTGCAATAAAATTTGACTGGAAGCTGTGGAGGACAGAGGCCATTTTACTTTTATAAAGCTCATGGCGGCTAGCACATAGAAAGCACCAAATAAAAATAATTGGATTTAGTTAAATTACACCAGTAGTGTTCACTCCTATCACCATAGAGCTGTAGCTCTACTTATTAATGGTTTTTCCAGACATACTAATATGTATTGATCTAGTTCGAGAGAGAGAGAGGAGGAGAAAAAAACCTTCTTTTATATAAAATGGGAATTTATTTAAAATTTTTTATCCTGTCTAAGTAAAAAGTTCTTCCAACTTCTATATTCAAAGGATCTGGTGTTACTTTTTAGAAAGCAGTGGTCTGTCTAAAATAATAAAATCTGTAACAGACAAGTCGCCAATAATTCATGGGCAGGATTTATTACTTCTTACATGTCCATCATCTCACTGCTTCCTTGACTTTCTGTAATGGACTTGGGTGAGTCCTTCTCACAGAAGGAACAAACCACAAGGTGGAGCTGCCAACATATCTGGCTGCAGAGGGAGGGAGAGTCTGATCCTTAAGGTTTTCCATCTTCTGATGGAGCCTGGAGGGAACCCAACCATTCTCTCCAAGACGGGCCCTACTGGTCTGAGCAGTGCCATCCTCTCCTTGGGCTTACTGCACTCAGAGTGATCTGCAGAGATCCCTGGCACTGCTGCTTTGGAATTGCATCTTTGAATAGGATGTCATGATGTGATGCTTTCAAGCACCTTAATTTAAAGGCAGTATGGGCCAAACTCTGTGGCCTTGCTCCTCAATGCCCCCCAATTTAGGGCACTGGTGGGTGGGATGGGGAAAGAGACAGAGATACACAATGGGAAGTCACATACAGGATGTGCAGAACCTCAGGGCAATAGTAGTGAAAATTTTAATTATGAAAAACCGGTAAACATAAACTATCCTAACTCAGCAAATTCATTTTGCCTCTGAACAGATGTTTCTATTTACTTATTTTTGAATTAAATATATTGGGGTGACGTTGGGTAATAGGATCATTTAGGTTTCAAATGCACATTTCTATGATACATGATTTGTATATTGCATTGTATGCCCCAAAGTCACATCATTTTCCATCACCATATATTTGGCCCCCTTTACCTTTTAATCCCCTCCCATCCCCTTCCCAGATGTTTTTACAGAAGCTTTTCTAGACTGTGGTTAGCCCCTGGGAGTTGATCAGGAAATGAATGATTGAATGAAGGGTTAAATGAATGGCAGCAGGTAGTGGTCACAGGGATAGTTTGGTTTTCTTTTTGCTTTCTCCCATAAGTAATCAATAGAGAAAGCAAAAAGAATTAGCATCCTATTTTGTGTTACATTGCCTACATCACAGGAAAGGAAAAATATGTTTGTTCATTGTGCTTTATTGCATTAGCATTTGAACTCATGTCAGTCACTTCTCCTTTAAAAAATTATCATTTATATTGTTTATTTTTTCTTATAATTAAAAGAATATGTGATAATTTTAGCAACTTGAAAAAAATACAGATATCTGAAAAGAGGAAAAAGAAATGACTCAACAATCCCACTACCCAGGCATAACCACTGTTAATGTTTTGTGTATATTTTTATAATTTTTTATGCAAATACATAAAAATGAGTATAAATATATATATATTTTTAAGAGGATGCATTTTAAAAATATATTTTTATTGATTTCAGAGAGAAAAGGAGAGAAAGAGAGAGGAAAAGAGAGAGAGAAAAAGAGAGAAACATCAATGATGAGAATCATTGCTTGGCTGCCTCTTGCACTCCCCTACTGGGGATTGAGCCCACAGACTGGGCATATGCCCTTAACCTAGTGGTTCTCAACCTTTCTAATGCTGTGACCCTAATGCCATGACCCTTTAACACAGTTTTTCATGTTGTGGTGATCCCCAGCAATAAAATTACTTTCGTTGCTAGTTCATAACTGTAATTTTGCTACTGTTAATGAATTGTAATGTAAATATCTGAGTTTTCCGATGGTCTGAGGCCCTATAGCAGCAGTTCTCAACTGCTAGCAGGGTCACCTAAGATCATCCGAAAATACAGATATTTACATTACGATTCATTAACAGTAGCAAAATTACAGTTATGAAATAGCAACGAAAATAATTTTATGGCTGAAACTGGTTTGGCTCAATGGATAGATTGTCGGGTCCCAGGTTTGATTCCGGTCAAGGGCATGTGCCTTGGCTTCGGGCATGTCCCCAGTAGGGGGTGTGCAGGAGGCAGATGATCGATGTTTCTCTCTCATCTATGTTTCTGACTTTCTGTCCCTCTCCCTTCTTCTCTGTAAAAAATCAATATAATATATTAAAAAACAAAATAATTTTATGGTTGGGGTCACCTCAACATGAGGAACTGTATTAAAGGGTCCTCGCATTAGAAAGGTTGAGAACCACTGCCTTAACCAGAATCAAACCCGGGACCCTTCAGTTCACAGGCTGATGCTCTAGCCACTGAGCAAAACAAGCCAGGGTTAATATGTATATTTATAAAAAATATAAATTCTATTATATACATGTTATTTTATTTCCTGCTTTTCCCCTAATTGTGGGTGTCCATATACATAAGTCTATATTATTGAATAGCTATATATATAAATACCTAAATGACTGTTATGACCAGATGACTGGCTGGTAGCAATGACATGCACTGACCACCAGGGGACAGATGCTTAATGCAGGAGCTGACCCCCAGTGGTCAGTGCACTCTCACAGCCAACCTCCCAGGCCAGCCAGCCTCTCAAGGTCCCTCCCCCTGGCTGGCCCCGATCATCCCCTATTGGGACTGAGCGAGTCAGCCCCAATCGGCCCAGATCATGGGCTAGACTGAGGGACCCCACCCATGCACAAATTTGTGCACCAGGCCTCTCGTATATTAATAACATTTCACTACATAGATGTACCATAATTTTTATCCTTAATTTTAGGCCAACTAGTTATTATTTAAATAAAAGATGACTATAGAAAGTTTCCAATACTAAGTTTATTTGTACATTCAGAAGATGATGGCAGTGATTTTTAAAATTTTTCTTAAGGAATGAATTCTGTTCACAAAAGTACAACAAACACCTTTTTCAATCCCTATCAGGTAATAAACATTTGCTCACATTTAAATTTCTTCCTTTCCTTCTCTAATAAAATTAATGCTGTGGTGAACATTCTTGGACTCTCATTTGATTATTTCCTTAGGGTAAGTTTCTGGAAGTGAAGTTTGTGATAACATCTCAGGTTTTTGAGATGTTTATTATCTTAGCCCAACAAAGACCCTCATGGCTTTCTTGTTCCCCATTGGCTAGCACTTAATTCTTACATCTTTATTGCCTAGTTGCTTTTCTTCTTATGTTAATCGTGTCTTCATTTCCTTTGGCCCATTTTCCCATTTTTATTAAGGTTTTTTTTATTTATTATTGATTCTTATGAGAGTTTCCTGTATTTTCTGTTAGTTTGGTAATACTGGAACCTTTACAGTATTTGAGTTTTTCTGCCAGAAACATGTTATCCTTTTCCTTTGATTCATGCTTCCCTTCTCTAGCCTCTGCAAATCAGTGTGGTTTTCTTTATAAACATCCCAACACAATTCTGTTTTTCTGTGTTTCTTACAAATTCCCCCCCCCCCCATTATGTTTTCTAAATTGTTAATGCTGAACTTTGGAAAGTTCCTGATCTTATAATTGGCCATTCTGCAAGATTTGATTAGAATTAATTAATGGGTTAACTTGGGGCGATGTATATTCTGTGTAGATAGGTGGTTTACATTCCCAAGACATGGCTCTTTAACTTTTCTTTTTTGGGGGAGAGGGGGTGGTTGGTTGGTGAATTGGTTAAGACAATTTAAAGGTAAGGGTAGTTTGGTATTTAGGAGCAAAATAGAGAGCCAGAACAAACAGACAGACACTCAAAGAAACCAACAACCTCAGTTTTCAGGCTCTGTTGTAAGTGGCAGGAGTGCTGAGCAATACTTGTCTAAGCAAAAAGCGAAGTATCTGTATCATTAAAGACCTGTGGCAGTGACACCGTCATGGCATCACAACCAACTACTGGACTCTCCAGGAGGTGCATTGATGGGTCCCACCATAGGCAGACTTCTGGAGTGTCTCGGGGCACCAGCAACGTCTGCGGAGTGTGCGAGGCTTCAAGGGGCAGCGGACATGGCCCTGATGGCAGGTTAGGCCTAAGGGACCCTACCCGCACACGGTTTAATTGTGAGTTGGGCCTCTAGTTGCATCATAAAAGCTGGGAAGTCCCAGGGAGACTTGACTCCAGGGACTGAAACCCTTTTATCTGAATGTGCCTCTTGGCCCTGCTTCCTCTGGGTTGGCTGCAGTCTGGGGTGGCTCTCCCTGGTGACCTGAGGATGGCTGCCAGTGCCTCCTCCAGCTATTTCTCCCCAGGCCACTTAGCAAAGGTCCTGAGAACATTGCATGTGTCCGCCTCTCCCCAGTCACAGGCCCCATACTTGGAGCCTGAGGGTGGAGACATTTTCCTTCCTAGCTTGTGAGTCCTTCAAGCCCTGGTTCAGGTGTGGTCCTGGGCCAGTAGAATCAGCATCACCTCTGATTTGTTAGAAATGTGAATTCTTGGGCCCCACCCAGACCTACTGGGTTAGATCCTTTGGGAGCTGCCCAGCCATCTGTTTCAGCTGGTCCACCAAGCAGTTCTAATTCCATTTAAACCAAAGAAACACGCCTTAAAAGCAAGATGAGGTTACTATTGCCTTAGGAAGGAGTAAAGTGGCTACTGGGACATCAGGTTAACGATGAAAATAATGACAAGTCTGGTGTTTGAGTTGGAAAAAAGTGACTATTTTAAGGACAGGGATTTAATAAGCGCTTACATCAGATTCTTCCTTGAGGGAATATGTCAATTAAAAATCTCTATTGCCATCTTTTGCATGAAGAAAGAAGTCATGCCATAACATGAAATTATTTTATCAAATGTTACTTAATTTACTTAAAAGGGTCAGCGCTGTTAATGTTTGGTGAAACAGTAGCTGGTCTTTACTGAACGCCCTGCTCTAGCCAGTGGTCGGCAAACTCATTGGTCAACAGAGTCAAATATCAACAGTACAGCGATTGAAATTTCTTTTGAGAGCCAAATTTTTTAAACTTCTTCTAATGCCACTTCTTTAAAATAGACTCGCCCAGGCCATAGTATTTTGTGAAAGAGCCACACTCGGGTCAAAGAGCTGAATGTGGCTTTTGAGCCGCAGTTTGCAGACCACGGCTCTAGGCATTTCCTCACTCCTTGCAGCAGAGTATTCATATGGTGGCTCCCACTAGCTCAGTGCCTCCTAGTGGTGGAACCAGCTTGGAATTCAGGTCTGTCTGATTTTGAAACCTGTGCACTTTCTCCTTTTCCCACTATTGAGTCATCTTATTTTTATTTATTTATTTAGAAAATATATTTTTTTATTTCAAAGAGGAACATAGAGGGAGAGAGAGGTAGAAACATCAATGATGAGAGAGAATCATTGATCCACTACCTCCTGCATGCCCCACACTGAGGATTGAGCCTGAAACCTGGGCATGTGCCCTCACCAGAATTGACCTGTGACCTCCTGGTTCATAGGCCAACGTTCAACCACTGAGCCATTCTGGCCGGGCTTGAATCATCTTATTTTACATTTTCCATATGGGAATGGAGGCAGGAGTTTATTTATTACTAGTGGCCCGGTGCACAAAATTTGTGCACAATAAAAGGGTATTAATTAGAGGAAATAATTTAATATTGCTATTTGCTCTTTCTCTATAATGGAAGTATCAGAGACTAAAGAAAATTAGTAAAATGTATATGAAAACCTTCCTCCTGTCAGAGTCTGGGGCGCACCACAGGGCCCAGAGTCAAGTCCCCAGTCACCACATGTGCCTCAAAATCACGTGAGACCCAGACCCAGCCACACCCCCCCCCACACACACACACATCGGGGTAGATCCAAACACTGCCAGTCCCACTCTTGTCAAGCCACCCAGGGCAGGGTGTATCCTCAGGTCCCCTGGCCCAGCACCAGGATGGGGGGCATGGCCTGAGGTCCCCCATCAAGTCCTACCAGGTGGGAGACACAACTCGAGATCCCCTGTCAAGCCCTGCTGGTAGGGGGCATGGCCTGAGGTCCCCCATCAAGCCCCACCAGGCAGAGGAGCACAGCCTCAAGTCCCCCAGCCCAGCACCGGGAGGGAGGCACAGCCTTAGGTCCCCCGTTAATCCTCACTGACACAGGGGCACAGGCTCAGGGCCCTGTGAAGCCCCGCTGGGTGGGGGGCACAGCCTGAGGTCCCCTGTCAAACCCAGCCAGGCAGGAGGGGCACAGCCTCAGGGCCCCTGGCCTGGTGCTGGAGCAGAGGATATGGTCTGAGGTCCCCCAGCCTGGTGCCGGGGTGGGGGTGTGGCTTGAGGTCCCCTGTCAAGCCCCGCCGGGTTGGGAGTGTGGCCTGTAGTCCCCTGTCAAGCTGCACCAGGTGGGAGGCATGGCCTGAGGTCCCCCAGCCTGGAGCTGAGGTGGGGGAAGCAGCCTGAAGTACCCTAGCCCAGCGTCAGGGTGGGAAGCACACCTTGAGGTTCCCTGTCAAGCCCTGCCGGGTGGGGGGTGTGGCCTGTGGTCCCCTGTCAAGGCCCTCTGGATTGGGGGAGGGTGTAGGCCTCCTGCCCCGTGCACTGCGCACTGTGGCCACACACCCCACTGGCCTCCCATCCAGCCGCCACGACCACCTCACGCTCCGGAGCAGGTATGTGTAGGGAAGGCTGAGCCAGGATAATTGGGAGGGGGTGATGGGGGGCCAGCATCCTGGGTGAGCTGGGCCTCACAGCATCTCTGCTTCAGCTCCCAGCACCCCGGACCTAAGGAGTAGTGCTTTCACAGGGGCCTGGCAGGCACTGGATATGGCGATGCCTTAAAAGCAGAAGAAGCCCCCTTTAACTCTGGCTGGAAGTGCGTTGGGAACTTATGGTCGGGGGAAGCAGCCCAACATCAGGGCTGAAATAAGACCTTGGGTAGCCTCTGGAGGGGGCAAACCAACAATAAAAGGCATCTTTGAAACAAAGACGTTTAACGTACAGTGGATATTAGGTGATATTAAGGAATTACCTTAACTTTTCAAGGTGTGACAATGGCTGAATATTTACTTATTTTTTAAAGATACTCATCAGAGGATATTTAAGTGGGAAACAACTTTCTTTGAAAGTATGGTGGTGTCCTGGCCCAGCCCCCCCCCCCCCCCCCCAACCAAGGACGCCTCAAGGACCGAGCCTCTCCTGCTAGCTCGCTAGGCCCCCGAAAACACCCTGGGCAGAGGTGTGGTCCCTGCTTCGTTCCCTGCCCCACCAGCGTGAATCTAAACATTCCCAGCTGCCGCTGGCCTGAAGCACTGCGTTCCTCGCCCACGTTCCCCACCCGCACCGGTGTGAAACGAAGTGTTCTCCACAGGTGTGAGCACTTGAGGCGCAGGCGTGAAGGGAAGCGTTCTTGAAGGGAAGTGTTGACTCGCGTCCAGGCAAGCCATGGCCACGCCCCAGTCACGCCCCTCCCTCCTGATTGGCTGGTAGCATAGCCAGTCAGGAGCCAAAGTACGGTCACATTTGCATGCTACTCTTTTATTAGATAGGAATTATTTGTTGTTGTTAATCCTCACAGGAGGATATTTTTTCCATTGGTTTTTAGGGAGAGTGGAAGAGAGAGGGAAAGAGAGAGAGAGAAACATCAGTGTGAGAGAAACACATCGATTGGTTGCCTCCTGCATGAGTCTCTCCCAGGTATGTGCACTTGACTGGAATCAAACCCGGGACCCTTTGGTCCACAGGCTGACGCTCTATCCACTGAACCAAACTGGCTAGGGCAGCAGGAGTTTATTTTTGAAAAGGCTCTCTTTGTCATCATTTTAGGGCTGGCACCTACCTTTCTGTTGTATTTTTTTTAATTTTTAAAAATGTGAAAAATCAGTCTTTCAGTGTGACCTATCTGGGCTTCTGCCTTATGCAGAATCATTTCTGTTTCTGTGTTGCACTTGATGAGCATTTATTTCTTTTAAAAAAAGAACCGACTGCCAATGTAATTACAATGTGATTAGACTGTGATTACTCAAACCTGCCCTGGTTCCTTCAGCCTCATCACGAGTGCCTCAGACTTCTCCTGCTGCAGCTGAGATTTTCCAGCCAGGGGAGCTGAGAGACAGCCGCCTTAACCTGTTACTGATTTACCCAAATCCTTTCTTTTTGGGAACGCAGACATTTTCTAAATCAAGCTGTTGGGGGGAAGAAGTTATTTGCAGATATAGAGTGTTTATGAGTCAAATGTTAGTCAACTGGAGATGATGTTTTCCCCCTTTGTTGAATGGAGGGAGATAGGGGTGGGTAATGCCACAAATTTGTCCAAGTTAGGAAGATTCAGTTGGAAAACTCAGTTTGAGTTTCTCACCAGAAGGCTGCAGAGTCCTGGGGTCTTGGTGGTTATTTGAAGGAGTCTTTTGGTGTTTCGGTATTCTGAGCCTTCCCTGTAGACTGATGGATGTGTTTCACCCTAGAGAGACACTGCTGCTCTTCAGATCAATGGTCTATAAAATAGAAATCCATTTGATTGCACTCCTGAATCTAGAGCTGCTTTTCTTCGTTATGTGTTGTCTTTTCAAAGAGGTAAAGTCATGACTCTCAGGTACATATAAAATGAACACATTTCAGATTTTCTTTGACGCATTAATGAATGAGGGAAGCAGTTAGATATTATTCTGGATTCAAAAACATCTGAAAAGCTAAGGTATTTAAAGATAAATTGAGCCCTGTCTAATTTGGCTCAGTGGATAGAGTGTTGGCCCACAGACTGGAGTGTCCTCGGTTTGATTCTGGTCAATGGCACATCAGTTGCAGGTTTGATCCCCAGCCCTGGTTAGGAGGTAACCAATTGAAGTGTCTCACATCGATGTTTCTCTCTCTTTGTCTCTCCCTCTCCCTTCCACTCTCTCTCAAAAAAAAAAAAAAAAAAAAAGTCAATGGAAAAATATCCTTGTGAAGGTTAACAAAAATAAATAAATAAATAAATAAATAAATAAATAAATAAATCGATTACTGAGTTAGATATAAAATTAGTGTCTACCAGGACCATAAACCCTTGAGGTTATGTTTTACCAAACAGATTATTTTTGTTTCTTTACCAGCAAAGATCTACGAGTAAGTAACTTCATTAAGTCTGGGACCTTTAATCAGCAGTAATCAGTGAGATGAACTAAATTCTTTCCACCAAACCAGGGCAAACAAATTTTTCTTTTTTTTTTTTTTACGGATGATAATTTGTTTTAGGCTTTATGGGCCATACCCGTATTATCTCATATTTGCCGCCCCCCTCCCCCTTCTTCCCTTTCTTCATGGCAGTACAAAAATAGGTGATGGGCTGGATTTGGCCTATAGGTCATGGTAATATGCTGGTCCCTCCCCTAGACAACCCTAGGGAGACTATTTATCCATATGACATGAAAGAACATGCTGTCTACCCCTGCTACTTGCCAAGCTTCATGTATGTTTTTTCTGACAGTGCTTTTTCAAAGAATAAAATCAGAGGATAATCGCTATTATGTTGGGTAGGGATGGTGGTGGAAAAATGTTGACATTAAATTCTTCACATTAGAAAGGTTGGGAACATTTTCTTAAGTTCAAAAAAAGGACATTTTGTTGGGAGAGGGAAGTAGGGAGGAAGGATGCTAGTTTCAGACTAGCTGTTTAGAGGGACACTGTTTGCCAGATGTTGGACACAGTGGTTTAGGCAGTTTTTTTTTTCTTCTACCACTTCCGGTACTTTGAAAAATTCTCTGTTGAAAGTTAGCATTTTCAAAACGACTTACTTTGCTTTACTTAGATTCCACAGACATGAATATTCTCAAATCCTCTCAATTTCTGTAATTGGTAGCAGTTTGTGCATGGACTGGTACTTGTCTGTGGAACCCACTCTGTGTTGTGTAGGTCTGGGTTTGGCCAGGAGAGCAAGAGCTGAAATTCATTCAACGTAGATTTGACACAAAACCCTGTATCAAATGGCAGGAGGTACTTGTCAGAGAAAAAAACATCAGTTTCTCCCTCTAAGAGGCTGTATATCTGCTTGTTCAGAAAGCATGAAACCTGAATTTTTTTCCCTATCTACACTAATAAAAGAGAAATATGTAAATTGACCATACCTCTGCAAAACCCAGGAGTGAGTATGCAAATGAACCCAACAAAGATGGCAGGTTAATTTGCATACGCAGGTGCAGAGCGAAAATGAAGACTCCAGCCCAAGCAAAGACTGAAGACTGAAGACTGAAGAGGCTTGGCTTCTCTGCTGTGGCTGAAGCAGAGAAGCCAAGCCTCACTTCAGCTGGAATGGAGTAGCCTCACCTCGAGGCTTAGCTTCTCTGCTGTAGCCAGCGCGAAGGCCTGGGTCCCAGGTGCTGGAGGAAAACTGGTGCTGGAGCCAGGGGAAGGAAGGCCTATTGCACGAATCTTCATGCATCGGGCCTCTAGTAGTTTATAATCATGAGCAAGTCAGAAATCACCAGAAGCATATTCCAAAGCATCGTCCCTTTCTATGAATGGTAATAGCTATCTGCTGTCTTCCCTATAGTCCTGACATTTGTATGGTATTTTATTCTGAATTGCTCATTTAAGCCTCATCCAACCGTGTGAAGTGGGTGGATTTTTTATCTTTGTAAAGAAATGGGTCTAGAGAGATGGGACAACCCCTCTGCCCTCATGCTGTTTGAATGTGAGAGAGCCAAGTCTACCCTGTTATACCCACGGATTTGCCACCAGGTTGGCTGCAGGATTCTTACAGCCCTTCCAGATAGGAATTGGATGTCAGCTGTACGTGATGGTTGATGTCCCGCTTTGTTATGACTTTGAAGGTTGAATTTGGTGTCACTTTGGGCGGGTTTGTGGGTGAATGGGTATAGCAGGGTAAGTAGACTTTGTCTTTCAATTTAAACAGTTGCTGGATTACACTATCATTGGCTTTAAATTCTGATCAGTAGTGCTGTTGGTTTCTAGAAATGCTGCGTTGTGACTGGGTTGTTTCCTTTTTCACAGTGTACGAATTATTTGCATTCATCAGTCACATGGGAACATCTACAATGAGTGGCCATTATGTTTGCCATATTAAAAAGGAAGGAAGGTGAGTCTTTTTAGAAGGTAAATAATATATATGTTTTACTGAGCTCTAGGCACTGTACTAGGTGCTTCCTATGTTAGCATGTGTGGATTTCACAATGCTCTTATAGGATATACTCTTAAAACCATGAAGACATTGAGGCTCAGGAAGGCCAAATAGCTTGATCTTAGCTAGTAAGTTGTTGTGTCAGAGCTGGTATCCAAAGCTGCTCTCAACCAGCATGCCATCATACCAAGGTAACTTCCCACAATAAAGGTGCATCCTACAGCACAATGTATGTCATATTTGAAACCTCCATAGAATTGTCAGATTAAGCAAAATACTACTACTACTAATAATAATCCTAACTAATAAAACAGAAACATGCAAATTGACGGTGCCTTTGCTACGCTACCAGCCAATAGGAGCAATATGCAAATTAACCCCTAAGCAAGATGGCATCCAGACCCCCGCCATCACCGAAGACTGGCCCTGGCGGCTGCCTTGGGCGGCGGTGGGGTCCAGATGGCAGCCCCAGGCCCAGCAGGAGGTCTGGACCCCTGGACCCCTGCTGCTGCCCCAAAACTTGGCCATGGCAATCCTGGGGCTGGGGGTGGGTGGTGGATTAAAGACAAAAACCTGTAGGCCTGGCACCCAGCAGCTCCAAGGCCTGAGGGTGTGGGTTGCTGAAGGGTGTGGGTTAGGGCAGCAGAGACACAAACCTGAAAGAAACCTATGGAAAGGGAGATAAACTATCATAACTTTATCTCCCTTTCCACAAGATGAGAAAGCTGCCCCTGGATTACTTAGTGCTGTGGTCCACACCTTTCTACAAGCACAGGGTAATGTTATGATCACTACCAGGAAGGTCTGGTCAGAACACCATCTCCAGGGAATAATGCTTCTGTGGCAAATCATCTAAGAGAGGAAACAAGCTTTTGTAATGTTTATTCTGAAGGTCAGAGAACATGCCACCCCAACATATGCTGTGTTGTTATATTGATGATCTGGAGCTGTAGATGTTTAAAAATCAGCAAATGCTTGCAGAGGATTTCACTGAAGTCTCCTGATCTCCTGAATGCCTCCTACTAGGGATCGAGCCTACTACCCGGACATGTGCCCTTGACCAGATTTGAACCCGGGATCCTTCAGTCCTTAGGCCAACACTCTACCCACTGAGCCAAACCGGTTAGGGCTCAGTTGTTTTTCATTTGACTCAATTTTTGAGGTTATTTATGGATTTCTGCTAAAAAAAATTATGAGATCAAAGGATTTAAAATGTTTAGAGGCTCTTTTAGTAACTACTTTTTGATTGATCTTGAGACTTAAAAAGCAATGGTAATTTCCCACCAGCATTCTGTTTTCTTATATAACAAAAGGGTTTGGTTATCTTAAAATGTCCTGATTCTTTTATGCATGGCGCAGTAACTTTTCTTTTGCAAAGTTTCCTGGAATTGATTTGAATCCATCAAATGCCTTTGTGTTTTGTTTTCAGGTGGGTGATCTACAATGACCACAGAGTGTGTGCCTCAGAAAGGCCCCCTAAAGACCTGGGCTACATGTACTTTTACCGCAGGATACCAAGCTAAACCTCAGACGTACAAACCGGCGAGAAGCCATACGCCTTTTTAATTTGCCAAAAAAAATTAAAAAATTAAAAAAAAGAAGTTGGGACAGCCAGACATAAAGGAATACTTGGGGGTATTTATAGTTTATTTAAAGACCCATCATTTGATGCCTTCTGAAATAGAACTGGGAAGACATTTCTATTAGCAACGATAAACTACTGTAGATAGTTTTTCCTTTTATAAATGTTCAAGGAGAGAATGATTAAAAAGAGTAAAGAGTTCCTATTGCTGGTAGGGAATCTGCCACTGGCACGTCAAAGACAGGAATGTGCCACCAATCCTCAGTTTTGCTTTGGGGGTCAGTGGTCTGGCCCCGCCCACAATAAATGAAAAGCCCTCTTTTGTTTCATAGCAAAAATCAGTAACTGGGCTGGGCTTTATTTGTGACATACTTTTTTTCATTCAGAACAAGAATTTCCGACCTATCTGTGTATAGTAAATTAGAGCATCTGCAATGAGGTGTTTTTAATTTCATCCCATCACAATTCAGAACACAACTGTGCGCATGTGTGCGAGACTGAGACTGAGAGTGTCAACGAGGAAATCTGTGGCGGGTTGGTTTGGAAAGGTTAAAACCGTTGGCATTAATTATAGCTGGGAAAAACAAGTATATCTTTTAAAGAAACCGTAACTCAGGAACAGTTGAAAAAAATCAGTCCCCTGCTTACATTTTCAGGCATAAAATGGACAGAGTTGTCCCTTTAAGTGCTGTCAAGAATTCACTTGGGCGTGCGACATTTGGTGGTGCACCGCCAGCTGCCAGATGCTGAGAGCAGCACAGCATTACTCTTTGCCAAAGGCAGATGGATTCTGTGTGTCAGTAGCCCTTCCCTCTAAGGTATAGTGTGTATTTTTAGCTGATCGCTTCTTACCATCACACATGACAACTCTTTAGAATCATGTTAAGTGCCCCAAATTAGTCTGTGTTTTTCTCCCCACTGAACTCTTTGCCTGCCTCCATTTCTATGTTTTCTGAGGCCACAGTCTCCCCTCTGCCTTTCTTGGCTAGCACCTCCTGACTTGCCTTCACGGCCTATCTGCTGCCACCAACAATGTGATCTTGGACACGTCCACGGGTTCAGGTGCAAAGAAACCTGGCCTGACATTATGACAGACCATTGTTTCCATGTGGTACTTCAGCACGTTAATGGCATTGAAGGATTAGAATGTCAGATGGGATGAAAAAGTGGAAGGCTAGTACCCTAGACTTCTACTACTGCTCTGCGCCAAGTTCCTGTCTCTCTGGAGTTTCTAGTTCAGATTATTCAGTCAAATGAAAAAGGATTTGTTGCTGCCCGCTTGAAATGCCTTTGATTGGTAGAAAGGATCTTTCTAGAAACTGGAGGAAGATAAAATAGAACCAGTTGGGTGAAATACAGCACAGACACTGGATTATGATCTGGGGAGCTATGAGTCATCAGGATTGGGTTATGAAGGGGCCTGTTGCACAGAGATCTGTGAGCACACGGGGCACAGAGCACAAAAGGGGAGGGTCCCGGAGCCTGAGGTGGAGGTGGGGGCTGCCTTTATCGGGGCACGTCCCTCATCCTCCCTATACCTCACTCTCTTTGTCTGCACCATGGTATGATAACATGTGCTCTCTTTTCCCAACTTTGCTTTGAAGACATGGTGAGATTGGATATCTTGTATCTTTAAAGAGCAGCAGGGGGTGTGCCATGGGGAGTTCTAGGGGAGTATGTTCCCTCCTCTCTCATCTGATGTTTTCTTCAGTTTGGGAGCAAATGAGAATGGCATAAGGAGACTCATGGTGCAGTCATTCTCTACAAAACTCTGCCCACTGGGGTCATATTTAATGTGACTCGGACTCCGTTATACAAGTCCTTGACTCCTGTAGAAATTCCCACGCTCAGCAACCTTACAAAGTCTGGCCTCCTTAGGGCTGAGTGAGTATCCTGGAATAATGATGCCAGACACATAAAAAATGATGGGTTTTTATGCTATTACAAAGCAAAGGCCTTCTTAGGGGTGGGGGCATGATTGAGGATTTGGATTAAAATGTGGACAAAGATAGCATGTGTATTTTGCAAAAAATAAAAATTTTATAATAAAACCTTGCAGAATGGATGGTATAAAATCAGTATAGAAAATTAAAAGCTATACAATATTGAATTTAAGTAGAAAAATTAAGTTAGCCCTTTTTTGATGCCTAAACATACTGTAAAAAAATGTAATATGGCTGCCTTTTTTTTCTGCCTCAAAAAACAAAGGGCTATTTCTATAAGGCCAAGTTTTGTATAAGTGCTATTCTTCATTTCAGAAAGAAAATTGGGGAAAAACTGGAGCAAATAATGAGTTTCTTTCTGCTTAAAAATGTATTTATATGTATTCCTTTAATATATACAAGGCAGGTTTCCCTAGAATAAAAGTCTGGAACATACTGCTTAATTTTACACATGTATGTAGATGAAATTATTTGTAACTGAAAACTGGAATCATGTATGGGTTTTGTCAACTGATTCTCAGCCTGTTGGGAGTCCTCTGTGTGAGGTGTGGTGGTATAATTGTGAAATTCTTACTGTGTGTGGGTGCACGTGCGAGAGGGCCCTTTTTCCTGTAAATATCTTTTGATATCCCTTTGTGTAAAATCCCAATGAATGTGTCTTTGGAAAATATTATGTATCAAAGTTTTTATTTTGTCAATTGACCAAAATGCCCATGTAACTAATGAGAAATCTGGTTTGGTTAAAATTGGAATTTTTTTTTTAAAGGGAAAAATAGTATACAGAAAGGACTATTGGAAGAATCACATATGAATGCTGTTTCACATCAGCTTTGCTTAATATTTTGACTTAGCTGTTTCCTCCCACCTACAAGAGAATGTGCCTGACCTTCCCCGGGGCTTGCTTTGGGCTACAGGAGGTCTAATGTGAGCCTGGGTCTCCCAACACCATTTATTCCCCTAAGACCTGAAGGGGATGGAGCCGCACCTGCAGTTCATGGTGAGGGCTCCTGGGTTTGCATCCTGATTCCGCCTCTCAGTGTGATGGGTGGGGGCCAAGTCACTACCTCCCTGGGCCTTTTTCTTTACAATGAGTGGTTTAGACCAGATAAGCTCAGAAGTCCCTCCTTGTTCTAACAGTTGATTCTATTTTTATTTTCCTTTTGTTACTGCTGAGATCGGACTGTGAGATATGATGATCGCATAGGCTAGATGTTATGGTTTTGATTTGTTACACTTACCCACCCCAGCTTAGAGCCTCTCTTATTTTTAGTGTTCTTGTCCTGGCTTCTGATCCCACTTTCTTTGGTAAGTTTCCCATTTTCCTACCGTTCTTGAAACTCTCCACTTTCCAGTCCATGAGGTGCTTTGTCACCCACCATCCCTCTCAAAAATGAAATTATTTAGAATACTTTCTGCTCCGTAAAACCTCAGAACTAAAAATCTGTCACATTTATACAATATTTCCTTTAAAAATATTTTTATTGACTTCAGAGAGGAAGAGAGAGAGACACACACACACACACACAGAGAAACATCAAAGATGAGAGAGAATCATTCATCAGCTGACTCCTACATGCCCCACATTGGGGATCCAGCATAGACATGTGCCCTGACTGGGAACCTAATCCTGACCTCCTGCTTCACAGGTTATCGCTCAATCAGTGAGCCATGCCAGCTGGGCTATATAGGTTATTTTCTTTCTTTTCTAATTCAGTTCTAGCTATGATCCCCAAGTAAGTACTAAGAAAGTTGTCTACCACAGAAAGATGTGTTTTTCATCTCATAGGACCACCGTTGCTAAGTTACATTATCTGTGGGGAGATGACAGGTGACAGGGGCAGGACCAGGGGATAGGATTAGGTAAAGTGTGATTCTGCCCTTTACCTTAGGGTAGGTATCCTAGGTTACAGAACAAGGGCCTGTCTGAGATTGTCTAAGCTGGTGTGGCTCAGAGATTCCTTACTCAGTAACTCATCCCGAGAGTTTGTATTAATATCCTCCAGACCCTCGCTGTTCAGTCCAGTAGTCAATAGTCATATGTGGCTAATGAATGGCCTCTTGAAAGTTGGCTTGCCTGAACTGAGCCTGTGCTGTGCATATAAAATGCACACAAGATTTTGAAGCCTTGTTACCAAAAAAAAAAGGGGGGGGGAATGCAAAATATTTTATCAATGTTTTATAGTGATTACATGCTAAAATGACAATAGTTTAGACATATTAAATAAGATATGAAAATTTGACTTGTTCTTTTTTATCTTTTTTAATGTAGGCTACCAAAAAAGTTAAAATTAGACACGTGACTCTCATTCTTCTATTGGGCAGTGCTAACCTAGAGATAGATGGTGTGGGGTGGACAGCACCCTACCTTAGGTTTGGAAGGTAATTCTCCGAAACATCTAGACAGAAGCAACATGAACATTTTGCTGGAGTCAGGAGCACCGTGAGGCATAGAATGTCATAGAAAACAGAAGATTTTTCTGTGTAAAAACCCAAGATGTATAAGACCCCAATTAAAAGACAAAAGCAAATGAGCCCCAAACCCTGTTCCTTCGCTTTGCCTAGGAGCCTCTAACTTTGGATTTATTTTTTCAAGCAACTGCCTGGTGCCAAGGCTGTCCGCCACAGGAGGGTGCTGGGCGTATTTCTTTCTTTTGGGCAACATTCTCTTGTGGTTTCCCCTCCCCAGGTATAGTTCAGTCTGTTCAGAGCCGGGCATGGAGATACTGTGTAAATCTTGCCGCCCCAGACTCACTGCTCCTCATGACCTCGGCAGAGCAAGTTTCGATGTTGGCTCTCGAAAGTGTTTGTATTTATTTTATTTTGCACTAGTCATGGTTGGTGTTTAAACTATCTCAGATGTTTTGGGAGAGTATTTGCCTGTGATGGAAAGGGAGATGGATGATTTGTTGCTTCACTTGTTTTAAAATTAAAAGCTATTCTCACAATCTGAGGTCTCTTGACGACTCTTTTTTCTTTCTTTTGCAAAATGCCAAGTAAACGAATTCTCCTTGTAGGTTCCCACCGCCAGTGGAACAGGTAACTTGAGACAGTGACTCATTTTGTTTCCTTTTAGGGTTTCTTCATGTGGGCACCCAGGCTGCCTGGTCCCCATCAACACTGGAATATCTGTGGAGGAGGGAGGAGCCAAGGCAGGGAGGAGGCTGGTGTCCTTAAGACTTTCTCTACTGATATGTCTAGTTGAATATTAAGGTCAATTGAGATTTTTCTGTGGTTCCTTGACTCTCAATTTGCTGATGGCTTCCTTAATGCAGCAGAATCTACACTGGTTGCATCAATAGATTCCAGCATTTCTATGAAGCTACCTTTCTAGGTTGTATCCATTTCTCAAGGGACTTGTGTGCATGCACATGAGCCTAATCAGTGGACACAGACAACAGGGGGGTGAGGCATAAGGGGGAGGTCTAGGAACCTCTAACTTTGGAGGAATAAGGACACATATGTAAAAAATAAAAATTAAAAAAATTATAAGGAAATAAAATATTAAATCTAAAAAAAAAAATTCCCATGGTTGCTGTAACAAATGACCACAAAATTAGTGGTTGGGGGATGGTGGAAAAGATGATCAGGAGTCCAGTTTGGGACCTGTTGAATTTGAAATGCTCACCAGACCTCTTATTTGATGTTGAGTAGGAAGCTGAATATACATACAACTCTGGATTTTGAGAGAAGTTTCCTCTGCCTGGCATGTTCTTTCCCCAGAAATAAAAATGTTTTGAATTATGCAAGGGCTTGGGAGAGGAGCCACATACATCACTAAGTAGATGGACTTTTTACTTTATATAGGATAGCAGTGAAGCAGGGAAGAGAGACACCCAGAGGAGAAAATGGAATTTCACCAAATGCTGCCTCAGTTCAACAGAGGGGGTAGTGAAGAGGGAGAAGGGGTGCTTTGGTCTCTTGGTGTAGTCAGTCTTCATCTGAGCCAGCTGTTCCTTCCATCCCAACCTCACCACTCAAGGACTTTAGTTGGTAAACATTTCAGAAACACAGAAACTTCAGTCTCAATGGCATCTCTTTTCTGCTGGGAGGTGGGGGAAGGGGAATTTAAGAAGACCTTCTATGATCTCCCACCCTTAGGGCATCTTCTGAGGTCTTGCCAGCACACAATGCCCTGCATTCCTTTCTCCCTGAACACTTACCAAGCTCATTCCTACCTTGGCATTTTCTAGCTGTTGACTCTGCCAGGAATGCTTATCCCCAACTCAGCAGGCTTCTTGCCATTCAAATCTCAGTCCAAATGTCAGCCAAGAGGAACATTTCCTGACCGCCTATAGATAATACCTTATATGTCTCATTCTTCTAGCACTTTGTAGAACATAACATTATTTTTTATTAAAGTATTTGTTGATCCCCCCAGAAATCTGAATTCTACAAGTGCAAGTTTCATTTAATTTACTTAACCCCTGTCCTGCACTAAAACAGTACCTGTACATAGTAGATGCTCAAATATTTATTGAATGACCAAAAAGAAAAAAACAACAACCCTAAAACAGACATATATTTTAATGCTTTTATTCTAAAAAAAATCACAAAATCCAAGTTTAGGTTAAATAATATTTTAGTATTAAAAAATTAACAAGATTTTAAAGTTTTTGTTTCATATCTAAAAATGCACTCCTGATTTCCAGTTAACTCATGCAAAATCATGATATTCCACAAAAGGACCTTTTAACCAGTAGTAAAAATGGATTCTATTTGAATTGAAGCAATTTTGATCTCCAAATCTAATTTTGAAAGATTTCTGAAAAGACATTGGAGCCACAAAGTTTATTTGAAAACATAATTTAAAATTACTCAAATATAAACACAATTTAATAATGTGAAAAAGGGAAGGCATGTTTCCAATAATAGTACAAAAATACTACCTTAATCTTGGGACTTTATAAATTATAAGCCAACTGATTAAATTAAACACATCAATATAATAGTTTATTTTATGGTAGTAATTTTATTTCAAAGAGCAACACGGAATTATTAAGAAGAAGCCTTAATACCAACAGAGTTGTGCTACAACATATAATATTTCACTAAATACACAGACATATTATCATGTAGCATGCCGATAACTTTTACACTCCCCCCATTGCCATTAATTTATTATAGGACACTTAATTTGGGTTGGTGTTAACTTAGAAACAATGTAAACATTTAAAGTTAAATTTCTCTTATCTATTTTAGCTTAAAAAGGAACTCCCAAGATTTTAAACATTATTGGCGTAGTAAATAAGGAAGCATCACAGAAGAATTCCTCTCAAAACAGTATTTTTAGATTAGACTAGATATACAGTATCCATAGATATACAAAATATATAGAAATGTCTTTTCTAAATAGTTAATAAATGCTTGTTATAGTTTGTAAAAAGTCTATTAAATTAATCACTTTTTTTTTAACCCATGTAAACAAATCTGGGTAATGACAATTGAAGAGGGTTTGGTGAGATGACAGGGAAAATGAAAAAGAAGTTGGTAAAAACTCAGATTTGCTGTATTTCCTTTACATACTGCTAACATTTTCAGTCACAAACACATTCTGCACAGGGTGCGATTCATTTATGGTATCGATGCGAACATTTTCCATATCTCAGTGAAAATGACAAATGACCTAGTTGAGACTCTATCCCTTATTGCTTTTTGTGTCACACCATTTCACTCAAATAAAAAGAGCACATTTTATTGTTAAGCAAATTGCCTTTTTTTCCATCTTAATATTATTTTGAGTGCAGGTTTCTAAGGGAAATGTCTCACTCTGTAAGATTGCAAGTTAGTTTTCTCTTTAGAGAAGGTCATGAGAAAACAGTTCTGAGATGGAGTGCTTGTTTCTGGAGAGGTTTTTATTTTTATTTATTTATTTATTTTTGTATTTCTGTAAAGGTTACAAGTAGTGAAAACTCTATTCAAGGCAAAAATACCACATGTGAGTTTGTTAAACCTCACACTTTAATTTTCACGTTTTCTCCTCTTAACTCTTCAATGTCTCCACACAAAGGTCTTTGCTGTGTGTTTGGGGGATACTGTCTTTGAGCTCAGAGGTGTGTACGGGGAGGGAGTTAAGGCTGGATGAAATAGTGACAAGCTATTTTAACATAAGAACCCCTACTGCTTCACTGAGCTCTGCTCCTTCCACTTCTGGTCTCCTTGTCCTTATTTCCTCATAAAGCAGGGATTACAGACAAAGGCCATGAGAAGACTTCAGGGCTGGTCTGAGTGACCGAGAAACCACCTCATCACCCCCAAATTTCAATGTTTTTAGACGTAATGACCACATCCAGCTTCTCAAGGGACATGGATCCAAGTAGCTCACCTTCCCTACAAACAGGAATACATTGAGGACATGGTGTGACACCCACACACTTGCTACATGACATTTGTGGTTATTAAGGCCCCATGTTCACTTTACCTTATAATGA
The DNA here is from genome assembly GCA_027563665.1 of Antrozous pallidus. Classification (NCBI taxonomy): domain Eukaryota; kingdom Metazoa; phylum Chordata; class Mammalia; order Chiroptera; family Vespertilionidae; genus Antrozous; species Antrozous pallidus. The sequence goes on from CM050514.1 coordinate 40,300,408, forward strand.
CTTTCATGTACCTGGCATTACCCTAATCTGTACATTACTTAGAATCTCAGTATCTCTAAATTTATTCCTAAACTTTTAGAAAATGTTTGAAATGCACTATTTAGCATTTAGACCCCAAAACTGAGCTGAAGAATCAACACGATTTTGTTCAGTAGCCTTCGGATACGTGGACTTTGCTTAAGTTTTGGATCCTTGTGCCTCTACTGGTCAGAGGAGCCGTCTGGCACCGGTTGCAGTGCTGCACAAACCAGACACGTGGATGTCGGTCACATTCAGAGTGACGGCAAGAAAACAATCTCCAGGATAGGATATTAAAAACAAATAGAAAAAGTGTAACACCAACTTCATGAAAATGCTTTCTTGTTCAGAAGCAAGGAAAAATAAGCTAACCCATGCAGCTTAATCATGCACTGGGAAAGTTCACATTCATTAGTGTTATCTTGCATGCTTTGGTTAATAGTTGAGGAGGCAGATTTGCGAGGATTAATGCATGCGTTATTTCTGCACCTGAGGTTATATGTTTCACTTTTTAAAAAATTGCCTTTTTACAAATCATATGCCAGAAATAATCCCCGACACTCTTAAAAATATATATATGTATCTACTCAGTTCAAAACAGTTTATAGTTAAACCAGTTCTGTAAATACCGAGAAGATATACTATGCAGTAAAATCCAGAGAGGGAATGCATTTGGATTTATTTTAAAAAGTTAAAATTATGTGTGTGCATGTGTAGCAATTTCTAAAATAAGAGGCCTCAAAAAGATGACACACAAGAAAGCCTTCAGAATACCCTGTTTTGAAAAAGCATTTCAAGGTGCAATTATCTGGACATGGACCCAAGATTCAACTCAGTAGCTCTCGATTATTATGCTAAGTGGAATAAGCCAGTCAGAGAAAGACAGATACCATATGATCTCATTATATGTGGAATCTAATGAACAAAATAAACAGGTGAACAAAACAGAAATAGAGGCATGGCTACAAGGAAGAGACTGATGGCTGTCAGAGAGGGGTGGGGAGGAGGACTGGATGAAAGAAGGTGAAGGGATTAGCCAAAAAACATACATGCATAGCCCACAGACAGAGACAACAGTGTGGTGATGAGCGGAGAGAATGGGGGGGTAGGGACTCAGTGGAGATGGGGAAAGTGGGAACATCTATAATAGTGCTAACAATAAAAATAAATTTTAAAAAAGAATGAAAAAATGGCATAAAAGTGTGAAAATAGGTGTGTCCTGCACTTTCCAACCCCGTTAAAAGTATCACTAATTTGCTGTTTTAGTTAAAATGCAGATTGGCTGAGAAAGCACAGCTCACAGTTCTCTGTGAAAGTTTCCTGGTGAACAAGATCTGCCTTTCTTTTAAGGAGGCATAGGGAGTGATCGTGGGAGAAAGCCAAGGGACTGGTGACTCAATATGGTTGGTCCAGTAAGTGGATACTTTACTCCTTGCCCTCCCGCCCCTCCCCCCCCATCCCTCCAACTCCTCCTCACATTGAGGTCTAGCAGCACAGAGAGATAGCCTGCTAGACATATTTATAACCTACTTTGAAATTCAGCAATGATCACTGGCCTTCTCTGCATTTTCATCCAAATCGGTGAAATTGGTCCTTGAGAGTCACAGCTATGCAATTGAGTGGCCACTCTTGTAAAATGGAACCATCTTCTGAGAGCGCTTGGGCTGTTACTCAGTAATGCAAGAAAGGAGATAATCAAGGCCTCCCCAGAGCGCTTCCAAGGGAACCAAGGCCATCCTCCCCTTTCAAATGGAAAGAGTAATATAAATGACAACTTTACACCCTGACGATAAGACACCAAAAAAAGTTTTGCTTTTTAAAAATGTGCATAAACTTAAAGAGGTATACAATAAAGACTGTTTTAAGATCTTGCTACTTACTTTTTGGTGTTGCTCTGGTTGCTATAAACTTTCACTTGCTTTTTAGTAACCTGTTTTAACTCAATTTTATTAAAAATATTATGAAAAAATGTCTTGGGCAATAATTCCGCACCTCCTGACAGGTAACAGCTTAGGAAAATCTTGGTTCTGATGGCCTATTTTGGAGAAAGTCCTACCGAATGCTCTGCAACTTACCAAATTATGATGGGAATGGAAAATTGTTCCCTCTCACTGAACAATTGTTCACTGAAAACAATTCCTTGGAGTGTGAAGTTAAACTAAATAAAACGGAATCCCCGAATATGCCAGCACTTAGCAACAATCAAGTAAAATAGAAACAGTGCACATTTACCCAACTGTCAGGCTTTAAATTGTTACTGATCTCATTTCGTAGTGGCAGCAAAGCTAATAAAACAGTCTGTTATTATTGCAAATTTGGTTACTATTGTAAGGATAGAATGTTGCCATAAACAGAACATTTGTGAAAGTGGCTTTGAATCCTTTGGAGGTTCCTAATGGACTATGATGGACGCAAGTTAGCTGGCCAGCGTGGTTGCACAGGGATACGGAAGAGGAAGGAATGTGTGGAGAAGGGATGCTATTCCGTCAGGGATACTCAACCAGGTAGTTACCATTAGTTGGCGGCTGACCCCATGAGTCCTTCCCAGGCCGAGTTTCTAGGATTCTGAAATTCTGGAGAATACCATTCTTGAAAATCTTGTTGAGCTTTTCTTTGCTTCTGAGCCTGCAGGAAAATTGGTCAAGACTGGTCGTCACCACTGCCCAGTGGTGAATGCCTCAATGCCTTGCCTCCTGCTGGTCTAGCTGGAGGGGTCACCTCACCCGAGTGAGCTTTGACAGTGAACAGCAAAGCTGCCACCACAGTGCCCTCAACTCTTCGTCATTGTAAACTAGAATAGTTTATAATGTATGGAAGCCTCAAGGATTTGTGATTTCATGTTTACCTGAGGCCCCTTCTTATGCCAGGGACTTTGAATGTAACAGAGGAGACCATTTCTGCCTGCAACTTGAGTTCAATATGTGTGCAGTAGAAGCTAACTCCCAGTCAATTAAACTGTCTTGATCTAAATGCTGGTTTTCCTGGTTAACTATAGTCATGAGGAAAACCAGCTATTATTAACCAAAGGACATGGAGAAAAGCTGGGATCAGATTGCATTAGGAAGATTCTGGAGAAAGTAGACACACTGAAGAAGAATGGGACAACTTACTAGGACAAGTTATCAGAATTGGGCATTGGTGAGATTATATTTTGGTTAGCATTTTGCAAACCATTTTCCTAAACCTTCCAAAAGTGATGTCTTTCTGAATAATTGCTGAGCCCCCCCAAAGCACAAAACACTCTGAAGAACTGAGTGGGATGGAACCAATGGAATAAAAGACCATTGCTAATGGGAAGTCCTAGTACTTGATAAATGTTCAAGAGGAGAGCCTAGGGGCATTCATCTTTCATGTGAAACCTCTGATGTTCAGGGAGATTCAGCCAGAAAGTACTGATCTCTGTCACTTAGAATGCAAAAGGGTGAGCAATGCAGATTATTATGGAAATCAGAAAAGCACAGTTTTTAGGAAAATTGTCTTTATCACTCTTAAGAAATGCTATTTAAAATATTAACAATTGAAAAGGAATATCAGTGTGCAGGGCAGTTAGGAAGCAAGTAAAATATGAAATTTAAGTAAGTTAATGTTAATACATTAGAAATCATGTCATCATCGAACTTCTATCCTGCAGAGAATGCATGAAGAAACAGTGCCTTATCTCTTGCTTAAGGTCAAACAGTCTCAGACAGCACATGAATAAGATCTGTGTTTGCATATTTATGTCAAACCCTATGTCACATCTGCTTTAAGGAAAACACTCCTTCAAAACCCTACACTGTGAAAAACTATTTTCAGGAATTTTTATTTGGCCATTGAGCTAACAAGGCTGAGTTCCCAAATCTTTTACCCCCCCATGTTAAAAATTGGAGCAACAAAAACAAAACTCCAGCAAGGCATAAATAAGATATTAAAGTGCATATATACAGTCCCAGAAAAGTTTTGATTGGGAACAGCAAAAGTTTCTAGTGCAAAAACTGCTTTTGCCAGCAAAGCTCCTTCTCTGGAATCAAAAGCTACAGTAAACGTTAAAATTGGAACGGGTTTAAGCAATGCCTCTTCTTAATCGAGTTAATATGTGTGCATGCACCTTGGCCCAAACTATGTTCAATCTTCTAAAAGGGGGAATTTCAGGGCACATTTCATAAATAGTCAGAATTCCCTGATCTGAGGCAGTGCTTTCTCCAGGTGTCCCACGCAAGTTCCTTAGATGTGTCATCAGCTGCAAGTGGGGACAAAAACCCAAAGATGTTTTGCGACAGGCTTGCAGCTTGTGGAAAGAGCATTCACATAGTTACTTTATCTTGGTTAGTCTTGAGCCTCTCGAGTCTTCTTTCGAGCCCGACCTTGACTCCATATAACATTTTTGTGCTTTAGGATCCGAACACACTGGGCATTGTCTGTAGGTATTCCCTCAGGCTCTATCTATCACCATGGCCTTTTGAACATCTGGTGTCACAATTTTGGAATTCATAATAAAATAGGTTTGCATTTCTGAGTACACATATAGACAGGGATTATTATTTTTTCTTTTCTTTCAAGGATCCAAATTGAAAGCTCTGAGGAGGACATCCAGGTCACCGAGATTGGCCGCCTGGAAGAGTTCTGGTTGGTCCATCAGAGACAGTGCGATTCTGAGGGCAGCCCAGATGTTCCCGGAGATGGCAGGATGAGGAACTTGCTGTTGATTCCGGCTTTTCCTCTGCAGACTGAGGGCAGTGAGAAAATTGCTGACCGCTTCTCTAAGAGGGTGGAAAAACAGACATTTACAAATGCAACACATTTCAGAGTTAGCGAATAAGACCACAAACATGGATGAAGTTATTTTAGTCTAAAATCCTCAATCACCTTTCTGTTGTGTGTTGGCTCATCAGATGAACAACATTCTGATGGTGTCATTACTCTTTTGTGGAAAATCATCGTTTAATGTAGTGAAATCAGAAAGAAAAAAAGCAAAGCTATTTTTATTATAGGAAAATCATGTGGGAGAGGAAGAATAATGGCCACTGCTAACTCTTCAATGCATCCGCTTTGCTCCAAGAATGACGTGAAGACGTAGTCCACTCACAGATGTGGTTTATATAACTGGGGTTGAAGAGGAACATCTGGCTCCACTCAGAAACAACGTGTCTAACTTTTCCCATTAGTGATAGAAATCTGGGGAGCAGCAGCGGTTGAGTTCAGTTTCTTATCAAAGCATCTGGGCTTGTATCCCATTATGTTACCGTAGGCAAATTTTTTATCTTCTACAAGCCTCAGTTCTCCCGACTATATAACAGGGAGAACAGAAGTCATTTTAAAACCTTGTGAGGTGCAATCAAATCATTTTATGTGAAAACTCCTATCATTAATTTAAATTGTTCTCTAAGTGTTGTTGGAGGAACCCCGAGGATCAATGAGGCCAAAATAATGTTTAAAGTAATCTTGAGATATTCTTTTACCTTTTACTCTTATTCTCTCATGAGTGTACACTGGAATTTTCTAGGGATATCATGATTTACCACATACTACAGATTGAATGCAGAAGCAGAAATGAGTCTTCTTTTAAGCAAAATATTAATAGATTCACAAAAATGATAAAAGAATGCTACTCTTCACTAAACATTTATTTTTGTTTTGGAAAATAATTTTTAGGGGTAAAATATGGAATTTATATTAACATGCAATTAGTTTATTATATTTAAACTAGAGGCCCAGTGCACGAAATTCGTGCATGGGGGAGGAGGGCGGGGGATGTCCCTTAGCCCAGCCTGCATCCTCTGCAATCTGGGGCCCCTCAAAGGATGTCTGACTGCCCGTTTAGGCCTGATCTCTGTAGGATCAGGCCTAAACAGGCAGTAGGACATCCTTCTCACAATCCAGGACTGCTGGCTCCAACTGCTCACCTGCCTGCCTCCCTGATTGCCCCTAACCGCTTCTGCATGCCAGCCTGATCACCCCCTAACCACTACCCTGCCAGCCTAATTGATCTCTAACTTCTTCCCAGCCAGCCTGTTTGCCCCCAACTTCCCTTGTCTGACAGCCTGGTCACCCCTAACTGCCTTCCCCTGCAGGCTTGATTGCCCCCAACTGCCCTCCCTTGCAAGCCTGGTCCCTCCCAACTGCCCTCCCCTGCTGGCCTGATGGCCCACAACTGCCCTCCCTTGCAGGCCTGGAACCTCCCTCTGTCCTCCCTGCTGGGCATCTTGTGGTGGCCATCTTGTGTCCACATGGGGGCAGGATCTTTGACCACCTGGGGGCAGCCCTTTTGTGTGTTGGAGTGATGGTCAATCTGAAAATTACTCTTTTATTATTACTATTATTATTATTATTTTAAATATATTTTATTGATTTTTTACAGAGTGGAAGGGAGAGGGATAGAAAGTCAGAAACATCGATGAGAGAGAAACATCAATCAGCTGCCTCTTGCATGCCCCCTACTGGGGATGTGCCCACAGCCAAGGTACATGCCCTTGACTGAAATCGAACCCAGGACCCTTCAGTCCACAGTCCGACACTCTATCCACTGAGCCAAACTGGTTTCGGCTGAAAATTACTCTTTTTATTAGGATAGAGGCCTGGTGCATGGGTGGGGGCCAGCTGATTTGCCCTGAAGAGTGTCCCAGATCAGGGTGGGGGATTCCCTTGGGGTTAGAGGTGGCCTGGGTGAGGGGCCTGTTGAGGTTTGCAGGCTGGCCACGCCCCCCAGTGACCCAAGTGGAGGCCCTGGGATTAATTTATGTCTATAATTGAAACTTTGTAGCCTGGAGCAGAGCCAAGCCTTCTGCTCACCCCGGGGCAGCAGCCATTTCTGTTTGAAACTTTGTAGCCTAGAATGGAGGCCTAGGCTGGCAACGGCAGGCTGAAAGCTTGGTTTCCTCTGTTTCTAGGGAAACCCAAGCCTCTGTTCTCTCCAGCTCAGTGGCTGCCACCATTTCTGCATCTTTTACAATTGAAACTTTGTAACATTGAGTGGAGGCCTAGGCAGGCAACGGCAGGTGGGAAGCTTGGCTCCCTCTGTTGCCGGGGAAACCCAAGCCTTTCTCCTGCTCTCAGTGGTGGCAGCCATCTTGGTTGGGGTTTATTTGCATAATCTGCTCCTGATTTGCCTGGTGGGCGTGGCTGTGGGCTTGGCTTGTGAGTGTGGTGAAGTTACGGTCAAATTTGCATATTACTCTTTTATTAGATAGGATGAGTCTTTCAAAATTTTTTGTTTAATTTCTAATATGGTAAAATTCATAGATAAAACCCACATAAGAAAAGCCCTGTAACGTTCTCAGGAGCTGTTAAAAATGTAAACGATATCTGGCTTTGTGGCTCAGTTTGTTGAGTGCCATCTCATGCATCAAGAGGTCACCAGTGCAATTGGTCAGGTCACATCAGGTTGTGGTCTTGATCTCCAGTATGAGGCATGCAGGAGACAAAGTTTATTCTCATACTAGTGGCCCAGTGCACGGATTCATGCACTTTAAAAGTAAATTAATTAGAAGAAATATTTTACTATCTCTATTTCCCCTTTCTCTACAATAGAAGTGTCAACCAAATTCACAATTGACAATGACAGATCGAAACACACATATGTGATTGGCGCTATAGAGAGCTTTATATGTATCGTGCATGTGTGAGTCAACGTAGCCTTTTATAGATATAGAATAAACTTGCTTAATTAGACCTAAACTTTAGCTAAACTTTTCCCAGCCCAGTGAAGCACCCCAACTTCTCTTTCAGGTAATTGTCAGCAACACAGCAGTAAATATCAACATGAAGCAGATTATTACTGTAGATCATGCAGGGAGGAAAAAGGGTAAAATATTTAACTGAAGCAGTATTTGATTATATTCTGCACAGTGATAAAACCTAAAGTCATTTTCAAGGTCCAACATTTCCTACTTTTTTTCAGTCGGGTCAAGTTTCTAAACTTTCTAAATAATCCTGCAAGATAGACCTTATTACTCCCCACCCCTTTTTTTGAAGCAGGTAAAGTAACTGAGGCTCACCGTTATGTGCTCAGAGTCATAAAACCAATAAACGGCAGAACTGTGATTTGAACCCAACCTTATCTGATTCTAAAAGCCTGGCTCCTTCTGGGAATGAAAAAAATTTTTCATTTTTTGGTGGGGGTTAAAAGTAACATTGAGTTCTCTCTCTTTTTCCAGTTATGAAAGCAATACCGGTTTACTTAGAAAATAGAAAAAAAGAAAAAAGAAAAAAAATTACCCGAATTTCCATTACACAAAAGAAACAAAGGTCGTTTACGGTCCCTGTGGATGGGGAAGACAGAAGAAGACATAGACCCAAGTGATAATGAGGAATTGTGAGAGAAGAAGAAAAACATTTCAAACTAAACCCACCATTTCCAAATAGTTCCTGAACACTGTTTTATTACTCACTTTATTGGTTTAGAGAACCTAAGTTCCTGGTTGTGCTTTGCCAAAATCTGGCCCTGGACCCTTTTTAAGTCATTTTGCTGGGTTCTCCTGCCTCCCCCCGCCTCCATCCCCCAACACACACACACACACACACACACACACACACACACACACACACACACAAGTGTGAGTTACCAGGAAAATTAAGGTTCAGATTATTCTCAGAGTTGCCCTTGGGGATGTTAAGAATCCAGATAACTTGTCCCAACCCCGCCTGACCGAACAAAATAATAATAATTAAAAAAAAACCTAGACAGGGCCTTGGAATCTGCATTTCACACGGCGCCGGTAGGATGGCTGCTCTCTAAAGATTGAGAAACACTAAACAGATTGTTGCTGCTTCAACAGGCCTCAGGAACTGAGCTGGGAAGCTTGCCCTCGGGAGGAAGAGGAGGGGGAGGGGGAGGAGGAGGGGGAGGGGGAGGGGGAGGGGGATTACTCCTAAAAGGAGATGTTTCAGTGGCAAACAACCTTTCAGGTTATTCCGCCTCAGCCCCGCCCGTGGCTCTCGTCCCCGCTCCCGCCAGCCACACTTCACCTGTAGGCGCCCAGGTTGATGCAGCTGATGCCCAGGTTGTATCTGGAGCGGATGAAGCCCGGCTGGATCTCCAGCGCCCGCGTGTAGGCCTCCACGGCTTCCTCGCTGCGGTCTCCGTTCGCCAAGGTCGCCCCCAGACGGTTCCACAACGAATAGTCCTGATGACAAAGAGAGGGGTCTCTGCCCACCAGCGCGGGCCACAGTGGCGGAGTGTGCTCACATCCCTGCAGCAGAAGGCTGGTGGCTGAGCCTCATTTTCCCCGCGCTCATGGTCAAGGCCGAAACGTGGTGAATTACTCAGAGATCTTTAGGGACCGCTTTGGGAAATGACCCTCATTCATCCAGGAGAGCTACCACTGGGTGCTGTCAGGCAATTCATGTTTCTATTTCAGGCGTTTAAGTGTTCATAGCCACAGTAGCATATCATTAGCACTGATCGATTTCAATGGCTGGGTGCAGGGAAATAAAGGGTAAGGTCAGTGGTTGGAGCACTGGTCTGCGCACCCGAGGGTCTCGAGTTCCATTCCCAGTCAAGGGCATGCGCTTTGGTTGCAGGTTGGATCCTGGTCCAGTGGGGTTCATGTGGGAGGCAACCAATCCATCTCTCTCTCTCTCTCTCTCTCTCTCTCTCTCTCTCTCTCTCTCCCTCCTCTCCCCCTCCCCCCTAAAAATCAATCAAAAAACAATCCTCAGGTGAGGATCAAGAAAACGTACGAAGTACATCTGGTGAAAAGTCTTCTTTAACAGAGAACCGTTTGGTTTCTTGCTGTGCACTTACCTCTGGCCGAACAGTTAAGGCGGCGTTAAATGCGTCTATTGCTCTGTTAAATTCTCCGCTCAGGTGGAACAGCACCCCTAGACCTGTCTGCAGGTCTGGGTCGATCATATCTCCATTTTGGTGGGCAGCTTCCAGATACAATTCCTTCACGCCTTCCAGAACAGAGCTACCAAGGGGGGGAAAGTAGTTTTGTAATCCAAATAGTCTGAATGTAAATGATTTACTATTATGTCCGCTGTTCTTTACAGACTGGGGAAAAATTGTTTTTGCTTAAAATATCTTAGTGTTTGAGAGGACTGTTATTAATACTGCAGTTTAAAAATTCCTGCCGATTTTCATGAAATACTTTGTCATACAGAGATACAAACAGTGCTAGGAAAGGGGCGTTCCACTGACCCTGTCAGTCAAAAACCCTAGGGCTGGGTGTCCTGAGGCCCTAGGGAGAAAGAATTTAACCTCATGGTTTATTGCTGATAGAAATAACATTCCAGAAGAAAGGACTTCCATTCCGCGCCTCCCCCCAAGGCTTTACAAAACTTGGCACAAGGCTACTTATTATAATTTATTTGGGGTTAATTACATGTCCAAAGCATATGGTTTTAGTGTATGGCACTCAGATAAGTATCTGTGGGTGCCCACAGTGTAGATCACGTGTCCAAAGATTGGCCCCACTCTCAGCTCGATCTTTTAAATCAGTGCTGCTCTTCTGGCAGAACGCTGTCCTACACGCCATCTGGACTGGGTGGTGGGGACCTCAGGCTCCTTCATTACTGTCATGGTGACTAATTGGGTGTAAGGGTGTAACTTAATATTATGAATACCTATCCACCGGAGACTTAGACATCCTCCGGGAGAGGCCTGGAGATCCCTTCTTGCTCTTCACAAGGTATTTGTACTTTGGGTTTTGCTTAATCCAATTCTTCAGGGCATCACAGGCATCCTGCTGATGGCCCGTGTTCGTGTAGCTCACGGCCAAAGCCATCAAAGCTTTCAAGTTGTTGGGCTGCAATTCTAAGCACCTGAAGGAAGGGGGGAAGCCAATTTCAGATTTTTTCCCGGAGTTAGAGTCAGAACAGTTCTTTAGAAAATATGAGGTCTTTTTTTAATTAAATGGTACTGCTAAGGTTATGGTAAGCCCCTGGAGAATATCACATTCATTACCTACCTGAAAATTAGGACCTGCGGTTATGTTTAAGAAAGTTAGAACTCACCCTGACGCATGTCAGGTTTAGCAATTTTAATAAATAATTTAAAAACTATAGAAAATGTGGCTAATCCCTGCACATGATTTATTAGTAGTTAATCTAATGAGAAGTAGGGAATATCATTAACACTGCTCTACTATCAATGTATTAAATGCACTTTATCCACAAAGCAAATGGGTTTGAATCAAATCTGGACATCTAGAGATGAACGATTGAACAGTTGTATAAAAAGGAGAGGGAAATTCCATGTTTCCAGACTATCAATGTGGGTTTACATGAGGCCCAGGCTACAATGCTTCCCCTCATGCTATTCCATTGGCCTCTGGCAAGGGCTTTTTAAACTTTGATGTGCATGGGAATCATCTGGGGATCTGGTAAATGCAGCCTCTAATACAGAGGGCCCGTGGTGGGCCCCGGCTGTGAGGGTCTGACAGGCTCCCAGGTGATGATGATGCTAGGAGTCTCTGGATAAGACTTAGAGTAGCAAGCCCTAGATGGTCCCTATATCAGTGCTTTATATATCCACACTAATAACAGAGTAACATGCTAATTGACCATACCTTCATGATACCCACCAGCCAATCAGGAATGAGTATGCAAATTAACCCGCCAAAGATAGTGGGTCAATTTGCATACAGAGGTGCTGAGCTGCTGGGGGCGGGATGCAGGCATTTCACACCAACCCAGCTGCTCAGAACTTTTGGGCAGCGTGGGAAGGTGGAAAGGCGGCTCCGGCCAGAGTGAAGGGGGGTGCCAGCAGCCAGGGGAAGGAAGGCCCATTCTTGCACTAATCTTTGTGCATCGGGCCTCTGGTATGTATATGTATCTATGTATATATATATATGCACACTGTATATTTAAAAGAAAGAGTAGGAGAAGTGGGAGTCTATTTGGTAGGGGCTGTGCTCCCCCCAGTTTAAATGGGGACTCTAATCAAGTATGGTGTGATGCTACACCCTCCCAAAGTAGTCTAGAGCTTTAGTCAGGGGCTCAGGAGTTAAACTTGCAGGTTGTGAAAATATCTAGGGAGATGCTTTGTAGACACCAGAGCTAAAACTGCATGGAGATTACTTTGAGTATATATTTTTTCTGAAGAGAACTTTCAGATGCTGCAGAAGGATAGGACATTAAAAGGACTATTTATTCAGTGAGTCTATTTTATGACTGCTTTTGATATAGGCTCTTTCATGCTAATGAAGACCAACAATTTGAAAACGGCCTAATATTGAGATTGAGGAACATTATTTCTTCATCAGTTCCCGTTTTTCACAGCTATGTATAAGTCATATGGGGCCTCTCAGCACTTATTCTGGCCAAATTCTTTGCAATGTATATAAAGGTCAAAAGGTAAATCTGAAGCAATGGGAAGTCCATTAACAGGTGTCCACCAGTCCCCTGGTTTTGCACTTCGCTTCACTACCTCTGGAGGGCGACAATAGCTGCTTGCTCGTTTTCATTCTCTGCTTGAGTTATCCCGAGGAACTGCCATGCCTACAAGAAACAACTGATGTCAACATTGCAAGAGGAAGCAGAATCACTCATGCGCAGTAGTTGGTTTGTTTACCTGCGACAGATCCCTCTATGCAGAGCAACCTATAACAGATGGGAGAGTCTTGTAAAAAGGGAAAAATATCGCATGCATTTCTCTAGTCAAATTCTTTTGTGACACTTGGAAACTCTCCTGTGACCCATGAAAACCTCTGAGTTTCTGAGCTATTAGGTATCTTAAGACCAAAAGATAAGTAGACAAAAGTATGCATTTGTGATGATAGAAGGTAGAAAAATAATCCAGAAATGTAGCTAAATAAACTTTACAATAAGAAATCTCAAGATGTACAAAATTAACTTGTATAAATGAAAGTCAAGCAGTTATTAGAAGAGGCAACAGGAAATTTAGGAACAAGGAACAAAACAAAACCCCTTACAAGGTGTTTAATGCCCTATTTTAGGGTTGGGCAGTAGGTTTACAGTTTTGAGGACATGGCACAGTTTATTCCTGTGTTGTTATTTATTGTATTATTTTCCATGTAAACAACTGTTAACCTACTTTTGCTCCACCTTGTATAATCATTGTTAAAATGCACAAAATATATAATGTGCAATGTAATGTACCTGTAATTTTAAAGCCTACACTTAACATTTTATATTGCGTCATAGCATTTTTTTCACGTTTTTACAAAAATCTTCCTACTTATAGTTCTGAATTTAAATTTTGTTGAATGGATATACTGTTATTAACTCAACTAATTCCTTTATCACTTGCAGATTGTTCTCAATCCTTTGCTATTGTAAATAATGTGAGGAATATCTCCAAGCAAATAATGTTTTTCATATCTAGAATGACATTTTTAATATTAGCACAGTAATTATCACACCATTACAAGAGCAATGCACATGAAAAAGACCTCCCATTACACACATTGTCCTCAAATTTGCTGGGGGTGTATCTGAGTCTTGGGGAATTGAAAAGGTTTGGGAAATGCCTAACTCTCCCACCTTTGGGAATCAATGCTATGGATGTTTGAAAATAAGCTATATGAAAATATATAGACATCTTAAAGTGCTATAAAATTATGAATTATTATTATACATACCATACCCACTCATAAAAATAGCAATTATTTCCCCCCACAATTTCAGTGACTCTTTTTAGTCTTTCAAATGTACACAAAGCAGCATCCATTTTTTATTTCACCTTCCATACATCCTAGAATACTTCTTAGGAAGAGATGGATGAAAGTCTTTTTCTGAGGGCTTCTTCCTAGGCCTTGGGCATCACTTGCCACTGTCCACAGAATGTCTACTTAGATTGGGGTCTTCACAGATTCAGAAACCCTGCGTCATTATCTAGGACCCATTTGTAACCAAATGTCCTCATTTTCTCATTAATGAATCTGAGATAATAAATCATACTTTTTTTAACCTCCCAAAGTTTTTGTGCCAAATAATATAATATACATGAGAACATATGGCATTTAGAAATGTAAGGTGAAATTATTTTTTGGTGGGGGGAGGAGGGTGACCTGTATTTTTCTATTAATGCAATGACTTTCTCTTCTATATTGATTCAAACATCTTTTTCATTGTTGTTGACACTATTACAGATGTCCCCCGCTTTGCTCACTTCCACCAAGTCCCTGCCACCCCTCCACTGGCCTTCATCACTCTGTTGTCTGTGTCCATGGGTTATATATCTATGTTCTTTGGCAATTCTCTTCACCTTTTTAAAAAAAATAGCTTTCGAAAAATTCTAATATTTTGATTCAGAATGCCAGCTCTCAGTTCAATCTCATTTCATTATCAGTGTTTTGACTAACAAGATACCAGGGGCTTTAGTGACCAGTTTACTTGTTCTTTCAACACGTAGTAAACCAATAGTAGTAATAAAGGCCAAATACTGATGCAGCAGACACTGAACTGAGCACTGAATGAATTCAACCCTTGCAAAACCCAATGAGATGGTTATTATAATCATGATTTCCCCTTTACATATGAGGAAACGGAAGCTAAGAGAGTTTAAATGACTTATCCCAGACCCCATGGCTCATAGCTAACCTGCAGTAGAACTCAGGATACTGCTGTATTTGAACCCACACAGAATGGCAGAGTCTGAGAAGCTTCCACTGTTCCATACCATCTTCTCAGCATTGTACAGACCAATTCCTAAAAATTTCTCAAATTCCTCTGGGTGTATCCCTTATAAGAAGTTTTCCGAAAATTACAATCTATGAAGAAAGACTTCTACCTGCCACTATTTTATAACAGGCCTCCACCGGTTTGGAAGTGTTGTGGACCAAGATAAGATTGCAGGAACCTCTTCGATGATCTCTCCAATTACCCTTCACAATTCAGAGAAAGGGGTTTTTCTAACACGCTCTTTCCTAGTGGTCCCTGCCCAGGGCTTTCAGGATGCAAATCCAAACTCTTGCCTACCTCTTTGTGCCTCCACTCCTGCCATTCTCTCCCCCATCAACCCCTAACCCAGTAGTTGGCAAACTCATCAGTCAACAGAGCCAAATATCAACAGTACAACAATTGAAATTTCTTTTGAAATCCAATTTTTTTCAGACTTAAACTTCTTCTAATGCCACTTCTTCAAAATAGACTCACCCCGGCCGTGGTATTTTGTGGAAGAGCCACACTCAAGGGGCCAAAGAGCCACATCTGGCTCACGAGCTACAGTTTGCCCACCACTGCCTTAACCTAACGTTTCAGGTCCCTCTGCTCAGCCAAGAACCATTTCCTCTCAACAACAATTCCACTCCCCTGCTGTCTTTAATGAAGCCTCTGGCCCTGGAAACTCAGCTTTGAATTCACTTAGAGGGGAAGGCTGAGTCAGTGTCTTGCTATCTGCTCTCCTGTGCACTTGAATTTATTACACGGCGCTGGTTTGTTTACTTGTCCCTCCAGATAGACAACTAACCCGTCTTTTCGGTTGTTCCACATCTCCAGCCTTTCAGAGATCTGAGCCAGTGTGCAGCACAAGTCCTGGGATGGAGTGTGTGTGTTCAATACATGTGGAGTGAGTAAATCAATGGTGAGAGAGAGTGTCTCTCTAGACCCAGACAAGGCAGCACACTGCCCCTGAACACTGATGCTGAGCTTCCAGGGAGGCAATTTTAGTTTTTCATTTCTTCTCTCCATCCTTTCTTTTGCGGCACCATAGATAGATTTTGCAGATTTGGTTAGAACACAGGTTACATCACACTATGCCAGGCTAACCCCTTTGGGAACCATGAAAATGCCACCAGTAGAGAGAGCTCTGTGTCACCCTCTGTCCTTCACTAGCGCATGCAGCCCCTCCCTGAGCCCGGCAGGATGAGAGGGAAAGATACCTCTGCATCTCCTGGGTCCTGAAGAATCGCGGCCTCCATGAACAGGATGGTGACTGGGAGGTCCCCTTCCTTCAGCCTCTTCAAGCCTTCTTCAAATGCGCCTGGCCAGTCCTTGAAGGGGTTTTCAGTGTGGAAGTAATAGCCCTACAACACAGAAGGGCCAACACAGATCCATCAGTTTATCTCCTCATTCTTACATGCAGTGCTTTTAGAATTTAAATTAAAGTGTTTAATTAATTTAATTGCAATTAAATTCTTTTGTTATTTAAAAATATTTTATTTTATTTATTTTTAATATATATTTTATTGTTTCTAGTATTACAGATGTCTCCCATCCCCTCCTCCCCCTTTTACTCCCTCCTCCCAGCTCTTACCCACCCCCTAAGGTCTTTGCTGCCCTATTGTCCATGTCCAGGGGCTATGCATTAAGTATATAAATTCTTTGGTTTTTCTCTTCTCATCTTCCCAACACTCAAACTAGGTATGTTTTATTGTGGTGAAATTTTATTTTAAATACATAATATAAAATTAACCATTTAAATTTAAATTGCTGTTCTTTTCTTATTATGAACTAGAGGCCCAGTACACAAAATTTGTGCACAGGTGGGGTGTCCCTCAGCCCAGCCTGCACCCTCTCCAATCTGGGACCCCTTAAGGGGTATCCAACTGCCCGTTTAGGCCTAAACAGGCAGTTGGACATCTTTCTTACAATCTAGGATGGCTGGCTCCAAACTGCTCACCTGCCTGCCTCCCTGATTGCCCCTAACCACTTCTGCCTGCCAGCCTGATCATCCCCTAACCACTACCCTGCCAGCCTAATTGATATCTAACTGCTCTCTTGCTAGCCTATTTGCTCCCAACTTCCCTTGTCTGCCAGCCTGGTCACTCCCATCTGCCCTCCCCTGCAGGCTTGATTGCCCCCAACTGTCTTCCCTTGCAGGCTTGGTCCCTCCCAACTGCCCTCCCCTGCTGGCCTGATCACCCACAACTGGCCTCCCTTACAGGCCAGGAACCTCCCAACAGCTCTCCCCTACTGGCCATCTTGTGGTGGCCACCTTGTGTCCACATGGGGGCAGCCCTCTTGTGTGTTGGAGTGATGGTCAATTTGCATATTATTCTTTTATTAGATAGAATGTACATTTTCATTGTATACACTTTAGATTTTGTCATTGAATAATATAAAAAGCACCCAAAATGCCGCAACTTAAATATGATCACTGCTAATGTTTTGGAGTTTGTTTTCATTTTGATATTTCTTTTGATCATTTTGTCTTAACTATCCCCTTCCCTGCCCCACAAGAGTGTAAAAATACTGAGTTTTTGCATATATTTTTGATACATGCTCCCACCCAGCCCCCTGAAGTGTCAATACTGCATACTGTACGTGTGTTTATGCACTGTGGCCCTTTTGAGGATTATAAACCATTGTAATATCTAAGATTTCCTTTGTCCTCCCACTCCTTAAACCAGTGTATTACCCATTGGTGGCTACATCGCCCACTGAGAATGCATGTTTTAAAGTTATAGATCTTTCATTGTAAAAATTTAAACAATGTAGAATGCACAAATAATCTTCTAGTGTTTTTCTATGACTATATGCATTAAACAAATAAGCTCATACTAAGTGCAGTTTTACAGTGTAAGCCCCACTTCATTTTAGTTATTATAGTTATTTATATTAACATTTACTTAGTCAAACCCATATTGATGGACTTTCAGATTTTTTTCATTTTTTTTCATAAATAAAATTACAGTGAAAGTCTCATGCTCAAATCTTTGTGTGCATTGATTATTACCTTTAGACTTCTAGAAAGATTTATTAGACTAAAGCTATGAACTATTTTGAGGCCCTTGATATGTGTAGCTGAATTATTCTTGAGAAAGTATGTCCCAATTTAAACTCTTAACAGAAATACCTGAGAGACATTATTTATTGCAACCTTAGCTAGCATGTATTATAATAAAATCTTTCTAATTTAATAGATACAATTAAGCTAATTTGTTGGTGATGCTACTGAGGTTTTAAAATAGATCAAATGGAGACCTTCAGAAAAACAAACCCCTTATCAAAAGCCAATGAGCTTATGTAATTGTGTTGTGGATATGGGTCCCAGGAGTGTGGGGCTCAGGGTCCTAGCCATCTTGGGTTCAAGGACTGTAGTTCAAAGGCAGGGGGATGGAAGTGGGAGACATCTGTAATTAGAGTCAGATGTTCTGCATCAATGTTCTTTCTTCTTACTTAGTTTTGATTTTTTTTATAGAAAAGATAGTTATTCTTAATGAGATGGTTGTTCCAATTTTATGAGATTGCCTGGCCTACTGAGGGACACAGAATATGAAGGATAGAAAGACATTTTAATGACTATGTACACTGAAAATCCCCTAAGATTAGAGACTATTAATCATCATTTCCCTAGTAGCCAGTGCAGAATAGACGCAAATATATATTTGTTGGGTTGAACTACTATGGAAATTATTCAGAATTAAATATTATTGAGACTTCCTAATCAAAAATCATAATATAAGCATATACTATATATGATTCCCCTCCCCAGTGTAAGAAAATTCTACAAATATTTTTATCTTTCAAGTCACTTAAACTTATTTCTCAAGTCCCTTCTCCTCCCCAATTGTTTTTAGAAGCATAAATCCAAGGGCAACTGGGACCTTCATGGGTAATTTGGCTGGTTGTTCACTGCGCTCAGATTTGCTGGAGCTCCTGTCAGGAAAATATCTCTGAGGAATCCCCTTGGGACTTGACCTGGTTGTGTGAAGGCTACTTTTCCACTGAGTTTCTTTGCTAGCTGTATAATGACTACCTGTGAGATACAGTCCTAAGCCCTGCTTCACTCCTGTGCCCATTAATATCACTTCTGTCAGCTCATTGACATGGCTCATGGTACTGACTGATGAAAAGCATTGTGGGATTATCCCAGGTCTTGTTTCAGCACACCCTCTAAGTCAGCTAGGTCAGTAACTGGCCAGCAGTCAGGATCTAAGCTGTAGTCGACTGCCAAACTGTCTGTATCAACATTGATAAAAATAAGGGTATTCCATTCTAGCTTTGCTGCTCTGATACATTGGTTGATAATATTTTCATCTACCAGAATTTCTTCTAGATCTGATTGATGTTTAGTTGTCTGTTTGGTTTTTAGATTTTTTCCCCCACAAAATGATTACCAACTAATGTACAATTACATGACTCAAAGAGATTGAGAAATCCTGTCCGCATGTATAAGAAGAAAATTGGTCACCTTCTCGCTAGCTGAAATTGTAACTTGGTTCTGGGCTTCTTGGTTCTCGGATATCCAGTTCCTCCGGGCCATTTCTTCCCATTCTGCTTGCATCTTATCCCAAAACTCTGTATCTGACTAGGAGACAGGAAAAATCAAGAGAGATGGATTTAAGAGCATGCTCTGTTGTCTGGTTTATTTCCAGAAAGACAGTTTTCCTTATAGATCAAAATGATACTCGTAGTCGAAGAGCTTCTGGAGGGTCCTCAGAGGGTAGCGTTGAACCGAATGTACTGTGACTTTCTCCAGCAGGAAAATTGCTGCCATCTGTAGGCCCTGGATCATTTAGACCAAATTCAGCTAAAAATCCATTACCGGACCAATTTCAAGTGTGGGTACCAGATACACGTTTTAGGAAGGGTGGCCTTTCCTCTAGTTGCTCCTAAGATATGAGGAGCTAGAGCAACAGCTTTGGGACTGGCTAGGCAGTAAACTTGGTGAGGCAGTTGGCTATGGACAAAGAAAAAGGAACATTAGTTGATCCTACTCTGTGCCATGCACTGTGCTGGGAGAAATGTGATTGTAGAAGGCTATGGTCACAAAGCTAGGGTTGCACAAGATTTGATTCCTAGTCTGGCATCCAAGGTCAAGCTTATCATCTTATGATAAACCTGGCCTCCTGATGCTAAAGAATGAAGGACCCTGGCTTTGTGAACTTGACTGAGTTGTCTTCAAGGTCTTTTCTATGGAAGGATAATTTTAAAACAATTACTTTTTTTCTTATAGTTTTTATTTTTTATTCTTTACATCTTTCAAAAGGGAACCTGTTTGTACTTCAGAGGAGATTTGTGTTCTGGATGGAGGCAGAATTTTTCTCCAAGATCTGTTCCAGGTTGGCTTACGTGTCCTGGGGCAAGTGTCTTAAAGAACTTGAGAACCAGGGGTGGGGAGAGAAGAGGTGGTAGGTTCTCAAATGAGTGAGAGACTGGTGCTTAGTATTTAGGTATTTCCCTAGCAAATTAGACTGACCTCCAAGGGGATGACAGAGGGGATGAGTGGGAGAGAGGCCTGACCTGAACTCTGATCTCCATGTGTCAGGGAAATAGAGGGAAAAAATGAATTTTAAGGAACCACTTGGGGATTGGTTGGCTGTTAGCAGCAGCAAGGCAAATAAGAAAGTGAAGACTCATCCTTGTTTTCTGGCAACACACACGCTTCCCAGATTTGGTGTCTGAGACTAAATTACTTCCCAGTGTGGCAAGAGAGCTGCTTGGAAACCACCTTATTGTCTTTTAAAGAAAACAAAGAAATAGGCATTTCCTGAACACCTGAGTCTGGGACTGAGATCCACACTCTAGCTGCAAATCTCAATTTCTTTGATTCTAAGTCCTATGACTTGTTGACACACCATCAACTTGATGTGAAGTTGTTTTTCACCTTTGAATGCTCCCAGGATCACCTTCCACACCACCCTCATGGTTGTGCTGTGGCGGGAACTCTTCAAAGTTGCTTGGGATGATAAATATAACCTTATTTCTTCTGCATACAAATTTTCAGGGAATAAAGGTAAATGCAATGTGATTAATCCCAGGCTACTAAATAAACAGTAGGTCTTTCTCTCTTCCTTTATCATATCCAGAATACTCATTCCTACCACAGTACTCAGTGGGGGCCTCCCTTCAATGAAGGCTCAGGGCAACAGGCATCTTGAGAATCTATGATTGGGATGCTAGAAGCACATGGGATGGCCACCACATATCCAGGTTAAAATTGGGAATAAAATTCAAAAATTTTTTCAATTAGTCTTTTTAGTACAACACCAAATTGTGTAAACAGAATCATCTCAGGAATATAAAAGCAATCACTAGATAAACTACTTGAAGGAAATATGCTACCTTGCTAAGAGAAATCTCTTTGAATGAAGGGATGATGGGTGAAGCTTTTTCTGCTTCTTTACATTTTTCCATACTTTCTGAATTTTCTGAGTTTGTATTAATTTTATAATAATAAAGGTTAAAAACAACAATAAAAATATATTAGCTTTCCCTTTTTAGTAATATGAAACCTGAACACTTAGATACTAAGAAGTTAGGAGACATTTTTTAGAGTCTCATTGTCTGCCTTGAATAGCTTTTCAAAGATGCAGGCTCATCCTGTCTTCATAGATGCTGACAGAAATCTGTCAAGTGAATTTTACAATGTTTACTGACTTTTCCAAGCCCCCTGGTGGGTAATGTGACGTGCCAATGACTTCCAGTACTTTTTAAGACAGTTCCCCTATTGAAGTTCTCCAGAATTTAAAGCGATTACAAGTCTTTTGAAGGAAAGAATGAGAAAGATTTTATCACATCTGGGTTATAAAAAGATGCATCACTTTTCCTGAACATTCAAATGCAAGCAGGGGATGCATAAATAAAACTGCTGTGGGTATCAGAGGAACCTCAGCTCAGAGAGGGCAGGGTCGGGGGAGGGGCACGGGGGCTGCCTGGCTCTCACTTAATGATACACACCAGGCCTTACTGTTACCACTTAGAATAAGTTCTGACTAATTAAAGTGCACAGCACAGTTTCATTTAATTACAGAAGACTATTTTTAGCACAATCAATTTTCATCCAGCCTCAAAATCCAGACTTCATTCACCTAACTGCAATTAACACTGCTGCTTTTTTCTATTTCTAATCAATTTCAAGAAAACTGAGACATATTTGAATTTTAAACATTTTAGACAGGACTGAGGGTATTTAATATATTGATAATTTTCTTAGTTTTCCTGATATTGTGGTAGATTGTTTTTTTTAATATTCTACAGGTAATAAGTTATATGCTTATACCAAAAATGAGCTATTATTGCAAACCATTTTCATTTTCAAAAATAGCTTTTCTGATTTTATCAATAGTATTCTTAAAAACTTGGAATATGTGGTATGATGGTTCAGAAGAGCAGCTCTCTCCTCAGAGGAACTTGGGGACAGATTCTGGCCTTTTGCAAGTACTATTACCTCCTAGGTCTCACTTCCCTTGGCTTTAAAGTGAAGATATATAATAGTGATCTTGGTTACTTGTTATGAGGGAAAAATTATAAAAAACAAACAAACAAAGACAACAAACAAAAATCACCCACAATATCAAAAATCAAATATCCAAATTTGGTGTTTTAATTACATATTCTTTTCCAGATATCTTTCCATTAGTCATATACATCTTTCCCTTCTAATTATTAAAAAAGAATGTTGTGGTAAAGATGGACTGTTATATAGCAATTAAAATGGTTCTTATGAAGAACTTCTTACAATATGGACTAGCTTTTGAGTTACAATGTTTCTTGGTAAGTAATATGATCAC
Source organism: Antrozous pallidus (assembly GCA_027563665.1). NCBI lineage: Eukaryota > Metazoa > Chordata > Mammalia > Chiroptera > Vespertilionidae > Antrozous > Antrozous pallidus. The sequence goes on from CM050514.1 coordinate 40,322,763, forward strand.
AAGGGAAGAAAACAACAAATAATATGCTAGGGAAGCGCCAACAGCACTGCTTTCATGGGATGGGATTATGAATATTTTGCATCTGTCACCTTTCCTTGTACTTCAGCATTTCCCAATTTTTCTATTACTAGCATGTGTTGTTTTGGTGAAAAAGTGGTTTAAAATGGTGACTTATTTTCAGTTTTACTTTCTCCAATGATCCCACACTTTCTTGCCTCTCTGAATTCCTTCAACACATATTCAGTGTTAGTAGTTTAGAACAAGAAAGTATGCACTAGAAACTGCTATTACTCCTGTGAACTCGAGCAAGTCATTTTAACCCAGCTGTAATTATTTTTTCTCATTTGCAAACTGAGAAGACTGGATTTATTAGCTAATAGCGGCAGCTTCATTGTCTATGATTCAGAAGATCAGAATAAGGAGAAAGGGAGCGTGTTCATTGATCTCCAAAAATTATACTTTAAAGCATTTTCCCAAAGCATATTTGACATTTTCCCTTAAGTTTTTGATTGTAAAACTAGAAAATAAAAATTTCTATGAAAATCATGACAAAATTAAATATTAATTCCAATAAAGAATAAGAAAATAAGTAATTTAGTTTAGAACCAGGATATTTTAAAGATAGCAACATATTATCACTTTCCATTCACCAGTCTATTCTGGTCATCCTTGAGTTAAAACAAATATTTTACACTTTGTGGTCAAACATAACTGCTGATTAGAAAGATCCCGGGGTTGTGCTGTGAAAGGACTGATCCGTGTGAGACTATATGCCATTTCTGCCTGTCAGGAATCTTGCTTTCTTTTTGCCTCTTTAAAAAAAAAATTAAATTCTTTTTTTTTGTTTCAAGACTCATTTGTTACATGAGTCTCATTTTCCCTGCATTAACCTCTCCCTGGCCACTCCGACCCCCTAGCACAGTGGTCGGCAAACTCATTAGTCAACAGAGCCAAATATCAACAGTACAATGATTGAAATTTCTTTTGAGAGCCAAATTTTTTTAAACTTAAACTTCTTCTAATTCCACTTACTCAAAATAGTCTTGCCCAGGCCATGGTATTTTGTGGAAGAGCCAAAGGAACCAAAGAGCCGCATGTGGCTCATGAGCCACGGTTTGCTGACCACTGCCCTAGCACATGCCCTCACTTCATACTGTGTGTCCCTTGGTTATGCTCATATGCATGCATACAAGTCCTTGGGTTGATCTCTTACCTCCTCACCCCTCGCCTTCCCTCATAGGTTGGACAGTCTGTTTGATGCTTTGGTGTCTCTGGATCTGTTTTGGTTCATCAGTTTATGTTGTTCATTATATTCCACAAATGAGTGAGATCATGTGATATTTATCTTTCTACGACTGGCTTATTTTGCTTAGCATAATGCTCTCCAGTTCCATCCATGCTATTGCAGATGGCAAGAGTACCCTTTTTTTTTTTAACAGCAATATAGTATTCCATTGTGTAGATGTACCACAGTTTACTAATCCACTCAGGCTGGTGGGCACTTAGGCTGTTTGTAAATTGTGCTGCTATGAACATAGGGGTGCAGACTAGTATATCCTTTCTGATTGTTGTTTCTGGTTTCTTGGGATATATTCCAAGAAGTGGGATTACTGGGTCAAATAGAAGTTCCATTTTAAATTTTTTGAGGAAACTCCATACTGTTTTCCACAGTGGCTGCACCAGTCTGTTTTTTTTTGCCTCTTTAGATATCCATTGATTAGCTGTTACTGGACAGAACTTTAAAAAACAACCAACCAACCAGCTCCTTCTATATGTGCAAAACATAAGAGAGTACACCTTGCATCGTGAGGAATGAAAAATCACTGTGCAAGGCTGGGTAAAGTGTTTGCCACAACAAACAACTTTGGTTGAAGTGAAATTAAGTGCCGTCAGTTTGGGACTTCATTGTTCTGAGATCCAGTAGCTCAGGCTGGTGAAGACTGGCTCAGCTCTACCCACTCAACACATCTCTTGTTGACTAAGCTCAGTAGTAGTTAAGGGTTCCATATGGCTGCCCAAAGAAGATATTCAATCTGCGGCTGCAATCATAAACGTGAAGCACCCTGCTCAAGGATGGGATCACATTTGAATTGGTCAGACTTCGTCTGAACTCTGGCTGCAGTCCGGGGTGTCCCACGGAGTGAGGGGTCATTGACAAATGATTAACTCAGGCAAGAGCGAAAGTTCAAGAGTAACTCTGTTTATAAAGCGATTTACCTAGGAAAACAGGGCTCTGAGGGGTGATGAGAGCTGAACAAGCCAGCTTAGTCTTGTTGTGTAGATAAGAGGATTAAGAAGAGTGGATGGCAGCTCCAGGGAGTAGACTTTCATCAAACATGATAGGAAGCTGTCTGAAAACGGAGTGGGCTGCTTCCCCCTCAGGATGGTTGCTCCCACGTGAGAAGTCGACAAAAACAGACAGAATAACCAATGTGAGGAGTGTTGTAAAGACGACTCACAGATTAGATGGAGGTTTGACCCAATAAATTTTGTAGTCTCTTACAATCCTCTGGTTGTAACACTGTTAATGAGTTGACTTACTGAGTACACAGGAAGGCTCAACACGAATAAAATCTTAATGAGATAGGAAGTGGATCTGTCATGGGTGCCCTCTCTCAACCTAAACAGCATGAGAACAAAAACATATGGGCTTCGGCATCAGCTGGAACAGGGTGGAATCTGGCTGTGCCCCTTGTCACATGACCTCTTCAACTCAGTTCACCTCCTTGAGTCAATTTCCTCATCTGTACAATGTAAAGTCTCTCAGGCTGGTTGTGCAGATTAAATGGAACAATGTATGTTAGTGTTTTTCCAGCACTGAAAACTACGAAGTGCTTAGAACTTGAAACATTAAGAACTAAGGAACTGGCTTAAATAGTTAATGCTATTTTATATTTGTAAGTGAAAAAGAATATTTCCCAAGATAGAGAGAGGATGCAATCCCACAAACTGTAAACTGTGTGGTTCAGAAGTGTTGGAAACCAAAAATATTGGTACTAGCATTCAACCTAGATTTTCTGGTTGCCCCTGGTTAGACATGCCTCCTTGTTTAATGGAGCTGCCATCAGTGCAGATGTTGGCAGGCACCGGGCAAGTAGCCAGAGGCTCTCTCCAAGCAACGTGCCAGCAGATTAGTTGCAGAAACGTGGTAAAGAGAAATTGGAAATGATGGGAAGGGGAGGAAAGGACACAGGAGGCTGGAAATAATACAACACAGGCTTTGAGCAGGATGTCAGAAGGAAACCAAGAGCCATTTCTAACAGAGAATCGAAGATAGTCAGTTTTCTGTTCTTTCCTTCCTCTTCTGGCAAGAGGCAAAGAAGAATGGAGTATTAAAGCACAGTGAGCAAAACTTGTTATCCAAATGGGCCTACTCATTAGCAAACGAATGCCTTTCTGGGATTGGCATTTCATATGATTGTATCTATGTTTGTGATTCCAGCGGTAACTGTATTCACAACAAAGAGCTGTCCTTAAGATGCACTGGAATCGGAGGTTTGGAGACCAAGCCTGGGTTTGCTGCCACTTTGGGAGTAAGGTTTCATGGGGTCAACATCTCAGAGGCTGTTTATTTCTTGGTACGAGCACTCCACATAGATTTTCCAGTTGCTTCTGGATAGACATGCCTCCTTGTTTAATGGCACGGAGGTCTGCTCTTTGGGCAGCTAGCAGCATGTGACTAAGGGTTACTTTACCACAGGCATGAGGAGATGGGGAGGGTCCCGGGGTCTGAGCCTGTTCCATGTAACAATGTCATGTGATAAAGGATTGGCAGGTGGATTGTGAACTACCATAAGCAGTGTGAATCGGTTCCACAGGGGGTTTCTTCCCCTTTAGCCATGTCTATGGGTAGTGAAAAGTTACTGGGAAACTCTCCAGCAGCTTTTAAAAAGAAAGTATTAGAAATATTTACTAAACCCAAACTATGTGTTTGTGCTGTGTATGATAGGACTATTAAACAAAACAGAACAAAACCAAACACCTGGATATGGATGCCACTCCCAATGATAAAATAAAAACAGGAGTAACTGTAATTCAGGATAGAGTGAACAAAGGATGCAAAAAGAGATGAAGTTGCTTGCTCACAGGCATGCTAACCTGGTAAAAAAACAGAGCAAGAATTCAAGATATTTCACTCTTCCCTATTATGGCATAATGCACATGGAGAAATGGCTACAACGGTATTCCTGGTCCCCATCCTCCTCAGAACCCTGTCACTCCATGACGAGGCGGAGTCTACTGCCCGTCTCTGAACACTTCCCGTGACAACCAGAATGTGATGACAGTGACCTGGTGTGGCTTTTAAGACCAGATCCTAAACGGCGAAAGAGCATCTGCCTCCCTCTTTCTTTCTGGACATACCCTTGGAATCTAGTGATGAGACTGCAAGGAAGCCCAGGCCTCAGAGAAAGGCTATTTTGGTGTCCTGGCATCTGTGCAGCTCAAGTCTCAGTGACTACCAGCACCGGCTGTCTGCCTGTGAGTGACGGGGCTTCAGAGGATCCACACTCCGGCCTTCAAGCCATGCGGACACCTAGGCACCAAAGAGGCGCCACCCCCTTCTAGCTGTACACAAATTACAGGTTTTTGAAAGCAAAATAGACATTGTTATTTTAAGCCATATGTGTTGGAACAATTTATTACATGTCTACAGTAACTGGAACACACTTGGGGTCAGAGGATAGAGCAGGAAAGGAAGTTGAGGAGCAGAGAAGGCACCTAATATGGGGCTTCCTCAAAGGGCTGGTGGTAATGAAGAGCCACATTATCCCCCAGATGGCACGCTAGGAACAAAGAGTGCTGTGGTCAAATGGCTTGAAAGGCTTTAGGTTAAACCTATAGGCCAGATCTAGCCAAGAGACCTTTTCCTTCCTACGCCTGGATACAAAACCCACATTCCAGACCTTTCATGAAGATCTGTGAATATTAGGCCCACATGTCTGGTAGCAGCACTCTCAGGTGGCACATATGGTGCCCTACCTCAATACAGTTACCACGAGGGCATCATTTTACTTGCCTGGTTCCTGGAGGTAGCAGCGTTGGCACATTCTGGACAAATGTAAACAACAGGATCTTTGTTGCATGACTGTCTAGGACCTTCAAATGCTAATATACATTAATACACATGCTAACTATCTAAGAGGGGGATGAACCCCAAATGAAAGAGAGAGAGAGAGAGAGAGAGAGAGAGAGAGAGAGAGAGAGAGAGAGAGAGAGAGAGAGAGATTAGGGTTCTCCAGAACACAGCTTGGGAAATGCTGATGTAGAGACCCAGGGCATAAGCATAGAAAGGTCCATGAAAACAAAGATTGTTGGTGGGATGAATTTGGTGAATCTTGAGAAACGGGCAGGTACAGGAATTTACCACACAGTTTGTGTGTATGTGATTGTTTCCAATGAAACTCATCTCCAATGAGCCAGCAGGTTCTCTAATCCACACATCTGCTGTGTGAATCAGAATTCGTCAAAATTTTGTTTTAGTTTTCCAAAAAAGGAAATGAAACCCAATATGTGGAGGATAGAATCAAAGTAGTTTTGATATGTTTTTGGTAAGACAACTCATTTGATGAATTTATCTTTTAATATTAACTAGTCATTGAAAATGGCCTTTGAAATTGCATATAATTATATGTACAGATTGGACAAAGACTGGAAGAAACAGGAGAAAATGAAAACAATTAGTTTATTAGTGTAGTGGGATTTCTGGGTAATTTCTAACCTTTCCTCCCCCAACCTTTTGATTTCTTTTATTGTTGTTGCTTTTAAAATAATTTAAATAAGAGAGACTGTTTGATAAAGAAATTATTTTCTGGTGACTAACAACATTTAAGTTCTATAATTGTTTCAAGGTCTGCAAAACATGCAAACATTCTCTGTATTAGGAATAGTGGTTAAGGGCTAGAGTTTTGGAGCTAGACTGGTTGGAATTGTGGTGTGACCTTGAACAAGTTACTGAATCTATGTCCCAGCTTTTTCACGTTAAAATGGGATAAGGCTGCAGTAAAGCATTGAGCTAACCACCAGGGGAGCATGTTCAGCTACAACTAAAGCAAGCTTAAGGTGTCTGTGCCTATAAACAGGTTCCTTCTTCCACTTCTTTCTTTGCTGCAGGACAAGGCCACCAGAGAGATTGTCTTAGAAGCAGTTTCCTTTGCAACATTTTACCTGGTGATAAAAAATTTTACCTGCTAGACTTCCAAACCTCAGAGGGAAGGCTGGGGTGGGGAGTGGCGGGGTGGGAGGTAATCAATCAAAGAACTTGTATGCATATATGCATAACTCATGGACACAGACAACAGGGTGGTGAAGGCCCAAGGTGGGGGGGGGGGCAGGTAAAAGAGGTCAATGAGGAAAAAAGGGGACAGATGTAATGCTTTCTTTTTAAAAAATATATTTTTATTAACTTCAGAGAAATAGAGAGAAACATTAATGATGAGAGGCAATCATTGGCTGCCTCCCGCATGCCCCCACTGGGAATCAAGCCCACAACCCGGCATGTGCCCTTGCCTGGAGTCAAACCTGGGACCCTTCAGTCTACAGGCCAATGCTCCATCCACTGAGCCAAACCAGCTTTGGCATACTTTCAACAACTGGCTATATCTAATGCCAATGTTGACACTACCTTCCAAAGAAACCCTTCCCCCCATTCTTTAGGGTTATTTATGGGAAAAATATTGGGCCAGTCAGGTTGATGGGCAAGTCAAATTAAAAGAATCACTCATATATTTATTGGTCATATTGTACTGATGTTTTGACTTTCTCTCCTCCACTCCCCCCCCTTTTTTTTTTGACTACCTGATGGTCACAACAGCTGACTAGGTGTGAAGATAGAGTCTAGATCCAGTTTGTAATCTTATGAAGATAATAGGGAGGAAAATGGCAGGAGCTGCTTTCTTTGACACTGAAATCAAACTAGCTGACTCAAGGGCAAGACAATAATTCTGAAACACAGCCAGGAGCCCCCCTACTTTGGACCAGGGTGGTAGTATCTCATCTTAGGGTGGAGTAGGGAGGGGAAAGTGTTCAAGCTGCCTGGAGTTGATATGCAGCTGTTCCTAACTACTGTGGAGCTAGGTAGTTTCTGCTACACCCACCCATGCCTGCCAGATGGTCAAAATTATCATAACATTCTCCTTGTGTTTTGATTTATTGGCCTGTGAGGATTAATTTGGACAGAACTAGAGAAATATTTTCTCTGCCAAGGATACTAGGCATTGCATCTAGCTTCTTGGCAGCAAAAGACTCATACCCAGCATCATAACACAGAAGAGAAGCCCAATAAGATGCCAGGACAGCGACTCCATGGCCTGGAAGAAAAATCTGCTGTGGTAGCACTCTTTTCTACAGAGCCTACCAAACAATGGAGAAGAGGCTATGAATGGATTTATATTAGACTGTACTGGCAAGAATTGTTGGACTTTAGCAAATGACATATATTGTATTGGTCTTGGGAGCTATTAGGTAATTAGGAACACATTTGGAAGGGTCAGGCATAATGTTTTAAAAAAGAAATACTTAGATGTACAAGATAGTAGCGCTTTTCTAATGTCTATAAAATTGATTTTTTCATACATAACCTTTTTATTGAGATGATTCATAAAATTTGAAGAGTAGCATCTTCTCAAAGTAATTTATTATATATACTTATACAGTTAATTCACTCATTCTGCCAAGTTATTGACAAGCCTACTATGTAGCAGGCAATATTCTAGTCATGGGTATAACAATGAATAAGACAGATGTTAATCCTGCTACTGGAGTGTGCAGTCTGGTGGGGCATAAATGCTGTACAGCACTGTAAGATAAGGGGAGAATAGGTACTCTAGGAGCAAAAAAAGAGGGAAACCCAAATTAGACTCGGGAGTCCCAGGATCTTTTGGAAGCAATGAAATCCAATGGAGACTCTAAGAGTGAACAGAAATTAGCAGATAATGGGACGAGGAAAGAACATTTCTGATAGGAGGAATAGCATATGAAAAAGCTAGAAGGAAGATTACATGGCCGACTCTAAGAACTGATAACTTATGATGATGCCAGTGTACATATCAAGGTGGGAGTCAGGGTTGAAGATATAGAAGCAAGAGTAGTCCAGATAATGAAGAACCTTATTTATATAAGCAGGTCAATGATTTTGGACTTTAAGAACATGTCGAAGGTCATGCAGATTTGTGTTTTAGAGAGATTTCTCTGGCTGGAGTGAAGAGAATGGAATAAGTGGAATATTCCATTTTTACATTTTGGAGGCAGTGAGATCAGTTATAAGGCTGTTAGAGTTGTCTATATAAGAGATGATGCCACCAGAATAGGGTGTTGGCAGTGGAGATGGAGAGAAATGGGTGGATTTGAGAGATATTTAGTGGAATCAATAGGACTTGGTGTTTGATTAGATGTTGGGGGGAGTGATAGATGTTGAGTGGGAAGAAGAGAGAAACTGGGGAGGGATGGGGAGAAGAGGAGGCTTTTCATTGGAGAACCCCAATCTCTGACTTAAGGAATAGAAAAGGTAAAGTAGGGTTACAGTGAAAAGCTCAGATCTGGGTATGTTTTGTGTAAAGTGCATTTAATGTCTTTGAGCATAGCTGCTGATTAGGCTGCGTGCTATGTGGTTTGGTCTCAGGAGAAAAACCAGAGCCAGAGATGAGGATTTTAGAGTCATCAGCATATGCATGTTGACTGGACTCACACAAGGGGATGTGTTCAACCAGTGAGATGGTGTTAGGGTTGGGGAGCAGGCTGCTAGGTATTGCACTCTGGAGAACAAGGAATAGGCAGAGGAGAAAGAACTTCCTCCAAAGGGAGGAAGAGTGTGGGGTCAGAAAATCCAATGGAAAGGAATTTTAGCAGAGGACGTGAGAGATTAGACTGGGCTGGAGAGCATCTGTGAGTGTGACTTAGTAATGAAGTGATTCTTTCACCCAGAACAGTGTCCATTGAATACGGGTGGGAGCCAGATAACCATGGATTGAAAGCAAATTAAAATAAAAAGAAATACACTGTCAAACATTGTAAACAGTGAAGAAAAGCATCTTTGGAAAGTTATTGAAACTGAAATAGCTGAATCTTCACTTAACCAGCTTCTAGTTTCCCTCCCACCTCAATTTTATGTGTTTATACCTATCCATCCACCCACCTACTCACTTACTCATCTACTTATCTACCTAGCTAATCTTTAACTGTTAAGTCAAATGCCTTATTTGAATCATGGCCAAGGCTAAGGATGGGAGTGGGATAGGGAAAGAAACAGCCACATTATCTTTTCCTTTCCTTTCCTTTCCTTTTTTTTTTTTTTTGTCCTATAGAATCAGCATCACAGCAGGAAATAAGAAGCCTTAGGAATATCTGATCTATCCCCTGCTCCTGGAGATGAATTGTGTGGGTTGAGGCAGAAGAGAGATAGATTAGGAGGCTATTGCAGTAATATGGAATGAGATCAGAGTGATTACAATAGAAACAGAGATGAAAGAGCAAATCAGAGATTTTCTAAGCGAAGAAATAAGAGGATTAATGATAAAACTGCATTGCTTTCTACTATGAACAACAATATTATCACAGTGAATATGTATAACTTTTAAAGAGCTTTCAAGTATATTAACTTATTTGACCTTCATCAGTGATTTGTCCAATGTCACTATCTATTAGTAACTGAACCAGGGCCAGACCCATATCTCCTAATTCCAACACTATAACCTTTTCATTAATGCATCCTTGTTTCCCTCATCTGGCTCTGCAGTTCTTACCTGTCCTTAGCATTAAGGATCAATCAATGCTGTTGGTTGGCAAATATTATCTTGGTTGGAGGAAAGAGCAGAACAGAGCCCTTCTGTTTGTCTCTTGTCACTTAATTTTTTGAGACAAACCAAGTTCATTCTGTTTAGAAATACAAGGTCATAGATAGTGCATGCAGCTTCTTTCCTATCAGGAATGAAGGAAACTACAGTAGGAAGTAACAATGAAACTCTTTGGTTGTGGTACCAAACAAACAAACAAACAAAAAAAACACACGAAGGAAATATAATAAAACAATTGATGTCTTATGTCTTACTACTATGCAGAACTTGCAAGAAGATATATATATATATATATCCCCAACATCTAGCCTATAATCCTTATAAAGCAGCTAATATTGAAGGGACCAGGGGTAAGTATTTTCATGAAGTGAATGGTCAAGGATGTGTATTTCCCATGAAAAGGTTTGGGCCACCAAGGGCAAGCCAACTTGAAGCTATCATGGATTCCAAAAAGAGTTCTCTGAAGGGTAAGGATTGGTGATCTTCTTTTAAAAAATATATTGTTATTCCCAAGACATTATGCTGAATTAATATTTGACAAAGGAGGCAAGAGCATACAATGAAATCAAGATAGCTTCTTCAATAAATGGTGTTGGGAAATTTGGTCAGATATATGCAAAAAAAATGAAACTAGATTACCAACTTACACCACACACAAAAACAAACTCAAAATGGTCAAAGGACTTAAATGTAAGACAGGAAACCATAAAAATCTTAGAAGAATCTATAGGCAGCAAAATATCAGACATATGTAGTAGCAATAGCTTCACTGATACAGCTCCTAGGACAATGGAAACTAAGGAGAAAATAAACAAATGGGACTACATCAAAATAAAAAGCTTCTGGACAGCAAAAGAAACCATCAACAAAACAACAAGAAAGCCTACTGCATGGGAGAACATATTTGCCAATGTTATATCTGATAAGGGTTTAATCTCCAAGGTTTACAGAGAACTTATACAACTTAACAAAAGGAAGATAAACAATCCAATGAAAAAATGGGCAAAGGACCTAAATAGACACTTTTTGAAAGAGGACACACAGAAGGCCCAGAGACATATGAAAATATGCTCAAAGTCACTAATCATCTAAGAGATGCAAATCAAAACAATAATAAGGTACCATCTCAAACCTGTCAGAATGGCTATCATCAACAAATCAACAAATGACAAATGCTGGTGAAGAAAAAGGAACCCTCGTGCACTGCTGGTGAGAATGCAGATTGGTGCAGCCACTGTGGAAGAAAGTTTAGAGTTTTCTCAAAAAGTAAAAAATGGAACTCGCATTTGACCCAGTAATCCAACTTCTAGAAATATATCCCTCAAAACTAGAAACACTAATCAGAAAGGATATATACACCCCTGTGTTCATAGCAGCACAATTTACCATAGCTAAGATTTGGAAACAGACTAAGTGCCCATCAACAGATGAGTGGATTAAAAAACAGTAGTACATCTACACAATGGAATACTATGGTGCAGTAAAAAAGAAGGAATTATTACCATTTGCAACAGCATGGATGGAACTGGAGAACATTATGGTAAGCAAAATAAGTCAGTCAGAGAAAGATAAATATCACATGATCTCACTTATATGTGGGATAGAATGATCAACATAAACTGGTGGACAAAAATGGATCCAGAGACAAGGTGGCACTGAGCAGACCATCCAACCTCAGGGAGAAGGCGGGGGTGGGGTGAGGTGGGTGGTTGTGGTGGTGGTGGTGGTTTAGAGATTAACCAAAGGACTTGTATGCATGCATATTAGCAGGACCAATGGACACAGACACGAGGGCAGTGGGGGCTTGACCTTGGGGGTGAGAGTGGTTGGGGGCGGTTAATTGGGGGAGGGGAAGGAGACATGTAATACTTTTAACTAGTGGTCGGCAAACTGCGGCTGGCGAGGCTCATGCGGCTCTTTGGCCCCTTGAGTGTGGCTCTTCCACAAAATACCACGTGTGGGCGTGCACGTATGGTGTGATGGGCAGAAGTCAGTTTTCGGCTCTCTAAAGAAATTTCAGTTGTTGTACTCTTGATATTTGGCTCTGTTGACTAATGAGTTTGCCAACCACTGCTTTATACAATAAAAAATATATTGTTATTGGTTTCAGACAGTAAAGGAGAGGGAGAGAGAGAGAGCTAGAAAAGTCAATGATGAGGGGGAATCATTGATCAGCTACCTTCTGCATGCCCCCTACTCGGGGTTGAGCCCGAAACCCACACATGTCCACGACCAGGAATCAAACCATGACTTCCTGATTCATAGGTCCCATGCTCAACCACTGAGCCACGCTGGTTGAGCTGGAGGATTTTTTTTTATTATTTTAGAGTGACTGGCAAGCTATGGGACTCTTATAGCTTAAATTGTGTTCCCTGAAAAGATATGATGAAGTCGCAACCTCTATCGGTGAAGATAGAGGTTGACCTTTAAAAATGTCTCTGCAGATGTAATCAAGTTTGGATGAGGTTCCTATAATGGATCTTTAATCGGTATTACTGTTGTCCTTATAAGAATAAAGGAATTTGGACAAGGACACAGAGAGAAAATGGCTCAGTGAAGATGGAACAGAAATTAGAGTGATGCTGCCACAGCACAAGGAACACCTGGGGCTACTAGAAGCTGGAAGAAGCAAGGAAGGATCCTTCCCTAGGGATGTGAGAGAACATGAACCTGCCAATACCTTGATTTCAGATTTCAAGGCTCCAGACTGTGAGATAATACATTTGTTTTAAGCCACTCATTTTGGGGTGTTCTTTTACAATAGCCACTGGAGGTTAATATAAGAAACCAACCTGTGATTTCAGTCAAGAGACTAGGATAAAACTAATTCACAAGTGGGGTTTGAATGGGCAATAGAAGATAAAGTTTTCTTTTACTTGCACCTTATCCAGTTCTGTTCATTCAATGAAATGATAATCAAGAATCCTACTGCACGACAGTTTTGAGTGGATAGTTTCCGAGCTTATACTCTATTTCATTATAAATGGGTTTCTGTGTATTATTTCCATTTTTTATAAACAAGGAAGCAGATGTCACAGACATTAAATAATTTTCCCAAGAAAAATGACTCATAGTGCAAAACTGAGATTTAAACATGGGTCTTTCTGACTCTAGCCTGTGCTTTCCTACTCTACCGTCATCAAATTAGTCTCCCCACACCCTCAAATTGGGTAGATGTTCAAAGGCCTGTGCCCTCTTAGTTCAGAGAACTATGCCTCATTTGAAATGATTTCTTAGAATCTGAATGCAAGAATTAAGAATTTCTTGACGCTTTTGGTTCTCAAAAAGATAAATTGGCAAGTCTACCTATAGGACAATAGGCAGAGATTAGGTTGTGTAGCTTAAATAAATTCAGTGTGTATTAAACCATTGATTTTAGGTCTATGTTCTTGAACTACGAAGCTGAAAAAGACAATTCTTAGCCTCAAGGATATCAGAGTCATCTAGAAGAAATTTTGAGGTGGTGTTCAAAGTATCTGAATCACAAGTCAGAAGATGTGGACTCTTGTCCTGGTACAACCACTCTATAGGGCTGTGATTTTAGACAAATAAAATAATCTTTTATACATTTTCAGATTTTTGAGAAAATTTTCAAAAATTATACCAGAATCAGGAGGCATAATAATAATAATAATAATAATAATAATAATAATAATAATTGTTATTTTATAACTAGTGGCCCAGTGCATGAAATTTATGCATGGGGAGTGTCCCTTAGCCCAGCCTGCACCCTCTACAATCTGGGACACCTCAAAGAATGCCCCACTGCAGTCAGACATCCCTCTCACAATCCAGAACTGCTGGCTCCAAACTGCTCACCTGTCTGCCGTCCTGATTGCCTCTAATCGCTTCTGCCTGCCAGCCTGATCACCCTCTAACCACTTCTCTACCAGCCTGATTGATGCCAAATTGCTCCCCTGCCAGCCTGTTTGCCCCCAACTGCCCTCCCTTGCAGGCCTAGTCTCTACCAACTGTCCTCCCCTGCTGCCCATCTTGTGGTGGCCATCTTATGTCCATATGGGGGCAGGATCTTTGACCATATGGGGCAGCCATCTTGTGTTTTGGAGTGACAGTCAATCTGCATATTACTTTTTTATTAGATAGGATAGAGATCTGATGCACAGGTGGGGGCCAGCTGGTTTTCCCTGAAGGGAGGGTGTCCTGGATCAGAGTGGGGGTTACCTTGGGGCATGGGGTGGCCTGGGCAAGGGGCCTGTGGTGGTTTGTAGGCTGGCCATGCCCCCTGGTGACCCAAGAAAGGCCCTGGTATCTGGGATTTATTTATGTTCTACAATTGAAACTTTGTAGCCTGGAGCAGAGCCAAGCCTTCTGCTTGCTCCATGGCAGCAGCCATTTCTGTTGGGATTTATTTATCTTCTATATTTGAAACTTTGTAGCCTTAAGCAGAGGTCTGGGCCAGCAAGGGCAGGTGGAAAGCTTGGCTTCTTCCATCTCTGGGTGCAACTCTCACCTCCTGCTCTTTCCAGCTCTGTGGCTGCCATCATTTTGGGGGGGATTTATTTAACTTCTATCATTGAAACTTTGTAGCATTGAGTGAAGGCTTGAGCTGGCAAAGGCAGGCAGAAAGCTTGGCTTCCTCCATTGCTGGGGAAACCCAAGCCTCCCTCCTGCTTTCTATGGCCACAGCCATCTTGGGTTGGTTTATTTGCATATTCGTTCCTTATTGGCTGGTGGGCATGGCCGGTAGGTGTAGTGGAGGTATGGTCAATTTTCATATTACTCTTTTATTAGATAGGATACCACTTTTCTTGTATGATTTAAATGTCCAAAGAGATACTACAGAATATGGCAGTCAGTAATGGTTGCTGCTAAGTAGCCAAAAGCAAACAACCCAGTTTAAGTGCTGTAAAGACAAAATTGAATTAGGCACTTTTATTTTTTTATGGAGAAAGAATTTGTGATTTATTTTTTATAAGGGTATTTAGGATCTGAAGAACATTGCTGACTCAAGAGAAATATAAAGGTCAATTGTTACAGCTAAATTATGCTGTCACAACATTTAAATAATTAAAAGGTTGTTTTCAAAGATAATTGTAGTCCCACACGTTAACTAAGTATTTAATGACAATAAACTAAAAACAAGCTCTGTTTCAAATGGGAATCCTCAGAGCCTATTAACTGTCCAGATGGCAGGGACTAGAAGGATTAAAGTGTATTTAAATTAGGGATCATCCAAATCTTTCAAACTAGACTTAAGATCCTATTTTGGATACTTTCTAAAATTCATTCAAAATGTGAGAGAAAAAGAATTTTTATTTCATTTAGGTATTTGTTTTTGGGTGATTTAAACAAAATAAAATAGTTAAAAAAAAAACAATTTTTTTATTAAGTTATGTAATACTCTTCCCTTGTAGGTGAGTTAGAAAAAAATAAATGAACAAAAAGAAAAGCTAATTCTATTAATTTTACTATCTAGATATAATAACTGGGAGCACTTTGGTATACCTTATTTTAGGATTTTCCCTTATGTTTACATATAAAAACAATTATTGATGAACTCTCAGACTTAGGGCCAGTTAACGTCTTTCTCAGAGCTCATTTTTTTCATTTTTAAAAAGGAGTTAAAAATACTAACCTTTTTAGGGTAATTGTGAGGATTAAATTTCATAATACACATAAAATATTTAGCATAGTAGCTGGAATACAGTCATGCTCAATCAAATCATTTTATTATTTATTTTTGAAAAAGGAACCTTACTGTACATGAGGTTGTTTAACCTTTTATTTTGGATATATTTACATGCCAGTAAATAAACAACCATCACATTATTTTTAAGGATCCTATAGTACCTCACTATATAGTATGTTTTAGATTCTATTATTGCTATTACAAAAATTTGCATCAAATCCTGGAGCATGTATCTTTCTGCATAGAAGTGGTTTATTTCTTGAGGACTATCAAAGAATTGCTGGATCAAAAGGTACAAACATTTTGAAGCTTTTCATATATATTGAGAAAAACAAATATCACATAATTTCACTTGTATCTAAAATCTAAAAAACAAATGAACAAATAAATAAGAAACAAACTCATATATACAGAGAATATTTTGATGGTTGCCAGATGGGAGGGAAGGTTGGGCGGATGTGAGAAAAAGGGGAAGGGATTAAGGAGTATAAATTGGTAGTTGCAAAATAGTCATGGTGATGTAAAGAATAGCATAGGGAATATAGTCAATAATCTACACTAATAAAAGAGAAAGATGCAAATTGACCATACCTTTGTGACACTCACTAGCCAATCAGGCATGAGTATACAAATTAACACAACAAAGATGGTGGGTTAATTTGCATACTCAGGCTCTGAGTGGCCAGATGTGGGGCAGGAAGCAGGTATTCCGCACCACCCCAGCAGCTCTGGGCCTCTGGACAGTGTGGGAAGGTGGAAAGGTGGCTCCAGCCAGAGCAGAGGTATGCCAGCAGTCAGGGGAAGGAAGGCCCATTCTTGCACAAATCTTCATGCATCAGGCCTTTAGTATTACAATAACTATGTATAGAATCAGATGGGTAATAGATTTATTGGGTGGTCACTTCATAGGTTATATAAATGCCTAATCACTATGTTGTACACCTGAAACTAATATAATACTGCATTGAATAAAGAAATAATATAACCAATGCATTGATTCATTTCATGATGTATATACTTTATGTATATACTTTATATAGCATATATAAAGCATTATTCTCCTACCCGCTCAGTGTTCTGATGTAACTTGTATCCTAATGATAGGCTTTTAAGGAGAAAAATTTTCCAGCACAGGCTGTTAAAGGTATTGGTTGTTATGGTGACCATAGTCTCTAAACTAATCATCAAATCTAGAATCTAGAATCTGATGATCTTGTTGTAGGAAGAGGCTTTCTCCTTGAAAAAAGAAAAATCTACTCTCTCTGGTAGAAGAGATGGAAATTCATTCTGGCAGGCATCTTCGATGATGTTCTTTTTCCTTTGGCCTCGAGGAAAGGAAATATAAAGATGTGACTCTAAATAAAGATTCAGGAAAATTTCAGTTCCCAGATGATTATTCAAATTTGTTTACAAAATCAGGTATATATTAGAAAGCAACTGACCTGGTTTTTGAATAAAGACTTATTTGTTCCTAGACTTTTGTACTTTATTTTTTCTTTGGATAAACTATAATTCAGCATCATGCTTTTCAAATGGTGACAATACTGGTTGTGTGTTTTAGCTCAAAATTACATTATATAACTGGAACACATCCTTCAGTCAAGCTTTTGCAAAACCATAAACACTTGCCACTTGGTCAAGTTTTCCTCAAGAAAATAGGACAGATATGACCAAATGAGTGCTAGCCTAACAAATTATGATATTGTGGCAATAGCACTATTGTGCTAACATCTTATATTGAAGAAAATAAATAGGATCCTCTGGGTACATTCAACAGAAGGTAGAACTCTACTTCTCAAGGCTCTATAAACTCCCATAACTTCTATACTTTTCCTTCATTTGCATTAGGACAATTAGTGATTATTTATCTGTATATCATACTAGAGAGGAGATAGGACAGTAAATAAGATAAAAACCCCTTCACTTCATGGAGTTTCCAGTCAGGAGGAAGCAGATAAGTACTAAAAAGTACATACATAAATAAATAATTTCAAAAAGTAGTTAGCATGTTAAGAAATAATTATATAGGATATTTAGGGAAGACTTCTTTCTAAAAAGGTGATCAAGGAAGACCTCTTAAAGGTCTTTCTAGGCTCTTACTTGGGAATAAGATGGGAATGAGCTTGGGATGAATGGGCAGAAAAGCCAGTGTGACTGGAATGCCTTATTGTGGAGGGAGGAGGGAATATTAACAGGGGCCAGATCATGTCCTATTTTATTTGTGATGGGAGACTACAGGCAGATTTTAGCTGTCATTATTGGAGGGAAGTTATAGGAGCTGCTGTACCATCTGAGAAGAGAACCTGGAATTCTCTAGGGGGCAAGACTGGGAGATAAGGAAGGACACGTGGCAGTAGTTTGGGCCTGGATGATGCTGGTGTGGAGCAAAGTTTGCACAGGGGTGATAATAGATTCAGTTGAATTCCTTTCATTTGGATGTTATTCCAACAAGATGTTCTGTTGGAATGGAGGTGAGGCTATAGGGGAAGAAAGGGCACCTTTTGGTTTTTGTTTTGTACAGACTGTGATGCTATGACTGAACTGGGGTAAGGCCTGCTTTGGGGTGGGAAATCAAGAGTTTGGTTTTGCTCAGTGGATAGAACATTAGCCTATATACTGAAGGGTCCTGGGTTGGATTCCAATCAAGGGCAATGGCCAGGTTGTGGGCTCAGTTCTCAGTATGTGTGTGTGTGTTGGGGGGGACGTGCAATTCTCTCATCATTGATGTTTCTATCTCTCTCTCCCTCTCCCTTCCTCTCTGAAATCAATAAAAATATGTTTTAAAAAAGAGTTAGATTTTTAGATATGTTAAAGTACACAATGGAGATTAGAACCCAAGCAGCAGCATCAGCAGGCAATTAGATACTCAATTAGGAATCTCTGGGAAGAGGTCAAAGTTGAAAAATCAGATTGAGAACCATCAAGGTATAGTTACTATTTAAGTCCACAGAACTGAAAGAGATGGCTAAGGAGACAATGTAGGGGGAGAGAAGAGGATCAAGAGCTGTGCCCCGAGGCACTGTGAAGTTAAGAAGATAGATACAAGCAGAGGAACAAACAAAGGAGATGGGGGGGGGGGGGGGGGGGGGAATAGTCTGTGAGGTGGGAGAGAATCAGTATCTAACACAGAACAAGGTGGAACACAGCTCAGCGCTCTCTGCTTTGTGCTTATTTGACTGACGCAGATGTCTTCTGTCTGTACATTTCGCATCCATGTTTTAGACAAGGGAAGCTTTAGACACGTAGCCATCTCATCACAAGCCCAGTTTAGAGACCATTGGAATAGAGGAGATAAAGCATACAGCATGGTTCAAGTTATGACATAAAGGTTTCTTAGCAGTCAGCATAATCCAGCAGCTTTCTACAAAATGCTCCTGTTCTTTTTGAAAACATTTCAACGATCCTGTAAAAATCACGAAGAAATGGAATAATCTTAGTGGGTCACAATGCTGCTCAATCAACCTTACGGTTAGCAATGAGGCAAAACGTTTCAAAGTTGTGGCATGCCTGCGGGCTGCTGCCACAACACAGATGTAACACAGCGGGGGTGTGGAACCGAGTCCCTCCATTCGGGGCAGATTTCATCAGGGTTCTAGACCAGAGTTCTGAAACCAGGACAGGTAACTGTTTCTATTTTCACTTGCAAATGAATGGCCATAGAAAAATGTAAGGAAGATTCACAGTGAATGGTCATACAAAGGACAAAGTTATACAAAGAACAAATTTAGCCTTGGGTCTAGTGTAACAGCTAAAACCGGATCTCAATTAAGAAAAAATAAAAAGAGGGCTCATGTTCAAGTCATTCATCCTTCCTGAATCTGGGTATAATGGTAAAGAGTGTTAAGCCATATTTTTTCAGTGTGGGAAAGAATTATTTTGTAAATGGCACAGTATTTTCAGTCGTTTTAGTTGAACCTTGAGCGTTTGCCCAGAATGTGTCTTGTGATATGTTCCTTGCAATTAGTTTTGTTGAAATCTGTTAACTTTAAAGAATACGGATAAAGGGAAAAAAACACTGAAGTACTGAGGAAATCTGGAAAGAAAGTGAAGAAAAACAATTAAAATGTTAAAAGATTAAAAATATACTGTATTTAAGAACTCTATAGGAACACAAATGTATGGATGCTATTCTTTGGGCAATATGGTGGTAAGAAATGTTGCATTTCCCCCTCACTATCAGAACCTTGACAAGGAAATTGTTAGGTAAAGATATGGTCATGAGAGAATTTAGTTGGGATTGAAAAATGACCGATTCTGGTGATAGAAGTTCATGCAAGGAATTCAACAACCACGCCCATCATAACTAGACTGCCCCTTTCCCCACCCTGGCTTAAACTGCTGCAGCAGGAACTTAGATTAGACATAAAGAAAATGTGCTCTGATTAAAATGATTGCAATACATCAAAATGGGTCACCTAGGAACGTTTTAGAATATTCTCTTTTAGCAATTGCTAAAAACAGAACTGGTTCTTAGGGATGGCCCTAGGCAAAAGAGAAGAATCATATACTCATAGACCGGCACAGCATTAAATCCAGAGGTTCCCAAACTAGTCTGCTCATTGAATCACCTGGGGCTCTTTTCAAAATTCCAAGGTCCAGACCATGGCCAGGGCCAATGCAATCACAATCTCCGGGGGTGGGACATAGGCATAGGGGTTTTGGAAGCTCCCCAGGTAGTTCCAATGGATAGCTGAGTTAGGGTACCATGGATGTAATCGAGTGGTCTCAAATTACAGATGAAAAAACTGAGGCCCAGAGAGGGAAAGGGATGTCCCCAGCCTGCCAAGGCAGTGAGCAGCAGAGGGAATAAGAGCCCAAGTCTCTTAACCTTGTTCTGACACACAGGGTATATCATTAAGAAGAGAAAAAAACCAAAAACCAAAAAACAACTTATTTCATGTTTATGAAAGCAACATATTGCCATTATATGTTGAAATTGCCAATGAAAATTAATAATCTCTTAATCTCACCAACCATAGGTAAATTATTAACACCTTTGTGTTTCCTTCTACTGTTTTTTCAAAGTCCACGTGTACTTTTACATTTTTTAAAAACTAGGCTCTCCCCTTTGGGAATGGTGCTAGGCTGTTTGGACAGCCAGGGAGCAAGAGGTAAAGATGGTGCCAGGGGCCACTTTCTGCCCTTTTCTCCCCGTCTTTCAATGGGTACACAGCACGAGGTCCCACCTCTCCTAACTTCTACATTAGCCTGAGAACAGAATGGTTTCAGGATGGACTATGTAAATCCTGAGTAATAATGCGAAGCCCAAGTATAAAAGGCCTGCCTTGTGGAGTTAGTGTCACCAACAGTTGCACACTCATCATAGGGACTCTGGAGGAAGCTGGCCTGGGAATCTGCAAGTTCTACTTGTGTGGCCACTTCACCTCTATCACATGCTCAGGATCCTTGCCTGAATGAGCCAGAACTTCTACCTGAATTTATAGGGATATGTGTGTGTGTGCGTGTGTGTGTGTTCTCACCCATGCCAAGCAACCTGAAGGGTGCAAAGCTATTATTTTGAACTAGAGGCCCAGTGCATGAAATTCGTGCACTGGGGGTAAGGAGGTACAGGAAGGAGGTGTCCCTCATCCCAGCCTGCATCCTCTCCAATCTGGGACCCCTTGGGGGATGTGCAACTGCCGGTTTAGGCCTGATACTGCAGGGATCAGGCCTAAACGGGCAGTCAAACATCTCTCTCACAATCTGGGACTGCTGGCTCCTAACCACTTGCCTGCCTGCCTGCCTGATTGTCCTTAACCACTTCTACCTGCCAATTTGATCACCACCTAACTGCTCCCCTACTGACCTGATTGACACCTAACTGCTCCTCTGCCAGCCCGATCACCCTCAACTGCTCTCCCCTGCAGGCCTGGTTCCCCTCCCCCCTCCAACTGCCCTCTCCTGCATGCCTAGTCTTCCCCAACTGCCTTCTCCTGCAGGCCTGGTTGCACCCAATTGCCCTCCCCTGCTGGCCATCTTGTGACAATGTGGGGTGGCCATCTTGTGAGAATGTGGGGGCCATCTTGCGACCATGTGGGGTGGCCCTCTTGTGATGTGAGGGTCAATTTGCATATCACCTCTTTATTATATAGGATGGTTTATGTCTTTGCTATTGGTCCAAATAATCACTGTGATTTGGTAAATCTAGAAAATCAAACTTTACTTGTAAAAGAAATAGTTCCAATTTTAAATTGTATTATTGCTACCTGACCAGTGAAATCTAAAACTGAATCTGTGAAGTGACTCTAGAATTTGATGGCCACAATTCAATGTCTGTTCACCATAGGAAGAGAACAAATACTTCAGAATTAAAAAAAGGCTCATTTTGAAAAGGAAGACTATCTTTAGAAGATCCAATGAGTCACAAGGAATGACTTAGTCAAGAAAGTGGTTATCTTCCACAGTAGCTTTCCCAAGTGTATTCTCTATGTTGGAGGCTATAAATGGCTTCAACAAATACCCTGTTACCATCACAAAAACACAATAACTCAGATTACTATTAATTATTTAAATTTTTTGTCACACGTTTAAAGATAGAGTGATTTACCTATGTTTGTTCTGTAGTCAGATCAAGTACTGGTAGTCAATCCTGTATTTGCATTTTCACTTCAGATATGTGCAGGACACAGAAATACAATATTTGATTGTTCATTCCTTTTCTATGACTGCCTAAACTTTTTGATGTAGGAAGCAAATGGTGGTTAATAACCATAATAATTTGATTTGGGGTCTTGACTTGATGTTATTTATTTTATCTATTAATCCATTTTTACTCTTTGGATACAAGGTAACTAAAATTGAATAAGTCTCTAAATTTTTTATTTTCAGATTTCACCACACAATTCAATTTTTCATAGGAAATCAACCTCTGTCTCCAATTACTTGCATGTGGCTCATAGATGGTATTGATAATTTTATTTTATTATTTCATTTTTTATTTTTATAATATCTTTTTAAAATTGATTCCAAAGAGAAAGGGAGAGGGAGCGAGAGAGAGATAAAAACATCAATAATGAGAGAAAATTTTGATTGTCTGCCTCATGAATGCCCCACACTGGGGATTTAGTCTGCAACCTGGACATATGTCTTGATTGGGAATCTAACCGTGACCTCCCGTTCATAGGTCAATGCTCAACCTCTGAGCCATGCCAGCTAGGAGGTATTGATAATTTTAATACCTCTCTGCCTTTTGCTCACTTTATCTTCATGCTTCTAGCCCTTTTGGTCCAGCAAAGGTAACTGATGTTGCCAGGGGTTGATATATATTTCAAATAATATCAAATAATTTTAATATAAATTAAAATCAATATGTTAAGTAAAGAAAGCTGAGATTAGATGAAATTGATGAAAGAAAATATATCTCCAAACCAAATAAATACACTGAGTGGCCAGATTATTATGATTTTTGAACGCATCATAATCTGGCCACTCAGTGTATATCCTATATAATAAAAGGCTAATATGCAAATTGTCCCCTTGACCAGGAGTTCAACCAGCAGGCAGGCCAGCCAACCACCCATGTCCCCTCCCCCTGGCCAGGCTGGCTGGACACCACCAATGCACGAATTCATGCACTGCACCTCTAAT
The DNA here is from genome assembly GCA_027563665.1 of Antrozous pallidus. NCBI lineage: Eukaryota > Metazoa > Chordata > Mammalia > Chiroptera > Vespertilionidae > Antrozous > Antrozous pallidus. The sequence continues at coordinate 40,345,788 of CM050514.1, forward strand.
ATATACTGTATATACACTGAATGGCCAGATTATTATGCATTCAGAGATCATAATAATCTAGCCACTCAATGTATATTCTACTGGTCCTGGTTCTCTAGAGAACCCTGTCTAATATAAGATCTAAGAGGATGACAACTAATTATCTGAGAAGAAGAGGTAGACACTGGTTACCCAACCCCCCACCCCCCCAAAAAAAATTGTTTTCTTAATCATCAGGAAGAATTCATGTATTGACCATCAATTTGTACCTATTATTGCATGGTATATTATATGTCTTAGTCCAATAAATAGAAAAAATTCAAGATGCCACTTTGCTCACAGGGAGTTCACTAATTCTCCACTGAATTCTGTATGGTTGTGCATTTGATGTTTTATTTACTAAGCCAATGAGCAGTTTAAGTGTTTGTCATCAGAAGATCATTCTGTATTTTATGAAAAGTCTTTTATTTTATAAAAAGCAAAATGGGCAGATAGCTCCACTGACTTGAATATAGAACTAAAGACTAGAACAGTGGTTGGCAAACTCATTAGTGAACAGAGCCAAATATCAACAGTACAACGATTGAATTTCTTTTGAGAGCCAAATTTTTTAAACTTAAACTTCTACTAATGCCACTTCAAAATAGACTCACCCAGGCTATGGTGTTTTGTGGAAGAGCCACATTCAAAGGGCCAAAGAGCTGCATGTGGCTCGCAAGCAGGGGTTTGCCGAACACTGGACTATAACTACCCATACATTTATCAAAGACTACCATATACTATTTTATATTTTTATCTATATCACTTATGAGGGTTTATCAAAAGTCACTGTACAATGACTCTTTTCTATGCTTTATACTGTTTTTAGAAATCAAATTTTGTTTGTTAAAAATAAAAATGAATGAAATAAATGTGAGAACAAAGGAACTTGTGCCGGTTTTCCAATGAATGCACAATACATCAAATCTTCATGTAATCTATCTACAGAAGTCTGTACCTATCCCAAGATTCCTCTGATATTTCCCAAAGAATATTTTATTTTCAGAAGATTTTAATCTTTTTTTTTGATATTTGATCTAAATAAGAATGACTTAAGTAGCGTTTAATCCATTAATCTCTCCCACCTACTTCAAAGAGGTGAGGCTGTCTTAGAAAGCAAAAGGAAGTAGGAAGGGGTGGTGCAGACAGATAATCTTCTTGGTAGGAGGGCATCTAAGTCAGTAGCTTCTTACTAGTATATAATCCTATAGCAAAAGCAGTTCCAGAATCTTCTCCAATTTTCTTCAATCATTTAATATTTCTGAGGTACCTATCAGATCTATAGGATATACAGAGACTAACTTCAGGTGAAACAAAATTTCTATATGAAAATAATTTTTAAGTTTATGTCACTAGAGCTGAGTTTAGCTATTGTGTTGTTTTGAATAGGGCATCCCCTCATTAAACTTAACACAGAAAAGAAGGTCACCCATATTTCTAGAACAAGAATTAGTAGTTAGCATTAAACTCTCACTATCCATGTTCATGAACATGATAATTACCAATTTGTCTGTGGTTTTTCAGGCTGTTGTTAGGAGGCTTCGGGTCCTTGCTGGGTATTGGTGGAATGCCCTGGTTCCTAATCTGTGGAGGCTCCTCATGACAAGGAAGCTGGGTTTCCTCCAGAGCAAGTGATTCAGGAGGGAGAGCAAGGAGGAGGCCACAGTACCTTTTATGACCTAATGTGTAAAGTCACACACCATGACTGCCACCTTATTCTATTTATTAGAAGTGAATCACTAAGCCCAGCACACACGAGGAGAATTAAGTTTCATATGTCGAAGGGAAAATCAAAGAATTTTTGGACATTTTAAATAATTACAAGCAATATCCCAAGGGGAAGTTCAAAGGACAGAAAAATGGGGCATGGGAAGAGTTCAGAGCTCTAGAATTTAAGTGTTAGTAGATTTTGATATGCTCAATTAATTAGCCAGAAGGATTTATAGTTGTGTTCCCTGTTCTTATTCTTTTTTAAAATTAATTTTTTCAAATATACTTTTTATGAATTTCTGAGAGGAAGTAGGGAGGGAAGGAGGGAAGGAGGAAGGAGAGAGAGAGAGAGAGGGAAAGAGAAAGAGAGAGAGAAATCGATGCTGAGAGAGAATCATCAATTGGCTGCCTCTTGCATGGGGACTGAGCTTACAACCTGGGCATGTGCCCTGACCAAGAATTGAACTATGACCTCTTAGTTCATAGGTTGACACTCAACCATTGAGCCACGCTGGCCAGACCCTGCTCTTGTTCTTGTTTATGACCATTATACTTTCCTTTGTCCATGCATCTCCATTTCCCCCCATATACTTTCCTTTGTCCATGCATCTCCATTTCCCCCCATATACTTTCCTTTGTCCATGCATCTCCATTTCCCCCCATATACTTTCCTTTGTCCATGCATCTTCATTTCCCCCCATATACTTTCCTTTGTCCATGCATCTCCATTTCCCCCCATATACTTTCCTTTGTCCATGCATCTCCATTTCCCCCCATATACTTTCCTTTGTCCATGCATCTTCATTTCCCCCCATATACTTTCCTTTGTCCATTCATTTCCCCCCATATACTTTCCTTTGTCCATGCATCTCCATTTCCCCCCATATCCTTTCCTTTGTCCATGCATCTCCATTTCCCCCCATATCCTTTCCTTTGTCCATGCATCTCCATTTCCCCCCATATACTTTCCTTTGTCCATGCATCTCCATTTCCCCCCATATACTTTCCTTTGTCCATGCATCTCCATTTCCCCCCATATACTTTCCTTTGTCCATGCATCTCCATTTCCCCCCATATACTTTCCTTTGTCCATGCATCTCCATTTCCCCCCATATACTTTCCTTTGTCCATGCATCTCCATTTCCCCCCATATACTTTCCTTTGTCCATGCATCTTCATTTCCCCCCATATCCTTTCCTTTGTCCATGCATCTTCATTTCCCCCCATATCCTTTCCTTTGTCCATGCATCTTCATTTCCCCCCATATACTTTCCTTTGTCCATGCATCTCCATTTCCCCCCATATACTTTCCTTTGTCCATGCATCTCCATTTCCCCCATATACTTTCCTTTGTCCATGCATCTTCATTTCCCCCCATATACTTTCCTTTGTCCATGCATCTCCATTTCCCCCATTCACATACTCCATTATACTTTTCCAAAATTTGCTCACAAGAATACCTCCCCTAGGCCAAAAATAGAGCTATAAAAACACTGATTAAAATGCATACAATCATCATCATAATATTGGAACCAAGTGAATCATGACTTTGAGGTCAGGGGCCCAAAGTTCATCTTCCATTAGTCAGTAAGTTTGTTATGCTATTAAAGCATCCATTAGAGAAGAGATGCTTAGATGAAATAGATGCATTAGAGGAATCAATTGTTATTTTTGCTCATTTATTTGTGGGGTTTTCTTTGCACCAGACTTTCAAAGGGCTGAGAACATAATGAAGGATGAGACATAGTCCTGCCCGTAAGAGATCAAAGTCTAGTGTGGAAACAGACATGTAAAGCCATAATAACTATGCCACATGATGAGCTATATTTGAGTGGTCTCCTGAGATACTTACACCTGTGATTCTTCTAGCTCTTTAAGGGCAGAGAAGGTCTTATTCAATTTTCTATTTCTAGCACCCTGCACAGTGTGCCTGGCCCACAGAAGAAACTTAAACATATCTGATGAATTTGAAGGTGAGGCTCCTCGCCAGACTAACTAGCAAAACTCAATATTAGATGCCGACTGGCTCTTTCCCTCCCTGCTAATGGATGATAAAGGAAGTGTTTCTGGCATGTGGTTGCAGGCTTGCCAGCTGCCTGTGTGACCTTCTCCCTTCTCCGCAGATGCAGCACAGTTCTCACAAGGGATCGCCCTTTCTGCGAGGCAGCTTCAGGCTCCTTCCCTGCTTCCCATGCCTGTGCCTCCCTGGGCGTCCTTCCTAGGAATCTGTTGTAGCTGACAGTGCACTTGGGCTGCTGGCTGGGAGGAAAATCCCCAAGGAATCCCCTCTCCATTCTTGTTCAGGGAAGAATGAACAGGAAGTTTTGTGTTTTATTTTTCTCTACTAAAATTACAATACTTTGGGCAGGGATAAATTTGGAGTGATTTTTCAGTAAAATGTGAGCTATGGAGACAAAAAGCCTCACCCATGCAAGGCCTGACTAGATCCACAGCTCAGCCTGAGCTCGAGCAATATCAACCATTGTACATCAACAGTCCCCAGGCCATTTAAGATATGCAATCAATATGCCTGTGGAGTTGGCTGTCTTTTCTCCGGTAGAAGATACTGTGTTTTAGGACATGTTAGCCCAAACATTAGTTAAATGACATGTTGTCAGGTGTTACTTGGTAAAAACTCATGTGTACCATGTAAAATACAAGACATGCCCAATGTTACTCTATGACAAGACTAGTTGGTACCACCTGCATCCTTGTAGGTATGTCTCACTGACTGACATTGAGGCTGAGACAACCACAAAGGCACAGTCCCTGGTAGAAACCTCTATGCCTTAGACCAATGATTCTCAACCTTTCTAATGCCGCGACCCTTTAATACAGTTCCTCATGTTGTGGTGACCCCCAACCATAAAATTTTTTTCGTTGCTACTTCATAACTATAATTTTACTACTGTTAAAGAATCATAATGTAAATATCTGTGTTTTCTGATAGTCTTAGGCTCTACAGCAGCGATTCTCAACCTGTGGGTCTCAACTGCCTAAGACCATCGTAATACACAGATTCATCAACAGTAGCAAAATTAGAGTTATGAAGTAGCAATGAAAATAATTTTATGGTTGGGGGTCACCACAACATGAGAAACAGTATTAAAGGGTCACGACATTACAAAGATTGAAAACCACTGCCTTAGACAGAATCATCTGTTTACATTAGCTGACAATGCAGATATGCCATTATATTAAGAGGTGATATGGCACTTTATATGCAATAGTAGGTAGACAGAATGGCCCAAATTAGGAGATGAATAATCAGCTATATATCCATTAATTCAACAAATATTTACTAGGTACCAGACAGTGTCTTAGATATTGAGGTACAGTGGTAAATACTGAACCAGGATCCTTTTCTCACAGGAGATATTTTAAAGCAGAAAAGACAGATAACAAACAGGCATGCAAATAAAGACAAACAAGAAGAAACCCAGTGATAAATATGAGGAGAAAAACAACACTCTAGGTGTTGTGGTAGCAACTGGGTAGGCAGGCTCTGCTTTCTGAGGCCTTGACACTCCAGCTGCAACTTGAATGACAGGAAGGAACCTGCCCCCTGAGGATCTGGGGGGAGTGCTCCCTGCAGAGGAAAGACAGAGTGGAAACAAAGGACAGTGAGGTTGTTGTGCAAGAGGCAAAGGAGGACATTGGCACCTCTGGGGCTTGTCAGGAGACTGAGGAGAAGCAGGAACTGCTAGGTTTTTAGGCAGGATGGTGACCAAAAAGAAATAAATGGAATTTAAAAATAGCATTTAAGAATGGAATAGGCTGCGAAAAAGAAAGAATATTGAAGTCAGTTGATATAAAATATAAAGTGGACACTTTGGAAAAATTTGATTTGAAAATGATTTTCCTCTGGGTCTTAAATAGTGTTTGGAACTAACTGCCTGCTTTGATGAAGCCGGTCTGTGACACCATTCTTTGTTGGCCTTGAAAGTAACAATGGAGCGCTTTTCGTTCTTTTAAGCATCTTATATCCCTCTCTAATGTCTATAACTCACCACGTTTTCCTTGGTTACACACATAATGCATGTTTATGATGGAACATTTGGAAAATACAGATAAACTAAGAGATGGAATAAAATCCAAATCTAGCTATCCAAGAATACTAGTGTTAGCGTTTAAACACACACTTTCTTTATGCTTATAGCAGTCAGCACATGTAGACAGCCAGTGATGTTTGTTGAATGAATGACTACCTGAAATAACTTACAGCCTCTTAGGATTTTGTAGCTGGAACGGACCATACAGGTGTGGAAACTGAGGCCTATACTATTGATGAAATAAAGGTATTAGAGAGAAATAACAACTAGGAGGAACCAGGAAAAGATAAGTCTAGAAGGAATGAGGTGAGTGTCATGTAGAGAAGGGATTCAGCTCATTCTGCCTTGTTCTGGAGAGGGCAAAGCCAAGACGAAACACACTCTATAACAGAGAGTGTTATAGATCAATTTCAGCATAATACAGAGAAGGGCTTTTTTCTTTTAACATATTTTTATTTATTTCAGAGAGGAAAGGGGAGGGGGGGGAGAAGAAGAGGGAGAGAAGAGAGAGAGAGAGAGAGAGAGAGAGAGAGAGAGAGAGAGAGAGAGAGAGAGAGACAGACATCAATGATGAGAGAGAATCATTGATCGGCTGCCTCCTATATGCCCCACACGGATCGAGCCCACAACCTGGACATATGCCCGGACTGGGAACTGAACCATGACTCCTGGTTTGTAGATTGATGTTCAGCCACTGAGTCATGTCAGCCAGACCAGGGAAGAGCTTTTTAATAGGTAGGACTGTCCAAAACTAAAATACGTTTTCTTGAAAAGAAGTGAGGTGCACCTAATTAGAAGTGTTCAAGTAGAAACAGGTTATGTTTGAATGAATTATTTGTCAAGTATGCTTCAGTAGGAAAAATATATTTTGTGTGCCTGGTTGGAATAAATAACAAATAAGGTCTTTACCAAAACTAAGATGAAATGATTTTGTGAGTACATACCTCTGTATCAATATGTATCTATTTCTATATATTGCACACATAGGTAGATGGATAATTTTTGTCTTATTGATATGTTACTTTGAAATTAAGCCTTTTGAGTATGAACCCATTGTCTTTCTCATTCTAAATGGGTTCTTATCAATTTTGTCTTTGCTGACCCAAATTCTATGGTTTTAAATAATTTGCTTTTTTAATACTAATTCAGTGTGCTACACACTGCAGGAGTTCAAAAGATAAATTTAAATAAGATCTTAAGTCTGAAAAAAATTCTACATTTAAAATAAATTGAGCTATAGGCTCGATGCAGTTAGACAATGTGGTCTCAGCTGATCTCAATCAAATATATCAGTTGCTCATTCAAGAGATTTAAAATGCATTAACTTTTTAAAGTAAAAAGGCTAAAATTAAAAAAAAATTTTGGGTAAATTGTATTGTGATCAGATAAAAATTGTTCTCTTATTGGGATTCTGAATGATGATATGAAATTATGACTGGGATTATTTTCTAGAATATAAAGAATCATTTCACTATTAAATTAGAAATATGATTTAACTGCACTTCAAGTATGGAGTTACTGAAAGACTGTTCAGAGTACAATAACTTCATCCAAATTCTAGTGATAAGACAGCCACATAACTGAACCATATTACAGAAATACTTTCAGTTTTCAAGATTTCATATCAGTAACAGAAATGGAGATCCTGACAAGTTCCTGCTTGGGTTTGGTGAAGAGATCCACTCTCAAATAGTAATCTAGCACAGCTCTGATGAGTATCACAGAGGGCATCTGTGGTGCACTCTTTGTGATTCTGACCAGAAAGAAAATGGATAAAAAACAGCAAAGATTGTCCTTTTTGGATTCCCATCCTCCTTTCCTTCTTCCTTTTCTCCCTCCTTTCTGTCTTTCTTTCTCATTAGAAGGCTAAATTAAAAAAAAAATCGTGTTCAAATTAAGTATCTCATTTTATTTACTGTATCAACATTATAATTGTTTGCCATACTCTTTAAAATTTTTTTTTACTTTTCAATTACAGTTGACATTCAATATTATATTAGTTTCAGCTATACAGCATAGTGGTTAGACATTTATACTAGTACTAGTGTCCCGGTGCATGAAATTTGTGCACGGATGGGGGGTTCCTTCAGCCTAGCCTGCATCCTCTCCAATCAGGGACCTTTTAGGGGATGTCCGACTGGGATCGGGCCTAAACTGGCAGTCGGACATCCCTCTCACAATCTGGGACCACTGGCTCCTCACCACTCATCTGCTGCCTGACTGATTGCCCCTAACTGTCTCTGCCTGCCTGCCTGATCAACCCAATTGCCCTCCCCTCTTGGCCTGATCTTGCCCCCAACTTCCCTCCCCTGCCAGCCAATTTGGTTCTGATTGGTTGGTTTCTACGACAGTCAGTGTCTCTGGGCCTATCAATGGGGCCTGCTCAGAAAAGCATGGCTCATCAGCAGTCTCAGCGGAGGCCTGGAGAGAAATGGAGGCGTGGGTGCTGGCCTGGCCTGGAGAGAAAGAGAGAGGCAAGTGCTGATCAACAGCTGCCACACAGTGCTACGGATCAGACCCTGCTTCTCTCTTCAGGCCTCTCTCCAGGCCTGATTCATAGCCCCCAGTCAGTGCTGAGTCACTGCACCTGAAGGACTGACTTCCGGTTGGTCGAGCCTCTGGTCATGATGGACCCAGGGTTTTTATATATTAGGATAATTTACAAAGTGATCCCCCCATATCTCTAGTACCCACCTGACACCATACATAGTTATTATAATACTAGAGGCCCAGCGCATGATTAAATCATGTGCATGTAGGGTCCCCTAGGCCTAACCTACCATCAGGGCAATGTCCATTGTCCTGCAAAGCCTTGCACACTCCATGGACGCTCTGGAAGCCTGTGATGCTCCTCAGACACTGCCAGCGCCCTGTGACACTCCAGAAGTGCCGCCTGCTGTGGCCGCTGTGGCCGCCGCAGGATCCATCAATGCACCTTCTGGAGAATCTGTAGTTGGTTGTGACACCATGAAGGCATCATGACCACACGCCTTTTATGATGTAGATTATTGACTGTATTTCCTATGCTGTACTTCATAACTCATGACTATTATGTAACTGCTAATATGTATTTCTTAATCCTTTCATCTTTCTACCTATCTCTCCCACCTGGCAACCATCAATTTGTTATCTGTATCTTTGAATTTTTTTCTGTTTATTTGTGAACTTCGTGTTTTAGATTTGTAAAGATATATGCATCCCTATGTTCATTGCAGCATTATTTGCAATAGCCAAGATATGGAAGCAACCTAAGTGTCCATCAATAGATGATTGGATAAAGAAGATGTGGTATGTATATGCAATGGAACATTACTTGGCCATATAAAAGAATGAAATCTTACCATTTGTTTTGCATAGGCTTAACAGTAAAAAATTATGGCTTGATTCAAGATCAGCCTTCCATTGGCTGAAATATCTCAGCCATACCTTTTCAGTTATAGAAATGTATCATATTTCTGGAACAGTGACACCTTCTATGTTTCAGACATTGTGTAGATGCTGGAGAGATGAAAATGTCAGGCATGAATCTTGGCCTCACAGAAAGAGGCTTAGAAAATGCATAGCATAGATTCATCATAGAACCCAGATGTGGCTTAGTGTTCTTCCTGACCCAGGACTCCAGACAGTCACTGCTAATCTATCACAGAATCAGCATAAGAGGTGACATCTATTAGTCACTCCTGGTAGGATGTCAAAAGTTCTCTGGTAACAGGTTTTATTCTGATAATCATAATCATGGTTATTTCATGTCTATAAAGTAAGACCCATTTTATATACACCCTGCTGAATTTTGAGTTTTTGAATTCCACTCTCAGAAACATGAAATAATAGCAATTTTATAAAAGTTACCTCGACTGCTGCTTTTGCCCTTTCAAATTCTTCTTCTAAGGAGTGATTTCTGGAGAGTAATGCACTTCCCCAGCGTTGTTCTTTGGTCAGTCGAGCCTGAAATGAGCCAAACACATGGTGTTATAATATTGGAATCGCATAGTACAAAAGTACAAATGTCTTTCCTTTTTCCATATTCCCCTAGAGCTGAGGCAGCACCTGCAGCGGGTTTTGGAGTACTTTGCAAGCATGATGTTGCCCAAACTGGAATGGTGCCAAAATGTGTGTGAGGACGCAAGCATGAATCTTTTTTAAAAATACATATTTGTATATATTTTTATTGATTTCAAAGAGAAAGGAAGAGAAAGAGAGATAGAAACATTAATGATGAGAGAGAATCATTGGTTGACTGCCTCCTGCACACCCCATGCTGGGGATTGAGACTTCAACCCAGGCATATGCCCTGACCAGGAAATGAACCTGACCCTCTGATTCACATAGGTCAATGCTCAACCATTAAGCCAAGCTGGCCAGGCATACATGATTCTTCTCATAGGATCTGAGGCCTGGTCATACTAAAAACAACACCCAGGCCCAACCTCCCAAAGGTCTAACTTTAATTGGTATTGGTGCCAGGCATTGATCTTTTTGTAAGTCTCCCATCTGATTCTAACATGCAGCTAGAATGGAGAATCTCCATTGGAAGACTTGACTAGCTGATATTCAAGCTATCAGCTTGTTAGAAGGACCAGCCTCGGGGAAAGCTGTGGAAGCTGCAGAGATGAAAGCTGGCAGCTGGGTCTTTCTCTTTAAATATGCAGGTCCTCATTCTGGATTCCTTTTCCGTTGCCTTTCCCCTATTGGCACATCTGTCTAATGTCCCATTTCCTTAGGACTTTGGTCTCTGTTAAGTAATAGTCACTTAGATAAAATCGGGTCTGATAGCGCCAACTGTTTCGTCACAATTAACAGGCAAGCGCTACACAGCTTAGTTAAATGCAAATATTTCCAGAAGATCCCACAAAGAGTCTGCTGAAATTTTAACAAATGGTACTAATTTAAAGTTTGACAAGTAATGAATAGTTTCTTTTTGAAAAGAAATTATGAAAAATAAGAGGCGCACCTCTAGACTTTTCTTTGCAGTCACACACACATATTTATGCACTGATAGAACATAATGTGTTTCAAAAATTTTGAAACATAAATGATATGCTACTCTGTAGCTTACTTTTTTCTACTTGACAATATATCTTGGAGAGTCTGCACAATTTGTACGTGTCAATCTACCTCCTTCTTCCCAGAGATTTTCTAGTACTAGTAAGTATCATGTACTGTAGTTTGTTCAGAACTCTCTCCAGGAGTAATCAGGATGTTTCCAAGTTTTCTCCATTTAATTACTTGTTTCCTTGTCTATCTTCTGACTCTACTGTGTGGGATCCATGCAGGTAAGTTTGTCTGGAAACTTTGATACTGTTCCATACCAAGCCCAGGGCCTGACAAGTGATTTGTGCCCCAAGGATGCTTGTGGATAAATGGATGGATGGATGGATGGATGGATGGATGGATGGATGGTAGGGCGAGGGATTGCACTGGTAAGGCAGCTAGGCTCTGGGGAATAGGAGGAGACAGGCTCGTGTCATGAAGTATCCTGCCCCCCTTTTATCTGGGCAGGGGAGGCTCCTGGGTCATGTGTTAGATTGCTATCTTGCAGGAATGCTCAACCCCAGCTTCTATGGGAATCACTTGAACAGGCCTGTGTCCCACCCCAGACCAATGAAATAAGAACTCTGGGGTGGGGTTTCAATGTTGGAAAACTCCTCTGGTGATTTTGAAAAGCAGTCATGTTTGAAAACCACTGTTCTATAGCAAAACTGGTCTTCATTCAGCACTTTCCACCTAAGTTGGCAAACTCATTTTGGCACTCCTTTCCCAACTGGTTATATAAGTCTCTGTCCCTTAATCTTTTGCTTTAGAAACAATTTTCTTGTCTTCCTGCCGGTTCTCTTACCAATGAAATAAACAAACGAGTGAATTTTAAACTGTGGATACATAGTCAAACATGAACTTTGTGCATTTTTATAATGATGTCATGAATGAGCCATGGATGGCATTAGGAGAAGAAAAAGAAAGCACCAATATTGTTGTCCCAAGCCACCTGCTTTCACTAGATGCACTTTTCTCTGGTGAAACACGATCTGTCTGACTGTGAAGCTGACCTAACAGTGCTCCATCACTGTAACCAGCTTCCCTTCACTGATGTTTCATGACGCAAGTGGATTCTGAATCACAGGTGCCAAGGGAGCCACACATATCAGGGAGAAGAGAAGCATCTCTCTCAGGAGCCTGGACTTACAGTTCATATTCTCATTGTCCCTTAAAACAGCAAATAGAAATAGGTTCTTACTGAGCAAATGAAATGTTGTTTTGATAGCACAATGGCTATTAGGTAAGAACTGTTTTCCACATTGTTAGGAAGGCTTTGGAATATTACTAAACAAATGTTATTTACTTCACATGGGAAAGCCATCTATTCTGGCCAGAGAAGTATGAGAGAAACATTATAAACTACAGGTAAATACTGGATGTAAACAGAGGCAGTTTTCAAGCTGAGATTAGTATGCAACTAAAGATTATAGGCAAACCTGTGATGTGGGAAAACATATGTAAGTAATGCCTGTAAATTGCTTAGTATTTACCCAGAGGAATGATAAACAAGACTATTACATCCATAAGTTTCAATTGTAGCAGAGTATTTCTCTGTATTAGTAGTTCCCAAGCTTTAGTGAGCATTAGGATCACCTAAAAGTCTGATTCAATGCCGGTGACTAGGCCCCACCCTGAGGGTTTCTGATTCAGTGTGTGTGTGTGTGGGGGAGGGGGGGGGGAGGGCGGAAGCACACCCCTGGGGTTTCTGATTCAGCAGGGGAAGCCCCCAAATCTGCATTTCTAACAATGTCCCAGGTGCTGCCGGCCAGGCTGGTGCAGGGACCACATCATGAGAACTTCTGGTCTAAACACTGACATGACGTGCATGTAGGTGGAGCTCTGGAGTTCACAAATGTACTTTGACATAGACACTTCTTTTCTTCTTTGCATGGTTTTGAACGATACTCCAACCTCCTGGAGTGCGCTGGCTCTAAAAACAGAATTTTAATTGCTTTAAGCTAATTGGATTTTAGGGTATTACACAGTCTAAAGAAGAAGGCATTTAGTTCCTTTAGCTGTTGGTAATTCTGAATTATAAGCATCAGGTGAAGGGAAAGAAGAAAGAAATTAATCTCTTTAAAGAGAACATTATGTTTTATTTTCATTATTAAAATTATAATTATGATCAAAATTATTATTTGAAAATGAGTGTACTTGTGGCTGTGATTGTCCTAGCATAACTTTGTTGGCTAATCGTGAAGCCGATCACTGATAGCTCCTCATAAATTACCTGTACATTATTACCGAAGGTCTCCCACCAAAATACACTTTAAAAGAGTTCAGCATCGCCGAGACCGGTTTGGCTCAGTGGATAGAGCGTTGGACTGGGGACTGAAGGGTCCCGGGTTCGATTCCGGCAAGGGCATGTACCTTGGCTGCGGGCACATCCCCAGTAGGGGGGCGTGCAGGAGGCGGCTGATTGATGTCTCTCTCTCATCGATGTTTCTGACTTTCTATCCCTCTCCCTTCCGCTCTGTAAAAAATCAATAAAATATATTAAAAAAAAAATAAATAAAAAAATAAAAGAGTTCAGCATCTTTTCAAAGGGAACGGAAGGAGAAAAGGGATCTGCTTAACAGTAGAAGAGAAGAATATAACCACTAGCAGACAGTGGGGTGGGTGACACTATAAGGATCGTGAAAAGCATTATTTCTGGAGTGAGACTGCCTGGGGTCAAATCTATTTATTATGAATTGGTGACCTTGGACCAGTTAATCTCTAGAATCCTCAGTATTCTCACGTGCAAAGTATATATTCACTTATAGAATCCCTGTAAAAATTAGTACAGCCATAGCCGGTTTGGCTCAGTGGATAGATTGTCAGCCTGCAGACTAAAGGGTCCCCGGTTTGATTCTGGTCAAGGGCACATGCCTGGTTGCAGGCTTGGTCCCCAGTAGCGGGTGTGCAGGAGGCAGCTGATCAATGATTCTCTCTCATCATTGATGTTTCTGTCTCTCTTTTTCCCTCTACCTTCCTCTCTGAAATAAAAATATTTTTAAAAATTAGTACAAAAATTCATGTACATACGCACACAAAAAGGATCAGCACATAGTAAGTGCTCAATAAAACATGGCTTTTGTATCATCTTTCTTATTAATACTTATCAAGTATGACTTTAGAAATACATTTTAAAAAATATCTGTGTGCCTAGAGTGCTTTTGTTTAGTGGTTAATGAAGACTCCTTGGATTCTTACTGTAGATCAGATAATTTAAACATTGAGATGCTCAGATTTCTCTTTTTCTGAAATCAGTCAGCAGACATTAATCATCAAAAGCACACAGAAAAGCTTTACCTTAAGTGTAAAGAGGAAATTGGATTCTTACTGTAGATCAGATAATTTAAACATTGAGATGCTCAGATTTCTTTTTTTCTGAATCAGTCAGCAGACATTTATCATCAAAAGCACACAGAAAAGCTTTACCTTAAGTGTAAAGAGCAAATTCTCAGAGCTTTGTGCAAAGAGGGAGCATATGGTTCCTCTTTCCCTCCAACTATGAAATTCTATGTTGTAGAACATCAAGGCAAATCAGTGCTGACTTCAAAAAGAAATGGACAGTCTATTACCATGAATAACTGAGAAGTATTTTTGAAACTAGCTTCAAAATGATCAAGCATTAAATTTTATCTTTTTATTTTCTCTACCCTTTAACCATTAGCCACAACTTATAAATTATTAAATTTGACAAACATTTATTATTCCTGCTTTTTGCTAGCATTCTCTTATTTTTTTACTTCAACAAGTATTTGTTGAATACCTACTGTGTACATACACATTTCCTACTGGGTTGAAAATGATCTTTCAGCTTTTTTTCCTTCCTTTTATTTTTTTCCTTCCGTCTTTGCTCACTTACTTCTTTATTGGTATCTCACTGTGTATGTCCAGGAGGGGACAGGAAATGTGGGTGTGGCTGATGTACTGTCTTTCAACAAACAAAGCTATATTTATAGTATACTATCTAACTCTTTCTATTTGACATAATGGTCTTGACACTCTTGAAGTCAAAACCCTCTTTCTAACTTTTTCAAGGCCTCACTGTCACTTTATAAATAGTAGACATGCAGTCACATTTGTTGTATGGAATAAAATGGAAGCCATCAAGAGTAAGAGTTTGAGAAGAATTTCGCAGGGAGTGGCACAAACTTGTGTTTAGCTTCAGATCAGATGACAATCCTATTTTATCTTAAAACTAGAGACCCGGTGCACGAAATTTGTGCGGCGGCGGGGGTGGGGGTGGGGCGCGCGCAGGGGATTTCCCTTAGCCCAACCTGCATCTTCTCCAATCCGGGACCCTTCAAGGGCAGTCAGACATCCTTTTCACAACCCAGGATTGTTGACTCCAAACTGCTTGCCTGCCTGCCTCCCTCATTGCCCCTAACTGTTTCTGCCAGCCTAATCACCTGCTAACCACTACCCTGCCAGCCTAATTGATGTCTAACTGCTCCCCTGCCAGCCTGTTTGCTCCCAACTTCCCTCCTCTGCTGGCCTGGTCACCCTAACTGCCCTCCCCTGCAGGTTTGATTGCCCCCGACTGCCCTCCCTTGCAGGCCTAGTCCCTCCCCTGCTGGCCTGATCACCCATAACTGCCCTCCCTTGCAGGGCCTGAAACCTCCCAATGGCCCTCCCTGCTGGCCATCTTGTGGTGGCCATCTTGTGTCCACATGGGAGCAGGATCTTTGACCACATGGGGGCAGCCATCTTGTGAGTTGGAGTGATGGTCAATCTGCAAATTACTCCTTTATTAGATAGGATATTTCTGGAAGAAAGTGATAAATATTCTTTAAAAATCATTTAACTCATATTAGCCTTATAAATATAGTAACCAGGCTTGCAATGAGAATGGAAATGGATGACTCGATGTTGTGTGTGGTTAAGAACAATGGCTTTAGAAACAGATGGGTGTGAACTGCGTGCTGGCTCCTCTCCTCCTTGGCTGTGTCACATGGGGAAAAAAATCTGCTTTCTAAGATGCATCACTCATCTGGGATATTAATTTCCAATATTATTGCAAGCATTTCAAAGAATAGATTCATAATATTTCACATTCTGCACAGGAAGTGTAGAATATGACAGCTATTAAATGCACTTCCTTTTGTATCACACCTTTAAAAATGCAGACAGCATATCTGCACTTACATCTCAACAGTTTGTATTGTTCTGCTTTGGGACACTACCAGATAGATGGACTTATAACTGTGTAGAAGGAACCATTTGCTGTGCCAGAGTCAGCAGAATCAGATTGTTACACGGTTGTGATTAAGAATTACAAAGCCTGGCGGTCAGTCTCCTAAAGTCCAACTTTGGTTGGCAGGAGCCTGTCCCCAGCTCTCCTTGTCAGAGTCCAGGAGAGGAAATGCTTGAGCCACTATTTAACAGTAGAAGTTGAATTTTTTCTTTTTTTTTTTCTTTTTACTTTTGCCTCACTATCTCATCACTACCTCATAACTACCTCAACCCATTTATTTTATTTTATTTTATTTTCTGAAATTACTAATATCTTTTTTTCTTTATTGTTCAGTTTATTAATTACATTGTTTCCCCTTTTTTATCCCCCTATATCTCCCCTCCACCCTGTACCTATCCCACCCTCCACCCTCGCCTCCCCCTCCCCAATCTCCTCTCCCATTGTTGCAAGATTTTTGTCCAATCTCTTGCTGTACTTCCCACAACCCTTTTCTCCCTAAGAATTGTCAGTCCATTCCCTCTCTATGTTCATGTTTCTGTTATATTCACCAGTTTATCTTGTTCATCAGCCTATCAGTTCACTTGATTTTTATGTTCATTTGTTGATAGATGTGTATTTGTTGTTCATAATTTATATTTTTACCTTTTTCTTCTTCCTCTTCTTAAAGAATATCTTTCAGCATTTCATATAATACTGGTTTGGTGGTGATGAACTCCTTTAGCTTTTTCTTATCTGTGAAGCACTTTATCTAATCTTCAATTCTGAATGATAGCTTTGCTGGATAGAGTAATCTTGGTTGTAGATTCTTGCTATTCATTATTTTGAATATTTCTTGCCACTCGCGTCTGGCCTGCATCGTTTCTGTTGAGAAATCTGCTGACAATCGTATGGGTGCTCCCCTGTAGGTAACCAACTGTTTTTCTCTTGCTGCTTTTAATATTCTCTCTTTATCTTTTGTTCTTGGCTTTTTAATTATGATATGTCTTGGTGTGTTCCTCTTTAGATTCCTATATTTTGGGGTTCTGTGTACTTCTTGGGCTTTTAAGTCAGTTTCTTTCACCAGGTGGGGGAAGTTTTCAGTCACTATTTCTTCAAGTAGGTTTTCATTAACTTGCTCTCTCTCTTTTTCTGGGACCCCAATAATTCGGATGTTGGCATGCTTGAGGTTGTCCCAGAGGCCCCTTACGCTATCTTCAATTATCTGAATTCTTTTTGTTTCTTGCTTTTCCAGCTGAGTGGATTTTGCTTCTTTGTATTTCAAATCTTTGACTTGGTTCTTGTGGCTCTCTGGACTGCTTTTAGGACTTTGTGTAATATTTTTTATTTCAGTCTGTGTATGCTTGATTTCTAGTTGGTCCTTTTTTTTTATCTGTGAGGGTCTGATTCGTATCCTCAGAGGTCTTGTTCATTTCCTTGAGGGTCTGTCATTCATTTTCTTGAGGTTCTCATTCATTTCCTTGTAATTCTCATTCATTTCCTGGTTGGTCTTGTTTATTTCCTGGTAATTCTCATTAAGTTGATCGGCCTTTTCTAAGAGCCTCTTGAAAAGCCTTATAAGCATGGTTTTGAACTCTATGTCTTGTCGTCTTTTCTCCTCCATTTCTTTCACACCTGATTTCTTTCCATATCTCTGCATGGTTGCTGCTTTATGTGGTAGATATCCTCAAAGGGACAGTGGCTCAGCCTCTCCAGTTACCTGAGGTGGGTACTCTTACTGCAATCCTTTATGGGTTGTATTCAGTATTTTTTGAATTTAAACCCAGCTTGTTGTTGTTAGCCCTAGGAGGGTTTGACCTCCAGGCCAATTGGCTGTGAAGGGAGACTATGTTCAGGTTGGATGGGCGGAGTCTCTGAGCTGGGCAGGCACCCTCAGTCCTATGCGGCGCTAGCGTGCGCGGGTCTCTGTTGGATGGGGATGGCTGCAGACACTTCCAAGAGAAAGCCGCTAGTCTCTTCCCCTTGCCAGACAACTCTGCCTTTCCCCAAATGTGCCTGCACACCAAAAGTCTAGCCCAGGGTTGTAAAATAGATGGTTTCTGGAACCAGGAGACAAGTTTCCAGGGGGCAAGTCTCGGGTTTGCGCGACCCTCGAGGGGAAACCTTGTTTTCGCCCCCTCCGGGTTTCTTGCATATTAGGAGCCTCTGCTGCGCCCTGCTTCCAGTGTGTGTCCCCCGGACCTCGGACCTCGCCTGGCCCTGGGGAATCTGTGCAGTGGGACGGCTCCACGTATCCCGGACCTCGGACCTCGCCTGGCACTGGGGAATCTGTGCAGTGGGACATCTCCATGTACCCCAGATCTCGGACCTTGCCTGGCGCTGGGGAGTCCGTGCAGTGGGACATGTCTGCCCTCCCCGCTGGCGAAATCCGGCCGGGGTTGCTGCTCCAGCCCCAACCTGTGCGCGCGACCAGGACAGCTCCTAACCTGTTTCCATCTGAAAGGCTGCGCTCCCACCGCTCCTGAGTCTCAGTGTCCCACCTCTACTCCTATTAGTGGAGTTTTCATTCAGCCAGCTTTCTGGCGATTCTGGGTGCTGTCTGTTCTGCTGTTATGTTGTAGTTCTTAAATCGTTGCGCGGGGCAGAACAATAGGTGTTTACCTATGCCGCCATCTTGGTGTTCCTACCTCAACCCATTTATGAACAAAGCTAATTTTACACCATTGCTTTCTGTGTTTTTTTTTTTTTAATTTTTCCAATGCTTTCTAATTTTTCAGATCACATGATTTC
The DNA here is from genome assembly GCA_027563665.1 of Antrozous pallidus. Lineage (NCBI taxonomy): Eukaryota > Metazoa > Chordata > Mammalia > Chiroptera > Vespertilionidae > Antrozous > Antrozous pallidus. Next base: position 40,364,514 of record CM050514.1, read on the forward strand.
TTTAAACATGTAACTCCAGCTAATACTAGTTACACAGTTTAAGTGTCAAAAACTATTCCTAAATATATAGAGATTATGTAATTTATAATAATCTCTTGCCATTCTGATTAATATATTCAAAACACTATTTGGAGGAGACTGGACCATGTCTTTCCTTCTCCCCATCTTGATAAGAAAATGAGCCAACATAAGAATTCTTCTCATTGTGAACTTCTATTTTATAATTCTGAAATATGATTTTTAAAAATGTGGCTTGCAAATAACTGCTTGCGTATTGAGCCTATGACACGTGATGTTGGCCTGAGGGAGAATAAAGGATTCCCTGGGTTTTCCTGTGAATCATCTGAGTGATAGTGGATAGTGAAAGTTTTGCTGAGCTGAAACTATTTACCTGAATAGCTTACAAGTCAATTTTAAGTTGAGTTTTTATACTACCTTCATCATTTTATCTATGTAAAGAGATCATACATTTAAGAACAGTATGCTTCTGACAGAAAATCATCTTTTTGTCTTCTATTAAAAGTAGGTTAATCAGTCTATCCTTTTGCTGCTCCATTTGAACAACTTAGTATTTCAGATGATTATATCCTAAGGTCGTGACATTTTCCTAGTTAAACCATAGGATGGAATTAAAATGAGGAGATCATGAATTTCTTTAGGGAATCTTGGTAAAGATTGTGTTTTTTTAAAAAAACACAAATGAAGGGATATATTCTTTACAAAAATTGGTAACCCTCTAAAAGGATTTGCTATGATTCATCTAGACAGAAAACTGTCTCAGTGTATTTTACATTGTTCTGGAGGACAATATTGGGAAGCTCAGACATGTTTTCCAAGAACATTGTGGATTTAAAAAATCCTATACAATAAAAGCCTAATATGCAAATCAACTGAACAGCGGAAGGACCGGTCACTATGATGCGCACTGACAATAAGGGGACAGACACTCAACGCAGGAGCTGCCCCCTGGTGGTCAGTGTGCCCCCCATAAGTGTGTGTGGGGGTACTGCTCAGCTCGGCTCACAGCTGGTGAGCGCAGTGGCAATGGCAGGAGCCTCTCCCACCTCAGAGGAAGCACTCAGAAGCAGTGAACAGGCAGGTGGTAAGGAGCCAAGGATCCCAGACTGTGAAGCAGACATCCCCCAAGGGGTGCCGGACTGCGAGAGGGTGTAGGCCAGGCTGAAAGATTCTCCTCCCTGCCCCCTGCTACCTTGAGTGCACCGGACCTCTAATACATATATACTTACTGATTTCAGAGAGGAAGGGTGAGGAGAGAGATAGAAACATCAATGATGAGAAAGAATTATTGACTGGCTGCCTCACCCTCACTGGGGATTGATCTTGCAACCTGGGCACATGCCCTGAACTGGAATGGAACCCAGGATCCTTCATTCTGAAGGCTGACACTCTATCCACTGAGCCAAACCAGCTAGGGCAGACACTGTGTTTGCTTGAAAGCACATGGGTGGGTCAGTGGTAGGATACATGCATAGTGGGCTCCATGGGCAACCAGGACTCCAGTAATCTCCAGCCCATCCCACCTTGTGGAGCAGCCCACCTGTGTCAAACCTCCCCCTGCTGCTGAAACAAATGTTCTAGTACCAATTCATTGTTCCAAGGGTTCCATTTCTTGAAACAGCACCAATTACTTTAGTCAGGTCTAAATTTCTAATGCATTTATCAAGAAATGCTTCTCTAATAATTTGCTTTTTCAAAAGACATTTAGATTGAACACAGAGGAAGAAAATACATTTTCATGCTACACCTATGATTCATTAAGCTTCCCAGGGATGTTTGCTCCAGAGGTTAGCTGACTTGTTTCCCAGGAGAGTTCTGTGGGCAGTAATGTCCACCCACCTCCTATGGAGGATGAGGTATCTGTAGGGGATGCTATTAGTGGCTTGGGAAGGGTGGTAGGGGCCTTCCATTTTGTCTCTCTCCCTGTCCTTCTTTCTGTCACTTACTAATTGGGTGTGCATAGACACTTTTCTTAATCTCACTGTGCCTTAGTTTCCCCACCTATAAAATAAGACTAATACATTAGCTTATAGAGCCATTCTTTTTTCTGGATCAAATTAGCTAGTATATGTACTTAGCATACATTTGATATTATTTTCTACTAGAAGCCTGGTGCATGAAATTCATGCATGGGGGACAGGGGGTATCCCTCAGCCCAGTCTGCACCCTCTCCAATCTGGGACCCTCGAGGGATGTCTGACTGCCCGTTTAGGCCTGATCCCCTACTGGGGATCCTCTACTGGGATCAGGCCTAAACGGGCAGTCAGACATCCTTCTCACAATCCAGGACTGCTGGCTCCAAACTCTCACCTGCCTGCCTCCCTGATTGCCCCTAACCGCTTCTCCCTGCCAGCTTGATTACCCCCTAACCTCTACCCTGCCAGCCTAATTGATGTCTAACTGCTCCCCTGCCAGACTGTTTGCCCCCAACTTCTCTCCTCTGTCAGCCTGGTCACCCCTAACTGCCCTCCCCTGATGGCCTGGTTGCCCACAACTGCCCTCCTTTGCAGGCCTGGAACCTCCCAATGGCCCTCCCCTGCTGGCCATCTTGTGGTGGCCATCTTGTGGTGGCCATCTTGTGGTGGCCATCTTGTGTCCACATGGGGGCAGGATCTTTGACCACCTGTGGGCAGCCCTCTTGTGTGTTAGAGTTATGGTTAAT